>OZ012629.1:12372738-13572738 GCA_963942485.1 Pediacus dermestoides | reverse complement strand
AGGAAAAAAGCTCCTGTGGTGGGGGTGGTGCTTTTGCTTTTGCTTTTAGTGTTATCATTCTGGCTCCTCTGGGGAGATAACGGTGGGATCAGTTAGCTTGAGATGCGTGGTCCCAGGCTGTTCACGTTGTACGCGACAGGCCCGCGTGTGCGGGTGACAGGTAGAGCAGGTGGAAGGCGCGCGGTCTGTCCCTATTGCGTGTGGAGTCAGGCCGGCGCGCCATCCGCCAACCCCCTCAATCAATACCAGCTGCGGGCGCTTGCTTGCCTCCACCACTGGTTATATTGTACGCCGGTCGCGGCTTCGTACGCATCAACATCGTGTGTTGTGTTCCTCGACTGATGTTTTACTAAATTCGATTTTGGTTCTTGCGGGGAGTGTTTTTTTTTTATCGAGGGGTTTTGGAGTGGTTCTTTCTAGGCGGTTTTAATTAATTAATCTATTGTACGAACGATTTAATTGGTCGGAAACGACAGGAAAAGGTTAAGTGGTGGTTTTTAAGTGTTTTTGTGTTTGCAGGATTAGCAGGAAGAAAGTTGGAAAAATTAACTTGGCGCTTCCTTGAAAAATCTAATAACTCAATTTGAAAATTTAATAATAACAACAAAGGCTACATTTTTCTGTAAACAAAATTAAAATTATATGTAAAACTTTCTTGGTAATTTTTAATACAGTTAAACTAAACTCACTTTAACTTTAATATCATGTAGAAGGAAAAATTTGAAAATATATGAAACTAACATAATTTTTTCGTAAAAATATTCTATTTTAATTACAATACACGAGGGCGTTTCCATGGTCATAAATCATTCTTAAATAATTTACCTGTATGTAAAAATAGCTGTAAAAAGTTTACAGCCCAAACGTATTTCTTTTTATATAAATTGTATAGTTTCTCGGCTAAATTAAATATTTTACGAATTACCTACCACAAAAATCGTTTTCAATTCCAGTACTTAATTTACTTTTATTCCGAGCATATCGCATAAATTTCCATAAGATGTTATATCAATTTTCCAATTAGCTCCGTGTTTTCAGCTCGGCAAAAGTCTGTTGTAGTTAACGGAAAAATTATCAACTTGTACACCGTTTTATTAGCTATATTTTCGTATAATATAAAAAACTGCCTGTTTCCTCATTAACAACATCGTTTTGTTTTAATTGTTCTGGTTTTTCCGAGCACAATGCTTCCGTTTGTATTCACATCTAATCCAGAAACGTGAGTGGAATACTTTTGGTGGTTTTGTTCAACGTGACTAGGCGAGTTTTCAAAAATTTCGTGTTAAAGGGAAAAATTGTATTATTGAAGTGGTTTCTAAAATTTATGCTAAGTGGATGTTACATAAAACGATTTAAATGTTTAACTCTTTGCCCTCGTTACTTTCCAATAGAAAGTGTTCGTTATGTCTTCTTTTGCATGCGAAAAATCGATCGTGGGATGCTGTAAGAAATTATAAAAAAATTCGATTTTTCTGTTCAATTTTATAACTACAAAAAAAAATCGCAATTTTTCCTACTTTTCAAAATAATTGCTTAAAATTTTGAAAATATCGAACAAACGTATATCCACTTTAATTTGCATTTTATAAGCTAACCTAAGTATACAGGGCGATTAAAAAAATTGTGTTTTTACTGACCATATAGTATTGTCAACTTTATACGCTTCTACTGCCTATAGTTTGACAAAATTGACTCAAAACTGTTTGTTCCAGTATACAATGCTAAACAATTTGTAATAAAAAGTAAAAGTTTCATTCACGAGATCTTTGCAAGTTTACAAGGTGATTTATGTCCGATTTAATCTCACAATTTCTTCTACTTGCAGAAAACCGGCGCTCGCATCAAGATCTTCTCAAACTTGGCACCCCAAAGCACCGACCGTGTGATCCAAATAATCGGCGAGCCAGGCAAATGCGTCGACACCATCCGCGAGGTGCTACTCCTAATCAAATCGGTAAAATCTCCATCTAATCAAACAAAAAAATTATCTTACATAATATTTTTTTTGTTTCAGTCACCGATTAAAGGCGCTGTCAATCCGTACGATCCCCACAATTACGATGATTTTTATTCAGAGGAATACGGCGGCTGGGGGGGCAGTGGCCAAGGTCGGCGTGGCGGCGGCGGTGGTGGAGATTCACGTGGACCACCCGGTGGTCGGAATGGATTCCGCGACACATCTAACGGCCCTGGCCGGCATAACAATCGCAACCAGATGCCACCGCTACGCGGAGGTGGTGGTGGAGGAGGCGGAGGTGGTGGAGGCGGAGGTGTTGGAGGATCCATGAAGTAAGTTGTGTTAAAACGTGATTTAAATTCGAGTGAATAAATGCATTATAAACGTTCATGAATCATAACTAAAAAAATTGAGTTAAAATAAAATTCTTGCGTTATTACTCAAGCTAGATTTACGTTGGTTGGTTTGAGAAAGCAATTTTAAAGCAGCTGTACTCCACACTCCATTATCTTGTTTACTTTTAACAAAAGTTTTCCTTTCGTTTGCAGTAATTACAATGAGAGGCCTTCCGGCGGCAGTTTGATGCAAAGAAACAATTTCGGCGGCGGTAATCGCCCAATGAACAGCAATCCACCGCCTCCATTTGAACGTAATGGTTGGGGCTCGAACAACGGCAATTCACCTTTCAGTCAGGCCCCACCAAATATCATGAGTAATGGACTGAACCAGGGACCATCGTCGTTGGGTGTTGGTCGGCAGAATGGTGGTAATGATTCGAAAACCACCACACAAGTTACAATACCCAAAGATGTAAGGATGTTTACCAAATAAATTTGGGGCCTCATGAATAGAATATGCGTTGACTTTGGTGTTTTATTACAGCTTGCTGGTGCTATTATAGGCAAAGGTGGTGGTCGAATAAGAAAAATTCGCCAGGATTCCGGTGCTGGAATTACAATCGATGAACCACTTCCAGGGTCCAACGATCGTATTATCACAATAAGTGGCATGCCAAATCAAATTCAAATGGCACAGTATCTCCTTCAGCAAAGGTGAGTTTTCTATCATAACTTTTTCGATTATTATTACTATTATTATTATTCAAGCTAGTTTTTGTGTTGTTTTTAATTAGGAAACTAACAAACTAATGAAAAAGTTGTTTATTGGGTAGGAATTGTAATGTATTTAGTGATCTTATAACAGTTTTTGTAATAGTTAATTTATACATTTATTCGTACACAATTATATTAGCGAGTCATCTTATTCCGACGTTTTAATTAGATTTTTTTGTGGAGAAACAAGCTGTTATGGTTCGCTTTGTACAGAATACGTTGGTGTAATAAGAAATGTTTGCTTTTGTATATTAAATTATTTGTATATAATAGATTGGAGAATAATAGAAATTTCCTGGAGTTTTAAACAAATGTTACGTTGGGCTTAGTTATTATTGCTTTCGCTATTTTGGTATTTATGCATTTCCTGCTTTATAATAAATTCTTAATTCCAGGCTTTTGTCATTATTTTATACGTAACTCTAATGGAAATTTTTATTTACCAATAATTGCTTCGTTAAAAAAATCATGTCTCATTTTTGTATAAAATAAAAACCATTTAAAATTATTGTACAAAGCAAAATGAAAATACTGAACTAATTTTCGTGATTTTATACTATGTGGTTGTATCAAGTGTTCAGTATTTTCATAGCAAATTCGTAAATTGTAACATTTACTAATAAATAAATAAGAAGACTAATCACTCATTCACGGTGTGTGGATATGGCTACTAACTGGGTGGTATTGTGTGGAAGACTAGTGATTTTGTTGTTCTTTTTTATGTAACAAGGAATCACTAATCATCCCACAAAGCTATCTACCTCTTCGGGATTCTTCATTTCTTCTCATATAAATAATCATACTGTATGGATTAATTAATTAATTAATGCTTTTTTACCACGGTTTTTGTTAAGAATGCGTTTCTCATTGTGGTTTGTTTTTTTCAGCGTGCATAACAACACCGAACGCAACTACTGAGGATGAATTTATTGTAGAAGATATGGCCTTTTTATATTTATATAGTATACCCTACATATATTTTTTTAAAAGTAATTTTTGGTTTTTTTAAGAACATTCCAGTTTTTTTATGGGCATTAATTACATCGTTTTTCTACAATGTAAGTGCTAAGCATCACAAAAATGTTTGCCATATGTATGCTATTTTTGAATTTTCTTATACGAAGTTTGTATTGTAATTCTTTTTTATCGACAAATCCATGTTTTTAGTTTTTTTATTATATACATGTAATAATTATACACTATATCAATTTTTCTGAATTGAATTAATTAGATGATTAAGTTTAAATAACTAGATGTACAGTACTAACAGTAAAAATGTTTTTTTGCATATTTGTACATCAGGGAACAAATCAGTACAAAACATTTTTCTTTTCTTGTTCCGTGAGCAATTTGCAAAAAAAAGAATTCAACCAAATATTTTTATAGAATTAGTGCGCTAGTTTATTATTATTATTATAAGTCTTGTATACCCCTTGATCATGTAATTTGGGTGAATTACAATAAAATATTTCAAGTATATCGATGATTTTTATTTAGATAAATAAAACTACCATGAAAAACACCAATTTATTTTATTTTAAATAAATCACTTTATCACTGGACTAGATCTACATACAAAGAGAAATATACTGTTTGTTATTATTCAACAATAATAAATGCATTCTACGTTTTTAAGATAAAAATAGCTGCTTATCACAAATTTAGACCTATCATTTGGCACTTATATCAGAATTTTCGACAACAATAAAACAGTAACTTCACGTCAACTGGAGTGTGGATTACAAATACAATAATATAAATCACAAAAAGTACAGATTGTCTGATATGTTAAAAATGCTATGATAAGAAGAGTTTGGAGTCTCTTTAGAAATTTGGATTGTCTAAAGCTAAAGGCCTCTTTTCATATGTTAGAAAATACTGAGCAGATTTTTTTAATTTGAAACCGAAGAATTCTATTCATAATACGTTTGGAACAGAGAGCCTAAGTATTTATCCTATTAATTCAAATCTGAGCTTAATTGCACTTGGGTTAATTTAGCTTTTGGTTCTAAACATCACGCTTTTTGATGGTGGTACTGCTCCGGATGTTCCGCAATATATAGAACATAAATCAGTGGAAAGGCAACTATAACAATAACTATACAAACAACTAATGCTATCCAGGAGATATCAAAATCCGCCCCGCTACAATTTAACTTTGTCACAACCGATTCCGCCACTGGCAATTCTCTGCTAGGTAACAGTCTTACTTCTTCGTTAATTTCGTCCGGGAGCACCTCGCTATTTAACCTGTCTGGGGATATTTGAGTAATACTAGTGTTGAATATTATATCATTTACTTCCAATAATTCTTTTTTCCCGTTTGGAATAGTCAGCAAGTTCTCTGTTAACTTTGTAGTAAACGTTGTAATATCGTCAGTTTGTGTTGTAGGTTCTTTTGGTGAATGTTTCCCACTACCATGCACTTCAGCTGGTAGCATAGAAAACGACCTAGCAGGCACTTTAATTGTACGTTTAGCGAATATTTCGTTTTCTTTGTGAATGTTGTTTAAGCGTTTTAAATCCTCAATCTAAAACCAAATTTATAACTTTTTGCAATTCTACACTGGAAAAACCTTACCGTACAGCGATATTTAATCGCAAGCCGTTGTAACGTATCACCGTCTTCAATATGTTTCTCCACTGATGGTATTTCTTTATTCGGAGGTTTATTACGGATAAATAATTCTGTTTCATCTTCGCTACCACTTTCTTTGTCCAGCTTTCTATAGTTTGTAGGCCAGTTTGGCGATCTGAAATAAATTTCTAAGGATTATGGAGGAATTGTCCGAAAATTCAACATACTTTTGCCTTTGTTTCATCATGTTGTTAGGGAAAAGCGAAAATATAATACTGGAAAGTGTTTGAATCTTTTACAGCTGTCATTAGTGTCAGATTGACGTAGAGGAGATGCGTCATGTAAATTCAGGGGGGCCAACAGTAAACTTGCGTATTGTTGGTTGCCTATATTCGGCAATTTCCTGAATTTTAAAAGCAAACAGATTTGAATTATTAGTAGTGGTTTTTTAATAATTTAATAACTACATATGACAATGGTTTTTTAGATATTTTTGTACAAAAAAAGTCAAAACTGTAGTAGTTCAAATGTTACCGTGGGAAAGAAGTTCAAATGTGAGTATATGCTGATAACTTCATTTTCTAACTGTCAAACTTTTTGGATTTTAAAATTTAAACGTCCTCAGTTATTTTCTTTTCGGTTCTTAACCATTTTTAATAACAATAGAAGTTTCCTTACAAACATACATAATTAACGAGACCTACGTATGTTTATTTTATTTTAAAATGAACCTAACCTAACTTTTGATGTTGTAGGCATGGTTTATTTTTTAAAGCGATAATATGGAGCCAATGGAAACCAACAATTATTTTCAGAGTTATGAGGACTTGGAAGTAAGTAATGGTTTTATGTATTGTGTTTTAGAGTAAATTTTTTGAGTATTTTTATTGAAAAAATAAATCACACTTTGACGATAGCTTTTCCAGTATTCCCCCCTTGCAACATATCTGTAAACGCCTTGAACATGTTTTCAAATCCTTCAGTTACAGTTTCCTCAGTTTTCAGCTTGCCTTCTTGTAACCATTTTCGATTTTGTTGGATGCCTTCGAGCCATCTATTTGACCAACGCGACACAATAAAACCCTCCATTTTCAGCTGTTTAAACAGCAGGAAGCCTTGAACTGCACTAACTGAAAAACTAAACTAGCTAAATAAGTCACCCAGATAAACGTGAATACCTTTTGGGATTTTCGTGTCGTTGTAAGCGGAGATTGCACCACAAACAGAAATTCGTCCGAAGAGGTTCATGTGGCGCATAACAGTGCTGCTCATTTCACCTCCCACATTATCAAAGTAGCAGTCGATGCCTTGGGGTGCGAGTTTTTGCAAAAACTTGTCCACATTGGATGTTTTGTAGTTGATAAAGTGGTTGAATTTTAGATCGTCGACAAGCCATTTGCCCTTTTGGTCCGAACCTGCTATTCCAATCACATTGCAACCTTTGATTTTCGCTATTTGTCCTACCAAACTTCCAACGGCGCCTGCTGCACCTGAAACTACAACAGTTTCGCCTGGTTTTGGCTGGCATATTTCCAAAAAACCAAAATAAGCTGCGTTCCTAAGGAAAGAATTTGTTGAAATTGTCCGAGGAAATACAACAGGGCTTACCCAGGCATTCCTAAAACACCCAGTGCATATGACAGGGGCAAGCCTTGGAAATCTGGAAGAACTGTCGGCTTGCTTACGATTTGGGCGCCTTCTGGGGGTTCTCCATTGGAAATTGTATGGGATCTCCAGCCGAATTCGCTTACAACGTACTGTCCAACTGGAAACTTTTCGTTTTTACTGTCTATGATTCTAGAAGAGTTAGAGGAGAGTTATTTTATATTTTCTTAGTATATGATTACTTTGCAACTTGTGCTCCTATAAAAGTGGAGCCCAAAGGAAGTCTTTGCACATATGCTCTCATGTAGGGATCGACGCTAAGATAAACAGCCTCGCATAAAAATTCTAGAAAATATGCATAATTTTATAATAAATAAAGTCTAGGTGTTGTTTACTTAACCTCCATTTTTTATAGCCGGCAGGTCTTCTTCTATCAATTTTAAATCGGCTTGTTTTGGGAAACCTTCAAAGCGCTTTTCTAGTTTGAAAACTTTACTTTTTGTTATTGTTGAAACAGCCCGTTTCGAGAAATAAAGCATATTAGAAGGAGTCAGTGTCTTTAACTTTAACATGATGATGTCGTTTGGGTTAATTTTGTTCAAGGACGAAAGTGATATTGGAATTTCTTATCTTAAAATAAACTAAAAAAAATAGTATATTTATATGTGAACAAAATGATGTAAAGGCCTAGAAATTCCTAATCCGTATTACGTCATTTTAATCTTTTTCAATGCGAAATCAATTTCTTTGTCTTCGTAGATCCACAACCTCATGCTTAAGGACCTCCCTAGAAATCAAGCCTACAAACAAGCTCTACACGACAATAAAACTGCCATAGAAGGCAGAATCGTCCTAGACGTGGGCGCCGGAACAGGATTCTTGTCTATAATCTGCGCTCAACTAGGAGCCAAAAAAGTCTACGCGGTTGAAGCCAGCAACGTCTACCAACTAGCAGAGGAAACTGTCAAAGAAAACAAGCAAGAACACATAGTAAAAGTCAGTTTTTCAAAATTGTTAAACCTTGTGGTAATATGTAATAATATATAGGTGATTCATTCAAGAGTAGAAGACGTGGAGCTACCGGAAAAAGTCGACGTAATAGTATCAGAATGGATGGGTTTTTATCTGTTCCACGAAGCCATGTTCAACTCAGTTATCGCTGCTAGGGACAAGTTCCTCAAACCTGGTGGTATGATGTTTCCGGAATTTGCGACTTTATACGCGGCGCCTTGCAGGTGATACCTCAAACCCCATGGAATTTTTCACAATGTCTCTTTGTAGTGTCCCTTCGATGTATAATTTTTACGATGATGTATCCGGCGTTTCCATGCGTGGTTTCGCAGAAAAACTCCGCGGGAAGTCCCAAGATAAACCCTTAACCATAACCGTGTCCCCCCAGGATATTTTATCCGAACCCGACGTGGTGGCCTGGATGGACTTACGAGAAGCCACAGTAGATGATTTTAAATCTTTAAAAGCGCAACATTTGGTTGTGGTTAATAAACCGGGGAAATACCAAGGAATTTGTCTTTGGTTCACTGTGAATTTTCCCTCGTCTATGACGGAGCCCGTTATGTTGTCCACAGAACCAGAAGCGGAGGAAACTCATTGGAAACAGACGGTTGTGGTGTTGCCTAGTGAGGCTAAGGTGGAGATGGGCGAGCCGATTGCTTATGAGTTGTCGTTGAATGCTTCGGAAGAGAATAGTAGATGGTACAAGATGGAAGTGACGATGTTGGATGCTGAGAGTGTTGAACATCCCGAGTATTGTACTTGTCATTTGACTAAGTGTATTTTAGTTAGAGCTGTTTTGGACAAGTATGAAAAGGATAGTTTAAGTACAAAGTAAATTATGAATTTTTTTATATAGCTAGATATTTTCAAAAATTAAATTGTTTTTATTTTTATTCGAACTACAGTAAAACTCAGTAAAATTTGGATTAAGAATTAAACCTTTACAATAGCTTTCCCCACATTTCCCCCTTGCAACATATCCGTAAAGGCCTTCAACATATTATCAAAACCTTCAGTGATGGTTTCCTGGGTTTTAAGTTTACCCTCCTTGATCCACTTCTGGTTTTGTTGGATGCCTTCTAGCCAACGATCCGCCCAACGTGTTACAACAAAACCTTCCATTTTCAGTTGTAGAGTTATCATTGGTCTTTGAACAGCGCTCACTGAAAAAATATTAAATAAAGACAGTTCGTATGTAGGAGTTATTGTAGTATACCTTTAAGAGTTTCTGTCGCGTTGTATCCGGAAATAGCACCGCAAACAGAAATCCTTCCAAAGAGGTTCATATGATTCAAAACAGTGCTGCTAATTTCACCTCCCACGTTATCAAAGTAGCAATCAACGCCTTTTGGTGCTAGTTCTTTCAAAGCCTTGCCAACATCGGATGTTTTGTAGTTGATAAAGTGGTCGAATTTTAAATCGTTTACAATCCATTTGCCTTTAGCTTCGGAGCCAGCTATTCCAATTACAGTGCAACCTTTGATTTTGGCGATTTGACCTACAAGACTCCCCACAGCGCCTGCTGCTCCTGAAACTACGACTGTTTCTCCTGGTTTTGGCTTGCATATTTCCAGGAAACCAAAATAGGCTGTGTTCCTAGAATGGGGGTTTGATCAAATTGTTTGGGGAAGTTTTAGAGTTTACCCGGGCATTCCTAGGACGCCTAGTGCATATGACAAGGGCAAATCTTCAAAATCGGGGAGAACAGTTGGACTGCCGAGTAAAGCAGCTGCTGGGGGCTCTCCGTTGGAAATTGCATGGGATCTCCACCCAAATTCCCCAACCACGTACTTTCCAACTGGATATTTTTCATTCTTACTTTCTGTGATCCTGAATTGGTGTTGTGTTACAAAATAAATTAGCTATTATCTAATAATAGATTTATTTTGTCGAGTAATGTCAATGACTGAGCGTAATCGTAATGTTATCATTTTTACTGAACTTTGTTTAATTTACAGAGATAAAATAAATTTGTCTTACTTGGCAACCTGCGAGCCTATAAAAGTGCAACCTAGAGGCAACCTGGTTGCATAGGCTCTCATGTAGGGGTCCACGCTAAGGTACACAGCTTCGCATAAGAATTCTAAAAAAATCATTAAATCCTACAATTCAATAAATAAATTAAGTACTTACCCCCAGTTTTAATAGGTGGTAGTTCTTCTTCAACCAGCTTCAAGTCGCCTTCCTTCGGGAGACCCTCAAAGATTTTCGCCAATTTATAAACTTTGCTTTTGACCATTTTTATAAGAGAGCGTCTGGTTCAACGTAATCTTGTAGTGTGAATGAGAAGTAATACAATTTAAAATCTAAATCGGTCGTTGTAGGCTTCAAGCTCAAGGACACATTTTTATCAGTTAAAAAATATAGATAGGATGTACAGTTTATAAATATTTACTATAATATGGTGCATGTTGGTGGGAAATTGTTTAATTTTAACATACCACCTGGCAGTTTCCAGAGTAGGTAGTAATTTGAAATTAATTAGGAGTTTTTTTTAGAATTTATTTTTATTATTTGCAAAATATCGCTAGTAACATCGATATCATAGTTTACTTCTTGTAATTTTGCTGAAAATAATTAATAACAAAAACTACATCAAATATCTATAAACAAAATTTAACCTTTATTTATAAAATAATTATACAAATATTTATAAATATCTCCTCGTATAGTTATTACACTTTTACAATAGCTTTTCCCACATTTCCTCCTTGCAACATATCGACAAACGCCTGAAACATATTTTCAAAGCCTTCAGTCACTGTTTCCTCCGTCTTCAGTTTCCCTTCTTTAATCCACTGAAGATTTTGATGGATTCCCTCCTGCCAACGATCGGTCCATCGTGAAACAATAAATCCTTCCATTTTCAGTTGCTTCAACAGCATTGTCCTTGTAACCTCAGGAGCTTAAAAAAGTTATATAAATAATTATGTATTAAGAGAAAAAAATTTTTAATGGTACCTTTAGGAATTTCTAGTTTGTCATAGCTTGAAATAACGCCGCAGATGGAAATCCTTCCAAAGTTATTCATAGCTTGGAGAACGGAGCTGCTTATTTCGCCTCCAACGTTATCAAAATAGCAGTCGACGCCTTTTGGAGCCAATTTTTTTAACGCCTGGTCAATGTTTGTGGTTTTGTAGTTGATATAACTGTCGAATTTTAAGTCGTTTACTAGCCATTTGCCCTTTTCGTCGGAGCCAGTTATTCCAATCACACTGCAACCTTTGATTTTGGCGATTTGTCCTACCAGATTCCCTACGGCGCCTGCTGCTCCTGAAACCACGACAGTTTCGCCTGGTTTTGGTTTGCAAAGTTCCAAAAATCCAAAATATGCTGTGTTTCTATTTAAAGTCGAATAAATTATAAGGTTAAAGTGGAAGTTTTATTTAATCTTACCCTGGCATTCCTAAAACGCCTAAAGCATACGACTGAGGAAGTGGACTAAAATCAGGTAGAACAGTTGGCGGTAGCCCGATTTCGTTGCCTGCTGGAGGTTCGCCATTGGAAATTGTGTGGGTTCTCCAGCCGAACTGGCTGATGACGTACTTTCCAACTGGGTACTTGTCATTTTTGCTTTCTATAATCCTAAAAAAATAATTTATTAGAAAACATCCACAAAAATCTGATTGGTTTTTTACTTGGCAACTTGTGATCCAATAAAAGTGCTGCCTAGAGGCAACCTAGCTGCGTAAGCTCTCATGTAGGGGTCCACACTAAGATATACAGCCTCGCACAGAAATTCTGAAAAAATAATTAATCATACAAATATAATTATAAGAAGAAAAACCAAAGTCCAAGGGTTTTTCTAATTAAGTTAAATTTTATTTACCTCCATTTTTAATTGGTGGTAGTTCTTCTTCAATCAGCTTCAAATCGGTTGGTTTTGGAAGACCATCGAATCTGGCTACGAATTTATAAACTTTACTTTTTACCATGTTTACGATACTTTGCGTTCAATTTACGGATTGCAATTGAGTTACCTGGTTCAAGTTTATCTATATATACAATAAACATGTAATGTTTATCTAGAGATAATTATTACCGAGTCATTCAGCACAACCCATGTGAAGGTTATTAGTATTTATTAAATTCGAATTGTATCAGAAATTTCTAGATTAGTAAGAATATATTAATTGGCGGAGTGATGCAATTTTATTGATGTTCTTGTAACATTTTTTGTTTGTGATAAGTACCTATGTATATAATTTAAAAAAATAGAGTTTTTACAAAATTCAGAAATATTTCGCGTTTGAATACTAAAAAATAATTTCTGATGAAATTTTCCTCATATTAATTTTTTTCTTGTATAATATTAATAACGAGGCGGTTTTATAAATTGTAAATATGTAATTAATTGTAAATTGAATCAAGGTCATACAAAGTGTAATCTTATCGTCCAGTTTGTTACAGAAATAGCTATAATAATTAAAAAAACAAACAAACATTCGTGATTGAATTTATTTAAGTCCCAATAATTTATATTGTAAAGCTACAAAAATGCTTAAAATGCTTAAGGCTGGTATAAGTAGTCGAGTTATTGTTGGAGATTTTTGATATTTAAAAAATGTTAATTATTTGAATATAACATCTGAAAAACTATACAGTAAATAGCAGAAATTATTTTAACAATCTTTTGTGTATAAATAAAAATTTTTACTCCAATCTAACAATTATTACCTAGTCATTCTGCTCTGGTGTCTATTAGATTCGAATTATATTAGAAACTTCTAGAATATTAAAAATCTATATACATGTATTCTCGCTATCATTATCGTATCAATCAATTAGTTATTTTTTAACTGATAATCTGCAACAAAGTATAGTAAAGTACCTCATATTCACACTAGATTTTGAAATTGACTAGGAGTTTTAAAAATGGTTATTTGGAAAGTTTTTAAATTGCAAAAATATTTTAAGGGTCAACCGAAGAAAGACGACTTGAAGCTGGTTGAAGAAGAGCTACCGCCTATTAAAAATCGTGTTTATTCTTAAATAGCTATTGAAAAATGATACTCGATAACTCGATATATGAGCCCTAACAACTAAATGTTCGGACAAAAATAAATTTATATAATAAGAGGTTACGTCCCTTTTGCTTTAATAGCTGCTTGTATTCTAGCAGGCATTGTATTTTTCAAATTTTGGTACAATTCTGGCGTGAAACTGTCCTAAATTTCTTCTATTTTAGTCTTTAAGTCCCCAATGGTTCTTGGTGGATTATTGCGTAGAATACGTTTAATTTTATGCCAAAGAGTTTCAATGACATTTAAGTCCGGACTGGATGAGGGCTATGAAAGCACCTTTATGTCGTGTTCCCCAAGTTCGAGAACTGTGATTTTTTAAAAACAGTCGTTAGAAAATTACGTCACATTTTTCAAGTGCAATTTTAAAGCTACGAAATATGCCTAAAATCACTAAATAATGACTGGGGGATTTTTTTGTAGATAAAACCAACATCCAGCTTTGCAATAAAGTAAATTTTACCAAAATCGAACCAGTGGTTCCAAAACTGTGATTATTTTAATGTAGGTAGCACCCTCAAAAAACACGTTTTTTGAAAAGTAAACTGTGGAACTCAAAAAAAATGCAAAAAAAATCATATTAACATTTCAGGATTTTTTCAATATAGTCCGATTATTGAACTTTGATTTAAATGTTTTTTGACACAAATGCAACCAGCGGTTTCAAAACTGTGATTCTTTAAAACAGTTACTAGAACATTTTTATCATTTTTAAAGGTGCAACTTTGAAGCTCTGATAAATGCCTAAAATCACCAAATAAAAACTTTTTTGTAAAGAAAGTCAACATCCAGCTTTGTAATAAAGTAAATTTCATCAAAATCAGACTACTAGATCCAAAACATTTTGAAAATAATAATTCTTTGTTTCTACAATTTTCCCATCCTGTTGGGTTAAAGTGCCACAATTTTGGAACCGCCGAGCGGATTTTTACGAAATTTACGTTTTTATATAACTAAATGTTGGCATTATAACAAAAAAAACCATCAATATTATGGAAGTTAATTTAGATAACTTTTGCGCGTATGGAAAATGACAATCAAATTTACTTTTGTCGAACATTTAGTTGTTAGGGCTCGTAGAACAATTTTTATAAAAATTAAATGTCTAAGAGTTTTCATCATAAACAAATCGGTATTATTGAAATAATAAATTTCGATTCCAGGAATATCTACTAGTAATCTATAATTTATTACACCCTTGCTGTGAAGTTACGATCCCAACATATTGTACTGCAATGGTACGACTAGCCAAAATGATTTACGCATATGAGTACCAAGAGCTGCAAATGGTAAAATCTCGCAGAAATCATAAATCATTATTATTCCGAAACTGAGACAACAATATAATATTTCCCCGAAAAAATTAATTTCCTCACAGTACTATATAAAAACAAATCCTAAAATAAAATAAATAATAAACCTCCAGCGATATTAAATCCATAAAAACTTGACGAACTAATTTCGTGACGCAAAATCTGCATTTTCTACCAAAACTTGTTTATTGTTACATAAAAAAACCAATCGGTACGACTGTGCCCTTCTCTCTGCTCAACCTCAACGCAGATGAAGACATCAACAAGACAGGTGGTTGTACGCCCGGGGCAAGACGGGTACTCTTGCGCATCCCACCAACACCAGCTATTAAATCGTGCCGAACTGCAGATGAGCAGATGAAAATATCCAACGCAACCGACCATATTACTTTGGAAATGCACCAATGCCCATGGAATTTAAGATTACTATAATAAGTGGAATTGGAAATGAGAGGTAAATTATTGGATGTATGAGGAATACCTACCTACCGTACAGCGTGGACAATTGCTGTTGACCGCAGAGATTATATAGTAGAAAATCGCGTTTTTTTATAATGCTAAAATGGGGTTAGGTGAGGTTATGTTGCATGAAATTTTGTGCAGTGTCACAAAACGAGTCCGGTATAAATATTGGTAATTATTTAGGATTAGGTAGTTAGTCGTCCCACTACAACTACAGCATCAGTGTCGCCCACTTTACACTATTTTCCATTTATTGTATTTTATTTAAATTGTAAATAAAACGACGTCGTGCCTACACATTTCAGTGCTTGAAAGCTTTTATGTAAATTAACATGTTTCATAATCTTAAATAATAAAATTCCAAGGATTGTCTGAGATTTGAGTAGTTCAATTATTTTTTACAAAAGTGAATTATGTTTACATTTATCTTTTGATCTGTGATGATTTTTCTAGCGTATTATGTTAAACTACAAAATTGTCTTTTTATTTATTTTGTTTGTATGGGCAGTCACGAACAGTCATGAAAAATATTGCCTCACGCCTCAGTACTGTACGCTGAAATAAATTGAAAAAGTTCATGTAGGCAGAGTGGCATAAGAAGATTAGTGCACTGTAGACTTCCCACTAGATCAACTTGGGCCGGATGTGGGAGACGTAAAGGTGTAAAGGATTAGACGACACTCTGACAAATCTGTTTTATTCAGACACAAAATCCAATAAATTACACGTAGGGTTTTTTGTGATTGAACAAAGCTAACTTGTCATATTTAATTGCTTTGTAAGAAAGAATAATAAACAGGTGCAATTTAAATTCTTGAATAATCCGTTCGTTCGTTCGTTCGTTGGATGCTGCATGCTGACTCGAAGGATATTTAATCGAAACATCAATTTTACGATCAAACACACCTGATGAATAAAAAACTGTACCGACAAATGCGACAATAAAATTCCTGTCGTCATACTAAAATAAGTTATAGTTTTGTTCAACAGTCTCACTTTAATAAAGCCATTAAGTAGTCAGTCGTAGCTTTTCTTTTAAATAGCTGTAAGGCGAAACGCCATTCCATTTATATTACTGCTTCATTCACTACCTATGCGTTTATTATTCTGTAAAATTAACAAAGCCTTCGTGTAGCTGAAAGCAAGCCGCCCGTGCCATTATTTTAACATTAGTTTATTCTGGGAATTGGGAAACATTATTCTTCTAATGTTCAAGGAAAAGTTGTAGGTTTTCAATAATTAGTAGCTTTTTGTACGATATTATCGAAAATGTAAGTAGACTTTAATGGTGAGTCAAGTCACCAAATTATTTAGAGGATAAAATATCTGAAGTAGCCAGCATATGAAACTAAACTAATATTGTATGCGATGGTAAATAAAATTCAAACCGAATGAAAATCCCTCAAAAATTCCGGATTTTATAGCCTACTATAGATTCGCTTAAAAAATTGTTCAAATTTTAGGTTTGTGTCTTTAAAACTGTCATAAAACTTCGGAAAATTGACAGATTTCCGTGAGGTTTGCTTTTTTCCAAATAACTAAGTTAGTTTTAGCAGAAAATTCAAACCGAATGAAAATCCCTCAAAAATTCCGGATTTTATAGCCTACAATAGACTCGCTTAAAAAATTGTTCAAATTTCAGGTTTGTGTCTTTAAAACTGTCATAAAACTTCCGAAAATTGACAAATTTCCGTGAGGTTTGCTTTTTTCCAAATAACTAAGTTAGTTTTACTAGAAAATTCAAACAGAATGAAAATCCCTCAAAAATTCCGGATTTAATAGCCTACTATAAACTCGTTTAAAAAATTGTCCAAATTTCAGGTTTCTGTTTCTAAAACTGTCATAAAATTTCGGAAAATTCACAGATTGCATTGCGGTATACTTTTTTATAAAGAGACAAATTACTTTTACTAGAAAAATCAAACCGAATGAAAATCCCTCAAAAATTCCGGATTTTATAGCCTACTATAGACTCGCTTAAAAAATTGTTCAAATTTCAGGTTTGTGTCTTTAAAACTGTCATAAAACTTCGGAAAATTGACAGATTTCCGTGAGGTTTGCTTTTTTCCAAATAACTAAGTTAGTTTTACTAGAAAATTCAAACAGAATGAAAATCCCTCAAAAATTCCGGATTTAATAGCCTACTATAAACTCGTTTAAAAAATTGTTCAAATTTCAGGTTTGTGTCTCTAAAACTGTCATAAAATTTCGAAAAATTCACAGATTGCATTGCGTTGTGCTTTTTTATAAAGAGCCAAGTTAGTTTTACTAGAAAAATCAAACCGAATGAAAATCCCTCAAAAATTCCGGATTCTATAGCCTACTATAAAATTGCTTAAAAAAATTGTATAATTTTCAGGTTTGTGTGGTTAAAACTGACATAAAATTTCGAAAAATTGACAAATTTACGTACGGGTTGCTTTTTTATAAAGAACCAAGTTAGTTTTACTAGAAAATTTAAACCGAATGAAAATCCCTGAAAAAATCCCGATTTTATAACCTACAATATACTCGCTTAAAAAAATGTCCATATTTCAGTTTAGTGTCTTTAAAACTGTCATAAAACTTCGAAAAATTGACAGATTTTTTGCGGTTTGTAATTTTACAAAGACTCAAGTTAGTTTTACTAAAAAATTCAAACAGAATGAAAACCCCTCAAAAATTCCGGATTTAATAGCCTACTATAAACTCGTTTAAAAAATTGTCCAAATTTCAGGTTTGTGTCTCTAAAACTGTCATAAAATTTCGGTTAAATTTTTTTTAAATCAAAATCAAAGCCGAAAAAAGGCAATTTCGATACTTTATTATTTCGTACAAGAAACTAAAAACGATTTGTCATTAATCCAGTCGTGCCCCCTTTAAATATTTATGTGCACAAGCTTGAATTTCCACTGCACATGCACCCATACACAATCATTACTCATGTAAATCAACACCTCTACAGCAAGTTTATGGGACCAAGCCCAAGAAAGTTTCTTCAATGCAAATCAGCATCAGCAAGATTTGAACTTAACACGTTCGAAATTGTTTTCGTCTTATTACAGTGTGTATCCATATAAGACAATTGCTAATTAGCAAGTCGGTTTTTTTGATTACCCAACATCGAAACATAATGATGATAAGTATATGTAATTCGTTACATCTGTTATTATAGTTTATGGGTGGCCAACACCATTACACCAACGTGCACAACAGAAAAGAGTCCTGTTACTTTGGAGTTAATAATTTTATAGATATAAAGATTTGGATTGCATTTTTTGTATATTCCTCTTGGCACCTACGACTATAAGGAAAAAACCATGCCCACTAAATTACTTTATTGTACCTCGTTGACAAATTAACACAAGCCTATTAGCATATTTTAGCACAATACCATAAGTCATGGATTATATTTCGTTTTAATAATTAAGATTTTATGTTAAAAACTAAATCCATGTCGGCGATTATTTTTTTATGTAGGTACTGGAGTTTGTTGAAATACATAATTAATTATAATACTGTTGATTATAAGCAGTCGTTTAATAAAGTTTGCCTTTGATGTGGCCGCGCTTGGCGATATATTTCGATCGCATGGTCATTCCGAGTGATTAAAAGTCTTTTTTAGTTTGCATTCGCTTATACGAGCCCTAACAACTAAATGTTCGGACAAAAGAAAGCTTTTGAACTATGAAAGGGGAACTGGAAATTTTACACAAATAATTAGTAATCACCTAACAATACAATAAGATAAAGCCTTAATAACAATATTATGCATGGAAGAAAATTATTTATTGGATTTAACAATATTTTAACCTTAATAATTAGCAAACTTTACAAAATGAATTTGCAACTAAATGTTGGGATAATTTTTAATTTAGGACCATTTATGAGAGGTTACGTCTCCTTTTGCTTTAATAGCTGCCTGTATTCTAGCAAGCATTGTATTTATCAAATTTTGGTACAATTCTAGCGTGAAACTGTCCCAAATTTCTTCTATTTTGGTATTTAAGTCCCCAATGGTTCTTGGTGGATTATTGCGTAGAATACGTTTATTTTATGCCAAAGAGTTTCAATGACATCTAAGTCCTGACTGGGTGAGGGCCATGAAAGCACCTTTATGTCGTTTTCCTCAAGTTCCAAAACTATGATTTTTTAAAAACAGTCGTTAGAAAATTAGGTCACATTTTTCAAGTGCAATTTTAAAGCTACGAAATATGCCTAAAATCACCAAATAAAGACTTGGGGATTTTCTTGTACAAAAAACCAACATCTAGCTTTGCAATAAAGTAAATTTTACCAAAATCCAACCAGTGGTTCCAAAACTGTGATTACTTTAATGTAGGTATCAACCTCAAAAAACACGTTTTTTTAAAAGTGAACTGTGGAACTCGAAAAAAATGCAAAAAAAATTGATATTAACATTTCACGATTTTTTCAATATAGTACGATTATTGAGCTTTGATTTAAAGATATTTTGACACAAATCCAACCAGCGGTTTCAAAACTGTGATTTTTTAAAACAGTTACTAGAAAATTCTATCATTTTTAAAGGTGCAACTTTGAAGCTCCGATAAATGCCTAAAATTACCAAATAAAAACTTGTATAACTTTTTTGTAAAGAAAACCAACATCCAGCTTTGTAATAAAGTAAATTTCATCAAAATCCGACTACTAGATCCAACGTTTTGAAAATAATAATTCTTTGTTTCTACAACTTTCCCATCCTGCTGGGTTAAAATGCCACAGTTTTGGAACCGCCGAGCGGATTTTTACGAAATTTACGTTTTTATATAACTAAATGTTGGCATTATAACAGAAAAAACCATCAATATTATGGAAGTTAATTTAGATAACTTTTGTGCGTATGGAAAAAAGACAATCAAATTTACTTTTGTCCGAACATTTAGTTGTTAGGGCTCGAACTTTCTAACTTACTGAATTATGGTGGTTTTTATGTTGAGGTATTCAGACTAGCATGTAGTTGTCACAAAAATCGGTGTTATTCTAATAATTGCAGGAAAAGGACAAAAATATTTTAATTTTCAGTACGCCTGAACTTGTATAGAAAATAATTAAATTATGGTCATTATGGTGAATGCGCCGGGATAAAAATTTAGTATTTAAGAAAAATGTCACACAAAAACAATAAAAAGCGGAATTTTGAATTTGTAGTAGTTAGAACAAATTAACCATCTTTCTTAACCTTTATTCGTATCACGTGATTCACAGATTAACCAGAATTCTAATCGCTTTTAAGACTAAAAGAAATCGTCTCGATAGTAACTTAAGTACCTACCCATCACTGTTTGTTTACAAACTGAAAACAATATACTGTTACTTTTGTTGATATTTATGATGTTTCCATTTCAAGTTGTTTAGTAACTTTCTTGGAGCATATTCATATCCTGTTTAATATTTTTTAAAAACCACATGGACAATCAGATTATAGTAAAGTTGTTTAAGTAACTGTATATACAAAGTAACATTGTACGAGGCTACAACTTGATACCATATGGTTGCTGGCGCCTACATACAAATTTTCATTTTGTGGTACAAACTAGTTGGTGTCCACGATTTGTGTGTTTACGTTATTCCACTCAACCATCGGAGAGGTTTTGTTGTAATTTCTGAATTTTAGGAAATTAATTTGCATTTTTAACCAAAAAAGCAAGAATGTAACTTATAATATTTCTATAAGGAATCTTAAGTTTTTCAGGAATGTTCCGAACCTCTAATTTTTTCAGAGGACAGTTGTTGTAGAGGTAGAAATTTCTGTGAATGAAATAACGGTTAAATTATGGCGAATTTTTTATTTTTTTCTTTATTTAGTAGCTTTTTGTACCTAATAGTTTATTTTTAATCTAAAGAACAAAAATGGGATATTTACAAAGAATTTTAAGTTTTTCTAGAAAATTTCGAGTTCCACAGGACTTCCTTCAGAGTTTAGAAATTTGTATAGGTGCAGAAATTTCTGTAAATAAAATAATGGTGAAACTCTCGCCAAAATTTTTATCGTTACTCGGTAGCTTTTTGTACCAAAAAAAATATTTTTGACCAAACCTCTAACTTTCCAAAAATCTAAATAATAATAAGTTTAATATTTCTCCTTTAAAAACTAATGCCAATTAATTTTTCCACACTTTAGAAATGTTGTTATAATTACATAATCATTTTTATTATCAACTAAATTAATCTTTGGCACAATTTCCTGGATATTTTAATGACACAATCATCAATTTGAGTTACAGTTTCGATAAGCAATAGGTTAATAGTTAAACCATTCAATCCTCGTAAAAATCTAGATTTTTTTCCCACACACATCTTTAACGACTTTAAACTATTAGCACAGAAGATTATTGACCCACATCATATAATAGTAAACATTGAGTGAGTTGTAGCATGATGAAGAAACACAAACACAAAATTAATCATTGATTAAAATTTAATTGAAGTTTATTTAACTAGGAATTAGCTTTTACTTTATTGCAATAGTATTTGGGTATTAGGGTAGTTTAGATATTAAAAAAAAATATCTATATTTATTTGTCTAGACTTCGGCTTCGTCAAGTTAAGATAACGGTTTACCCATGCACTAACCCTAAGCCACTAAGCCCCATCCAGAAGCTCACTTACCTATATAGCACCGCTATAAATAACCAAAATAAAAAACAATTCCTGCGCCTTTACTATAAGTACCTATACTGGATGGCGCTTAGTCTTACGAGTAAATTCCACGTTCCAAAAGGTAAACAGTAACAAAACTCCACTCAAGGCAACCATCATGATGGATTGGCCAGCCAGCTGATCGTGGAGGGGTGGCCCATTGAGTAGCGATCTGCTATCTGACACACTGATTACAATATTGGCGATTCCTTGAAGTTGGAGCGCGCAGGGCACCCCGCGAGGCCCCGGGCACCACGTTGGGTGGTCCGCGGTGTGGCCCCGGCATCGTGTGTGGCGCGCGATTCCCTTCCCTCGCGGGACTCCTTTACCCTAGCCTACAATCAGGACCGGATCCAACAAATCACCGCGAATGGACTCGGGGAATTTTCTAACAGTTACCAGAAAGAAGTTGAACAAAAAAATCTTCTTGTAATGAAAAGACATAAAAATTATTCAATTTTCCCCTGATGGAATTAAAAATTACACTTTTATACGCCAAGCTTTATGCAGACAAATTGGGTTGGTTGAGGTTAGGAGAACTACAAAATATCAATTTTTGAATTTCTCGGGGATGACGTCATTAGCACAAAAGAGTTCCCGCTGCGCATGCGCATTGATAAATTGGTTCTACTTTACACTTTGTGTGTTTTTAAAATTGCCATAAAATCTCGAAAAATTGACAGATTTTGTTCCCGTTTGCTTTATTACAAAGATATAAGTTGGTTCTACTAGAAAATTGAAACAAAATTCAAATCCAACGAAAATTCCGAATTTTTGTTGTCAATCTATAAATTAGTTAGTCCTTAAGAATTTTCTGGAAGCTGTTCGTTTTCTAGAATAATTTTTAAAAATATCGCTTCAAATTTGGGTTAGTTGAGGTTATGCTTTTATTCAGAACCCCCCTCCCCCCAAATTTTCCGAGTACTCTACTCCTAAAATCCATCTTGATCCTGTCCTGACTTATCACCGGTCTGTTTTGTACGTCCACCATGTGGCTGGGGCACCACACAGCTGGCTCCCCTCTCTCTTCGTGGATGAGGTGCTCTCTCTTTAACAACCTCTTGTTGGGCTGCCGATTAACTTCTAGGCCGGCAAAACATTCTACAACATAGCTGAAGAAATAAGAGCACTACACAATTCCTTCTATATACGAGAGACCCGGCGTACGTTCTCTCTTCTGCTCTCTCTGTCTCAATCTCGGAAGTACGATGACTCGGTTATCGTAGTAAACCTCTATTCACGGTCAACTGCGAAAACAGCAAATACACCAGAACCACTTAAGATGTAAGTTGGAGATAAGTTAAAAGTAGACTACCGTTTATCCAGTAATTATCAGAAAACTTCCGCATTGAGTCCTATTGGTATTGGTACTGGATTTTTTTGGGATTTTGTGTAATTCCAATAATAACTCAATCGAAGATTCTCGGAATAAATTGGTTTAAAATTCCAGTTTTTTACGGCGGTTTTATGAAATCCTCAAGAAGTGAATCACGGATTTGGAATGCATTAAAAATTAATTGAAAATGGCAATTACCTCTTGTATTACGCGCGGAGGTCCACCACGTGCAAGATTAAAAGATTTCCTGTTTGCTTCATGTGTTATTCTTCAAACTGGCCATCGCGAGCTTATTTTTCGTGTATAATGCACAACTTAATTGGTCATGGACCACCATAGACGATCTCCAGCACCACTTGGGTTTTAAGAGAGAGAGAGATTAAAATACATAAATAGATAAATCAAAATTGTGTTGGTTGGAAGACTTTATAATAATAATACAATATTAACGCTAATTTAAAAGAAAAAACTTGCGCAAAATTCAGTTTAGTTTATTTTCATGTAAACAAATTTAACTAACACACATAATATAAATAAATTCTATACATCTTATATTTTTAACAATTTATACAAAAATTATAAATATTTCTAATGCAACAGTATAAGGCAAATTTGAGCACTTATGAACCAGTCTTTAATCCTTTTTGTAACTTATTGAATTTCGTATACAAATCTTACATAGACCCAAAAAAAAATTATTATATACATACAGATTAGTTCTTTGCAATACAAGAAGTGCCAGCCTGTATAAAGCAGCTCTCAATAATTTAAAGCAAAATACAGCAAGCGCTTCTTTGGTTTTAATTTTAATTCTCTTTTAAAGCTGTTAATAATTATTCGGTAAATTACTGGACTAAAATATGGAACTTTAATATACACAAAATGTACAGGTTTTTACAAAATTGGTTGGTGTGTGACTGTATGAAATCAAATTATGCTACGATAAAGTAAATCTGTCGCTACACAACAGGGCCGGGCTTAGGTTAAAGTGGGGAAACGGAAAATATTTACAGAGTGTTCCTTGAGTTGAGGTTTTTTATATTTTATTTGGCATAAATTTTAAGGGATGATCCGAGAAAATCTACCCACAATATTTGACCCTGGAACACACTGGACATGTAAGTACGTAAATCCTTAACAAAAATTCCTTATATTTTTTCGTGTTTCGAAATCCGGCCCTGATAATCAGTTTCCTTAAAATCGATTTCTTGGCAGCTAGCTCGACTTCCAGTCGAAGCAAAATACTTTCTTTTAGGTGTTATTGTTTACATTAGGAACTAAATGTGACATAGTTGTATAATTATTTGTTTAAATTCATCAACTTTGGTTGCTAACTAATAATACTCCGAGCTACAGCGCGCACTAGGCAAAAAACTCTATGGCAGGATTATTTTCAGTAGACTGTGTCTCTATCTTACGTTCGCTTGCCTTGAGAGCGAAAGAGAGGGAGAAAGTCGCGTGATGGATGTCTGCTGGAAATAATTCTGCTGTTATAGTCTCTAGTCCAGATTCTAAAACAAGGCTTCAGCATCACAGTAATTATTGTTTCAAGGTTCATTTTCCATTTGTTTAATAAATAAATACTGTTTACAAGAGGTAGATAAAGGATTTGGCTAACAAAACAAAACGTGGTATAATCACGTCAAAAAGGCAACTAGCATAACCAGAACAAATGTGCAACTTGCCGCCCTTCCTGCACTCGAGTTGGCAAGAACAACCGTCGGTACCACTTCGTCCTGCTCCTTGTGGGTTTTGGTAACATTTTGATGGTGATGGGAATGTTTATGGAAGCACAACTTGTCCATGTTCCGTTGTATTTCATGGCAGTCGTAGTGTTCTTTGCCATCGCATTTGCAAGTGGTCAATTTGGCGGCTTTCTCTTGCCGGCGCAGGATGTTGATGGAGTTGTTGCAACGGGGTGTGCACTTTTTGCCATGGAACATGGCCTTACAGAGACGATTGTAGTAGTCCAAGGCCGTTGAGCACAAGGCATCTGCCTCGCAGATCCATTGGGCCACGCGGCAGGACACCACTGGCTCGTTGATGGACTTCATGACCTGCGGCCGGCAGATTTCCGAACGCATTTTCTGACTCTCGCAGTATTGGTCGCTACATTCGCACTGAAAATGAAATTTTTCCGTCAAAAAAAAACAGTGGAGAAAATAATAGTATCCATAAAAATTAAAATTTTCCATTTACTATTATTCAACAAGTGCATAGTACTACTTTTTTCACTGTTTACAAAAGTGACATTTTTTGCCCTATAAATTCATTAAAAAATGTCAAAAAAGACCAATGGAAAAAATAGTACTCCTAAAACGTGCATAATTGTTGGAGCTCCGTCTTCCGTCAATAACTTTTAAATCTCAGCATACTTGATGCCGTTTTTTTGAAACTTAGTAAAAACATGCTGTTAGTTTTTAATTTCTTAAAGCTTCACAGTGCGTTTAATCAAAACTTTACAAGAGATAAAAAAGTTTCCAAATTAAATTGCCTATTAAATGCAATTTTTTTTACAATTAAAATTTTAAGGACAAAAAAGTTCCAGAAGGTTAAACACTTTACTTACTTAAAAAAACCATCTCCTTAAAGTTTGATTTCAACAAAATTTTCACAAATTAAAGGTCTTTGGTATTCATTAGCAACTACCAACAATTGGTTCCTCTCATTCAATTAGTTTACAAGTTATTACCAAAAATTATTTTTTTTCTGAAACTTCAAACGCCTATAACTTCTTAGTTATGCAATTTAGTATAACAACTTTTTTTAGTTTTAAGCCTAGTATTTACAGCCTAAAGCATGTCCGACTTATTGCGACTCACCCTGTATATTTATTATTAATAAAATATCAGATGTGAACAGCAATTCTTGCAAAATTACAACTAATTAACCATTAATGTTTATTCGATTTTAAGTCACAATGACTTGGCTTAGGTCGTGTTCACAACAAGCCATAAATCATTAAAATTAATTGGCGAAAACATGCGATGTCAACGGAATATAATGCGTAACAATAAAATCATTTAAATGAAATGCATTAATTTTAAAATAATGTTGTGTTGTAATCTCATTAAGGATAAGTAGGAAAATACGCGCGCTCGGTTTACTTTATTTGCTTCAGTGAGCTTGACAACTGTTTTTTAAATAGTTCGTGCAGGTTTTAGATAATTTTTCCACGTAATTTATGACGATTTTGTGAACATTTACATAACAGTCTATTTAAAGGCAGAATAAAAAATTTGAAAGGAAAGTTTCTTAGTATACATAATTTAATTAATTAAAACCTGATAATAAAATTATTATTTCAGTACCATGTTTTTAATATTTGGCGGGAAATTTAAAATACTTTTTTTGAATAGTTTTCCAAAAGATAACAAATTTTATTGATTTTAATGTAGGTACTTACATTCATCAGATCTTTTCCCTCTTCGGTCGACGTAAGCGCAATCAACGAATGCTGGCATATTTCCGGACAGTACGTGGTAAGTGCACCCTGCAGCACACCCGAACACCCCACTACGTACTTCTGAAGGGCCATTCCACAGCCCATTCGATAGGCACACTTTAATCGCGCCTCTTCACATGGTATTCCTGCTGTTGCACCCACTAGCGCCGCCACTGATACCATGATCCACCACATGCCGCCTGAGAAATGGAAAAAACAATTATTTAGACGGTTTGAATTCTTAATAATGTATTATTGTGTGGTGATGGCATTGACTTTCTTATCTTGGTCATTTGTAACTGGAAACTGGGAATCATCAAATAGGTTTTGTTTTGAAGATAAAATTAACGATATAATAATATATAATAGAGTACTGTTATTGTTTATTGGTAGGCTTTTTCTCTTTGATATAAATGTGGCTTAAGTGGTTTTGTAATAAAATATGCAATGATGATGATGATGTTATTGACCATAGTGGCTACGAGTTTATGTCTATAAGGCAAACTGCAAAGTTAATTACTTCATTGTTCTTCGTAACAATTACAATGTACAGAGTTGAGCACGTAGATTCACACCTTTAGGTGCAGGCTTGCATTATAATTTTATTATTATATCACTTTAAATTACTAATAGTTCAAAATTTCAAGATATTTTGCAACATTTTTATGAAAAATTTATTGTAGCCCCTTGTTGCTACTTTGAAAAAAATCACTAAAGCTGTAGAAACTAGTTTAGAGTGTTTTTAGACTGTTCGAAAATGTCCAAGAAATATTTAACAGATTTTCGTGTAGGCCATTTGAAAATTCGTAGTTGACCACCCGACCCCCGGATTTTTTCTTAAAATACAGTTTTACATAGCTGACAGTTTGTGTTATTAGGAAAAAATTCGTTAAACCCGCGGAAGTTAGTTTAGAGTTTTTTTGGAGCGTTCGAAAAAATCCAAAAATTCTTAACAGATTTTCGACTTGACCTAATTTGGTACTGGAGTCCCGGATTTTCACATAAAATACAATTTTCTATAGCTGACGCTTGTTGCTATTCTGAAAAAAATCACAAAAGCTGTGGAAGTTAGTTTAGAGTGCTTTTAGACTGTTCGAAAATGTCCAAGAAATATTAACAGATTTTCGTGTAGGCCATTTTGAAAATTCGTAGCTGACCACCACAGCCCCGGATTTTTTCTTAAAATACAGTTTTACATAGCTGACAGTTTGTGTTATTAGGAAAAAATTCGTTAAACCCGCGGAAGTTAGTTTAGAGTCTTTTTGGAGCGTTCGAAAAAATCCAAAAATTTTTAACAGATTTTCGACTTGACCTAATTGAAAATTCGTAATTTGGTACTGGAGTCCCGGATTTTCACATAAAATACAATTTTCTATAGCTGACGCTTGTTGCTATTCTGAAAAAAATCACAAAAGCTGTGGAAGTTAGTTTAGAGCGTTTTTAGACTGTTCGAAAATGTCCAAGAAATATTAACAGATTTTCGTGTAGGCCATTTTGAAAATTCGTAGCTGACCACCGGAGCACCGGATTTTCTCTTAAAATACAGTTTTCATATCTGACAGTTTGTGTTATTAGGAAAAAATTCGTTAAACCCGCGGAAGTTAGTTTAGAGTTTTTTTGAAGCGTTCGAAAAAATCCAAAAATTCTTAACAGATTTTCGACTTGACCTAATTTGGTACTGGAGTCCCGGATTTTCACATAAAATACAATTTTCTATAGCTGACGCTTGTTGCTATTCTGAAAAAAATCACAAAAGCTGTGGAAGTTAGTTTAGAGCGTTTTTAGACTGTTCGAAAATGTCCAAGAAATATTAACAGATTTTCGTGTAGGCCATTTTGAAAATTCGTAGCTGACCACCGGAGCACCGGATTTTCTCTTAAAATACAGTTTTCATATCTGACAGTTTGTGTTATTAGGAAAAAATTCGTTAAACCCGCGGAAGTTAGTTTAGAGTTTTTTTGGAGCGTTCGAAAAAATCCAAAAATTCTTAACAGATTTTCGACTTGACCTAATTTGGTACTGGAGTCCCGGATTTTCACATAAAATACAATTTTCTATAGCTGACGCTTGTTGCTATTCTGAAAAAAATCACAAAAGCTGTGGAAGTTAGTTTAGAGCGTTTTTAGACTGTTCGAAAATGTCCAAGAAATATTAACAGATTTTCGTGTAGGCCATTTTGAAAATTCGTAGCTGACCACCGGAGCACCGGATTTTTTCTTAAAATACAGTTTTCATATCTGACAGTTTGTGTTATTAGGAAAAAATTCGTTAAACCCGCGGAAGTTAGTTTAGAGTTTTTTTGGAGCGTTCGAAAAAATCCAAAAATTCTTAACAGATTTTCGACTTGACCTAATTTGGTACTGGAGTCCCGGATTTTCACATAAAATACAATTTTCTATAGCTGACGCTTGTTGCTATTCTGAAAAAAATCACAAAAGCTGTAGAAATTAGTTTAGAGTGTTTTTAGACTGTTCGAAAATGTCCAAGAAATATTTAACAGATTTTCGTGTAGGCCATTTGAAAATTCGTAGTTGACCACCCGACCCCCGGATTTTTTCTTAAAATACAGTTTTACATAACTGACAGTTTGTGTTATTAGGAAAAAATTCGTTAAACCCGCGGAAGTTAGTTTAGAGTGTTTTTGGATTGTCGAAAATATCCAAGAAATATTAACAGATTTTCGGGTATGCCATTTTGAAAATTCGTAGCTGACCACCACAGCCCCAGATTTTTTCTTAATATACAGTTTTACATAGCTGACAGTTTGTGTTATTAGGAAAAAATTTGTTAAAACCGCGGAAGTTACTTTAGAGATTTTTTGGAGCGATCGAATAAAATCTAAAAATTCTTAACAGATTTTCGACGTGACCTTAAATATTTTCTAGGTGCGCCAGTGTTAAAGAAAATCGCCAACTCAATTTAAACTTAATTTGATTAAATTATCTAAATTAGACTATAATTTAAAATTAAAGTAAATAATAAAATTGAGCATACAATCAATAATAATAATCATAAATCTAATTATGATAGCTAATTTCAGATCGGCTCAGATTAGCCTCCGATTTTTAAACAATAAAAAATAACGTACCAAATTTACGAAACAAACTGTTTTACTAAAAACTCCCCCAACTATATGCACTTATATATTAAACTACCCTGTAAGTACTTGATACAAGTAGGTACCACAATTACGAAAAGTACGCTGCATACTAACTCAAAACCGTTATATCTATATCGCAAAATTTGATTAGACGTAAGTAACTTAAAAGAATACGTGACGGCTAGCATGTCGTCTACACGCAAATGTAATAAAAAAAATTAGCTGCACTTTTTATCATTTTCCATTAGCGAATCTAGAGAACACCTTCACCTTTCGTGTGAACAGTCACATCCACATAATTGCATCTCTAATAGATCTTATATACCAGGTGTAGTATTTAAGTAAAGTAAGCGAGGAAGATAAAAAAAACGTGAGGTTGAGTCATTGGATTTAGCGAATTTGGAGATAACCTTTGAAATTTAACAGATTAGGAAAATCTGAAACAGAATTTTGTACCAGCATGTTTGTTTTATTTATAAAATTACCGCATAGATAAGTTTCTATTTTGTTTATGATAATATTTATTATTTGGACTAGGAGATAAATGTAGCATTGAATTAATAAAGATGATTAGATGCTAACTAAAGTTATCTGACTAGCACAACCTAGTTTCTGTTCAATCTTTATTACAGTGACGCCACTGGTTATTAAAAAGTGTGAGGAGAAGGCCACGATTTTTCCACTTAGATTTTATTATTTGTTTAACATATAAATACAATTTAAATTAAAGTTAACTATTTAAAGTAAGTACTTTTGTGACAGCTGCTTATGGCGGCAAATTTGAACTTTTATTCAAACATTCAGCGTAATTCATTCCAAAAAACTAATTATAGTCAGTGATTGTTTTCTAGCTTAAGATAAAACTTTGCACAGTTTATTTTCTTCGTATTAACATAAATTTAATTTGCAAATAGTTTCAAACTGTTATTTTAACAGTTGGTATGAATAAACTAACTATTCTGTAATTTAAATTATCTGGATTTGAATATAGGTACAAGTTTACATCATGAGTATTTGCTGTGAAACAGGAGGAACGAATAGATTTAAAATGATTTGCACTTTTATGTTCAGAAGTGAATAGAATGAAATGGGTTTTGCTGCAAATTTATACAAAAGAACTAAAATATGAGCGGAAACGATTTTTTTAATTACTTGCAATTATTTCGCTTCCTATATTAGTCGCAAAAATAGGTACACAAAATGAAGGTGAAGAAATTCTCTACAAAAATAGTTCTATAAGTTTTTCTTTTATAACTAATAGTTCAAATGTTTTAGTCACTTGAAGTTGGATAACTTGAGAACTCGGAAAAAGTTAAACTTCAAATTGCTATAACTTTTGAACTATTAATTATAAAATAAAAATACATGGAACTATTCTAATAGAAAATTTCATCACCTATCACTTTATAATAACTGTTTAGACTTACAGGAAGGGAAATATTTGCAATAAAACGATTTTGGTGCTTATCCTTAAAAAAATCTCGTAAAATTATGTACGAGCCCTAACAATTAAATTCAAACTTGTGTCCAAGTTTCAAAACTTTTGCATTTTTTAGGCAAAATGGACTTTAAAATGCTTGAATGACTGGCCTACTTTATTAAAAATCTTAAACAATATTTGAAATTCTATAATTAATACCTCTTCCAATCTGGTAAATTTTTTGTGAAGCAAACTTTGTTATTTAACATTTAAACTTGTTAAAAACAGTAAGTTCTTCAAGGTTTCCGCCTGTAACACCTTCCTAATTTATATTTCTATAAAAAAATAACATAAATCTCATCACCATCGAAGGATGATATTAATGGAAAATATGCTAATTTAAATCAAAGTAGATACAAAATAAACACAGTATTAACATGATTGTGTGTTTCGTATATAATAAATAATTAATGTTTTCTCAATTCAACAAAATTTTCATGTTGGGTTCAAAAATTTATTTATAAAAATTTGCTCTGAATATTTGTTTTTTTGTACAATTGCTGAAAAATCTTATTCTCAGGACAACGGTGTGAAAATTCACTCTAAACAGATAATACTAATAGTTTTGGCAGCTGCGATATTTTTATTGGCAATCACAATCTATTACCATCAATCTTCTTCCATGTCATTTTTATAATGTAAAACTAAACTGTTTAATTTAGGAAAAACTCCAATAGAGATATTTGCCATAATTATTACATACATACAATAAAAATGAAACATAAAACCATCCCATAAATCCTCGGATAATATTGCTTTGATCTATTAAACTAAATCCGTTCCTTAAGCAGAATTTAAATGCATCTCACGTGTATGTATAATAATTATTTATCGGTATTTATAAGTAGAATTTATGTATCCCTTTTACAGCACGCCTAATAACTCAATTTATATGGTATGCGACTTACAAAGAAAGATCACAATTAAATTTTTTTAAATATACATACATTATGTATTATCCATCGTCTCTCTTTACAATTCGAACGTCCATAAACCCAAGAATGGGCTCTGGTTTATATCTAAAAACACGAACATATGGTACTGTATATTGCGCTCGTAAAATTTGAGGTCCCTTCGAGATTTTGAAAGAAACTATTCATAAATTGACAGATGGATGCACGAGTATATATAGATGTTATACATCTGGCTTTGGGTCTTGAAGGTCTAAAGACTCTAAAGTCTAAAGGGCAGGAGATTTATTTTGTGCGTGTACAGGGTCATCTGTGTCCCACTTGTCGTTTCGTCTAGATAAGTTTAGAGTTTAGTTCTGGAGCATTTTTTAATGAGTTTGTTAGAAACATCTGTCGCCAGGAAAAATACTTTTGGACACACACAGGTAATTTACCTGAAATCCTCCGCTCAATCATTCATTTTGGCAGGTCTAGGAACATTTCACAAATCACTCACTATGTAAACTTGGCTAAAAACTCAACAACAAAGAATCCACATTAAAAAAACCGTTTTAATTAGCGTGTCGATATTTCTGAATAAATGATTAACTTTCCTTGCAAGTCATATTTTTAAACAGTTTATGTACTTGCCCCTTCGGTTTAAATTAAGTTTCAGTCAATTAATTTTGAAATATGAGTATGTTTTAAACCTTAAGTAACATTTTACACATGTTCCAAGGCGGTTGTTGTTTTTTATACTTCAAGCTAATTTCAGCCCCAGACAAAAGCACTGAAATGGTTTTTCATTCTTGTTGTTGTTGTTTATGTTTCGGATTGTTTCCAATAGATTTGTTTGAAAAATACTGGATATTGTGAGCATTTCCGCTCGTAAAATAACATGAAAAATACACGCAGATCAAAGAACTGGCTGTGGGTATGAACTAGATGAAATATTTGTATCAGATTTTCATTCAGATGCTAAGTGAAGTGGGTGATTTTTATTTTCAGGACACAAATTAATCGGTGGGGTTTTGGAAACACCATATTTTTCTTGCTTAAAATAGATGACCCTCGCATTGTCTCAAAAGTAATTTTAGGAAAAACTGCAATCTAACGAACTACGAGCCCTAACAACTAAATGTTCAGACAAAAGTAAAATTGATTGTCTTTTTTCCATACGCGTAAAAGTTATCAAAATTAACTTCCATAATATTGATAGTTTTTTCTGTTGTAATGCCAACATTTAGTTATATAAAAACGTAAATTTCGTAAAAATCCGCTAGGCGGTTCCAAAACTGTGGCACTTTAACCCAGCAGGATGGGAAAATTGTAGAAACAAAGAATTATTATTTTCAAAACGTTGGATCTAGTAGTCGGATTTTGATGAAATTTACTTTATTGCAAAGCTGGATATTGGTTTTCTTTACAAAAAAGTTACACAAGTTTTTATTTGGTGATTTTAGGCATTTATCGGAGCTTCAAAGTTGCACCTTTAAAAATGATAAAATTTTCTAGTAACTGTTTTAAAGAATCACATTTTTGAAACCGCTGGTTGGATTTGTGTCAAAAAACATTTAAATTAAAGCTCAATAATCGTACTATATTGAGAAAATCCTGAAATGTTAATATGATTTTTTTTGCATTTTTTCGAGTTCCAGAGTTCACTTTTCAAAAAACGTGTTTTTTGAGGGTGCTACCTACATTAAAATAATCACAGTTTTGGAACCACTGATTGGATTTTGGTAAAATTTACTTTATTGCAAAGCTGGATGTTGGTTTCATGTACAAGAAAATCCCCAAGTCTTTATTTGGTGATTTTAGGCATATTTCGTAGCTTTAAAATTTCCAGTTCTCCTTTCATACTTCAAAAATTTACTTTTGTCCGAACATTTAGTTGTTAGGGCTCGTATAAATTTTGTGATATTTTACTTAGATAGGTTTCTATAAATTTCAGTTTCTCTATACAGGGTGTTCCAAAAGAAAAGTGAAAACTCTTATAGTGAAATTTCTTGACGTATTTTATTTATTTTTATATTTAATCAAGAAAATCAAGGAATTAAGAGACATTTCACAGTATTTGGGAACTTTAGAAAAAATGATAAATCAAGTGCTTTCAAAATTATTTGGGTACCGTCGGAACTCGGAAAGGTTCTAAAAAATTTTGGACTTTTTAATAATTTTGTTAATGTTAAAGAATACTTATTTAAATTTTAGATACTGTAGGTATCTGATTCAATACTGAAGTAGCTTTTTCAATTTTAGCCACTTTTTTGACGAATTTGAACATTTTTTTGAGTACCACTTATTTTGAAAATCCAATTTTAAATTAGTGTAGACGAATTTTGGGTGCTAAACATTTAGGATAGATGAATTTACCCACTTTTGGAGTATTATGTGCTTTAAGAAAAGAACCAGCATCACAAAAAACTCAAAAAAACCTTAACTGTAGTTCTGTCCATTTTTTGCGTATAAATCAATGCTAACACTTCTTCTAGAGACCTAAATCATTTGTCACATTACTAATGGACGTAGTAAACTTTCACAAACTGTGATTTACTCCAGTTTTTGGGTACCTGCTACAAGGACTCAAAGACACTACCAGAACTTTAAATATAGGAATAGCCTAAAATATTTCCCAAAATGAGAAATTATGTACTAAATTTTTGAAATTTTCTAAAAATTTCAGGTACCTTTTCGAAGATCTAAAGAAAGGATTTATGGTACTTACTGTAAATTATGAAGAAGTGTCCCCTGTCACATTGTCCATACCGACAAACTAAAAACAAATCTCTCCAAAACCCAACCGCACACAAACCAATTAACCACAAAACAATAAAAAAATTCGCCCACTTCGCCTCAATTGTCCTTAGAGCTTAGAGCGAAGGACCAAAACAAACCACACCGTACATCTAACCTCGGTGCCAAGCGACGCGGTTCTAAAGTTCAGAATTAAGTTGTGTTGGAAAGAGGCTGACAGGCGAGTGTGTACCTGAAAGTCTACCTCTGTCTATCTACAAGAACTCTTGCAGCTGTCCCTGTTGGTCGGTATCATAGCTCTCGGTGAGTTCACTTCTTGTCTCGCTGTGGATAGTTTTCGTTCTCTGTTCTTGATTACAAAGAGAGCCAGATGGGGGATGCATTATTATGTGTCTAGGATGTACAGTGGACCAGTGAATTCGTCCTGGGCACTGACCTGCCAAACAATACAAAAAACGGATTTAACACATTTTGTGGTAATGGTGTTTTGGGCCCCAACCGTAAATAATCCTTAGGATATTAGGAGTATTATTTGTGATATTAGACCGCAATGGTGTTTGGACTTATAGGAAAAATTCTTCTAGTTTGTAGTTATTGTAGTTAGATCATGACCTTAACATTACGAGTTGGTATAATAGTTTTGATTAATTTAATAATATTAAGCAATACATTTAAGCATTGCTTTAATTATGTACCTTCCTCCATCATGATAGAACACAGCAGGTATATTTTTTTAATAGTAGCGAGTTAGTTTGTGAAAGCTGAATTAAGTTATTAAGTTTTGACAGCTTATTATTTCAAGTTAAAATAAATATATAAATCATAAATCATTGTTTTTTCTCCTTAGCATTGTATCTATTATAGTTAATGTGAATTACAAAAAACCTCTTTATTCGATACCGTCGTTTCTAAACAAATTTTTGGAGCGGTGCCGCATTTTACAAAAATTAATCTCACCTCACCAATTGTTACAAATTATTCAAATCACTCTTCCAGATGTTAGTTTGGAAACATGTGGTAAACAAAGCGATTTTTTATTTATATTGTAGGTGTAGAATTATTATTTTTTCTGGTCAACTAGCTTTAATTTAACACCTTTTTCGGTTTATGAGTTCTGCCCGCATCATCATCATACCCAACTCCCTCCATTAAACAGAAGCTGTTTTAAATTAGAAACTCTACCCGGGACAAGCTTCTATATGTCGAAAAAATTATGTTGAAAGCTGTCTTTAATTTAAACAGACAGTCTAATAAAAATATTACATATTGCCTGCATTTCTTTGTTTGTTAGTATGATATAGTTTAAGCCACATTGTTTGTCTTTTAAAGTAAGTAGGAAGTTTGTTTTAACAACTCCACTTATAAAAGGCAAACATACGGAAATTTGTTTGCTTTTATGTGTGCTGATATCTTCAAATATTTATTCTTGAGATTTGGTTGATGGTCTAACAAACAGCAGATGATAATGACTTCATTATTGAAACAGCAGAAGGTGATTTCTCTAAAACTCTTAAAACGGTTGTATTTGAAAATTGATCAAGTGGGCTTGGATTTTTTAGGTCAGTGGCGGAGAAACTGAAGGGAACTGAGGTACATAGTTTAATTTGGAAATTTTAATTACCGTTAGAAATGGTTTTGTGTTTCAAATGCAATTGGTTCTAAATTAAGTCTGGTTTTTTTTGTTTTTTCCAAATGTTTAAAAAAAATATCTAAAGTAACTTCTACAATGTTGATGATTTTTTTTAATTAATAATATTGAGCTTTACGAAACTATATTCTAAGTGGAACTCCTGAATAGAGCTACGAATTTTTAAAGTAGACCGTGTTAAAAATTCATGAGAAATTTTAGTGTTTTTTTCCAAATGTTCAAAAAAATATCGAAACTAACTTCTACAATATTGATGATTTTTTTGTTAATAGAGACAAGATTTAGCCTTACAAATTTGTATTCTAAGTGAAAATCCGGAATTCCGGTATAGACGTATGAATTTTCAAAGCTAAAGTTGACTATGTGGAAAATTGATGAGAAATTTTTGTATTTTTTCTAATTGTTCAAAAAATTATCTAGACTAACTTCAACCAATATTGATGATTTTTTTGTTAATAAAGGCAAGAATTAACTTTAGAAAATTGTGTTCCAAGTGAAAATCCGGAATTCCGGTATAGAACTAAGTACGAATTTTCAAAGCTAAAATTGACTATGTGGAAAATTAATGACAAATTTTAGTATTTTTTCTAATTGTGCAAAAAATTATCTAAACTAACTTCTACAATATTGATGATTTTTTTGTTAATAAAGGCAAGAGTTAGCTTTACAAAATTGTATTCCAAGTTAAAATCCACAATTCCGGTATAGAGCTATGAATTTTCAAAGCTAAAGTTGACTATGTGAAAAATTGATGAGAAATTTTAGTATTTTTTCTAATTGTTCAAAAAATTATCTAAACTAACTTCTACAATATTGATGATTTTTTTGTTATTAAAGGCAAGAGTTAGCTTTACAAAATTATGTTCCAAGTGAAAATTCGGAATTTCGGTATAGAGCTACGAATTTTCAAAGCTAAAGTTGACTATGTGGAAAATTAATGAGAAATTTTAGTATTTTATCTAATAGTTCAAAAAATTATCTAAACTAACTTCTATAATATTGATGATTTTTTTGTTAATAAAGACAAGAATTAGCTTTACAAAATTGTGTTCCAAGTGAAAATCCGGAATTTCGGTATAGAGCTACGAATTTTCAAAGTAGACCATGTTAAAAATTCATGAGAAATTTTAGTATTTTTTCCCAATACTCAAAAAATATCTAAACTAACATTCATAATATTGATGATTTTTTTTAGTAATACAGGCATCAATTAGCTTTACAAAACTGTATTCTAAGTAAGAATCCAGAAATCCGGAGCTACGAATTTTCAAAATGCGCTATATAAAAGAGTGATTAGAAATTTTAACCTTTATTCAAAGGTTCAAAAGAATATCTAAACCATCACATTTGAAATAGCTACAAGACATTCGTCATACTTTAGTAAAAGGAATTCAACGGAGATATCGGATTAGAAATTATTTAGATGCAAACATGTGACGATGCATGTAATATAATTCGTTAAACATAATCGCGTGAGAATTGTGTATAAAATAACTCGTTAACATCGCGATGAAGACATTACCACAGTTAACCAAGAGTTAGGTATCTTCAATTGCAAATAATATTTAAAGGAGTTTCAACCAGATTTTTGTCTCATAACAATCTAATATTTAGTGGGAAATTTCAAATAGTGTAGTAATTATGATTCAATTGAGAGATTAAAACGTGTTGCTTGGCTTCATTGTATTTTAGTGACGTACAATTCCTAATTATGAATTTTCTAAACGTACCGATTCATTACAACAAATTATTCATTAGAGCACACTCTCACATCCGCCGAACTCGCATATGACCATGCATTTTAGCAATAAATTAAATTGTTGCTCTGCATTTTAATGCAAACGTGCCGATCGTCCTTCGTCCTTGGCTTGTCAGTGCATCACACCAATCGCTAATTAACTAATATAATATATTTAGCATTTTACAGTTTTATCTCAACATACTTTAGCTCCTTTTTAGTTTTAATGTGTCTGGTAATATAACAAAATGTTAAATAATAAAAACTTGTATAATATATTGACCCCAGTTGAAATAGTTCCGAAGGATTTCTTGAAATTGCTTCAATTGCATCACGAATAAATCGGACCGTGAAAGATCAAAGGCACCGCGCACGCCATCACCGCCTTATTGAGATATAACTCTTGAGGAAAAAACTGGAAGATTACGACATTTTAAAACGGACTATTTCGTTCAGCATTACACTTTTTTTGTGTAGAAATCTGTTCGTCGACGGAAATAGTATTTTACAAAAAAATACAATAGGACATTTCAGCTTTGTAACAAGTTGACAGACGACATAATTTCTCTGAGAGTTCTGAGACGAATGCCTTATTTGAAGTGAGGGCCTGTCGGCATCATGTTCATGGTAAAGTACATGATACAAATATAAAATACTAATCTTAGAAGTTTGAATAAGTGTTGAAGTCCATTGTTCATGTCTTTGTTGGAAAGATGTCGGCTTTTCTAATGGAATATTATCGATTCGTGATTTTGATAAAAATTATTCATATCCAAACTGCTCGAAGATAAGCAGGACTACGTGCACTTCCTACCGCAGCTACAACTAGGTACAAAATGATGCAAAGAGCCAGCTAAGCTAAGCTAAAGAAATCACAAACCTATATTTATCCCTAATGGTCCCTCATATTCTTTTTCTATTTGTATTGTACACAAAGACCGTCGGAAATTACCGCTAGACCGAATACTTTCTATACTTAAACATCTTCTAATGATAGATGATCTCTCTGGGACACAACCTCCTGCGAATCTTTATTTTCGTCAACAACCATCCCATCAGAATATTTTCAATGGATTTTTGGTACCTACAGATGTTGTTGTATGAGAAAGTTCAAAGATTAATAAATAATAAGTGTTTGATAAGATCTGATAAACTTTTCGAGTAGTTTGATTTGACAGTTTAGTGTTATTTATTTAGATGATATGAAACCACTTTGAACTTTCGTTCGTTCGTAGTAAACAATATAATTCAGTTAATGAAACTGACCTACTGGACGGTCTCCAATTTATTTATGGGGACAATGACTGCATGTACAAGATGCAATTGACTGTGTCGGGATGATAATTTGAACAGTTGTGATGACTTCTGGGAAAGTTCTGTACGAGAAACGAGGATTGTGTAAAGTATACATTTTTATAATGATACCCGTTTTTTTTTTTAAATTATATTTTTCAAAAATTAAGATATTATTTATATACTTAAACAGTTCGTGATTTTTTTTCAAGTAAAACAATCATTTAGTTTTGAAATAAAAGTTATTTGACAAAAATCGGAGCAGTGATTCCGAAACTGTGATTTTTTTAAATCATAACCCTCGAAAAATGGGGTTTTTGAAAAGTTCAACTTTGGACTCCAAAAAATTGCAAAAAATTCATATGAAGAGTTTGTAATTTTTTTCATTATAAAGCAGTCATTTAGCTTTGAAATGACGGCTTTTTTACAAAAATCCAACCAGCGGTTTCAAAACTGTAATTTTTTAAGAATAATAATTATTGAAATAACGCAGTTTTTTAAAGTTCAAATTGGGACTCAAAAAACGCAAGAATAAGTTCGTGTAAGTATAGAGTTTGTGATTTTCTAATTAAAATCAATACTTAGCTTTGAAATAAAGGCCTTTTTCTAAAAATCAGAGCAGTGATTTCGAAACTGTGATTTTTTTAAATCATAACCCTCGAAAAATAGGGTTTTTGAAAAGTGCAACTTTGGACTCCAAAAAATTGCAAAAAATTCATATGAAGAGTTTGTAATTTTTTTCATTATAAAGCAGTCATTTAGCATGAAATGACGGCCTTTTTACAAAAATCCAACCAGCGGTTTCAAAACTGTTATTTTTTAAGAATAATAATTATTGAAATACCGCAGTTTTTTAAAAGTTCAAATTGGGACTCAAAAAACGCAAGAATAAGTATAGAGTTTGCGATTTTCTAATTAAAATCAATACTTAGCTTTTTTAGATTGTCGCTTTAAAAAAATCATAAAAACGCTCTGGAATTTCGAATTATCATTCTGTCGACTGTTCCGGAAAAGGAAAAGACAGTTACTCAGGAAATAATTACTTAAAAAAATAATTCTTCTTCACGTTATTTTTTTTCAAGTGTCGACTAGAACACACAAAATTTTAAATTATCGCTTTAAAAAAAACATAAAAACGCTCCGGAATTTCGGATTATTATTCTATCAACTGTCTTTCATACTTTTTTTTACTGTCTTTCATAATTGCTATTATTATAACAACTTTGAAGCATTTTGAATTTTTATCATAAAATAGTTCCTACCAAAAGTACCCCCAAAAACCGCATTTTTTTAGTTTTCCTGTCAATCTCAAATACAATTAAAATTAAAACTATGCTGATTCAGATAGATTTCGATGCGTTTTATGCAAATTTCCAAACTTCATTGCGATATCTCTACGCGTTTTCAAGATATGACCTTTTGAATAGAAAAAAAGTTCAAATTTGGCATATTTTGAAAGTGCTATAACTTTTGAACTAAATTGGTTATTGGTGAACTGTTTTCACATTTATTATCACCTCTCAACTGTCTTTCATAATTATTATTAATATACCAAATTTAAAGCATTTTGAATTTTTGTCATAAAATAGTTCCTACCAAAAGTACCCCCAAAAACCGCATTTTTTTAGTTTTCCTGTCAATCTCAAATACAATTAAAATTAAAACTATGCTGATTCAGATAGATTTCGATGCGTTTTATCCAAATTTCCAAACTTCATTGCGATATCTCTACGCGTTTTCAAGATATGACCTTTTCAATAGAAAAAAAGTTCAAATTTGGCATATTTTGAAAGTGCTATAACTTTTGAACTAAATTGGTTATTGGTGAACTGTTTTCACATTTATTATCACCTCTCAACTGTCTTTCATAATTATTATTAATATACCAAATTTAAAGCATTTTGAATTTTTGTCATAAAATAGTTCCTACCCAAAGTACCCCCAAAAATCACGTTTTTTTAGTTTTCCTGTCAATCTTAAGTACAATTAAAATTAAAACTATGCTGATTCAGATAGATTTCGATGCGTTTTATCCAAATTTCCAAACTTCATTGCGATATCTCTACGCGTTTTCAAGATATGACCTTTTGAATAGAAAAAAAGTTCAAATTTGGCATATTTTGAAAGTGCTATAACTTTTGAACTAAATTGGTTATTGGTGAACTGTTTTCACATTTATTATCACCTCTCAACTGTCTTTCATAATTATTATTAATATACCAAATTTAAAGCATTTTGGATTTTTATCATAAAATAGTTCGTACCCAAAGTACCCCCAAAAATCGCGTTTGTTTATTTCTCCTGTCAATTTCAAGTATAATTAAAATAAAAACTAGATAGTCTTTTTCTAAAAATGCAACCAGCGGTTTCAAAATTCTGATTGTTGAAATAGTCGCTAGAAAATTGTCATTTCTCTGAGCATGTAATTTTGAAGCCGCAAAATACTTCCTGATTTTTTTATAAGTAAATCGACATGTAGCTTTGCAATAAAGTAAATTTGACCAACTATGTCTAAGTTACTTCAAACTTTTCTCACGACACGCACAATTTTTCCGACGCAATAAAATTTTGTTGAAACCTCTATTACATGAAATTAAACAATTAAAAATAAGATATTACTTTACAGCAATAAATAAATAATAAAAAACCCCACCACATCAAATTGACTCAATTCTCGTCAGTTATTTATTATTTATAAAAGAAATTTATATTGAAATATTCTCATGATGGTGTTATAAAATCTTTCTATACAAAAACCCAACCGCTTTTTTCCTTTTTCTCCCATTCTTTGTGAAACATCGACATATCCACAGGTTTTTTTTTTGTTACAGCGATAATATATTGAGGCGGCCCGTTTTCAAAGAATCTCCGGTGTTTGATTCTGCACTTCTCGAAACAAGCGGGCGGAGCAGGAATTCTATAAATGAAGTTGTTTTCTTTGTCTGTGCTACAGAATAAATTATATTCTTTTAAGCACATTCTGAGTTATGTGTGTGTTTATTCGCGCGTATGGAAAGTCCTGTCAAGACCATCATAATTAGGCTAATCTATAAATTTTTCTTTGATTTGGATTTGGTTCAATTGAGTATATAAAATAAGATTAATAAATCACAATATCAGGGTAATAATTTTATGTTATTATCTTAATTAGCAGGAATCGCAGGATATCGTGATGTTATTCCGAGAGCAATAAACCAAATCCAGTCAATAATAATAAATTCTCTCTTATTCCATTTTGGATATTTCTCCTGATATTTTTCAAAACAAAAAACCATCTTTAATTGCTCGATTAAGATAAAACCACTTGACAGCCATAAAATAAAACACACAAAGGAGAAATTTATAAATCATAAAAAATTTATTGTTCATATACCGTGAGATTTATTAGCAAAGGTTGGTAGATTCTAATTTCTTAAGTTCAAGAGTACCATCAAGTCATGCTTAATTTATGATCAATTACATCTGTTGGTAATAACAATAAAAATGTCCGTTATATTTCTTCACTTCATTTAGTATGCGAACTATAACAGGCTAGTCGGATGGTGCAGATTTTCAAACTTACACAGGATGTACCTACTTGAAAAATAAAACCATCACAGATTTTCTCGTGTGTGTGACGAGGAAAATAGAGAAGCGCCGGAAATAGCTGTTGATGCCAAAGAAAATAAACAAGCTGGTTTTTATGGCGCATTTTTGCGAATGCCATTAGGACTTGGCAGGAATTACCATTCCAATAATTGTTTCTGTCATAAATTACTCACTTATACACCTAACAATACAATAAGATAAAGCCTTAATAACAATATTATGCATGGAAGAAAATTATTTATTGGATTTAACAATATTTTAGCCTTAATAATTAACAAACTTTACAAAATGAATTTTCAACTAAATGTTGGGATAATTTTTAATTTTGGACCATTAATAAGAGCTTACGTCTCCTTTTGCTTTAATTGCTGCTTGTATTCTAGCAGGCATTGTATTTTTCAAATTTTGGTACAATTTTGGCGTGAAACTGTCCAAATTTCTTCCATTTTGGTCTTTAAGTCCCCAATGGTTCTTGGTGGATTATTGCGTAGAATACGTTTAATTTTCTGCCAAAGAGTTTTAATGACATTTAAGTCCGGACTGGATCAGGGCCATGAAAGCACCTTTATGTCGTTTTCCCCAAGTTCCAAAACTGTGATTTTTTAAAAACGGTCGTTAGAAAATTACGTCACATTTTTCAAGTGCAATTTTAAAGATACGAAATATGCCTAAAATAACCAAATAAAGACTTGGGGATTTTTTTGTACATAAAACCAACATCCAGCTTTGCAATAAAGTAAATTTTACCAAAATCCAAGCAGTGGTTCCAAAACTGTGATTATTTTAATGTAGGTAGCACCCTCAAAAAACACGTGTTTTGAAAAGTGAACTGTGGAACTCGAAAAAAATGCAAAAAAAATCATATTAATATTTCAGGATTTTTTCAATATAGTACGATTATTGAGCTTTGATTTAAATGTTTTTTGACACAAATCCAACCAGCGGTTTCAAAACTGTGATTTTTTAAAACAGTTACTAGAAAATTCTATCATTTTTAAAGGTGCAACTTTGAAGCTCCGATAAATGCCTAAAATCACCAAATAAAAACTTGTGTAACTTTTTTTGTAAAACATCCAGCTTTGCAATGAAGTAAATTTCATCAAAATCCGACTACTAGATCCAACGTTTTGAAAATAATAATTCTTTGTTTCTACAATTTTCCCATCCTGCTGGGTTAAAGTGCCACAATTTTGGAACCGCCGAGCGGATTTTTACGAAATTTACGTTTTTATATAACTAAATGTTGGCATTATAACAGAAAAAACCATCAATATTATGGAAGTTAATTTAGATAACTTTTGCGCGTATGGAAAAAAGATAATCAAATTTACTTTTGTCCGAACATTTAGTTGTTAGGGCTCGTGGTAAGAGGTTAGACGGAAAATTCGCACATTTCCCATCAAATGCAGTAAAATTCAAATAATACCATCATTAATTTCTTGTCAAATTATTTTTTTATTTGTACCTTCCGAATTACCACAGAATTTCCTTCAAATTACCGTAAGATTCCTTGATTTCGCGCATGCCCCTATAGACCACATAAATGGTATTTCCCCGAAATTAACTTCAGATTTTACATCTGAATAAATTGATTATTTCCATTATTTGAAATTGTTTTTAATGCAACCAAAAACCGTCTAAATTTATGACTAGAATTTCATCACGAAACATAATTAGGTACTTTATTTCTTGTTAATTTCATTTAATTGTTCACATATCCAAATTACGAAATATTTTCTTGGGAATTGTAATCTTCTGATGGCAATGTTAATATAATATAAAAAAAAACAAAGCTAATTAGAAAAACTGTTTATGAAGGCAAGATGATTGTGTAGCTTGCGGTATTACTGTGTTAGAAGCACGAAGCCAGATTGTCGGTTGGATAGGGCTCCGGGGCGCCTGAACACCGCCCATAAAAACTGACAGATACGTCTTTATTGTGAAAACTGGTTTTGTATCCCTCTCTGCGTGCTACATCAAGACCAGCCACCTAAATAAATCTAATCTACCTTCACAATTAACTTTATGTATTATACACAGATGGTAGAAAAAACTCGGGAAAAAATTATAACTGGAGGTTTTGACCGCAACGGCTAGAATATAAATCTAACTGAAAGAAGTGATAATAAACTCTAATCTTCTGTCTAATTTCCTTCACGCGATAAGAGTTGTTAATTAAAAAAAGCAACACAAATTCCTGCAGATTAAAAATAAAATCCAACACCTAACCTAACCAGTCTGCGTTATCCAGGAAATAAAGTACCAAGCAGATGTTGTTTTGAATATTAAATATTTATTCATATTAACTCGAATTTCGAGAACCGACGGTTTGAATTTTAAATTACAGATTATCTTTCCAAAATTCCTACATGATAATGATGTTTCAAAATCGGTGACAGTTTTGTTTGAATGTAGTTGGACAGGTCAGGTGGCAGACACGCTGCCCCTATATGATGGATGAAGGTTGGAAAGAGCCCATTATCCTACCACTATGTTCACAGATTATTCCGGGGCTCTGTTATAAACAATGGGATATTAGATGACTGCCTGTGTTGGTGCTTTTGACAGGAACTGCAGGTGCAGGAACAAAAAAGCTGTGCAGATACATTATTTCTGACATCAAGAGAGTTCGTCAAAATGTTTTCCAAATATTTTTGTTAATGGAACAATTTTTGTAAATTATTTCCCAAATTAACTTCAGGCTAATTGTGGCCCATTCTATTTTCTTGACTAGTATAGTAAACTACGAGTACAAAAACTAAAAATTGTTTTGTGCTTTTAATAATTTAAAGCCATCACGCCATTAGCCATCAGGTCCTGTTTTGTATTTTCTGCAATCTGTTTCATTAGTCAAATTAATATTAAAGCTATTCATCCGCAGCCATCTGCATTAAAGAACAGAATTCCTATCTAATATCGACTAAAACTTCTTCAAGCTTTTATAATTTTTTTACAGGATTCCCCTCATAATTCGCTATCATCGAATGTAATCTAAAATTACAATGGCACATGATTTTACAAACGATAACATACATTACACAGGATTTTTATTCAGACAGAGAGGAAATTCAAGCGATGAAGTGCATCGTCATTATCGATATAATTGTTGTAGCTTAACAAAAGCAGTTTCTTTTTAGATGGCCATCAGACATAAAAGCGCGCGCTGCGCGTTTTATCCTTTTATTTTTATACGTCGTCATCTTTTTTCTTTTGGTTTGAAAGTAATTGTGGTTGGGGACTGCGTGGAGCTGGAGGAGAAAAAAAACGCGTGATGGCTTTATCATTGTCTATAATTGCTGACAGGTAGAATTAGGGATTTAACTACTTTGTTTCGATGAGGTGATGTTGAGGATCTTGGGCAACGTATAATTTTAATAGGAAGGAAGAGGGGAAAAGTAAGGTTTGGTTTGTATCCTGGCGATTGAACCACTGATTGAATTTTGTAAGAAAACTGAATAATTGTTTAGATTTAGAATAAACTCCTGAAAGGTTTGTCTAAGCTCTTTCTGCATTTTTTTGGGCTTCAAAAGTCCAATTTTAAGAAAAAAAGTTGGAGGATATTTTCTCAAAATATTTTGTCAGGTACCATTCCATAAACAACATGGTGCCTCATACGCCATCACGTCGTATGCATACAGAAAATGACCCGTGGAGGCAGTCACGACTCTCCATGCTCCTCACAGTGTGAAAACTCATGTCTCAGCTGTACTCTGAAGGTATATTTAAATGAGGTAGAATAAAAAACGGAAACACCTCACGTCTCGCTGTAAACAGCACTTACAGGCAAGATAATGTCTTATTTATAAGGCGGTCACGCTAGGAAATAAACTACCCGTGGCCGTGCAGAGTAAGGAGAAGTACTAAACCACTATTTTACAGCTGTATGTATTGTGAATGTGTGTGTGTTGGCTGGTACGCTTAGGGATACGTTTTTTTCTTCACGTTTTGCAGAGAAATACAGCCAGATTGCGTTAACTAGCTTATTTAAATGTTAACGGCTTGGCTGCTCGAATAAGCGCGTTAACGATTTGTTTTATTTTACTTAACTCGTTTCAGATTCACATAAACCAAAACTGGATTACGCGTGAAAATTATACACGTATGCAAACTATAAAGGATTATTTTCTACAAAATTAAGTCATAAACCACTTTGGCTGGAAAACTATAATTACAAAGATCCCACTTCTGATACACTTTATATCATATAATTTAACCAGGAAAAAACGTACCTAGCAATAACAACTAACTAATATCCAGTGCTTGCCTATGGGATTCTTAATAATTTACGCTTGATTGAGAATCACTAGAGCAATTCTGAGGATTATTACTAGTTATTACATGAAAAGCTCCACAGGTTTTTTTCTGATTGGTGTTACTGATTGCGTTGAAAAAAAAGCTTGAAGTTAGTTATCACCGGAAAACATTTGTAACTCGCGTTCTGCACCTGCCCGACATTAATAACTTTGTTAGTAATAATTTTGTTAACCCTGGCGAAGAAATAAAAGTACGAGAGTCGCCGGAAAATCTACTGATGTGGGACCAATAATTGGCGCCACAGAATATTTTTAACATTTTATTGTTTAAAAAAAGGTCCCATATAAACTTATTAACTTAATTATCTAAACAACAACAAAAAGCGAACTATAAATCAATTTCTACGTTAATTTACTAGATTCATTAACTTGAAATGAAATAATCTTTTAGCCATAATTATTTAATACATCCTTATACATAGCTGGTTTTAATTAAGAATATTATGCAAAAACCACTAATAACTAAGCAAGATACTAAATTGTAAGTATCGACATAAATTTGTCAACTTCAGTTAAAAAAAACAGTCATTTCCTCGAGATAATTATTTATATGTGCATATTCGCTGTTGTATTATTAGCAAAGAAAGTAAAAGTCATATTAAGCATGTGTGGTCTATACATTTATTTATTTTAAATAAATAGCTTAGGTAAATTATACAGACACTCACACAGAGACAGAATTTTCATATAACATTCGATTAAAAATGTGTCCTGTTGAAAAAACAGCTTGACACCTATAGATATCTCCTGATGCAAATGGCATTAAAAATGGAATGTTGTTAATTGAAGTTAGTATATTTGTTGTTATCGCTGGAAATTAATGAACTGTTATCCGGACAAGTTGTAGGTTTAGTTTGGACGTTGTTACTTAAATCGTGGCGCAATTTTCTGTTTTATTGAGATGTAATCTGAGGTCATATTGAAGCACGAAAGGGATTTAATTGGTGGGGAAGTTTGTGCTAGAATTTCGTAATTTGTGATCAATTTTAGATTTTACTTATTTAAAATTGTCAAAGATAAAATATTAAATTTTTTAGGTTTTAGTGAAACTGTAGCAAAACTCGGACGAGATTTCTTGAAACGGTTTTATTTATACAACTTTTTTCAAACTGGTTCCGACTGTATATGGAAATTCTCACATAACGCTCTTCTACACCATTAAATAACACGTTTTTAAATTAAGACATCAAAACGTTATAAGGCAATTAAGATTCCTGGAAAAAGTTTTGAATCTAGTTTTATAGTCCTGTATTATTAAAATTACTACATATAAATGTAGAAGTTTTGTTGTAAGTTATTGTAAATTCGTTAGATTTTTGGCACACATCCATCTTTTAATTTATTTGTACTTTGCACATAAATCCGATTTTTATTACAACATAAAATCGTGACTTTTTTCACTGCTTTAAAATTCCCTAATTTTAAACTCGTAAAATCACAGAAATAATAAAATCCGGCCTTTAGAACTTTTTTTGCAATTTTGGGTTGCACAACTAAACTAAAATGAAGATTTTTACAACTTAGCTGTAAAACAGCTGGAGGCCGAACAAGGATAATATGTACATGTCACATGTATTGGTTTTTTAGAGTGAAACTCCATGATTTATTTGTGCCCGACTTCTTTGAATTCCTTCAATATGAAGAAAAGAAAACGGTAGGAAATTACAGCAAGGTTTAGTTTACGATTTGTTCATTTTATTTCACAAGCAGATGCAATTTTGGAACCACTGGTTGGATTTTCGTGAAATTATGTTTGGAGCATAGCTGAATGATGATGGTTTTATTTTTACAAAATCAAGAAAAATTTATTTAAGTTTTTTCTACATTTTTTTGGGCTGAAAAGTGCGAATTTAAAAAAATATATAATTTACCAAAAACTGTTTTATAAAATTTAGTTTTAGATGCGCTGGTTCAATTTTAGTAAAATTAAGTTTGTGCGAAAGCTGAATTTCTTCTGAAAGAAGTAAGAAAAATTTTTTCTGCATTTTTTTAGGCTGAAAAGTGCGAATTTAAAAAAATAAATAATTTACCAAAAACTGTTTTATAAAATTTAGTTTTAGATGCGCTGGTTCAATTTTAGTAAAATTAAGTTTGTGCGAAAGCTGAATTTCTTCTGAAAGAAGTAAGAAAAATTTTTTCTGCATTTTTTTAGGCTGAAAAGTGCGAATTTAAAAAAATAAGTAATTTACCAAAAACTGTTTTATAAAATTTAGTTTTAGATGCGCTGGTTGAATTTTATTAAAATTAGGTTTGTGCGAAAGCTGAATTTCTTCTGAAAGAATCAAGAAAAGTTTTTCTACATTTTTTTGGGCTGAAAAGTGCGAATTTAAAAAAATATGTAATTTACCAAAAACTGTTTTATAAAATTTAGTTTTAGATGCGCTAGTTGAATTTTAGTAAAATTAAGTTTGTGCGAAAGCTGAATTTCTTCTGAAAGAAGCAAGAAAAGTTTTTCTGCATTTTTTTGGCTTCATAAAAAAATTCACTTTTACAAAAAAATTAACTTTTAACCACTGGCTGGATTTTTGTTCTAAATTTAATAAAATAAAAACCAATCCATGAAAACAAAAATGGATATATTTATTTATTAATTATTGTCTACAAACGTTAATTTTAATTTATTCATATTCAAGTATGGTAACAAGCTTTCTATGTATCTAATACAATAATCCAACTCTAATTTTGATAACAAAATTTCAACAAATATTATTTTATTTTACATTTCTTATAAATTATAAAACATTTATATTATATTTAAATCAAATTATGTGTGTATATATAGATATTTACTTTGCATTCACATTTTTTCTGATATTATTGTTCACTTTTTTGGTGGAACCAGTTCGAATTTCCAAATTTTATTTGGACCAATTTCCGCTACATACAAAGCAGAACCATTGGGGCACACTGCAATAGCATGAGGGTTCCCAAATCCCTGCAACAAAAAAACAAACAAAATAAATTAGTTCTTCGTCTTTAAGAAAAAACCATTTCCGTTATCATCTCGTTTGTATCTAATTATGTTGGTATTGAGGAACATCCAACAAGCAGTTTCAATAATAATAAATTTCTAAGTTGTAATAACTTAATTATAATGTACTCATAAATTACCTCTTCTGGCGCCCAATGATCGATGACGGATTCTGTCTGAGGATCAATTGTTAGACCTTGTATAGGTAACAGCTTGGATGTTGGTCCATTGACAGCGTACACCAACTTTCCTAGAAACGAATACAATGGTTAGTTAATTTGGTCTTCGGGTAGAGGCTGAAAGCGCCCGGATTTAGATAACCCAACTTGCTGAAGGAACAAGACTCGGTTTTGTAACTGATCATTTGATCATCGGACTTTGTTTGAGTTTTCGTTTTTATAGAATGCGTGACTTTCTATTCCTAATAATTCAATGGTTTTTGGAACTTGTACTAAAATTTTAGACATGTTAGTTTTTGATATACTTGTTGCCTTTTTGACACTATTCGTAATAATTGCAGTTCTAAAATTTTTTTTTCTTCACGCATTTTCCCTTACCTTTGGCGGCAACGCCAAAAACTCGCCCCATGTCCGGTTGCTGGATCGTCAGGGCCGGCTCCCTTTTTCCCTGGATACTATAGAGTCCAGCTCTTGGACAAGTCACTCGCATATTTTCCCGATCAGCCACACACAGCCTATCTATCGACTCAATCAGCGCCAAAGCATGAGGCACTTGCAAAGATAAAAATTCTGCAAAAACCAAAAATTACTTCTATTCCTCCTAATCAATCTCCTAGAACCTACCAGGTGGATTCGGAATAATCTTCAATAGCCCCCCAGCTGCATTGAACTTCAAAATACGACTGTTGCAATACCCATCAGCAACAAACACTTCCCCAGTGGTTGCTACTGCCACTGAAGTGGGTTTGCAGAGGTGCTTTGGATCGGATCCTGGTTGGAAGCGCTCTCCAAATGATAGGGCTGGTTGGAGCTCACCGGGTTTGAACTGGAAGGTACATGGTAAGTTTAGGGGTTACAGGTGGGTTACCTATTAGTTATCTACCTTGAAAACTTGGTGTAGAGCCACGTCGGTGACCCAAAGGTTGTCGTGCCTGTCCAAGGTTAGACCATGGGGCATGTAGAAGAGATTTTCCCCCCATCGGTAGAGTACCTTTCCAGTGTGGGGGTCTAAGGTAAGCACTGTGTGTTCTTGGATTGGTCCCAGGTGGGCTAATTGGTAATGGTGTGTTGAATTAAAAGAGCTAGAAAAATTTGGTAGACAAAATTGTTAGTATTTTGAAAATTGCTGTAGAATATGAGTTTTAAGCGGGAAGTATTTTTTTCATACATTTCGTCTTTTAAATGAAGCAATTTACTACAAAATCCAACCAGAAGTTCTCAAACTAGACGTTAAGAACAAAACTGCATCGAAGTGGGGTTACTCGTAATTTTGGAACTTCTAGTTGGACTTGTGCCAAATTTATATTTTTACAAAGGATAGGTTGAAAATGTTATAATTTTGGAACCACTGGTCGGATTTCAGTCAAATTTTAATTTTTACAAAGTACGATGTTGTCATTACCTGAAAAAACTATTATGGTTTTTTTCTCGCTATTTATAACTTTTTTATTTACAATTTAAACTTATCTATCTGAAATTCAAGTAATTTTGAAGATGTACAAGTTAAAAATGTGATAATTTTGGAACCACTGGTCGGATTTCAGTCAAATTTTAATGTTTACAAAGTACGATGTTGCCATTACCTGAAAAAACTATTATAGTTTTTTTCCCGCCATTTATAACTTTTTTATTTACAATTTAAACTTATCTATCTGAAATTCAAGTAATTTTGAAGATGTACAGGTTCAAAAAGTTATAATTTTGGAACCACTGGTCGGATTTCAATCAAATTTGATTTTTTACAAAACACAATATTGTCGTTATCTAGAAAAGATATCGAATTATTTAAATCCCGCTCAGCTTCCTGATTCTAGATCCATGTTGACCACAAGCCCGGCTAGCTCAGTCGGTAGAGCATGAGACTCTTAATCTCAGGGTCGTGGGTTCGAGCCCCACGTTGGGCGGTTACTTTTTACATTTCTTAACAAATTTCCTTACTATTCATCCCATTGGCGATTACCCCGATGGAAGATCACTGGTTGCAGGGCAGAATTCACAGAAACACCGGATACTTGTCCTAAAATTATCTCCTCTTGTGGCCATTGCTTAACAGCTCTTGGTTTATCCGGCTTATCGTCCGCTGAATTCTCCACTTGAGAATTATCCTGTAAAAGCGCAATACAAATATGTTATCGTAAATGTATAAATTATCAGTGCGAGTGGGAGTGTGGTGACGTAATAAACTTTTTTGGAAAACTAGATGTAGTTGGCTTGGTGTATCAAGCGTTGCGTTCGTTGCCATGGCAACGTTTTACAGTAGAAAGTTGCTTAATAACGGTATTGTACCACGTCACATCATGTTTTCATATTTACATATGGCTACATAATAAAAATTAAATTCGAAAAATTATACGCACCTTTTTTTGATCAAAACTCGCAACGATTATTATAAAAAGTATGAAAAAACTTATTGTACACGCAGGTATAATAAACGATGTTTTTATATTCATAATAAGAATCACATGGCATTTGTTGCTAGTACGTTAGTGTGAAAATAGGAAGTAATTGCGATGGAAGAGTGGGATTTCACTTTGGACTGGGTACGATTATCAGCTGCAGTTTGCGTAACTGCAATCTTGGGGTTACGTTATAGGTACCTAGTAAATTTATCATTTATCGTGAGCATTTTGTATTTTATTATAAAAATTAAAGAATATACCTACATAAAAAACTGTCCTAGAACAGTCTTATAATTAAATGATTTTAGATGCTATTTTAGTATTAAAAAAAACTTAATCGTTGACAACTGTTCGATGTAGTTATAAAAAATAAATGAAGAGTATTTATTTTCAGTATCCAAGAATTTCACACAAATAATTGATTCATACCTCCCACGGAATCAATCAGAAAATAGATAATTAACTTGTAAAAATAATTTTTTTCTGTAAAAATATACCTACTTCTACTATTTATGAAGAGAATGCGTCAGCCACTAGAAAAATCCGGTAAATTCCGGAATCCTGTATTCTGTAAACTTCTCATAAAATATATTTGAACAAAATCCGAACAGCGGTTCCCAAATTCTCAGATTTTCCAATACATATTAATCTTTAAAGTTGGCTTCAATACTTAGTGACGGTTTAGGTAGAATAATTCAAACAAAAAATGGCAAGAAAATTCGTTGATATATTTTTCAGATAACTGCAACATTGGACTTTGTAAAAATTCAAATTTGGCTGAAATCCGACCAGTGGTTTCTAAATTACGAGTAACCCCACGAAAAAGCCCGTTTTTCAATGGAGTTTCGCTATAATAGTCTAGTTTGGGAACCTCTGGTCGGATTTCAATAAAATTTATATTTCTATAAAGTGAAATGTGCACTGTATTGAAAAAAATCGTCTACAGGCGGAAAATTCCAATATCCTGATTACAGTTTGTTAGAGTTTGGTGTGTTTGTTTGTTATAGTTTGGTGTTGGTCTGTTATAGTTATGAAATAAAAACGATTATATGTAGAATATTTTTTATAGCGTTTCATATGAAACCCACATAATAATAAATTTTATTCTATTCACCCAAGGGATTATTCTGACAAGTTTTATAACAAAGCTACATTCTCCTGCAGTAACCTTTCTCTTATTTTTTTCCCTGTACGCCTCCGCCTCCCTACTAGATTTATCCATTATAATTTCCCATTTGCCAATAACCTGAGGGAATAGAGAAACAAAACCGAGGCCTGAAGGATCAGTTGCCACCTGGACTGAACAGCTACAGGACCAATGAGAAAGAATGACTTGTAATATTTGTAGTTAAAAAAAATTTTTGTTGCTAAAATTCTAAAATTTAGTTTTCAAATAAAATATTAAACAAAAAAATATTCAAGAGTGATTATCCTTTTTTAAATTAAATAATATATTCGCGAAAAAATCTCTACAAAATTTGATGAAGCTTTCTTTCGGTATCAATGGTTGCCTAGGCACATCCACCAAATTTCACATTTTTTTTAAGTTAAACCGTCCAGCCAATTTTTGCTTTCTACTGAAAGCCACTCTTTTATTTTTAATTAAGCTACTATAAGTAGGTACCTGATTAATTCGCTGATTCAACGACAATAACTGCCGAACTTCATCATAAAACTCTGCATTTTCCCCACGTCTCTCAAAACCAGGGGGTGATGAATATAAGGCCCCAAAACAGAGGACAAAGGCCAATATAGAGACACTTGAGGTCACCATTGCAGACTGTTTCAGTACATTTAAACGGAATCAATAAAAAGCTTTTTGCCATCGCGCATGAAATATCCACCAGAACGCACCAGAAGATGGAGCTCAATGTACCACAGTTGGAAACTTTCCTGCTCTGTTGTGTTGATGATGGTGATTATTCCTATTCCTGCAATCGGTTTTATGAAAGTCTCACGGTCAAGGTCATTTCCTTGCGAAATTGAGAATATCGATCCGATTACGTGCTGGAAAAAAATGTTCTTCACGCGAATTTATCGTTAGGTAACAATCGAGTTATCAGTGTGGCGAAATCAACCCTTAAAGCGATTTTTTTTCAAACTATTTTTAGCTGGGGAAACAATTCATTTCTGTAGAAAGGAAATTCTGATGGTTATGTATGCGTAATTTACGCACAATCGCTTTGTGATAAGCAATTCTTTGTATGGTTTAAAAGTGAACTAATTTACTTTTAATAATTGAGAACGTTGATTGTCAACTCGGTCAATAATATAATAAAAAGCGTTGTGGCCATTTTTCGATTGTATACTGTTACAAAAGAAACTCATTTTTGCATATAAGTTATTAACAAGAAGATTAATGATTTATTTATATCATAAATATGAATAGAAATTTATTTTTCTTGTTCAATATTTTATAGTAACTTAATGTAGCTTGCATATCATATAACTTTCTTATACAAATCAAATCTAATATAATTTAATAATAATTAACAATTTGTATGTAGATTGTATTATCGTTTTTTAAGCGATCACAAATATTTTGGATTTTGGTGAAATTTGCTTTATTGCCAAACTGAATGTTGGTTTTATTTACAAAAAAAATAAAAAGTTTTTACATGACGGTTTTAAGCGTTTTTCGTGGCTTCAAAGTTACACTTCTAGAAAATAACATTTTAAGTAAGTGACTTTTTAATAAATTACAGTTTTGGAACCGCTGATTGGTTTTTTTTCAAAAGACCTTTATTTCAAAGCTGAAATATGATATTATTATAGAAAAAAATCACGAAGTGTATATGTGAATTTTTGCGTTAGTTTTTTCTATTCTCAAGTCGCACTTCCTAAAATTTACGTTTGTGTGAGTTGTGGTTTTAAAAAATCACAGTTTTGAAACCGCTGTTTGAATTTTTATAAAAAGACCTTCATTTTAAAGCTATATAATGGTTCTATTTAAAAAAAAATCATGAACTGTATATATGTGTTTTTTCAGCGTTTTTTAGTAGCCAAAAATTAACACTTCTAAAAATGCACGATTTTCACGGATTATTATTTAGAAAATCACAGTTTTGAAACCGCTGGTTGGATTTTTATAAAAAGACCTTCATTTTAAAGCTAAGTAGTGATTTTATTTAAAAAAAATTATGAACTGTATATATGTGTTTTTTCAGTGTTTTTTGGTAGCCCCAATTTACACTTCTAAAAACGCGCATTTTTCAGGGATTATTATTTGAAAAATCACAGTTTTGAAACCGCTTTTTGGATTTTTATAAAAAGACCTTCATTTTAAAGCTAAGTAGTGGTTTTATTAAAAAAAAAATCAATAACTGCATATATGTGTTTTTTCAGCGTTTTTTTGTAGCCCCAATTTACACTTCTAAAAACGCGCATTTTTCAGGGATTATTATTTGAAAAATCACAGTTTTGAAACGGCTAGTTGGATTTTTATAAAAAGACCTTCATTTTAAAGCTAAGTAATGATTTTATTTAGAAAAAAATCATGAACTGTATATATGTTTTTTCAGCATTTTTTTGTAGCCCCAATTTACACTTCTAAAAACCAGCGTTTTTCTCAGGGATTATCATTTAAAAAATACACAATTTTGAAATCGCTGATTGGATTTTTATAGAAATACCTTCATTTTAAAGATAAATGGTGGTTTTATTTAGAAAAAAATCATGAACTGTATATATGTGATTTTTCAGCGTTTTTTTGTAGCCCCAATTTACACTTCTAAAAACCCGCATTTTTCTCAGGGATTATCATTTAAAAAAATCACAATTTTGAAATCGCTGATTGGATTTTTATAGAAATACCTTCATTTTAAAGATAAATGGTGGTTTTATTTAGAAAAAATGTTTATAAGAACTTTTTCTGTTCTATTAGGAGTCCGAAGTTGCACTTTTCAAAAACCGTAGTTTTCCAAGTTTTTTACTGAAACATCATCAAACCATTCTTTGTTTGTTTAATTTAGGTATATTTAATTTAATTTGTAATTAGTATACCTTTACTAATAATGACTAGTTTCTTATAGAAAATATTTAATGGAAATTAGGTTAAACCACAGATTATTTTATTAGTATTATTATATCCAATATCTAACGTTTCAGAATAAGAATATTGATTAAAAATTACAGAATAGTATAAATAAACTAGGATTATATTTATAACTGTACAACTTTTTCCATGCTTGAGGGCTTGAGGCTATACGATTTATTTCTCCTAACAATCTATCTTTCGTTTATTATAAATTTACAATCGATTCTTATTAAGAGAATATAATTACGTTTTTATAAAAGCAATGAATAAATTAGGTACATACTTAATATTTAAACTTAAAAAAAAATGTTTTTTATGGGAGTTTTATTAAAAATGCAAGCAAAAATTGAATAATTCTATTACATAATAATCTTAATATTAACTATTGTCTGATTATAACGTTACCAGTAACTTAACTATTTTTATGATGGCAATCCGTGCAATCCTGGCTGATTCCAAATATATCCAGTGGCAGTCATCGCACAATAGGCGTTATAATATCGTCCAGGCGCTCTGCAAAAGGACCATTCAGGACATTTACATCTGAATTGGCCTTGGAACTCCTCTTTGCACACTTCATTCCATGAACAAGTGCGCTAATTACAGTGGCATTTAATTTCAAAAAATTATATAACATGATATTAAATTTATACTTACTTCAGTAAAATAACCTTTTACAGTTTGATCTAAAATACTCCTGGTGGCCACTCTACTTTCAATATGATTGATCAATAGAGCAAGATGAATTACATAAAACTGAAAACCGGTTGATTAAGTGATTAGGGCGAAAGTGGTGTTTTTGGTTTTCTATTTACCTGTGTTAGCGGTATAAACATTTTGGGTTTTGTAAACAAACAGTTTCGAGGAGAGAGAGAATATTGATTGGGATGGTGTGTTCAGACCAGGACGACATCTGCAGGATTTGGGATGTGTTTGCTCGCATTTATCAGCTTACAGATAATGATTATTAAATGGTTTTAATAAACGTTATGTAAATAATACAAAAACTAGTTCAAAAATAAAAATTTATTGAAACTAAAAATGAGTAAGTACATCGTAGAAAAATAATTCAATGCGTAATTTCTAAATATTGCAAAACAGCCATCAGCGTGAACCCCACAAGAATACAAACCGCCCTCCTCAACCTGTAAATTCTCCTCTCCTTCTCCCGATTCAACACCTCAAAAAACGTGATATAAATAATCGTCCCTGTAGACAAACCTTCAAGCAAGATAACAGCAGTCGACTTGGCCCTAGAATTCATATCCGAATTCAAAGTAATTAACAACCCAAGTAAAACCCCGGAAGGACTCGCCGATGCCAGAATGGACATTAGAATGTAAATAGTTTTCAGCTTAGTTTGCGCGAGAAGCATTTCTAACCCAATGCAGAAGAGGATCGTGGCCGAGTGGATGATAATCGCAATAAATAAATACCAAATTTCAGCGGTTTTATCCTGAATACCCATGGCAAGGCCCTCGAAGAATGCGTGAAGAGATAACGCGACCACCACAAGGACAAAGCGCATTATCTGCTGTTGGGTGCGCTCTTTTTTAATTAAAGTCTTCTCCTCTTCTACTACAGGCTTTTCTTCTAGCGCCAAGTTTTTTTCGTTTTCTCTCAAAATATTTGAGTCTACACTAAGCGTGTCTAACTTTTCTTGTTGTGCTTCCTTAAACTTTTCTGTGTTTTCCTCCACGATAAACGCACTTTTATCATCTTGAAAATCTTCTTTACTTGGAGTTACTTTATTTCCAGAAGAAATTGGTGTAATACTCCTCCTACCTCCACCGTTTTTATTTTTACAAGGCTCTGCTGGAATGTTGCTAATAATCCAATGCGAGATTTCTTCCAAGAAATACACGAAGAAGAAACCCATGCAGATTATCAACTGCGACAAAGGATACTCGGTGTTCAAGTTGCCATATTTCTTCAATTCCTCCACCGATAACCAAACGTCCAGCATCATGTGCAAGAAACAGGTGGCAAATAAAACCCCACCACCAAACGACTGACACAAAGCTATCATACAATTAACTTGCTGATGGCGCTTTTTGTTGATAAAAGTAAAAGCATCCTCTTCCTTCTCCCAATGTCTTAGTAATTTATACAACTTCACCGGTAGGACGCCGAAGAAAAATCGCAATAAACCGAGAAGACCCGCAACGAGGAGTTTAGTATGCGTTAACTCCATGATTTATTCAACATGAATTGTTTGCATGTCTAAAGTCGAAGTTTAACTAAATAGTGTGAGCTACAAGTTAATAATTCGAATCGGGGGATAAAAATCTATGGGGTGGCTACATGCGCAAAGGTTTTCTTAAAATAATGCTTTGTACATGGATACTATGATGAGACAATTAAGTGTATTACCGATCTATAACACTTATTAAATTATTTACTAGTAGATGATGTATAGGTAGGGTATGATTCAGCAACTTCATCATTGATCGCTATGTTAATAGAAACAATGCAATTTATAGTTTATCATATCATTATTGTCGTACTTATGAATTTTCATAATTTTTTCGTTTCCCCGAAAATGAATATTTTATTATTAATCCCTATTAGATTTCCGAAAAAAGCACCAATACAAAGTTGTAGAGAAAAATATTTCCTACAACTTTCCTTTTAATATTTTTTTTATATTGTCAATATTTAAAAAGGTATTCAACAAATAAGTTGCAAATTTTAGGGAAATTTTTCTCTAGTTAGGTACTACTTACTACTACTACTTACTACTCTTTCCCCAAAATTTTCAACTTATTTGTTGAATAACTTTTTAAATATCGACAATATCAAAAAAAGTTTAAAAGATAAGTTGTAGGAAATATTTTTCTTTACAACTTTGTACTGACTCTTTTTTTCGAAAATTTAATAGGAAAAAAGTTATTCAATAAACAAAAAAATTCAACCCTTAATTGAGGGCTGGTGAAGGAAGGGCGGGGTCTACGAATACACAAACTCAGTTTTAAACTTTCAGGGTGACCCTCTAGAAGATTCTACAAAAATTGGCTGTAGGGTAAAAAAAGTCTATTTGAAGCCTTTTTTCTCCCTTATTTACTCTACTATTAGGTTATTTTGAGTTAAGTTATCAAAAAATTATAAGATAAGAAAAAGTTTCTAAATTGAATGGAAAATACTCTCTGCATATTGGTGCTGCAAAAAAACTAGTGGCGTACGTTTTATTCAATAAAATGTTTTTGAAGAAACCCGTACGCACGCCTCTGTGTTCTAAATAAAATAATTGCAACCACTATTAATAAGAGAATACAAAAAAAATATCTATGCAAAATTTCAGAAGGCTAACTTTTTTTGTTATTTTCCAAAATAATAAATTTCGTGTTTTTCCAAATATTCCAACTTGTAAAAGATTAGTGCCCAATAATTATTTTCCAGTTCCTCAATAAAAGCAGGCGATTTTTCAATAACGTTACCAATAGCAACCCCGCAATATTCGATTTAACAATCAACTCTAACAGATGTCTACTTTTTATACTTCGATTTTAATCGTACCGTATTTTCCTGCACATTTCCCTTTCTTTTGATAATTCCAACGGAAAAAATGTTCAGCCGCGAGCTAACAATACCAAAAAAACCAAAATCGCCTAAGCGCCATTCGAAATGTAATAAAGACATCCTCCTTCCATCCACCACACCCGGACATTACCAGCATGTAAGTCAGCTGTTAAATATTTAATGACACATTAACGTCAAAATCTGTTTGAAGATTGCACGTGAACCCAACACTAACCACCATGTCCAAATGTTATTTTACAAACAACGCAAAGATGCGGAGTTTCTTATGAGTGGCGAAGATGAGAAGAAGCGACTAAGACAAGACGCTAACGAGCTTCAGAATAAAAAGCATTCAGAACGGGAGATTTTTGCTAGGAAAGTCAGGGATAAAGTTCAGGAGAAAATGCGAGAATATGATGCCATCACTGAGATGCGCAAAGAAAGGTCAGTGTTGGAAAAATTTGGGCTAAGTGGGAATATTTATTGACTTGGCGTTTGGTTAGATTGCGAGATTTATTGTGCAAGGAAGAGCAGGAGTACTACTACGAAACGGTGAATTCTGCACAGACTGGGCATGAGAAGAAAATAGAAGAAATGAAGATTCGTGCTGACGCTATTAAGGCTGCTAGAGAAGCTAAGCGTTTGGAGCTTGTAAATCAGAAGAGGATCGAGCAGTACAGGTAGAATATGATATCATTATAAGCTAATAGATTTCTAAAATCAAATTTAAGAGACCGATGCGAAGACTTAAGACCTCTCCTAGTCCAAAAAAACCTAGTAGAAATCAAACGTGCCCAACTACAGCAAATTCGGGAGAACGAGTCGCGTCGAGAAGAAGACAGAGAACGCGAAAGAATGTGGAACCACGTAACGAAAAAAGAACTGGAAGCTAAGGTACAAATTGAAACACTTTGATACTACTACTGATCTAAGACTATATCATAGATTGAACGCGAAACTCAAGACATGCTTCGGGAAAAAGGCATAAGAGCCGACCTACTAAACAGTTGGAACACTCAAGTCCAAGGAAAGCAGCATCTAAAAGCCGAAATGCAAAAAATGGCAAATGAAGACCGATTGGAAATGCTGAAACTCTCCGAGGCGCTTCGCAACGAAGAAATCGAAGGTAAGTTAACTTAGTGGCGTAACTTATTGCAGTGACTTTTTACCCTAAAGGTCTAAGAGTGAAATGCAGAAAACGCGATCAAATGGCTATTGAACTTCGCGAGCAAATCGCCAGTCAAGAAAAATTCTTCAGAGCGCGGAAGGAGGAAGAACAAGCTTTAGACAACGCGTTTGCGTTCTTAACGCAACAGGAAATTGAGAGGGAGAAGGAGAAACAAGAGATTGGTGCGCAAACTAGGATGAGGGAGATAAAAATGTATAGGAAGCATTTGCAAGAATTAGAGGTTGAGCGGGAAAAGGAGGAGAGGCAGTTGAATGAGCTGTTGGATATACATAAACAGAATTTGGAGGAGAAGCAGAATGAGGCTAAGTGTAAGGTGATGGAGGCGAAGCTGGCACTGCAAAAGGTGAGTGGTTAGTTTGAGGTATTTTCAGGCACACTAAAGTGCATTTTTAGTAGAGAGGATTAGAACTAAAAATATTTGGGGGATAATTTGAAATATTTAAAAATTTATGTAAAATATTTTAGTTCCAATTCTCTCTACTAAAAAATGGACTGTATCTTTGTCTTTACCAAGTTGGCTTCCTTTATAGCCAGAAAGAGTGATAGAGTGATATTAGGAACAATTTCAAATGCAGGAATATTTTAAAGGTTTTTTATGTGGTTGAGTAATAACCTGAAATAATTATTACGAGCCATAATAACTAAATGTTCGGACAAAAGTAAATTTGATTGTCTTTTTTCCATACGCGCAAAAGTTATCTAAATTAACTTCCATAATATTGATGGCTTTTTCTGTTATAATGTCAACATTTAGTTATATAAAAACGTAAATTTCGTAAAAATCCGCTCGGCGGATCCAAAACTGTGGCACTTTAACCCAGCAGGATGGAAAAATTGTAGAAACAAAGAATTATGATTTTCGAAACGTTGGATCTAGTAGTCGGATTTTGATGAAATTTACTTTATTGCAAAGCTGGATGTTGGTTTTCTTTACAAAAAAGTTACACAAGTTTTTATTTGGTGATTTTAGGCATTTATCGGAGCTTCAAAGTTGCACCTTTAAAAATGATAAAATTTTCTAGTAACTGTTTTAAAGAGTCACAGTTTTGAAACCGCTGGTTGGATTTGTGTCAAAAAACATTTAAATCAAAGCTCAATAATCGTACTATATTGAAAAAATCCTGAAATGTTAACATGATTTTTTTTGCATTTTTTTCGAGTTCCACAGTTCACTTTTCAAAAAACGTATTTTTTGAGGGTGCTACCTACATTAAAATAATCATAGTTTTGGAACCACTGGTTGGATTTTGGTAAAATTTCCTTTATTGCAAAGCTGGATGTTGGTTTTATGTACAAAAAAATCCCCAAGTCTTTATTTGGTGATTTTAGGCATATTTCGTAGCTTTAAAATTGCACTTGAAAAATGTTTTGTAACTTTGGGAAAACGACGTAAAGGTGCTTTCATGGCCCTCATCCAGTCCGGACGTAAATGTTATTAAAACTCTTTGGCATAAAATTAAACGTATTCTACGCAATAATCCACCAAGAACCATTGGGGACTTAAAGACCAAAATAGAAGAAATTTGGGACAGTTTCACGCCAAAATTGTACCAAAATTTGATAAATACAATGCCTGCTAGAATACAGGCGGCTATTAAAGCAAAAGGAGACGTAAGCTCTTATTAATGGTCCAAAATTAAAAATTATCCCAACATTTAGTTGAAAATTCATTTTGTAAAGTTTGTTAATTATTAAGGCTAAAATATTGTTAAATCCAATAAATAATTTTCTTCCATGCATAATATTGTTATTAAGGCCTTATCTTATTATATTGTTAGGTGTTTACTAATTATTTGTGTAAAATTTCCAGTTCTCCTTTCATACTTCAAAAATCTACTTTTGTCCGAACATTTAGTGGTTCAAATAATATTTGAATGAAAGTAATTGCATATTATTCTTCTTTGAGTAGAATATATTTCAAACCCATTTTACGTAACATTTTCTTGTCCAATTAAGAACGTTTTGGAAGGCAGAGCCGAGCAGGTCAAATACAAGAAACAGGAAGCGGAGGAGCAATTAAAGTTGAAAGAGTACGAAAACGAATTGCTTCGGATGGTATGTGAAATGAATGATAGATTGCAAGCCCAACAAGACCGTGCCGATGCAGAAGCCAGGATACAATACAGTTTGGATCTGAAAAAACAAATAGAATACAATAACGCTTTAAAGGTAAAGTGATTGAAATAGTAACATTAGGAGATAAGATAAATTGTTGGGAGTTTCCGGTTCTCACGTTAAATTTTCTGTGTTTAGAAGCGGGAACAAGATATAGTGGAAAGACAGTTAGCTGAAGGACTGGTGCAAGAGGAGAAGTATAGGAAAGTTGTGGAGGATATGCTGAAAGGGGAGCTGAAGTGCTATGAGGTACATCCGTTTAGAAGTGCGTTGGAGCAGCATGATTGTCGATGTCCTAAAAGCAAACAGTGATTTGGATACTTGTCGAAATTTCCTGTGAAATTCAAAATAAATCATATACTATAGCAGTGTAATTTTTAGTCTCTAACCTTCTTAATAGCGAGAGGGTGACAGAATATAAATTACTAGTTATCGAAAAAAAATCATAAACTAGATGACTAATTGTCTATCTTTCAACATAACATTATTAATGTTCTTCCACACTCTGTTTTTAAATCTTCATTTCGTTGGGCAATTTCACAGCATGAAAATCATCCGAATTTCAGTACCATCGTTTACCAAGGTTCTTAGTGACCTACTGTCGGATGGGAAATGATTCCAAACAGTTTCTCATTAATTGTCTAGTAGTTTTACGAAACTGACCAGACAATATGGGCTTAGATTACGTCAATATTACAAATCAACTTGTGAGTGTCTCTTCATTTTACATTGAAATTGCACACCTAGTTTGATACGGATCATCATCCACATCCAGTGAACAATGAGTGTTGAAATTGGAGTAGGTACCGAGAATTTATTGGTATAGTAAGTTTTGGTTAAAAATTTTATTTACATACAATTATTATTATTGCGGAATGAAAAAGATTATTATACTAAAATTGGTGAAAGGAACAACTTTATATTTTTGTTCTCTAGGATAATTTTTTTATTCTTCCTATCCAACATAAACGCTGTTTGTAAATATGTACACATTACACGGTGATGTAACTGAGAAATAAACCAAACAATAAACGACGTGCTTTTATAATATTATTACATACATTCGGTGGTAGTGTAAAATTAGAATGTAAAGTAGGTAAACATACTGAAAGTGATCATAATGTACCGAACATCCAACCATTCACTGAAATTAAATTTAGCTATTAGGTAGCTATGTAGAGCAATAGAGACGGTATAATTTGACCTTTTCATATTTTGCAACCGAACGAATCTTCTTTGATAAAACATTGAGCAATTATTAAACCAGATTTGTAATGAAATTAATCGTAATTTTGTTCTTGTGTACAAACAGAAATATAATTGTTGAAAAGCCATTCTAATGAGTGAAGGCATTGATTTACCATGAAGTTTATTCAGGCGTAAATAAATTATTCTTTTTCAGACAGGTTTTTGTGAATCAAAATTGAAGGTACAACTTAAATATTCAATCTTCTAGTCTTATTGTTAAATAAAATAGAAACATTCTATAGCAGCTGTAATAGTTTTGGAACGATTTATAAAGTTTCATGGCAGATATATCGAAATAATGATTACAATCTTATTAGTACAGTCAATAGGGAGTTCAAAATGACCAATCTGTGCATTTTTGGAGAGGACTCAAAATTCAAATTGCATACTATATATATCGAGACTAAGTTAAAACTCGATTTGCGGGACTGAAAAGTCGGTGGTTCGTCCGCCTTCTTGGAAAAAGGGGGTGAAATGGTTTTTCCCCTATATTCCGAATTCTATTAACTTTATGCAAAAATTATAAGAATAACTTTTGGTTGGAAAAAGAAAGATACACACTTTTTATATATAACTTTTTTCCGGGCCATGCGTATTTAAAAAGTTATTAACAAATACGTTGCAAAAATTAGTGGTAATTTTTCTTTGACGGCCGATATTTCGCGTACGGTTGATTTCACGGAAAATATATATCAGTCACTTCTTGTAGAGCAGTTTTCGATGAAGAAGTTAGTGTATGATATTTAACCATTTGTATAATTGACAGCGCTCCAAACGCAGGTATGTCCAGATAAATAGTGATAAATGCGTATATACAGGGTGTTCCATGCCGTTATGTTAAAATTTTGGGAGTATGTATAAAATAGACTTAATTTTAGCAATAAAAAATGCAAAAGTGGTAGGTCGATCTTCATTTGTTTTAAAGTTACAGGCTTTTGAAATTATTAACAACAAGTTTTCTTTTTTCAGTTATACCTCCGAACCCGTTCTTTTTACCGGAAAATTTGTTGAGAGCAATTTTGAAGCAAAAGAAAATCTGCACATTTTTTGTTTAAACAATTTTTTTCTGCAATCAATTGTTTACACAATAATGATGCGGGAAGTGAATAATGCGGGGCGGGGTGAGTATGTATTTGTTTAGACAAAAAATATGCGGATTTTTTTTGCTACAAAATAGCTCTTAACCACTTTTCCGATAAAAGCAACGGTTTAGAAGATATCACTGAAAAAATAGAAAAAAAGTGTATTTTTTCTTAAAATTCGTACTTTTGAGGCCCCCAGAAATGCAGAAAAAGCTCAGGTGAACCTTCTTGAGTTTTTTTAGAACAAAACCGTTATTCATCTTTCAGACAAATTTAATTTTACAAGAATCCAACCAGTGGTTACAAAACAATACTTATACATTATTTGGTAACCTTTACACTGTTCTTAAAATTCGCGCACTTTTAAAATATCAAAAAATGTAATAAAATTTAAATTATTACAAAAAGTCTCTGATTTATTATTAATTTTGTATAATGAAACACCTGAAATCGTTTAACTTTTTTCGAGGATACATTTACACCTTTAATCTCAAACTTAAACCTTTGATCTTTAGGATGCACTGAAGCGAAACAATGACTTGAATCTACTTAGTACTTAGTTTAACTATGTGTGTGGGTAGAAATGATTGAATTATTCGATAATATATTTATTGATCTCTTCAGTTGTTGACGTGGAATTTACAATTTTTAATACGAATACTCTATAAAGACTGTCAATTATATTTTATTTATATCCCTGCTAGAAGTTACATTAAAAACTAATTTGTGATTGTCTTGGCTGCTTGCCATTTCATACAAACATAATTTCAATTCCTTAGATGGGTTTAAACATTAACCGAAGTATGCAACACCATATTTATTAAATTAACATTGTAATTGCAACAAAATGCCACAATAATCGATTTTTATAGCATTAAACATCCATTCTATGACACAGTTCCCTAAATCACACTAAGTATATAATTATTATGCAAGAGTCCCCAATGGATCTTTGATGGTTTTCATTGACACATTTAAAGTACTAATAGGTGTATTTGTATTTAGTTATTTACTACCACATTATCGAAATTAGACGACAAAATATTTAGCTTCTTCACACGGCGACAACTTTCTCTCGTCCTTGATGGTGATCCTCACTTTCTCTTTTGCACACAATCACATTTGTGTATGCATTACAGAATATAAAGATATGGACTATTGTGGTTGATAATTAGAATAGCACCGCAATCCGCAATTTCGATTGATTTACTTTCTGCAAACGAAAGTATTTAAACAAAGTACCTAAAGGGAGGTTATTAGGAAAGTTTAAATATTTTGTTTTAAAAATATATTTGTTGAGCAATTGTAGTTACAGCTAGTTAAATTTGAAAAATAAAACATTTAACAATAGGAAAATTAAAATATGACATGGTGATCTGCATACAAAAGAACAACTTTGTCATTAGAATTATATAGGAAGTCCAAAACTGTTCCGCAGAGTAAGTACAGTGATCTTTCTATCACACAACACATTAATTACTATTTTATGTTTGGACTTATGTAAGAAAAAATTAATACATAATAATATGCATAATACTCAGGTGAAATTAAATATCATGATGCTGAAAAAATTGTTATTTAAAAGATAAGGTACGCTATAAAATTGGGTTTTTCCTTATATTAGAGGAACTAACAGAAATCTTATTCTAATATACCTGTAAATACAAAATTATGTATTTTGAAATTAGAAATTTTGGGTATACACCACAAAGTTTTACCTTGCTAAAAATTATAGGCTTCCCATTATTTTAGTTAAATATTTGATGATACAGTTTTAATTTTTGGAAAATACTGAAAGCGGCTATTTAGTCGCTGATTAGTTGTAGAAAAAAAGTTTGTAACTTTTCTTTTTAAAAAATTACTTCAGTTTTTGCTAAATTATTCATATAAACTTGAATCAGAAGGTCTCTAGATAGACTATTGACATTCATAGGGCTTGGTACATACAGGGTGTCCAGGTTTATATCGTCAGGAATTCACCAGTCGATAGTTTAGCGAAAATTAAAGGTGGTTTGCCTAATAAACTATGGTCGAATGTTGCTTCCTTTTTGACGTACAGGCCATTAAAGAAAATAAATTATTTTAAATAATTTGCTATAAATCAATAACAAAAAAAGTTAGCCTTCTGAAATTTTGCATAGTCCTTTTTTTTCAATTCTTTTATTAATAGTGGTTGCAACACAGAGGCGTGCGTACGGATTTCTTCAAAAACATTTTATTGAATAAAACGTACGCCACTGTTTTTTTTGCATCCCCAATAAGCAGAGAGTATTTTCCATTCAATTTAGAAACTTTTTCGTATCTTATAATTTTTTGATAACTTAACTCAAACTAACCTAATAGTACAGTAAATAAGGGAGAAAAAAAGGCTTCAAATAGACTTTTTTTACCCTACCACAAATTTTTGTAGAATCTTCTAGAGGGTCACCCTGAAAGTTTAAAACTGAGTTTGTGTATTCGTAGACCCCGCCCTTCCTTCACCAGCCCTCAATTAAGGGTTGGATTTTTTTGTTTATTGAATAACTTTTTTCCTATTAAATTTTCGAAAAAAAGAGTCAGTACAAAGTTGTAAAGAAAAATATAATTTTTTTTTGATATTGTCGATATTTAAAAAGTAATTCAACAAATAAGTTGAAAATTTTGGAGAAAGAGTAGTAAGTAGTAGTAGTAAGTAGTACCTAACTAGAGAAAAAATTCCCTAAAATTTGCAACTTATTTGTTGTATATCTTTTTAAATATTGACAATATCAAAAAAATATTAAAAGGAAAGTTGTAGGAAATATTTTTCTCTACAACTTTGTACTGATGCTTTTTTCGGAAATCTAATAGGGAAGAACCTCTTTAATAAATAAGAAAAAAAAATTAAGTTATCAAGAAATTGTAAAATACAAAAAAGTTTCTAAATTTACTGGAAAATACTCTCTGCATATTGGTGCTGCAAAAAACCAGTGGCGTACGTTTTATTCAATAAAATGTTTTTGAAGAAACCCGTACGCACGCCTCTGTGTTCTAAATAAAATAATTGCAACCTTTATTAATAAGAGAATACAAAAAAAAAAGATCTATGCAAAGTTTCAGGAGATTAACTTTTTTTGTTATTGATTTATAGCAAATTATTTAAAATAATTTATTTTCTTTAATGCCCTGTACCTCAAAAAGGAAGCAACATTCGACCATATTTTATTAGACAAACCACCTTTAATTTTCGCTAAACTATCGACTGGTGAAATCCTGACGATATAAACCCCAAAGTTTTACCTTTCAAAAAATCCCCATTAGGCGCGTTTTTTTTTATTATTCATATAACATCCTGCTTTATTCGTGCTTAACTATCAATAATCAAGATATTAACGGTGGATGATCAACTTCCAACAACAATAACACCCAGATTTGATTAATCCAAATAAAAGCGTACCTATCCAACAATGTTTAAAGTAGTGTTAATAATTTCAGTTACAATTAATTTACCCTACACTTATTCACAAGTAAGTTACTACCTACTTAATGTACTAAGTTTAGTTTAAGATTAAATTTATGCAATAACCCAGAGGAAATTACCAAGTTTTTCGTTATAGAAAGCCAGTAATTTGTGTTTTCGACGCAGAAAGTGTGAAAATTATGTAAAATACATGTAACTTAACTGAGTGTAAAAAAACTGCCATTCATAATGCGACACGAAATTATTTTCCTTAACTGCCTGCTGTTAGTTATTGTTGTCAAATAAATTTTATCTGGAAATAAATTACAATAGGATCTACCTATGCAATCGCTAATTTGTATTTTTATTAGTATTAACAGATCATAAATTTATTATTTTATATTGTACTGATACGGTGGTGATAAAAATCAGCATATGGCTGAACATCCTCTTTAAACAAATTAGTATCAATTCAACAATTAAATGCAAATGGCTCTTATTGAATTTGTCGTGTTTCTTAGTGTTGTGGGAATTTGTTCTAATGGACAAAATGGGGATAATTCAGTGAGTAGTTAATTTAATCCGAAAAATATTTGCATCATTTTAAGCAAAATTTTCAGTAAACTCTCGTTTATTTTTACTGTCTGGATTACGTAAAATTGTAGTTTTTTGTATAAATGGGGATAATTTAGTGATTAGAATTTAATCCGAAATAAGTACATATACAGTTTTACGGAAATTGTTCATGTAAAACTCAATTTATAAAAATCTCTCGTTTATTTTTACTGTCTAGATTTACTGCTTAAATTTACATTTAAAATTTCAGTAAATTTCAAATACAATCGCTTCTAAGCCCCTCTGGTCTAGAGCTCTATAAACGAATATTTACTCATCCAAGCGATAAAAATAAACGAGAGTTAAACATACTACAAAAATTATTTTCTAAAGAACAAATATTCACACAGAAAAACCAATTTAACTAAACTTCTTTCTCATCAGACCTGCATACAAAACATCTCATGGTCCAATGAAACCTTCCGATCGAATCCGTTATGCATCGATGAGAACTTCAATATAGTCACATGGGACCCAAGCGATGATCTTGCACAACCTTGCTGTAAACAAACCCAGAAATACATCAATCCATGCCCAGTTGAACTAACCGCCCAAGATGATTTCTGTATAATGATTAAAACCCACACCCAATATCCTCTTAATTGTCCTTATGAAGACCCCTTGGTTTTCTCTGAATACTTAAGTAAAGTTCCTGAGGAGTATTTTCCAATCTGGATGCCCGTCCAGAGGGTAAACGACGAGGTTTATGGTATTGGTTTGTTGTATTGGATGGAACCTTCCAAATACAAGAGTTTGTATATGATTGACGAGGTGACTCTTTTGGAGAACTACACGGTAAATGGGAGTATTGTAGGGAAGGACTGTATGATTTATTATTTTGATTCTACAAGTGAAGCTGTGGCTTGTGATGAACACCACACAGGAATCTGTGCTTATAAACAGTTACACAAGAAGCCGAAAACGTTTTGCAGTCAGAATTTCAACTATACAAACTGCAAGCAAAGTGATTATTCTACTAAGTCGCCTTGTTTTTGCTTGTTTTCTGATAATAAAAAGCAAGCGGAGTTTATTAAACCTTACCAGAACCTTCTGTTTAAAAATTTATCAAATACTTGCTATATTGGTTTGGAGCAAGTTAATGGTAGGTTTGTGTGGAGCGGCTCCCAAACACCAGTAAGTTACAGTGCTTGGGCTCAAGATGTTGATTTCCATTATAAATACGGCGTGATTTCTAATTCTGGCTGGAAATTGCAAGAGGAAAACCAAAGTCATTGTGTTATGTACGAAGTGGAAACACCTCCTCCAACTCAGAACTTGTTATATTTACTATACAACGCAATAGATAATTTGTTTATCATAACAGCTCACTATCCAAATTTACTGCAAAATATCCAGTCCACCACTCCAGTGATTTACTGTTTTACAGACGCCAGCAACAAGATCCTCTTAGCCAAGCTTCCAATTACGAAACAAGGAGATGATCCTGTTGCTAAGAATGTAACCTACAGTTTCTCGCCTCATGTTAAAGGACCTGGAAACTACTGGTGTGAAGGTTTCGTGTATCCAGATTTGGAACCCGTAAAAAGTAATGTTTGGTTTCTTCGCAACCCCCAGAAGTTTCCAGGAGAATACGTTGGAATATTCAAACATCAATTCATAAACAACACGAATCCCCTCCGAGGAGGTTACATGGAGTACTTAGAACGATTAATCAGTTTATCTTTATTAAATGCCTCCAATACTAATTTTCATCCCAGAATTTTTGCAATAACTGAAATTGACAGTGAAAACCCCACAATGATTTTCATTAGCCATTTTACTTTTACCACTGCAGAAAACACTTTGGAGGAGTTCCAAAATTTAGAAGAGTCGCTAAGGAACAGGCTGCCTAATATAGAATTGCTTGAGCTCCGTAATGCAGATTACTGTCTTTCAACTAACAGCAATTTTGATGGTGCAATGGTAACATGGCCTAAAACTCCTATAAGCACCGAAGCTCATGCAGAAGGCTACTACTGTCTTACCAGTGATGGCAAGGTGATTCCTCGGACTTGTTCCGGAAACTTCGTACATGGAGCCATGTGGTCAGAAGTTCCCTGCAGGATGTTTGAAACTAGCAATAGCTCTGGGAGTTTTTTGAGCTACTCCAACTGTCAATCATCGATATCTTTGCAGATTTTAGAATGTGCTGAGGAGCTAGTTCGAAATAATATCAAGGAGCTAAAAGCAGTGGATGTATACTTCATTTCTAGGATCATAGAAAACATTTCTGAGAAATCTGAAAATGAGGAAGAGTACGATTTGTTTGTAAATTCCACCGCAAGAATTATCAGTAATTTGGCAGAAGTTTCGACAGCTATGCTAGACGAGGCACAAATTTATCTAAATGCCACTGATAGAATCGTGTACTTTTTCAAGGAATGTCTAAAGCGCTCCAACGGATCTTTTAATCTAGTCCTTGATAACCTCCTGGTTTTAACTAACGTACAAAACCTTGGCATTTCCGGTTTGATTATTAAAGATGGTACAAAAAAATTCATCACTGAACCTCAAATAAACATCGAGTTATCTTACGACTATGCTATTTTATTTAGCGAAGCACTCTTACAGCAACTACGAGAAGAACTAGCAGAGCTTACTATGGTGGTTTACTTTAATGACTACTTCTTTCGAGAGAATTCTGCCATGGATAATGTTGTAGAAAACGTCTTCCTGATTGAAATTATAACTTTAAGGGACGAATTTTCAGGACCTGTGGAGATTTACGCAAACTTTAATAATACTATTCGCCATGACATGGACTGCGTTACTTGGAGGTATAAAGAAGGAGATGAAGTAGCTTCTTGGTGGGAGTCTTCGGAGGTTGTTCAAGCGAACCCAGTAGTACAATGCGATTTTAATACATCAGCTCCTGTAGCAATTCGTTTTAGTAAGAGCTATTTTGATAACATAACTGACGCACTTTTGGAGCTTTTGAATGAAGGGGAGTTCCTAGATGATAATTTAAGGGAACTACAGGAGATAACCTTAATGCCTTTGCAAGCTCAAGATGTGTTTATAATTTCGGAAATTTTGCAAGTAATCGCTGATAAGGGAAGCTATAGTGGTCGGGTTTCCCGCATCATCAACAACTTAATGCTGGTTAATAAGAACGTAATGGAGGAATCGCAAATTAAGTTCAACGCCACAGATTATATTTTGACGAGTATTAACAAGATATTCCAAAACAGTAATGTTACTACAGTCACTGAGAATTTCAACGCGATTTCGGATTTTCTTACGAAGGATATTCTAGGGATTTCGAAATTGCACTGTGCACAAACTTGCGCTCTTGAAGTGATTAACAAAACAGACAACATAACCCAGCTGTTTAATCGTGATGATTTCGAGGCAGCTCTAATTTTCAGCGATGAGCTTCTACGCCAAATCGCAGGATCGGGAAGCCAAAGCAAATTTATAGTTACTATGTATTCGAATGATGTGTTTTTTAACGAACAAATCAGTGTGGGTAACACGACGAAAATTTTCGGTATAGAAATCCCAGATGTTAACGATAATTTTCAAGGACCTGTTAAGTTATATTACAAAACTAGTAGTGATGACTCTAGTTGTGCCTTTTGGAACTACAGCAATTTTAAAGGATCCTGGAGTAGAAAAGCGCCTCCGAAGCAAGTTTCTTCTGTTGTAGAATGCGATTACTCGACTTCGTCCTATTTTACTTTGGTCGTGAGCAGTTCCGGACAAAACGTTACGGAAGACTTGGAAAATATTTTGAATTCAACGGAAAGTTCCGAGGAGAAACTAGCGAAAGTTGATAATATCACCCAGAAATCGCATAGTATGTTTGGGCCTATAGACATATTTCTAATAGCCGAAATCATGGAAAGAGCTGCTAATATTAATTTTAACAACTTGAAGATTACCACGTCCATAGTGAGTAACTTGATGAATGTTCCTAAATACGTGATGAAGGACTCGCAAAGCTCTTATAGTGCTACAGACAAAATTCTGTTTTCTGTAGATGAAATCGCAGCAAACCACCAGGCGGAAAGTACAGATTTTTATATGGACGACAATTTTAACATTGTTGTGGCTAATTTAACCCAATCGAACATAACAGGAATACTTCTAGACAACTGCAGCAGTACTTGTGATGTTACAATCTTAACCAAAATCATCGACGACAAGTTAGAGATAAACAGCATAACCAACAGCTTCGAGGCAGCGGTTCTTTTCAGCAAAGCACTTCTACAACAACTTCGCAATGCTGAAAGTACTAAACTAGTTATAACAAGCTACTTGAATGATGTGTTTTTTAACGAGGATACCAATCATAACACTAGCAAAATTTTTGGCGTACTACTCCCGAATTTCACGGAGAAATTTCAAGGGTATATTTCGATTGTGTATAACATTAACAATGCGCCTGATGATGTTTGCGCCTTTTGGAACTATAATCTAAATGGAAGCGCGGTGATTGTTAACGGATCGTGGGAGGAGGATTCGGAGAAGCATGTTTTTGATTCAAGGTCGGTTTGCCATTTTGACCATGTGACACATTTTGCTATGCTTTTAGCTAATGATCCTGGATCCTACGACGATATTAACAAGTATAAAATGCTGGATTTGATTACGAATATTAATTGTGGTTTATCGTTAGCAGGAGTTTGCTTGATACTTCTCACAGCAGTGCTTTTCGAGAAGTGGAGGAGGAATACTGGAAATCAGATTCTGGTGAATTTTTGTTTTGCGATTTCGATTAAAATAGCTATGTTGTATATAAGTGATTCTGTTTACGAGCACGAGAGTCTAGGCGATTTGTTTTGTACTATATGTGGTGCAATTTTACACTACGCGATTCTTTCGGAATTCTTCTGGATGCTGATAATCGCCATCTTGCAATTCAAGCGCTTTGTAGAAGTTCTTGGAGGACCACCCAAGTACATCCTAGCCAAAGCCTGCGTTTGCGGCTGGATCTTCCCACTTCTTCCTGTCCTATGTATTCTAATAGTAAATCGAAACAACTACACCAACAGCAATGTAGGGCTTTGCTACCCCACCGAATTGGGCCTCTACTTAGGCGTTTGGTTGCCCATAATCATAATCGTGGCAATCAACGTTGTAATTTTCGTTTACATAATGTATAATGTTTGTCACAAAAAAACCGAAAGCCGTGAAACTGTTAACCATGAAATGTTGTTCCAATGGCGTTTGGCTTTGTTGCTTTTTTCCATGTTGGGTATCACGTGGTTGTTTGGTTTTCTCGCTCAGATCGATGGCTTTCATTTTTGTGTTTATCTGTTTTGCTTCCTAGCTACATTGCAGGGTTTTGTTATGTTTTTGTTCTTTATTGTGTTTAATAAAAGCACTAGGTTGTTGTATGCACATGCCATTAAGTTGTGGTTGTATTCGAAGAATTTGAAAAAGTTGTAAGTTTTTAATAATTGGAGATTTATCTGCATTTCTTTGTTTTCAGTTAAATTTAAACTACATAGTTTTACTGCTTATGGCATTTTTATATAAAGGAAAGTGTTTTTTTAGCTTGTTCTTGTACTGAAATTAAACGTTCTTACGAGGAAACTGGCACATTTTAATAAAGTTTATGTACTGTAATTATAGATTTTTGTTAAATGTAAGAATGTAATTAATTGTCAGTACAATCAATTTTCGAAACGAATTACACAGTTTTATTTTCTCCCACAAATCTTGCAATAATAATAATATTAATTACCCAAAATAATATTTATGTCTTATATTTATACGAGCCCTAACAACTAAATGTTCGGACAAAAGTAAATTTGATTGTCTTTTTTCCATACGCGCAAAAGTTATCTAAATTAACTTCCATAATATTGATGGTGTTTTCTGTTATAATGCCAACATTTAGTTATATAAAAACGTAAATTTCGTAAAAATCCGCTTGGCGGTTCCAAAACTGTGGCACTTTAACGCAGCACGATGGGAAAATTGTAGAAACAAAGAATTATTATTTTCAAAATGTTGGATCTAGTAGTCGGATTTTGATGAAATTTACTTTATTGCAAAGCTGGATGTTGGTTTTCTTTACAAAAAAGTTACACAAGTTTTTATTTGGTGATTTTAGGCAGTTATCGGAGCTTCTAAGTTGCACCTTTAAAAATGATAAAATTTTCTAGTAACTGTTTTAAAGAATCACAGTTTTGAAACCGCTGGTTGGATTTGTGTCAAAAAACATTTAAATCAAAGCTCAATAATCGTACTATATTGAAAAAATCCTGAAATGTTAATATGATTTTTTTTGTATTTTTTTCGAGTTCCACAGTTCACTGTATAAATAAGCACGTTGTTCAAATCCTTTGTAGCCTTACATGGAATTCTTTTAATAATTTTGTACATTTTACGAACTTCCTACATTATATTTCCATTTATTTCTAGTGATTAAAAACGTAAATAAATTTCGTAAAAAATCCTTTTCTGGATAAAAATTGCCTTGTTCCGCATCCTCCATTTACAATAATTGAAAATTTATATGAAAAACAAAACTTTCATAAAAAATTTATGTCCTTTGTCATAATACTATTAGCTCTCACTTTTAATATATCACCAAGTTAACACTCGTAGTAATGTAGTAATTTTTCAAATAATCTGCATTTTAATTTCCAAATCTACATAAAAGCGAAATTTTTTTGTCACTTTAAATATTTTTTCGGTAGAACTTTCACAATCTAAGATCCACTCTTCTATTACTTCATCTGCATTCCGGTGAAATATCGTATGTATTTGTTGTGTATACAGCAGGATGCTACGGAAAATAGACCACTGACCTCGATTATTTATTATCCGATCGCGATCGGTTCAGCAGAAAATTTTACGATAGAAGTTTATTTGCACATAAATGTGATGCAAGTAATTATTTTTCTGGTCAAGTGAGTATACTTAGAATTATTTTTTAGTTAAACAAACTGGTTTATATAAATTTTATGTATTTAGTTAGTTAACTGTCTGTATAATATAATGAGGTGGTAAAGAAAGACGTTACATAAAAACGAAGGTAGGTGATTAGTAAAAGTAAGTTGTATATTTAGTTGGAATAAAAAATACTACTAAGAATTATAAACTTTTTTACCAAAAACTTTATGGCTATTTCTTAATACTAACTAATATAATTGTCTTTTTTGGAATTCTTGATTCATTATTGAGGAGAAAGTACTTCAGTACTGGAAGAGCTGTACCTTAAGTAAGAAATGGTGGTACAGGTGCGTAAATTAAAAATTATATTTCATTTAGATCCTTCATTGTTAATTAATTATGAAATGGTTACTGCAGGCTTTTGAATTGAATTTAGTGTGGGAAAGTTCTTCCGTTTTTAATGGGTATCAAAATAATTAATAATAAGGTATTATTCCTCGAGGTGATCCACAGGGTATTGAACATGAATTTTATTTTTTGACAAATCAAGAAAACAAGTACTGCCTATATTTCAAAATTTTCATGATCTTTGATTCGTATAATTAGAACATTGTATTGTACATCCGGTACTGTCCTCATATTCTAAAACTGAAAGTGTAGGACAATATTGGATAGCGTTAATCTAAACGCTAATTATCAGCACGAATCAACTTTCATTGAAGCACTCTTCATATGGACTAATCGTGTGTTCAACTGGCCTGAAAACGATGGAATTCTTTCCTGCCACAAGTTGAAGATATCAATTCGAGTTTAGCATACATATAAAAAAATAATCACCACTCATGGACAACTCAACTAGTATAGTGGAAAAAATGTATTCTACTTAAGGATCTGATTTAATAATGATGCACATGGCGTTTTATTATTGTGCAATAGAATAGAAATTATACAATATTGTGTGTCTCAAGTTGCGTGCATTATAATATGAATACATTATAGGTAGAGTGTCGTGTTTGTGTGCATTTCATTTGACCAATGGGTTCGATCTTTGATATTAAAGCTGATTATGTGATATTTACCTACAGCTATGATCAAGAAGTCAGGACAAAAATGTTAATTTTTCTGTTTTTATCTTCGGTTACATCATAGTTTTAAAAGTAGTTGCGAAAGTTTAGCCTAAAAATAATTATTTTAAACTTAAATTTTGGTTTTTGAATAAATCTAAATGCTCTCAAGAAATTCGTATATTTTCTAGGATCTAGAGTATCCTGCATCGGTATATAAGTTCACATTATTTCTAAGAGCTTTCGTAGATGTTACTCCCTATTTGATCCGATTATGAGGCGGTTTGTCCCTAAATTTAGTCTTATTTCTATTCTTCTTCGGCTTAAAATACAATAATTTTGGAAGCGCTGATGGGATCTTCTCCAAATTCACTTTTAACAAAGCCAAATTTCTAATAAATATAGGAAAAAATAATGACAGTTGTAGCTCAGTTTTCTAAAAAAAATTACTTAAATTAAAACACGTATTCAAATTTGTTGCAATTTTCAAGGTGTGACTTAATATATGATAGTTTGGGAACGGCTGATGAGATTTTCTTCAAATTAGATTTCTTACAAAGCCAAATCTCGACTAAATCTATAAAAAAATAATGGCAGTCGTAGTTTAATTTTCTGAATTTTTATTTCAGTTAAAACACATTCAAATTTCTTGCAATTTTCAAGGTAGATGATTATTTATTATATCATAGTTTCGGAACGGCTTATGCGATCTTCTTCAAATTCACTTTTTTACAAAGCCAAATTTCGAATAAATATAGGAAAAAATATTGACAGTTGTAGTTCAGTTCTCAAAAAAAATTTACTTAAATTAAAACACGTATTCAAATTTGTTGCAATTTTCAAGGTGTGACTTAATATATGATAGTTTGGGAACGGCTGATGAGATTTTCTTCAAATTAGATTTCTTACAAAGCCAAATCTCGACTAAATCTAAAAAAAAACCAGACGCAACTAACATCCTTCATAATTTGCAACTAATTAAATTTTGAAATTATTTCAAAGCGTTTTTTTGCGCCAACATTTTATACCTATACGAATAAATAAATGTACATTCTTTAAATTGTTTTTCTAAAGATAGAAACCTCAACCGCAAATGAAATAAAATCAACAAAGTAACCCGATATTAGTTATATAGAGACCAACCGCACAATGAGGGTTCAGACCATTGCAATTATTCTCTGTAAAGTTGTAAAAAAAGGGTGAAAATTATTCTATTTATCAAACTGGTCCAACGAGCGATAGTGAATTGGTTTATTTATGTAAGTGGGAGTAATTTGATATATCGATAAACCCCGAGTATATTGACAAACAACAAAAAATACAATTTTATTGGTAAAAATCTGTGATGGCGAAATCGCACAATTGTATAGAAAATTTAGTTTTTTTCACGAAATTTCCATTATTTATTGTTTGAGGGTATCGGTTTACACATCAGGATAATACGAGAGGTTAACTGTATGATGGTTCCAATTCAACCCCACGATGATTTTTATGTGGTGGATGAACAATTTTTTTGATAAAATCCAACAGTCATTAAATTATTTTATATCCGTATTTTTCAAACTTTTTACTTTAAGATTTTGAAATTTATTTCTGAAAAGGGTAATAAAATAGGACCAGAAAATATTAATTAAATATCTGATGTGTCCAGCACATGACTTTCTTATACAATACGAATAAGGTTCTGGTTTTTGGAAAAAAAACACTTTAAAAATCTTGCAATTTTCGAGGTAGATGATTATTTATTATATCATAGTTTCGGAACGGCTTAGCGATCTTCTTTAAATTCACTTTTTTACAAAGCCAAATCTCGAATAAATATATGAAAAATTAACAGTCAAAGTTTTTTGCACCACCTCACTCACATGCAAACTAAAAACCCAATTACCCAACAAACCTCCACATAAAACAAAAACAAATTGCAAATAATCATTTTCAGCATTACTCCATACAATTGGCAAAGCAAACAATACACCAAAGCAATCGTTTAAATGCGTATTATATAATTACATAATGAGTAACATGTTGAAAGAGGCGATTTTCCACATAATTTTTATATAAAACAATGATGTATCTTCCCATCATGCGGTAGTCCCACTAGTCCCATCACTTTGCGACAGACAGATCACAGAAGGCCGGCGGCGGGGCAACTTTCTACATGCCCCTTTCTACCCACATCAGCCACACTTCTCTTGTGGTGGACCCGTGGAGATCTCTCAGCTTCTTCATAGTTTTTCAGTTGATTGCCAGCGGTGGTTCTTTAGCGCGGTACCGCGATGAACATGTGCTGATTGAGTTGGAATTGTTCAGTGATATACAGTGGTGTTCTAACTGATTTACCATGAGGATTACTCTTTGTGTAAGTTGCAATTGGTACTTGCGGTGTAGTACCGGATTTGAAAAGGTGACACGTTTGATTTTGCAAGCTTACTTGCTTTCATTTGCATTGAGATGAGGTGAGATGAGTATCGCTGGTGACGCATATGAGAAATTTTAATTTAAAGCTGTGGGTAATAGAAAAAAATGTTAAATAGTTCGGGCGTCATCATCAAAGTCTAATGGTACTACTTTAAGTTTTTAACAAGGACTTAAAATTCAAGAAAGTTTTTATAATGATGATGATGACTTTGTGACCAGGTAGACGAGGTACCATGATGTTATATAATTAAGTAACTATAAAAGCACATTCTTGGTTTATAATATTTTACATCCACGGTTGTTCTACTAGAAACTTGAGAATTAATCTCTGAGTTATATAAACTTATCAAATTATTTTTTAAAGTCATCATTATAATTGTTTCTTCATTCCAGAAATGAACCATTCAAAATAGCCAAGACCTTAATAACGTGAAACTTTTTGGTACATTTATACTGCAATTTATTTCAACTTATTATTATCTCATTAAAAATGTACAATAATCTTTTTGTATACAGCAGTTACAAAACCAGCACGATATTTTCAGGACACGTTTAGTTTAATTGTAGAAATGTTTATATATGGAATTTAGATTCAAAAAAGTATGGAGAAATTTTTATTTTATTGCCTTTCATTTATTGAAAAAGAGTTAAATGGGAGGACGGAATTTTGATCAGAAAAAGTAGAATTTTTTCGTTTTTTCAGTTTTTATTTAGACATAAATAAAAAGCTATTGTGGTTTCAGTTAAAGTAAAACGGCTTAATTAGAAACCAAAGGTGAACTTTATGAATTTTCTTCTGTTTCGTAAAGCAGATTTTTCTACTTGATGAATTAAAAAATAATCCTACATTTTATAAGTACCTACGTAAAATTTTTATTCTCTAATTAAATTAAGTAGTAACAAACTAAACATAGTTATTACTTAGTAAACTTGGAAAAATTCGGCTTGGTGTATTATATTATACCGTAACCATTTAAAATTGAATTATTATTAGATGTGTAGATAATTACCAAACTTTCTACACTATAACACTGACAATATCTTTATATCGTAAAAATATTTAAAACCAACTAATTTATTCATTCAAAAATCATCACAACATTCTCCTAAATTATACACACCGATTACAAATATATTACAATTTATTTCCGTTTTTTATTAGCCTTACCTTTGACACACTTGAAATTTATTGACGAAAAGAAAGCGCGCACGATGTCCAAATTTTATTCTAATGTAAACACAATTTCTTTTCTTGTGTGTCAATCATCAAAATTCTCGTCGAAAAAATTTAAAACACTGGAAATTAAATTATTAATGCAATGCAAATCAAAGAAATCGCACTGTTGAGAGGGTTTTTGGACCGTGACGAATTCCGGAGTAGGTGATAAGTCATAAATATGAGAATTATAAAATAATTAAGTATATTTTGTGTATAATTTATGGCGAGTTGCATTTCTTAGGTGATTGATTTGTTTTATAAAATAAATTTATTAATAATAACTTTTTACCTTTTCACTTCCTAACCTTTACTTATGTAAAAGATGAACAATTTATACCAAATCTACTTTGCAAAATTAAAGGTGAAAGTGGTTTTAACACTGCCTCACGGTAATGTTACTTTTTTCATAATAATAATAATAGATACTTATTTATGATTAATAGTTTACTCCACGCTTGAAATTTGTTTGTCGGAATGTGACTGTACAATGAATCATAAACCTCAAAAAAAATTTATATGGAGGCAATTAAAGAATCAAATAATTGTTAATTTAATAGATGTGGAGACTTATACATAAATCATGTGGTATAGAGGACCGCCCAAGTACTTGGAGAGTCAGGTTCCAAAATTCTTAAAAGTCTTAAAAAAACTGTAAATTTCAAAATGAGGTTGTAGTGCGTAGTAAACTTAACCAAATCGAAGCAATTTTATTATATTATTTAAAATGAACCTTCAGCTTGAAAATAGTGTAAATTTAACCAAAATCCGACCAGCGGTTCCTAACTTATCTCTAACTGACCTATCTAAAGTTGTTTCAGAATCTAACAGTTTGTTTTTAGGTTATAAAAAATCATCAAATATCTGGAAATCGCTTTTTAACACATAATTCCAACATTGCCATTTGTAAAAGTCAATTTTTACCAAAATCCAACCAGAGGTTTCCAAACTACACGCTAAGAATGAAACACTATCGAGAAACTAGTTTTTTTCGAGATTGTACTCGTAGTTTTGGAACTTCTGGTTGAATTTGAGCCAAATTTGAATTTTTATAAAGAGCAATATTTCCGTTATTTGGAAAATACAACGAAATTTTTCTCGCCATTTTTCTATAGGTAGTTTCGGTGGTAACTTAAACTTATTTGCTTGAATTTAACAAATTTCAAAATGTCCCAGTTTAGAATGTGATAATTTTCGAACCACTGGTTGGATTAAGTAGCATTTTATTTTACTTAAGGGCAATATTTTTGTTATGTGCAAAATCTATGCAATTTTTCCCGCCATTTTTACTTTCTTATACGAAGTAATAAGTGTGTGTGTGTCTATCTGTCTCTATCCACGATAACTCTAAAACGACTTATCGGATTTGATTCAAATTTTATGTTTAAGAGTTTGAACAAAACTGTGGGTGCCACATCAAATCTTTTTCATCTAGCACCAACACACGTGGTACTTACCTGAAGACATTTTTAGGTTTTTTAGGAATATCTTAAAAAATATACAATTTACGAGATTTTTTTATTCTTCAACATTGATTTAGAATTAAATTTTGAACAAATTTTGTTAAAACTTTTTTTTGAAATTCCGTCAAAAAAATTTAAAAAAAAATAAAATTAATTTTTGTCGTAAAATTCGGTTATAATGAGTGGGACAAGGACAGATTTATGCGTATTGCAATAAGTGCGAGAGAGACTTCCCAAAATTATTTGAAAATTGCTGGAAACGCTCAAAATTGAAACACGATTTTTACAAGAAATTTAACTTAATTTCTTTAGGAAAAGTAATTGTGTATAAGAAAGTCATGTGTTGGGCACACCAGATATTTTTATTTAGTTTTCAATCTAAAAGCAACTATATCTAATTTTGTGTGTCTAGATTTAAAAATGGAATAATTTCAGAACCGCTATTCAGATTTCTATGAAATAAACTTTATTTCAAAGTGAAATGTCTATATTTTATTAGAGAATTCAAAACAGAATCATATGTTCGGTATTTTCGTTTTATCATACAGCTTAATGTTGGACAGTGATTCGAATTTTAGTCATCTTTTTATATCCTGACCCTAATGAGCCAAACCTTCTATTTAATGCAATTTGTTGCAATTATTTGCACACCATAATTAGCAACTATAACTTAAATATTTGCCATTTCAAAAAGCTCTTTCACAACAAATAGAAAAACACAATAATACATAATATAATAACGTATCATTCAAACGTGAAAGTGTTGCCTTAAAGCTAAAATTTTTCTTATATTGTGCACAAAATTTATCTTAAAACAAAGAAGAAAGTTTTTTGTATAACTTGCAAAGACAATGTAAGTAAATAGGTACCTAGGATAAGCAAGTACTTGTACATACATATTATTAATTAAATAATGTTTTCTAAAACATAACTATAAAATTAAATGGAATTGGATAATCGATTAATAAAATTAATAAAATAGTAATTATCTAATATTATAGTGAAACAGTGTGCTGGTTTAGAATCTACTATTCCTTATTTTATTTCCTCTTTCAAGTTGTTTTTTGTGAGGTGTAACAACATAAAAGAAAGTAGTTATAATGCATGTATCGAATAATTGAAATATCCAATCAGTGGATGCTTTTTTCTCTACTAAAGACAATAGCCTGAAATCACTTTCACTGATTACTTAAGTAAATGTCACAGTTTAAAATCATCTTAATTTTGAGATAGTATTAATAATATAGGAACGTATCTAATATAACAATTTTGAAAAATTAGAAACAAATATACCTTCTAACGAAACTGTACCATAAAACATCAAATAAATTCTTGTGTCTTGTTTGTCTATCCATAAGATCGCACCTACTTTTTTCCATGCAATTTACCGCTTGTTGTAAATTCCTCAACTTTGTCCCAGTTTAACCAGCCTCGTTAATAAAATAAACACAAAGATGAGCCAAATTTATTTAACGTGAATAGCAAAATGATTCTCACACTCCCTTATTGTATCTACTGCTTAAAATTGTATTTTTCGTCTAGTTTTATTTTATTACAAATATAAACAGCTAACTTTCGATTTCAATTACTGAATTCTGACTCACGTTTAGGTTTAACCCATATAACATATAAACATCCAAGTCAAGTCCGTATAGAAAACTGATCTGAATTATTTATTTGGTAACAAGAAACCAGCACAACCACAAGTGTAATATTATTTCCAATGCGTCTGCAATGTGAGAGCGCGCAATTTTCACATCTCCTTTTACAATACCGATTAATTTCAGGTCCTCCTGAGCTGCATATCAGCCCTCCTAGCTGCCGACGAACACAGACCAAAGAAGATAGACGACCGAGGCAAACGTAATCTAGAATATAGCTTATCGCACCACTATGCAGGACCTCACAGTTACAGACTGGAACGCAGGATATCCACTGGCCCTCAACAACACCCACTATACCATCCACAGTTCTTCCCAGGTCCCAGACCCTATTCATCGTATCGTAAAGGTAGACCACAATCTCTTCCCGCTCCTCCTTATGCTGTTCAAATGGAACCTTTAGTCCACTATTCACAAAGAGATCCTTTGTATGATACTACTAACATTTTCTCCCTAAATACAGATGGCCACAATGAAATTGGCAAGTCGGAGGATCTTCTAACAGACAACAATCACTTGAGTGAGAGTTATTATGCTGGACCTCAGCCACAGAAGCACATAGTTGAACGTCCGGTTTATATTAAGGAACCAGAACCTATTATTGAGATTATTATTAAAGAGTCGAATGTTACGTTACCGGCACCTCCAATTCCTCCACCACAGAAGAAAAAAAAAGAGCAAGTGCAGGTTTTCTATGTGAAGTACAAGAAGAATCCTAATGGACATGGGAAAGATAGCGTGATTTACGACAAGCCAATTCCTGCGATATCACCGCCGATTCCCGAAGATGAAGAGGAGCAAGTTGAACATCAACACTACCATGAACACGTGACTTTGCCACCACCGCCAAGTACGACTTTACGGACGATTATCAAACCTGACTCAGAAACTTATCACAGTCCTAGCGGTATTAAGGTTACTTTTGGGAAGGAAGGATTTGATTATGATAAGCGAGCAAGCAAGCCGGAAGATTACCATAGACCTGCAGATAGTCGCCCGACTGGATCAGTTCAATTTCCACAAGGAAGGCAACTGCAGTCGTTTTCTAGTGCTTACTATAAGAGAGCTCCCATAACTAATCCTAGTTACCACACGCCGAACTTCAGATCAGAACCACGAGCTCCTCAGTCTTATCGTCCGTTTAATCTACCACCTCCACCGCAGTTTAAACCGCAGAATCAACAGTTTTCAAGACCTAGTCCGCAATTTCCTCCAGCTCCTAAGTATCCTTTCCAATCTCCTCCGTATACCAAACCAACAGGTCCAACCTTCCCTCAACATTTCCCCCCGCAGTTTCAGCAGACTATTTCACATCCACCTCCAGTGCACTTCCAGGCGAATCAGCAAGGAGATTTCCATAGAAATCCTCCTCCTCCTCCTCCCCCTAGTCAAGTTAGGCAACCTGTTCCGTATAAACCGTTTGAAAATTTAAAACCTCAGCAGCAATCGTTCCCTGCACCGCCTCAACAACCTCATCAGAGTAATATACAGTTTAGACCAGAGACTCATTTTCCAACACAGCAACAGTTACCTTTGAACAATCACAATCACAACTTTAATGGGCAGTTGAGGTTTAGCCAACAAGCTCCTAGTCAGAAGTTTAGGAATCCTGAGCTGTTGAAGCATGAGGTGTTGTTGCCTCAGCATAATCACCACCATATCCAACAGCAACCTCAGCATGTTATCCCGCAGAACCAGCACCATATCCAACAACCACCTCAGCAGATTATTCCGGAGAACCAGCACCATATCCAACAACAACCTCAGCAGATAATTCCGCAGAACCAGCAATTTAGCCAGAGGCTTCCGCAGAATGAACATTTGAATAATCTGCAACATGCTCAGAATTTCCTGCCACCAGGTGGGGAGTTGATTCAGTCGCTTCCGAAGTTTGAGCAGCACATTTCGATTATTGAACCGAATCGTCAACAACCTCAGCAATTACCACTTCAAACTGAACAGAATCAGTTTTTGTCTGCGGAAGAATACAGTCGGAAGATTCAGCAACAGTTTGCTCATGGTGATTTGGGTAAGATAGAGCAGCAAGTACCAAAGGAACAACAGATTCAACAGGAAGCTAGTCAGCAGTTGGTATCGCAGAATCATTTATTGCAACAACAACAGAACCGTCATCAGCAACATCAACAAGAAACTCGTGAGCAACAGCCTCAAACTCATCAGCAACAACAGCAGCAACTGTTGCAGCAGCAATTCTATGAGCAACTGCAACAACAACATGAGCAACAGCAACAGAGGTTTTCTTCGACTCGTCAGCCAAGTTTTGTGTACCAAACCACGAGGAAGCCTGTTATTACTTCTACCACCACTGCTAAACCTACAACGACTACTGAAACTCCTGAAAAACCCTCGACGACTACTAAAGATCCCAAGTTGTTAAACGCCCAATTACCAGATGAGGTACCAGATGACTTAAGGGCTCAACTCCTGTCTTCTGGTATTCTAAACAACGCTGATATCTCAGTTCTAGACTATGATAAAGTCGGTGATATTCCGTTGTCGGCCTTGCCACCAGATCAATTAGCGAACTTTTACAACGCCGGTGGGGCCCAGCAATTATCCACAGCTGGTAGTGAACCAGTTCCAAGCATAGTCGACATTAATGGCAAGCATATTGAAGAAGATGAGTCCGATCAACAGCCCGAGGGCTCCGAAAACATCGAAGTAAAATCCGATGAAACAGTGCAAATGAAAGTTGTTCATTATGACCCCCAAACGGATCGAGGTCAGCAGGTACAAGATGCTTATGTTAAAGATGATGCCAAGCAAGTGGAACCAGTTGTGTTGAATGATAACACTTATAACCGATATTTACCGCTGAAAGTTAATGGCACCCAATTTCCTATTCCCGATGTTCCCGAGTTGAAGGATAAGAAAATTTCCAGTGTGGTGGTACTGGCTCCGGTGGCGTATGATTTTTCAGCGAAGAGGACTAGTAGGGAGGCTAAGGGGGATGTGGAGGATATCGAACTGATTCAAGGAGATGCTTTGAAGGAGTTGCTAAAGGATCCCACGTTGGATAACTATAAGAGGTTCTTGGAGAATGAGAATAAGACGAGGAGTGATAAACAGTCGGTTATTTTGCTTGTGACTGGGTGAGTACTTAATAAATATGTAGTAAATTATTAACACACAAATTTTTGTTTATACCTACTGCTAAATAATATTTTGAAGAACTTTTATACAATAAGTAAGGTGAAACAAATTCGCCTAATAGAACCTCTTTACAATTTATGAATTTACAATAAAACACACCCACTAATTTAGATATTTACTTGACATAGATTTAAAATAACTAGTACTAGTAACAGTAAACAGAGTATTTGCATACATTTATTATCATAACTGTATTTTTTTAATACTACGAGCCCTAACAACTAAATGTTAGAGCACCTTTATGTCGTTTTCCCCCAGTTCCAAAACTGTGATTTTTTAAAAACAGTCGTTAGAAAATTACGTCACATTTTTCAAGTGCAATTTTAAAGCTACGAAATATGCCTAAAATAAGCAAATATAGACTTGGGGATTTTTTTGTGCACAAAACCAACATCCAGCTTTGCAATAAAGTAAATTTTATCAAAATCCAACCAGTGGTTTCAAAACTGTGATTATTTTAATGTAGGTAGCACCCTCCAAAAACACGTTTTTTGAAAAGTAAACTGTGGAACTCGAAAAAAATGCAAAAAAAAATCATATTAACATTTGAGGATTTTTTCAATATAGTACGATTATTGAGCTTTGATTTAAATGTTTTTTGACACAAATCCAACCAGCGGTTTCAAAACTGTGATTTTTTAAAACAGTTACTAGAAAATTCTATCGTTTTTAAAGGTGCAACTTTAAAGCTCCGATAAATGCCTAAAATCACCAAATAAAAACTTGTGTAACTTTTTTGTAAAGAAAATCAACATCCAGCTTTGTAATAAAGTAAATTTCATCAAAATCCGACTACTAGATCCAACGTTTTGAAAATAATAATTCTTTGTTTCTACAATTTTCCCATCCTGCTGAGTTAAAGTGCCACAGTTTTGGAACCGCCGAGCGGATTTTTACGAAATTTACGTTTTTATATAACTAAATGTTGGCATTATACAGAAAAAACCATCAATATTATGGAAGTAAATTTAGATAACTTTTGCGCGTATGAAAAAAAGACAATCAAATTTACTTTTGTCCGAACATTTAGTTGTTAGGGCTCGTACTATAAAACTATTATATCAGAATTATTTTCAGCAGAAATCTCGTCACACTATCTCTGTCTCTACTTCGCTTGACAGTGAAAGAGAGAGAAAGATGTATCCTAAAAATAACATTAAATATTTTTAAGTTTTTTTGATTAAAAAACTACCTTTTTCCTTCCAGATCTAAGGAAGATGCCCGAAAAGAAAAGGAGATATTCATGTACGACGTGGCGACCCAAACCGTCAGTAAACTAAGCGGTGAATTATCCTCCGCGTTTGTAGAAGCCGCCGAAGCCAACTCCGAGGACGACGATTCTCCACGCCCACAAGTCGCCTCCGCCTCCAACAAAATCGAAACTAGAGTACCCTACGAAGGAAACCTCGATAGACAAGCCTCCGACGATGAACTAGACCTGGAACTAGAACAGTCTCCTTCAGATATCGTCGAATCCAAAGTACCAATAATCGACCCAATGGATGGTGATCTGGAGACGGAGGCGTCAGAACAACTGGAAAGTTTCGTGGACATTTCCGGGTTGCGTGTCGAGGCTCCTCATAATGATTTAACAGCGGCTGCAAGTGATAATATTATTTCAGCCAGAGGAGGAGGTGCTTGAAGACTGGATGTTGGAATTTTTTGCCATTTCGTATATTTTGGGTTGGTTGTAGTTTGTGATCTTGTTGCCATGGGTTAATTTGTTATTTTTGATGTGTTTTAAAATTGGATTCGTCAATTTGTGATAGAAGTGTATTTATTATAATTTCTAATTTTAACACAGAAAATTTATGAACCATATATGAGAGCAAAGAGTTCGGCTTAGTTTAATTTCCTATCTTTTTCGGGATCCTTTTATAAAAAGCAATCAAAATAAAATTAATTACATCACGGCATCAACTCCAATTAAATTATAATGTAGGATTATTATACTATTATAAAATCTTTATAAAAAAAAAATTAAATTATTAATTCAACATTTTATCCTTCGTAGTTCTAGTCTATCAACTTATCTTTCATTAGCACATTCGCCTTATATCAGAGAGAAGTGAAATTTTATGTTTGTATTATTAGATAGATCGTTTGGTCTATAAACAACTTGTACAGTGTATAATATATTTTTTTGTATTATTTTTGTAATAAAAATATTGACAATACTTGATTTTATTTTATCCAATACCATCTGCAAAAAAGTATGTTATAGTGACCTACTGTTTAATGTGTAAAGATCGAGGACATGCAATTTCTCCAATAACAACCAGCGCTTATTCACAATTTATTCATCAAATCCAAAGCAATTATTTAAGGAATTTATTGTCTTTCAACTTCGCCCCCACTGAGCCTGGAAAAAATTTCCAAAAACCGGCTGGCCCAAATCATATTTCTCCGCGTACTTCCTAACGGAAAACCACATCCTTCCCGACCTGGTATTCTTATCTATCACCCGCTCCTTAAACTCTATTTTATCCTTCTGCTCGTACACCAAAAACACGTAGCGATGAAGCCCAGTGAATCTCGGAGCGCCAGCTCCATGGTACTCGACAAGAACCACCCCGGATTTCACGTCGTTGCCTGGAATATTACCAACCATCCAGTGATTGACTTGGCCGAGGAAAGCGAATTTTCTTGTGGGTGCATCTGGATCCACCATGAGTAGAAAGTAGTGCTTGTTGGGGTCTGCAGGGAAATTTATTTGTGGCTCGGGGGCGACTTCGGATGTGGATAATTCGGTGCCGAAGTCCACGTTTTTCAGGCCGTAGGTTACGGTGAGTTTGCCAGGGGGTGCTTGGGCTATGACGTCTGGGACTACACCGTGAGCTTCCATCTGGGAGGGGAAATTGAATTAATAGGGTGTGTATAAGAAATGAAGAATTTTTTTATAATAAAGGGTTGTGAGGTACAGCGCTGAGGAATTACAAATTAGAGGAAATTTCGCGATATGCAGATTATCTTAAGAAAATTTGAGATAATAATTGAAGAAAATTTCGAGATAATTCGAATACTTATAGGTACTTATTACATAGACAAACTAAAATCTAACGAAAATCCGGAAAATATTCCAAATAAAATCGAACTTTCTATAATTACGCCACATAAAATGCATATATTTATCTCGAAATATTGTAATTTGAATGAAAAGTACTTTATAGATTATGTTAAAATATTGCAATGTTACGAAACTGGATGACTTACCTTTTAAGAGCAAAAAATCACAACAATCTGCTTTATTTTTTTAATAAAAATAGATATATAAATATTTCAAGCACCTGTTATTTTAGGTAGATAAAAACATGCGAGTAACAGTGTGTTGTAGAATCGTTATTTATCGATTCAAATCGTTTTTGAAATTGACCTTGCTTATAATATGTAATTGTATAAACAACAACAATCAAGGATAAAAAATATTTCGAGTTTATAAATAAAAATATCTGATGGGTCCAACACATGACTTTCTTATACGGATAGTACCACAATTACTTTTCATAAAGAAATTAAATTAAATTTCTTGTAAAAATTTTGAGGGTTTCCAGAAATTTTCAAATAATCTCTGTCGCACTTATTGAAATACGCATAAATCTGTCCTTGTCCCACTCATTATAATCGAATTTTACGACAAAAATGTGTTTTATTTTAGATTTTTGACCTACTACTCACTTAAAAAAATCTCCCGGTATAAAATCACATTTATTTATTCATTATTATTGTTTTCGGTACCATAGAAACCAGTAAATAGCAAAAAAAATAATGGTCCTTCTGGGATTCGAACCCGGGACCTTCCGTTTGGCTCCCGAGTCCCTTTAGTCACTAATTTATCTAGACTGTCGGTCGGATTCAACGATCAACGCGCACTATGAGAAATATAAGTGTTTTAAAAATATCGCATTTTTTTGAAATTTTTTTGACGGAATTTCAAAAAATAGTTCAAACAAAATTTGTTCAAAATTTAATTCTAAATCAATGTTAAAGAGTAAAAAAATCTCATAAATTGTTTATTTTTCAAGATATTCCTAAAAAAGTAAAAATCTCAGTACTCAATTACAATTAAATGTGCAAAATAGCTTGATTTGTTTTAACGCGATTATGCGAAACAGTTTGAGTCAAACGTACCACGTATGATAGCGAATATTTTTCCCCAAATATTTTCAAAAATCCTGCAATAACTTCGATTATCGTAAAACTCTTCGCCTTGTCGGTATGCAACCACACATACATATCATGGTGTAGCTGCGCCGTGAAGTTTCACTTTTATCTAGGGACATCAGCTGTCAAAATTGTCACTAGAATTGTTGAACTGTCAGTAGTTAGTGGTGCTTTCAAAAAATATGGCCGTGATGGAAGGTTCTCTGAGTAAATGGACAAATGTTATGAAAGGCTGGCAGTACCGGTGGTTTGTGTTAGACGATAATTCCGGTTTATTATCCTATTACACAGTAAGTAGTAAATATGTGGGGGGCCAACTGGAAAAAGTACCATAAACCAACAGTTTGTATTGTTACCTATCGTAAGTTTATTATTTTAATTTGTAAACAAGTTAAGTGGGTGTAACTGTAACTGTTAGTTTAATTGGATAATTGCTACTGTAAATTTTTGTTTTTTAGTTCCTTAGAGAGGATTGAAGAAAACTCGATTTTAGTTTAGTCACATATATTTTGGGTAAAGTTTGTAACACGCAGTAAACCGACAGGTTTTATTAGCTAAATATATACAGGAACAAACTTAAATTGTAATTCTAAAATTACCACACAATTATTTGTCATGTACGAAACAATGTAACATAAACGTCGTCAGCAATTTACTTTTCCACTGAAAGCAAATAAATAGATATATTTAGCTATGATAAATAAAATTTCAAACTATAAATACATTATAACTAAATAAGTATAGAATAATATTACAATGTTTTTAGATAGAAGTCACACACTTAAATAATATTGCCACCAGCAACTTAAAATAAATATAAGTAAATCATCAAACCAATTTGGTTTCTTCATCACAATTCACATAAAATAGTTCATATTATTACTACGATGATTTTTGTGATTTCTTTAGATAGCTTTTCTTGTAGAAGTCCCAGAACATGTAAAATATCACAGTAACATTAGGAAGATAAATAAGCAGAACTTGTTTAGGCACATCACAATTAGGATTCAACGTTGTCAGTCCATGTACGATCAAAATGCAGAATTGGATCTGAAATTCATGAAATTACTTAAGTTCCTAGAGGTTTTGCTAATTAGGTACCATTTGTGCCATTGTCAGTCTTGGCTTCCACTTTGCCAAACGCCTTTGCCATTTGGGTCCAAGCGACGACAATAAATAGTAGGTGTACATAAGCACATGTATACAACAGTTTAACACAATTGGAAATGTCGCCATTCCACCTAGAAAAAAAATCGTAAATTTTTCCAAAATTACACTTTTTTTTTGTTACCTCCAAGGAATTTCACTCCAACCCAGCCCAGCATGAAGGTGGAGCAGTGATGATATACATGTAGATTTGTAACTTGGTTGGTTTTTTTCCGTAAGATGAATATGAATGTTTCGGTTAGTTCAATCAATTTTAGTAGGTATGTGTAGTAGACGAATGAAAGCATTCTTACGGCTATTGGACGATTGGAATAGTCAACAGGTTGGCAGATGTAGTTGTATTCTGTGGTCCATCCTGATGTTAGAATCTAGAAATGTAGGAATTGTAGCCTTCGAAAGGTCGGATTTGGAATTTATCAAAATAACTATCATACGTGATGTACTATTTCAAAACTCGGATGTCAGTAAATATATACAGATATTTGTAAGTATATTATGCAACAGCAAAGAGTGTAATTTATTGTCCTTCAAGATTTTATTTAATGTTAGTTTTCAAACTACGGTTTATTGTATATTTATGAAATTTTATATTTTTTTACAGAAGTAGGAAGAATTTTTTTAAGTTGTTTATTTCCAAGAAAACATAGATTTAATGCAATAATCCTTGATATTCGATTTTCGACATTTTGATCCGCTGTAATTCGTAAACTATCCATCTTATGAAAAAAATGTTTAAAACAAATTTGTTGGCAATTCAATTCTACACAAAATTGATCATAACCATTTTTTTCGTAAGCGCAATTGTAACAGAGATATTTCCAAAAAATTGTTTAAATATTTTGGAGGTGGCAATACTGTGATTTTTACTTTCTTATACGAAGTAATAAGTCTGTGTGTCTGTCTGTATCCACCATAACTGAAAAACTCAAAATCTTTTTCATCTAGCACCAACACAAGTGGCACTTACCTGAAGACATTTTTAGGTTTTTTAGGAATATCTTGAAAAATAAACAATTTATGAGATTTTTTTATTCTTTAACATTGATTTAGAATTAAATTTAGAACCAATTTTGTTAAAACTTTTTTTTGAAATTCCGTCAAAAAAACGCGATATTCTTAACACTTATATTTCTCATAGTGCGCGACAGTCTAGATAGGTTAGTGACTAAAGGTACTTGACAGAAGGTCCCGGGTTCGAATTCCAGAAGGACCATTATTTTTTTTTGTTATTTTATTGAAAATTTAACTTAATTTCCTTAGGAAAAGTAATTGTGGCACTATCCGTATAAGAAAGTTATGTGTTGGACACATCAGATATTTTACACTGAAAAAAGGTAGTATGAATTTTGTAGGGAACTAAATTATCTTCAATTTTTGTTTAAATAACTTTTTCATAGATTCGGTAGTTTAGGAGTTACAGCGGTTGAAAGTGTCCATTTTTTATGGAAATATTTAATAAACTATCGAGGATACGAAAAATTTGTTTAAACAAAAATTGTTGGTAATTAAGTTTTACACAAAATTGGTATTAATATTTTTTTCGAAAGCGCGACTATCGGAGATATTTCCAAAAAATTGTTAAATATTTTGGAGGTGGCAATTCTGTGATTTTTTACACTGAAAAAAATTAGTATGAATTTTGTAGGGAACTAAATTATCTACAATTTTTGTTTAAATAACTTTTTCATAGATTCGGTAGTTTAGGAGTTACAGCGGTTGAAAATGTCCATTTTTTATGGAAATATTCTAATAAACTATCGAGGATACGAAAAATTTGTTTAAACAAAAATTGTTGGTAATTAAGTTTTACACAAAATTGGTATTAATATTTTTTTCGAAAGCGCGACTATCGGAGATATTTCCAAAAAATTGTTAAATATTTTGGAGGTGGCAATTCTGTGATTTTTTACACTGAAAAAAATTAGTATGAATTTTGTAGGGAACTAAATTATCTACAATTTTTGTTTAAATAACTTTTTCATAGATTCGGTAGTTTAGGAGTTACAGCGGTTGAAAATGTCCATTTTTTATGGAAATATTCTAATAAACTATCGAGGATACGAAAAATTTGTTTAAACAAAAATTGTTGGTAATTCAGTTTTACACAAAATTGGTAATAATATTTTTTTCGTAGGTGCTACTGTATCGGAGATATTTCCAAAAAATTGTTTAAATATTTTGGAGGTGGCAATTCTGTGATTTTTTATACTGAAAAAAGTAGTATGAATTTTGTAGGGAACTAAATTATCTTCAATTTTTGTTTAAATAACTTTTTCATAGATTCGGTAGTTTAGGAGTTACAGCCGTTGAAAGTGTCCATTTTTTATGGAAATATCTAATAAACTATCGAGGATACGAAAAATTTTTTTAAACAAAAATTGTTGGTAATTCAGTTTTACACAAAATTGGTACCAATATTTTTTTCGTAGGCGCGACTGTAACGGAGATATTTCCAAAAAACTATTTACAAGATGGCAGTTCTTGTCAATAAATTAATAGTTTGTTAATTTTATGTAAATTAAATTTGACCCTTCAAAATGATATTCCATGTTTATTCATTTATTATGTAAGGAGAAAACTGTTAAATCACTCAATTATAATTTATTATCGATAATTTAGTTAATGATGCATTTTTTATATTTCCCCGTTCCTGCTAGATAAATTTGGAAAATTGGGTCCAAGGCTCATTTTTGGAATTTCAAGGTCAAGATAAATTCTTGAAACACGGAATATAGAACTTACCCCGTAAATTAAAGCTAAACATGCGACAATTTGAAAGATGTTGTAGTATTGGATAAACTTTTTTAAATCGTAGGGTTTTCTATTCTTCATATAAGCAGGCAAAAAGACGTAAATAGTGGATAAATATAAAGCCGCTATAATCAATGTTGGTGCAGGCGAATTCACAAGCGACCATTCTTGAACTCTGGGATCTACAAAATTATTTTAGCTTATTATGTTGAATTTTTTTTAAAGACAAATTTGTACTCACCAGCTAATTCCTGCATAACATAATCATACACTCTAACAAACGACATGTTGGCGACAACTTTCGTACAATCGTACACTAAACTAAAAACACTGTATATTATTACACTTCTACCCCAACCTCATACCCGGACTAAAATCGACTAAAGGTAAATACACATTTGGATTTTATAAAGTATGTTCGACAGGATGTCAAAGGCCATCACTTGTTTGCTAATTTTTTCAACAGTAGATTATAGTAGGTATTTATTTTCCGAAAATATATAAAATTACTTCGTTCTATAATAGTTAATCTGTGCAATGAATTATTGCTGTTTTTTTGCAAAAGTTTAAATCAGCATAATGTGAGGTGTTTAGTAATATGTATACACAAATGGAAAATGCGGCTATTTATGCGTGATAAACAAAAAAATTGTGGCTCAGTGTATTTATGTAGGTGGTAATTAACTAAGAATTATGTTCGTGGAGGTATATTATCTTCAGCTGTGTTTCCCCAGAAATTATTTTGGATTTTTCTTAGAAATAGCATTTTGAATTTTCGAGTCACTTACCAACAGCGTTTACATATTAAACTAGGGTGTCCTAAAAATATAGACAAATATAGAAATTTTATTCAGGATTCTAAAGTTTCTTATTATTTTCAGTCGCCAGATCAAACAGAATTTTTCTTTCTATTATATCGGAACAAAAAAATCAAAACATATTTATGCATTTGATTCGGAACTAAACTAGCTCATTTTTGGAACACCCTGTATATTAGACTAAACAATAAAGGAAAATTTTTAGTAATTTCTATGCATTTAATGACACTTCAAAAAAAAAATAATAGATTCCATAAATTAATAATGAAATTATTTTGACGCACTTTCAACCACTTATTTTCGTCCTTTCATAAATTAACGGGTACCTGCAAGTCGTATTAAATCTAAATACTGTTAAATGAGCGTAGTTTTAATTTACGTCATTAGTACTCAGTAACGTCATTAATTGATGCAGATCAACTTGCAGGACATAAACATTTTACATTTTTAACTATGTACTGATGGAAATTTAAATATTTTATATGATGATCGACATAAAAATGTGTGCATAAGTAGAATTACAATGAAATTGGAGTAATTCTCTGGGAGTTTTTCTGGTTTTCCATGAAAATTTTGAGTTAATCCAATTGGACATTGTTGATTTTTTTTTTATTTATAATGGAGCCGTTTTTTTAGAAACCTCAGTCATTAATATACACACTAAACTCCTCTGGGTCTAGGTTAGACCCTTGGGGAACACCGAGGAAGTTTTTCCTTAAAAATTTAGTTTTTTTGTGTTATTATTTAGGAATAAATTAATATCCAATAGAACTTTATTATTCCTATAGCGGAGCCGATTTATTTTATGTTAATATACAGGGTGAGTCACAATAAGTGGGACATACTTTACCTGTAAATACTAGGCTTAAAACTGAGACGATTGACGCAAAAAGTAGTTATACTAAAATACATAACTAAAAAGTTATAGGCGTTTGAAGTTTCAGAAAAAAAAATAATTTTTGGTGATAACTTCTAAACTAATTGAATGAGAAGAACCAATTCTTGGTAGTTGCTAATGAATACCAAAGACCTTTAATTTGTGAAAATTTTGTTGAAATCAAACTTTAAGAAGATGGTTTTTTAAAGTAAAGTGTTTAACCTTCTGGAACTTTTTTGTCCTTAAAACTTTAATTATAAAAAAATTGCATTTAACAGATAATTTAATTTAAAAACTTTTTGATGTCTTGTAAAGTTTTGATTAAACGCACCGTTAAGCTTTAAAAAATTAAAAACTAACAGCATGTTTTTACTAAGTTTCAAAAAAACGGCATCAAGTATGCTGAGATTTTAAAGTTTTTGACGGAAGACGGAGCTCCAACACATTATGCACGTCCTGTGCGACATTAGCATATTGGCTATCAGTCACCTATCCTCAACTATGGATTGGTAGAGGCCCTGACGATGTAGCTCTTCTTTGCATTGAAAACCGAATTTTTTTTAAATATAAACTGCCTCTCGAACTTCATTGGCGTGTTTAACGATTCTTCTTCTAAGCTCTTGAAGTGAAGGAATAGGTGTTGCATACACTTTTGATTTTAAATAGCCCCAAGAACAGAATTCAATTGCGTTTAGGTCAGGAGAACGAGGAGGCCATGCAACAGGATTTTCAGGGCCTCTACCAATCCATCGTTGAGGATAGGTGACAGATAGCCAATGTCGCACAGGACGTGCATAATGTGCTGGAGGTCCGTCCTCCGTCAATAACTTTTAAATCTCAGCATTCTTAATGCTGTTTTTTTTTAACCTTAGTAAAAACATGCTGTTAGTTTTTAATTTTTTAAAGCTTAACGGTGCGTTTAATCAAAACTTTACAAGAGATCAAAAAGTTTTTAAATTAAATTGCCTATTAAATGCAATTTTTTTTATAATTAAAATTTTAAGGACAAAAAAGTTCCAGAAGGTTAAACACTTTACTTACTTTAAAAAACCATCTTCTTAAAGTTTGATTTCAACAAAATTTTCACAAATTAAAGGTCTTTGGTATTCATTAGCAACTACCAAGAATTGGTTCTTCTCATTCAATTAGTTTAGAAGTTAGTAGCAAAAAAATTTTTTTTCCTAAACTTCAAACGCCTACAACTTTTTGCGTCAATCGTCTTAGTTTTAGGCCTAGTATTTACAGGTAAAGCATGTCACACTTATTGCGACTCACCCTGTATAGACTAAACGACAATGGGCTTAGGTTAGATCCTTGGGGAACGCCGAGAGCATCAACTATAAAATAAAATATGGTAGAAATTCCCAAACTTCTTACTTAAGAATTGTTAACTTATCTTGACATTTCTCTAACTAAATACATAAACATTAGATAAAATCACTATGCAAATATTTTGAACGAAACTCTCCCAAATACGTGATGTAACTAAAAAATTTAAAACCACTAAAACCTAGTAATTTAAAGACAGAAACGCATTGATGATGTTTCATTTTCTTGTGCAGTCTAAAGAAAAAATGATGCGTGGTGTAAGGCGAGGGTGCGTCCGACTCAAAGGGGCAGTAATCGGCATAGACGACGAAGATGACAGCACCTTCACCATAACAGTGGATCACAAGACATTTCATTTCCAAGCACGTGATGCTGAGGAAAGAGAAAAATGGGTGAGGGCCCTCGAAGACACGATTTTCAGGCATGGCAGTCGAGTAAGTATGAATAAATTCATTAAATTAACCACTAAACAATCGCCTATTAATAATTTATTGTTTATTTAATTATGCATTAAGGTGACGTTGGTGTAGTTATTACAATAACTAAAATTTAAAACAGTAGCATTGAAATTGTTTAAAAAAATAACTAAATGACTTTGTGTTTAATTAATTCAAAACGGTTTTTTCTCCTTCAAGTCAAACTGACCCAAATCTTGATTTTTTATTATGTAGATGCGTTGGGACAATCATCAACCCTCACCAACTATTAAAGACTTTGATAATAAAGTTTCCGAAGCCGATGCATATCTACAATTAATGATAGATCAATCCAAAGTGAGTTGTAAATTTGCAAAGGAAATTTTCGACTTAAATATAATTTGTTTGCAGAATCTGGAGGATCGAATCACCACAATGAACGAAGGGGAAGAACGAATTAAGTGCCAGTTAATATTAGAGCACGCTAACGTAAGCTATTCTAGGATTGTCCTTTTAATAAATTATACCAATCGATTTGTTTAAATTTTACAGGCGATGCTGGATAATATTAAACATTCAATAGTTCTTCTTCAAATCGCTAAAGTAGGTAGTTTATTCGAGGTTTAGTAAATAAAATTGCACGTTTGTTTGTTATAGAATACTGCTCATCCAGTTAACGGCATTTACCATCAGCGCAAAGCCAGCACTAATGCGTCTGCTGGAGGTGCAGGTAAGATTTCAAATAATGGTTTTATTAAAAAAGTGATATAGTCGAAATAATGATTTCATTGCAAAATATGAGTTGTCCTAAGACAGCTAACCTATATGAATAATTATTTATTTTATTCATTTTATTCATGCCCTAGAATAATATGGCTTTGGCCCTGAAGGTTGTAAATAAATTTAGACGTGTTATTTCTATTTCTACGGCTAGGTCAATGCATTATACAGCTAGTTCGACCGCAATTACTAAAACATAGCCTGTGAATTAGATATGTCACTCTAATTCGCAAAAGCTGTAAAAAGAGTGGTAGAAAGACGTCGTACGATGTCGGTGTCACTTAACTACGAACGTGGGTTTTAGGGTTGAAAGTTGAAACTCTTGGGATAGTGTGAGGTTTCTTTATTTTAGTATTACAATAAATGTGAAATATCTGCATTTATATGACCTGAAGCGCTGTTTTAATGATATTTACGTTATTAAAAAGTATGAAATAAGTTCTTTATTTTTCTTCCTAAGCTATTGATGTTCAAATGAAATATTTACGAGTTTCATCTCGAGTATTGTGGGAAATTTTCATAAAAGGCAACCTAGCAAACTCGTATTCATCTAGTAAAAGTGCACATGTTTTTTCCGGTGCCCATAAAGTATTTATCTCCTTTATTTATTTTAAAATTGCATAATTCTATTTTCAAGACTTGCTAACTATAATATATTGAAAATGCCGAATGTTTTATTCAGTTTATTCAAAATCCAATTGACTATATCATTTTTTGTGTTGATTATAATTTGTGTAAATAGCGAATTGTTGTGAAAAATACAAACTTGCAGAGGTCGTGCCGGTGCCTGGGGAGGCCATAGTACAACAGGGTATTGAATTAGGTTCTGAATGCATAGAAAATGCTCGAAGGCACAGCAGAACAATCGGTGAGTCCGTTTGTTTTGTTTGTCTATATTACATAATTTTGACTACAACTTATTCATTTGGCTTCTACCTTGTCTTGTAACGGATTGTTTCCCCAGCATGTACTTTAATCTACCCTATTAGGGCTTGTAGTTTTCATATTTAATTCCCTATCATCATAACATAAAGTCCAGTGGAATTTCTTTCTAGTCTAGGTTCCTTTGTAGTATGCTAGTTTAGTTGACGTAAACGTTTCAGCCAATATCGCACATTAAACTATAAATAATCGATTGTTTACTGTGGAATACATTTGCTAATGTATTATTGGCATACAACATACATTAATGTTTGTCCTAATGAATTTATTTGATAGACTCAATCAAACAGGAGGTTTATGTAAAGGAATCCCAGTTTCAAACTCTTTTTTTTATTTTCTAGAAAACTACTTCTTTATTTCTTTTATTACTCATGAATAAATACACTTTAACGAATCTGCAGATTAATCACGTAAAAGTTTGTTTACAATAAAAACCCGTACAATTGCATTAAGCCTAACTCTCCTGGTCATTAATTTATGTGTAGGTGCCGCTACATCTCTGGTGGTACCAGACATGTCGTACTCAAGTTCAGAGGGTGAGGATGATTTTTTCGATGCCAATGATTCGCCGTTTACGCCAGGCAGCCAATTATCTTCGCCAATGTGAGTATAACAAATTCTCGGATTTTAAAAATCGTATTAGGTAGTAGATAACATTGAATTTGAAAAATATTTATCATTCCACGTATAATAGGGATATTTATAGAATAATGACAATGGTTTTATTATTGTTTTATTTTATTAAAAACATATTTTAGGTACGAGTGTGATAATTATTATTTTTATTTAAACTGAATATTCTATTTTGTTGAATGTGGGTCTCAACTTGGAATTTTATTTATAAACGCATATGGTGTCCATAATTGCTTTAAAATAACCCAAGACTCTGTGATTATTCCCAACATTCCAGAATTTAATTTATACTTTATAAATTTAAAATTTTAACCAGAAAATAACAGTTAGTTTTTCTATATTAAATGTACAAATATTTTGCTTTAAATTTTTTTTCCTGTTTTACAATGTTTTGTCATTCAATAAATTCGTGAAAATCTTTGAGGATTAATTTCAATAATTGTAAATATAAACAGATAATTTTTGTATAAATCTACTTGAGAAAATGTGTCGCTTTAAATATTTTTTTTGTATATACATATTCCAGTTTTTATTCGACTTAATTCAAAAATAAATTCCTGAGGTTTAATATAATAATTTTATTAAAAATTTTCGCCCCGAAGCTAATTTTATTAATTACCAACTGAAAATCTCCTTTTAAACCAATATTCGCATCTGAAACTTTAATAGCCTCGAGGGTAATAATTGTTCCGCTTTGATAACTTGCTTTCCGTGACCCTTGGCTTATAATGCCGCCAGCACCGCCGCAACGCACACTCCCTTCGACGCCGTGGCGTCCATAACCCTCAAATGTCTGCTTTATTGCAATACTACATCCAATACAAACATCGGGCGTCAGTAAATAAACCTTCAGTGAAAATTCCGTTGCAAATGTGCGAGAGGAAATTAGAGGAGCTATAAAAATCCTCTGATTTATGGTGATTAATGTGACAAATATTGATTGAAGGTCCGGTGACAAATTGTACAATTACTTTCTGGTGTTTTTTTTGTATTTGTTTGGACAATGATTCGGCTTTTAAATAGTAGATTGCATTTTAGACGCAGGAGGTAAGCGCCAATTATTGACATAATCAGCAGGCAATTAATTTATTATATTTTAATCAGTTGTCTTTCTGTCAAAGTTCTATTTATGGTTCTTGTTGATATATTAGATAAGCGCTTAATCGAAATATTGTAATGTTTTCCTGCAAACTTTTTCTATTATGTAATTTTTGTAACTTGCAGCAGTCTGAGGTCCTTTGATAATGATACACAAAATCAGCTGTCCTCTGGGGTGCCTAAGCAGTCGGTTTTATCATCACCATCCCCTCGTCAAACGTCCACTAGACAGGATAGCGTTTTCTCCAGGTCTGGAAATCCTGAGGATTTGGACTATGACGGTGAGTTGAATTTGAAGTTAAATTTTATGTGTTGTGTTGAAATTTTACAGCGATTTATGAGGATGATGATGAAGATAGTGTGGAAGTGGAGATACAGGGATCTGTGATTAAACATCTCTTATCACAAGTGAAAATTGGCATGGATTTAACCAAAGTAGTTCTGCCGACTTTTATTTTGGAGAGGAGGTCGTTGTTGGAGATGTATGCGGATTATTTTGCACATCCAGATATTTTTGTTAGGTAATAAATGATTTTTAATAAATTTGCTTAGTCGTCGAATGAAAATTTTCGAAAGAGCCGCCCACAATGTAGTGTTGATTTTTATAGGATAGCAGACTTAGAAGACCCAAAAGATAGAATGGTACAAGTAGTTAGATGGTATTTGTCTTCCTATCACGCAGGTAGAAAAAGTTCTGTAGCTAAGAAACCTTACAACCCAATCCTGGGTGAGATATTTCGTTGCCATTGGGATATCCCATCTGATACAAATCTCAGCGAAGAAACAGTGGATGATGGTCCAGTGCCTTGGTGTAAGAAAAGCCAACTTTCCTTCATTGCCGAACAAGTTTCACATCATCCGCCCAGTAAGTTACACTACAACTACAAAAATTTCCATTCTAGAAGTTTCTTTCTAGTATCTGCTTTTTACGCTGAACATTATAATAAGAGAATATCTTTCAACGCATATGTTTACACCAAATCGAAATTCCTGGGGCTATCAGTATGTGTTTACAACATTGGACAAGGTATAGTTTCCGTTTTGGACTACGAGGAAGAATATATCCTAACATTCCCTAATGGTTATGGTCGTTCAATCCTAACCGTTCCCTGGATAGAACTCGGAGGTTCCGTTACGATAACTTGTCCTAAAACCGGCTACCACAGCAGCGTTGAATTTCATACAAAACCCTTCTACGGTAGCAAAAAGCATCGTATAACTGCAGAGGTTTTTGGGCCTGAAGACAAAAAGCCGTTTCTCAGTATCACCGGTGAATGGAACGGTGTTATGGAGGCGAAATGGGTGGATAAAGCTGTAAGATTAATTTGTTATATCGATACATAGATATGAATTAGGTAATTTTTTGTTATAGGAACCAGAATTATTTATAGATGTACACACATTGAATATAATAAAGAAGCAGGTGGAGCCTATTAGCAAACAGGAAGAGAACGAGTCGAGAAAGTTATGGAAAGAAGTCACAGCTGGCCTTAAATTCAATGAAATAGATCGGGCTACAACATCGAAACAACTGTTGGAACAGAAGCAACGAGACGAGGCGAAAGAACGGAAGGAAACTGGAAAAGAATGGCAGAATAAAGTAAGAATGTCTTTTTTGTTGAGAATTATAGTTTATTATTGTTGTGGTTTTGTAGCTGTTTCAGAAGCAGAATGAAGACCACTGGTTGTATATGCGACCTCTTCGCCAAAGGCTGTATCGAACATCGAACAGTTAATTACGAAATCTTCGGTCTTATGATTAAGGCGCTTCTAACTATTCTGAACCTCGACTATGAACAATTATTTTCAGAATTATTAGTGAACTGTGATATATTATCATATGTATAAATTTGTATAATGTATTTTTTTTATTCTTACCATTACGATGCAGCAGGTCTGTATTTTTCTTATACAAAATGCATTAAGTTAAGGTTAATTTTTTCATTGCAAGTTGTTTAGTTATTAACTTTTTTTGTAAAGTTTATCTCACTTTGTTTTCATTTATATTGATATTTTGTATGTGACTACCCTGTAAAGGGTAATTAATAGTATTGCAATCACGAGAAATTTGTATGTGACTTTCTTCCAAATGAATTTCTTTAAATAAAAATGGTACCCACACATATCAAGTCTCGATAAGATTTTTTAATAATCCGAGAATTTTTTTATTGTTTTTGTACATAAAATTTTAAATACCAAGACCAACGCAAAAAAATCTTGCCTCGTCTTTGAAAAAATTCTCAAAAATGTTTTGATCTCAAGATTCTTGTCTCGAATCGAGATTTTAGTCTTCACTTGTAAATTTGCCACCTTTTACTTGAAATATATACTTATGATATTCGTGTTTCATTTAATTATCACAAAAACTTTTAAATAATAGGTATTAATTCAATAATGTGGATTTGTTCTATAACTTGAGATCCACAAAAAAGAAATTAAATGAAAATGTATGTATTCCAAACAGGCGTTTGCTAAAAATTTAACGCTGCGAAAATAGTGCAAATTTTACATTTTCATAGTCTTTAAAAACAGTTAAAACAGAGTAGAAACAAACAAAAAACAAAGACACTGGGAATAGAGTAGAAGCAGAAAATGAAGTGGAAAAAGATAGTTGGAATAGAGTAGCAACACAGTGGCATGGAAAAAGACAGTTGGAATAGAGTAGCAACACAGTGGCATGGGAAAAGACACATAGAATAGAGTAGCAACAGATTGACGTGGAAAAAGACAGTTGGAATAGAGTAGTAACATAGTGGCATGGAATAGAGTAGCAACACAGTGGCATGGAAAAAGACACATGGAATAAAGTAGCGACACAGATTGGCTTGGAAAAAGACACTTAGAATAGAATACAAGGCCTTCACACTTTCTTCTTCTTCATCGTACAAAAAACCCGAATAAATGTCTGAAAGTTTAGAAGAAACTGAAAAACCACTCAACATTGATATTCAATACAGAAATGTAAGTACAGAAACAGAATTAGGTGATTTAATGAATGAAAACTCTTCCAGGACATTATAAAGGATGCTTTAAAAACAGGATCCGCCAACCCAAAGTATAAAATAACAGACAACGCTGTAGAACTTATGACTGAAATGGCGAAAATAATTGCAATAGAAACTGCTGTTAGATCCGCCAAACAAGCCACATTAGAAGATAAAACCCTTGTTACTGTTGAACACCTCGAAATGATCATGCCTCAAACCGTACGTAAGATAAAAACCTCAAAACACAAAGTAAACTATTTATCCCTTTCAGCTATTGGATTTTGCATAGGTAAATTAAAACCATCATTTGTATATTATTATTATTGTATTGTTAATAATAAACATGTATACACACTCAATTTAAAACATATCAATATCCCCACAATTTAAATCAAGAAAATCATCGTCGTAGGTTTGTAATTTTCCGCGGGTGTCCTCCATGGGATCACTTTTAGGAACTATAGGATCCATTCCATCACCACTGTTCTCGTTTTCATGGCAGTCAGTTTCTGGAGTTGGTGGTGGATTTATTACGTTAGCATCACTTTGGTCCTTGCGCTCCCTTGAATAATCTTGCACTAGAAGTTCACCTCTAGTCAGAAGTTCCGGAAGCAGTTTAGCTTTGGCAGTAGCTGAGGGAATACAAGCAAAGTAAAAATATTTTATATAATTTCGTTGTGGGTATCTACCTATGTCACATTTAATTTTGTTGCTTTTTAATCTCTGTTTTTCCTTAACCATTTTCTTGTGTTTTTGCCTGTCTTCATTAAATATTTTCTCTTTTTGTTCGGGAGTTATGTGGTAATCATTGCGTACTAAATATAAGTAAACACCTCCAGGGGTTCGTCTCCTTGTTTGGTTCTAAAAACATTTCATTATAGCACAATACGCGATTTTTTCTACTAAAACTCACCATTATTAGCATACCCCCTTCATCTTCTATCCGCTTAGTTTCGTTGAAAAATTCTATGGATTTTTCTTTGCCCATCGCATTTATTACTTTAACTAAAACCGAATTATTAATAAACCAACCAAACAATTTAAAAAATGTTTACTTATTAAATCTTCCTTTTCCTCGCATAGTTTATTTGCTATATCCTTAGCAATATCTTCAGCGCTATTCGAACTAGTAACAGTAAGATCCAAGATAAGTCTTGAGTTACCTTTAACTTTCTCCTTACTAGGCGACCGTTTTCTATTCCTAAAAATAAAATCGTTTCTCCTATCGTCTCTAGACCGTTTACTCGTGCCTCTATGTTCGAGTTCCTCGTAGTATTTCCTCGCTAAAGTATAATCATACGACTCAACATTCCGCGATTTATCCTTCGTTGTCACATCACAACTGTCAAGGTTTGCAGATAAAACCTCCTCACGTATTTTGGTGGCCCAAATATCATATTTTTTATTTTTCGTAGTTTTTGGAATAGGTTTCGGTTTGATTTTGATTTTTGCACGTTTTACTTTGGTGACATTGTCCGAATCGCTGTCTGTATCTGTTGATTCTAGTTCTTCTTCACTTTCGGAATCTTGTATTCTGACTGGGAATCTCGTGTAGGGTTGAACAACCGAATAATTTGATGGTCGTTCCAATGGTGTGTAATTACTGAGAGAATCGTCGTCGTCACCAGCCGATACCTTAAAAGTAATCGTTGAATAATGTTTACGTTTTTAATTAAAAAGGGTTACCTCGCCTTCCTCTAGTACAATTTCTTCGGCCTCCATAGATAATTATTTTGTTTCGAGGAGAATAATTACGTCGAAGTACAAAAACTGACACATGACAGTTTATTTGAAAAACAGGTGTGCCAATCTCAAATTCGTTAAAACATAAATTACCTAATAGAGAGAAATGGTGGGCATTCAAAATTTAGTTTCTTTTTCTAAGAATATTATAAAGAACTGTCGTTACTAAGTAGTGAAGCAGGGATTATAATTATTTTTCCATTTCGTTTGTGTTTATATACACAGCCGGCAAAAAAATGTAGCATCACATACTATAAATGAAACAGTGCTAAAGTAGGCAACCCAACATACACCAACTTGTAATTAGGCTAAAATTTAATTAAAAAACACCAATATACACATAGCTATAATCTGGTTTAAAAACCTTTTTTCTACATAATTACATTTAACTTTATATAAATAATTTCCCTAAAAAAATTTAAATAATTACGATTGTGCTGTGTAAACCAGTCTAGTTGTATTCCAGATTGTTAATTTACCTACCAATTGGCGACTGCGCGTAGTTTTGAAAACGATTCTAGTAACGGATCTGTCAGAGTTGAGGAGTGCTTGGTTATTGGATTAATGTTTGGTCAAGTTTGGTGGGATTTGGCAAAGTTTAGGTGTTCACCTTATCAAATAGGTATTGTAAATTTATTCCAAATATACAGTTTATAACGTATTGTGCAATAAAAATGTTTCTTGACTTTCTAAAGTTAAGGAAAGAATGTGAATTTTAATACACATAAAATTTACAAACGAACTTTTCGTTCATGATTTTTTCTGTGAATTTTTGTGCTACTCCGTCCACCACCATAACTTAGCCCAAATGAATCATAAAATGTAAACTTATTCTTTTTACAGAATTAATCTCACAATGGAATTTCCACGTGAATTTGTAGAAGAAAGTGCAGTCTTGTTTGAGGATGTGTTTACACAAACGGCTGCAATTTTAGAGGTAAAATTACTTAAGTATTTTACTGGTAAAAGACATGGATTAAAGTGTTCATTTCTAGAGAGCAAAATACATCACCGAAGCTATTTCAAAAGATATAGATTATTTTTTTAAAAATGGCGTAGTAAGAATTCCGAATCACGAAAAATACTCTGCTGATTTTGAAGCACAACAATGTAAGCACCTATAAACTTCTCAATACATTCCATATATTTTTTTGCAATTTCAGCTGATGTTAAAGAGAATTTATTACCAAAATCCAGTGATACTTCTAAACGTATCACACGGCAAGTATCCAAAATTATAAAAACAGAAAAACTATCCACTGATGCTGCTCCTAATGATGCGCCAAATAAACCTGAATTATCTGAGATGCTACCACCGACACAACTGCCTGCAAGAATGCGCAAAATTAAAGCCGAGCCCAAAACAAGAAGCAGTCGTAGAACAGTCAAAGAAGAACCGGTTGAAGTACAATTGCCAAGTCGCAAGGATTCGGATGTGATTTTGCAGAATGCCCCTGTAACACTTGTAGACTTGGTCGACGATGATACTGATGAGAGTGAGAAGTCCTCGGTTGCTAATACAACTTATACGAAACCAACCAGAAGCACAAGAACCAAGAAGAAGGATAATTCTGAGGAGGATGCAGGTGAGCTAACGGATTCCAGTACTAGAAGCACAAGAACTAAGACGAAGAAAGGCAATGCTGAAGTAGATGGCAGTACTAGAACCACTAGGACTAAGAAGAAGAAAGATAATTCCGAGGAGAAGGTAATGGATTCCAGGGATTGCAGCACTACAAGGACTAAGAAAAAGAAGGATAATTCCGAAGAAGATGCAGGTGTTTTACCGGATTGCAGTACAAGAAGCACGAGAACTAAAACAAGAGCCCTTGAAAAAAAAGCAGCCTTATTAGCGGTTTGTTTATTGTATGCATTATGTTATTTAAAGGTTGTAAATAATTTTTCTCTTTAGATGGAATCCGAAGATGAAACAGCAGGTGTTCCAAAATCTAAAATATCCAAGTTGAATCCGTCAGTTGAAAAACATAAATCAAATACTGAAGATGAATATGCCCTGTCAAACATCGACTTGATGCCAAATAATGCCACGTTTGTTTCACAATCGAACGCTCAAGTAAACGAGACCGTAATTGTAGAAAATCCAAAGATACTAGGACATGAAAATATGGAAACTGCATTAATGACCGACGATGATTCACCAATTCCAATACGCCAAGGCACCAAATCTAAAACAACCAAACAAGTCTTCAGTCCATTCGAGAAGACACCAATGAAAAAAAAGATTGAGGCCTTCGAAAAAATGAACACACTTGAAAAGAAAGCCAGCGCTATACCGAAACTGAAACCATCTATGGATTCAAAACCTAAAACCCATACACCGCTATTTACTTCGAAAATAATTCCGAAATTTGCAAACAGCACGTCGAAAGTCTACAAATCACACCGCGATATATCCGTGGGAAGCCTTTCATCATCAAAATCGGCTAGTGCGATGAAAGTATCTCAAGCAGAGTTCAGAGAACGCGAAAAACAACGACAGGAAAAAGAGCGTCAAGCATTGAAAAAACGCGAAGCATTGCTTCAGGCACAAACCGAGGAAAGGCGTCGGCTACGCGAAGAAAGGGAATTGAAAGTGCAAATGATGCGCGAGGCAAAGGAAAAGGAAAAACAACAACAGTTACAGAAACAAGAGGAGCGGCGTAAACAGGCGGAAAAAGAACGTGAAGAAAAACTGCGACAGGAGCTGGAACGGAAACGCCTAGCTTCGGCTAAAAAGCATACTGCAAACGAAACCAAGACTATTCCGAAATATATGCGCCAGAAGGCGCCTCTACTACCTACTAATGATTGTTATGATAGTGATGATGAGGAATATGCAGAAGGAATTTCAGTGCGGGTGCCGGAATGGGCTAGAGGTAAGATCCAGATGCAGATAAATCTTGTAAATATTTCTAACTCACTGCTATTTCAGATAATGTCCTGAAAATGGCGCTTAAAACCCAGGCGGCTAGTGGGGAAATATTAAAAAATACGACATTCGGCATTCAAGCACAAACACCGGATTTGCGCGAAATATTCGAATCGATTGAAGAGAGAAAGTTAAAGAGAACGTCGAGTGCTCAATGGAAGAAGCCTCCAAGATTCACTATGATGACTAGCATGTGCCAATTGGATGAATGCAGTGAATCCGAATCTGAATAATCGTAGTATTTTGTTGTTATATTTTATTTTGTTTTCATTTTTTTAATAATCATTATTTTAGTAATATAATAACACTATTATTTAACGCGTATAAAAGTAGTTTATTATTTCCATGTTTAATCTTGTATGAACTCACTAAAATAAAAAATTGTCTAGCTTAAAAGAAGTTTTCGTGATTATCTTTATCTTCCTAACTTTATTATAAATAAAGTCGCTAAGATTTGATCAGTAGTTGTTTTGTGGACCCGAAATTTATGCAGCATTCCATTTGAATAAAGTTTCTGGGAAGATCGTAAAACGAAAAAAAATATCAAAAAACTTTTACTAGGTGCTTTTTTATTTATGAAAAAAATGTAAATTACTCTACGTTTCATAACTGTAGTTTAATCATGGTTCTCCCTAATTGTAGCAAAGAGACACGATACATTATTTTACTTATATATAATAGAAGATATCTACATAGGTCACCAATATGTTGAATTATTAAGCAGTCACAAAGACTAGTCCAATTTGTATCATTTCTTCAACACTTGGGTTATTGCCAGTAAACAAATTGTACAATATACAGTTATTTTTTGTGTGTTTTTGTTCACCTTCTAGCAATACAATCAATGTACGCCGTTCTTGCAGTTGTAGCATAAATACTATGTACAAAAATCAAATGAAACAAATCTTATTTAAAACATATCAAATACCATAATTCGATTTGTTTAGAAATATGTGTAAGCTACATAAATTCATCCCGTGGATGAACAACGAGAATTATTTTTACATTTTTTTTAATTAAGTTAATTCATCAAATATTGCTAGAAAGGTGAATTAAGTTTGTGCTGTTGTGGCACTTGGCGACAAAACACAAAAACATGTTCAGTTTTTATATTATATCACTATCAATCCAAAACAACTACTTGTAGCTCATCCATTTTCGTTTTAATAGGCCTCCATGGTTTTCTGGCAGCCCGTCGTAATTCTGTTAGAGTCACTTGCCGTCGAATTTTCCTGCAAAATAAAATTATTTAATAAATAAACAGAAAATTACCCTAGACTTAGGTAGCAAAACTTACTTGCTTCCTTCTGTCGCTCGAAAATACACATCATCGGGTGCATCCATCCAACTAATGACCTGTTTCCTGCCGGATCCAGTCCGGGTCATATGAGCAATTTTTGGTTTACCATTTATTTGTGCAATATGCCGAGGCAACGCTTGCCCTGGCCCCATGGAAGCTGCCATCATCGCCTGGTATTGTTCCGGACGCGTCACCTGCACTGGCTCCTTGATGATCCGTTTCGTGGGCGGTGCACTCAACGCAGAACCTAAACATACAAAACAAAATTACAAAAGAATATAGATTATTAGTGCGATGGGGATTCGAATCCGAAGAGGATTCAACTCACCGTCATCCCAATCCAAATCGGAATAGAAGCCAGTAAAACGAAATAACAAAAATTATAAGCTTTATTCGTTTATTTCGATTAAGGGGTTGTTGAAGCTTTAAATATAAACGCGGGAGTAACGTTTAGAACACACAAATAATATAAAAATGGAAGACGTTTACAAAAGAATTTTTATTATCCAAACTTTTTTCTCTATATCGTGAATTTTATTTAAAACTTCCAACATCGTCAATGATCTCCCAACAAATTCAACTTACTGTCAATGCCGTTCATTTCATCAAAGGCACGTTTTTTCAGCGAAGGCGACATATTGTTGAGCGGAATTTTCTCAGCCTCCGGTTTATTAGGCACCCGCTCGTACATCAAACTGCCATCAGGCGCTTTCGGCGGCTTGGGGAAAGCCACACGTTCCGGTTTGGGCAGTTTCTCTTTATCCGTCAATATCAACCACGACGTCACCGGTCCTGGTCTACCCAATCTAGTTGCAATATCCGTAACACTGCCTCTATTCTTCTTTCGATAGATCAAAAACTGTTTCAATTGTGCTAGGCTCTTCCCCACCATTTGTACAGTGCACTCTTGTTTGACAGCTTGAATATTAATCGCATGGAATGGGGCTCTAGCTGCATGGCGGGGTCTCATTATATGCCGACACAACAACCGGGAAATTCGTGTTATCGGCGTGGTAAACAAATAAAAAGCTGTGCGTGTCTTCATTATGGGTCTAGGAGATCCTGAACGGACGACAATACCATGGGCTGTGACATAATGCTTACCCAAATGTGTTTTTAGTTTGAATTCTTTGCCACAACCACCAATGTTGCAACGATGGGGGCGATGTGCCATGGCAGACATTCTGTCTTCGTCCAAGTCACTTCCAGATTTTTTCTTACCACCACCGTTTTCAAAATCGCCGTCTCCGAAGCGGGTGGGGATTTTTAAGCCGCCGTACTTTTTCCAGTATTGCCAGCACGATTGGCAGAGGCGACATTGGAGGTGTGACGGGCCCCAAGCGTACCACTGACTGGATACCGTGACTAGAGACAAAAAGAAATATTCAGAATATTATTTGCTGTATTGAAACCACAGATATCTTACTCTTTCTAAAAAGAGTAAGATATCTATGATTGAAACTAATCGAAAATATTAAAACAAAACCTCGTGTGAAGTTAACAAGCGTTTTTGAAAAACTTGACTCACCATTACAAGATTCACATGCTTTGCCACCTAGCGAGACTGCTGATGGATCTGAGCTGCCATTGCTGCTACCGTTGACAACACCCCCTTTGTTATTGTTGAGTGCCGCAGGATTTGGTTTATTACTAAAGAAAATAAAAATCCAAATTAAAGTAAACTGTACTATAGAAATAAGGAAAGAGAAGAGTAGATTGTAATACAAACTCACTAGTTAGGAATGTAGACTTGCTTCAATTTGGATTCAGCCTCAACGGCCTTTAGTCTTTTCTGCTGCACATACCGATCAGTGGTCTTCCACATGTAATAATACTCGATAATGTTTTTGAGCGACTTCCACGGTAGAAAATCATGACGAATGTCATTGAAATCCTTGCCATACTTGTCCAATGCCTCCTCAAACAAATTGGCCTCGGAGGCGCTCCATTCCTCCATTTCATCGCGACACAACACCGGCCCACTGGATGGTACTAAGGAACACAGCGCCCTGGACAAGTTGTATTCGTGGCGGTGCAACGTGTCCATGGCATGGAACAGGGTGATATCACGGCTAGCTGCCGCTGCGGACATGTGCAACGACGGCTGTTTAACGCTAGAACTACAGTCGAGGGCACGGGCAAAAGTGCCCACCGATCGCGACACCACTAAAAACTGATCAATTTGTCTATCACTCAAATTGTGTTCGGGTGTCCACACTACAGTCTCCAAATCGGTCATTTCCCTATCCTCACAATCGCCGCCGCCGCCAAAACACGTCGGCACATCGCACTGATACCGACTGCCCACCCGGATTTCACCTTTGTCCGCCAGCAGGGTCTTTTGCGTTGGATCGTACACCAGGCAGTAGAAGAACATGTCGTCTTTGTTCAAATAGGAGCCGAGCGCCTCCGTTTCATTAAATAATGTCACTGAGCACTTGCCACGGATGTGGGTGGCCGGTAGCGTTTCCACTTGGCGCGACAGGAACAACTCCCTGTGCTTCATTTGGTGTCTTTGTTTTGGGTTCATTTGGTCACCCGCATCCGACACTGGACTGCTACTACTTGACTCGTCTAAGGCACCTATCAAAAACAAACATTTTCTTCAATTACCATTTTCTACATTGATAGAATATTGAAAATTAATGCTAGTTTACTTTCTTATTTATGGAACCTCAAAAAACGCACAAAAAAATTCAACATAAATGTTTCTTGACAAGCAGCAATTATTACAAAACTATGAAAATTCGAAAATTCTATTATTTTCCATACATTCAACTTTGAAGCCACAAAAAACATCTGAAATCACATAAAAACGTCCTGTTTTTTTTGGTCAATAAATCAAACATTCACCTTTGAAATAAAGTAAATTTCACCAAAATACAGCAAAAAAAAAATTAAAACATTTTAAAAACAGTATGACACATTTTTTGTTTGTACAATTTTTTATCATTTTCCTAGTTTAAAGTGCCACAATTTTAAGATTGCTAAGCGGATTAGGACGAAACTTGCATTTTCATATTACAAAAATCTGCATTTTTATCCACTGGCCAAAATTTTTTGAACAGTCAAACATTTCCAGAGAAATTTATGCAGGGAATATTTTAAAATGTTATCGTTAAAGAAAACTAATAGCTCTTCTTTCCGGATTTTCACTTAGAATACAGTTTTGTAAAACTCATTGTGGATTAAAATAAGAAAAAAATCATCAACACGTAGGAAAACGGTATCTAACTTCTTTCAAGTTTTTTTTTCAAAGTTAACAAAAAGCCAAAATTTTTTTTTTTGATAAAAACCTAAATAAATCGTAACGTTGAATCCATTGCATACTGAACAATTATCGACATCACCCATCAACAGTGACATATAATGACGCCACGGCGGCATTAAAGCATCGCAAATACTGCAAACAATTAACTGCAAAACGCATTCTCCCCATACACCATCACCCTTCATTAGCTAATTAACATTTCTACAAAACCCAACAAAAAAAAATAACATAATTTTATTTTCCGCCAATCCCCAACCCAAGATCCATTTAGAAAATGACGCCCTCTCGAACTCTTGCACAAACAGAAACAAAAGAGACCGGGTCACATTTCCTTTACACAAAAGAGAGAGGGGGCAAATGGTGAGCTGTAGCTTTGCTCTTATTTAGAGTACCTCATATGTATATCGATCCGAGAGAGGAATGGGGGATGGGGGTAGGAGGAAACGCGAAGCGCGGGAGGTGACGGTAGTGGTGGGCTCATCCGCGACACAAGTGACCACTTCTTCAAGACGACGAATTTCCTCTTATGTGATCCGTCTTGACAGGTTTACAAAAAAAGATAACGGGGAAGTGGATTTTCCACTAGAACGGCCCATCACACAACAGGTGTATGTCAAATTGGTAGCCCGATTCGGGACTCGCCCCTACATCCCCAGAGCAACGGCGGTGGCGGCGGCTTTACACGCCTGTTCCGCCAACCAACAAATATATCTGGCATTCACAGAGATCAGCCGCCGTGGGTTGGAAAAAATTTGAAAGAGTGGGCTGGGAAACTTGACAAGTTGTTTTCAAACCATATTTGTCATTATGTGACGTTTACCACAGCCTACTTTTGGGACTAATTTTAATAAGCTTGGAAAATTATCCAGCTTATCCACCAGATCTAACACCTTTAGATTTTCAATCAAACAATTATAAAAAATCGTTATCTATAAATTTACCACTAATAATATATCTTTACCTACTAAATGCCTGTTCTCGGTGTTGCAGCTTAATTGCCTGTACCCCTCTAAGCCTTATTAAACATAACGGATTTCCGGTTAAATATAAACTTGACGAAATATTCAACACACATTTTCTATTTATGCAATTTTTTAGGGAATTTGTCCTCTAACCTCTACCAAACCTATTTCCTGAAACTGTTATCTTTATCTAATCATTATGTTATTAACCCAACGAATAATAATCGCAAATACTCGATTGCAATAAGTCAAATAATGATTATGAACTAGGTGTATGTTATATTACATAGAGAACAATATTTAATCATTTTAACTTACTGTACTTTCACGTTTTATGAAAATAAAAATAAAACTAAATATCATTATCAATATATGTAATAAGTATTAGTAATTCAAACTTACTAACATTAAACAATTATTATTAATAAATGAAAATTAATGTTTATTGTTATATCAATTATTTATTTTTAGTTTATTTCTCTAGTATATTAACCGGTTTGGATACACATTTATTAAATATTTAAAGAGATGATTTGCATTCATTATCATTATCATAAAGCAATGGGTTGTAAAAATAGTATTATTTTTATGATCCCTCTCTTGAAAACTTATTTGTAAATAAATTATTCGTGGTAAATAGGCAATTAACATAGTCATAATGAGTTGCATAAATAATAACAATAATGTACAAAACAGGTAAAATTAAAAGTTGGCGAATTTCTTTATGTGAATTCAAATCATTTAACGAACTTTTCATGCTAATTTTCTGGACAAGGACACACATTTTTCAATTATAGTTTATATTCAATAAAAAAATTGGACTCTCGTTAGGGAAACTTCAGACATATTTCCAAATGGTGGCTGAATTTCGAGGGGAGACTACAAGGATCCAGCTTAGTTGAAGTTGGGTTAAACTACATACAGCAAAAAAATCCTGAAAAAAATCTAAGGTATTTTTCCAAAAAAAAAGTCAAAATAATGCTTTTTTTCTATTGGAAATTAGGAAATCGTAGTACTTCTGGTCTAAAGAAAGTAAACTGAAAACCAATCGCAACCAAACATCCGATCTAATACTCGATGGTGGAACGGATGGATGGCTGCATGGATATAACAATAATAATAGCGCAAAGCAAGCACGAGAGGTGGTGTGGAGGCATCGGCGTTTGGCTTTGGCTCGTCCACTTTTTGCGTGTAATTATAAAAGTACAGTCTGGGCGGAAAGAACCAAGCATCTCGCAGTTGTCATAGCGACGCGCGGTCTGATCAAGTACAGTTGCGGCAGGATTTCGCGAAACAACTCGTACACCCAAACTGGCGGTCTCGTCGGTGACAAGACAGGTACAGTCAGCGAATATCGATCGCCTAATCAAGACTTTTGCACGCCCCACCACCACCACCACCGCCATGCTCATTTAAAATGCGTGAAAAGCGAGGAATGCCGACCCCAAATAATTAAACTGGGAGAGGGGGGGGAGGAGGAGGAGGTGAGCCAAACCAAACCGAACTACCACCCCCTCAATCACATATTAGAAAAATTCGTTTGATTAGGTGCTTACATTGGTGTTTGTCAGCAAGCTGGATCAGCTGGGGAGCCAAATCCCGACGACGGTAGAAGCACATCACCTTCGCCTCCACATTTCCAGATGCAGTTTTGTTTAATTCTTCTATACGTCGGATTTGGTACGGAGACGTTGAGGTATTCTCAAAGTACACGTAATCTGCAAAAAAATACAGAACAACATTAATCACTAGAATGCAAATTCTTCCACTGCAAATCATGATTGGGCCACAAAATTTAATATGCATCAAATAAAAAAAAATAATTACACAATTTTACATTTTATAAATGCGGTCACGTGACCATTAGAAAAACATTAATTAATTATCTATGTCTAACATAACTATTCTATTCGAACCAATTCTCAAAAACAGAGTTCAATTTTAATAAGAACACAAGGTTTTATGATAATTTTATTATATTCGCATATTTCTCTGTCAAGTGACGTGTATTTATAAAATAGATGCCCATCGTCTCAAAAAAAAAAGATAAAAAAATTAAGTTATTCTGTAATTAATAATTTTTGATATTACGATAATTCAACAAGAAAAATTTTTATTTTTATTTATTTTTTATCTCAGTAAAGACGAAAAAGATGTTTATTATACATATAACAATTTTGGTTTAATTTTAATCTTAGAATCTGCTATTTTTTTTTAATTCTAACTTTTTAAGGTGACCCAATAATTTCAACAAAAAAATCTAATTTCAACTTAAAATAAACTCGATAATTTGATATTTACATAGAAAAAGTACAAGAAAATCATACACTGCAGTGTTGGACATGTTAAAATATTGAGTATATCTATTCATTTTATAAAAGCCCCACGTGACCACCAGAAAAAATTACGCATTTATAACATAATCGTTTTCACGTAAATATTAATAAATAAATATATCCATCGTTTCAGAACGAATTCTCAATGACACACTGAGGTCGATTTTAAAAGGAGCCCATAAGGGTTTATGGTAATTATGTTCCTACATTCATCACCTGGTTGCATTTATAAAATGGATGCCCACAATCATAAAAAAAAATGTAAAAGAAATGTACCTAATTATTCTATAAAACTAACACATACATAGTTTAATTGTAAATTAAATTTATACTCAGTTTTTAAAAAAATTATGAAATTACATAACATGAGGCTAATTTTTACACATCCTTCTATCTTTTTGAGGTTACGATGATGCAACAGGAGGACATGAAAGCATTACACAAAAATGCTCCCTTAATGATATACCGAGTGTTAAAATTTATTTTATCCTCAATTCTGCATCTCAATAAAGAAGCAAAAATATCTTCACAATTTTGATCATAGAATCTTAACTTCCCAGGACGAGCAAAAAATTATTTAAAATCGACGGTTAGGTTAGAATAATTTGACGTTTATATAAGAAATGTCAAATTTGACATTTGTTGAGTTTATTTTATCTACCAATTTGTAGTTCAAATGAACCGTAGAAATAAAATGGAGATATCAGAATTAAAATATTGACCGGAATTTGTAAAATTTACATAATAGTGAAGCGCAAAATTCTTTAGCTCATGATACTGGTAATAATGGTAACGCTTAAAGAATTTAATCACTGGATTAGGAGTACTGAGACAAAATGGACGACAGGTTCATTGAAAACCACCAAAATAACTCAAAAAAAACCGTCGATTTTTCTACATTATTAGAAAATACACAAATTTCCTACAGCACGCTTTTACTCAACTTAACGGTTATTCCAATTTTGTTTCATGTCCACTAAAATTTCTATTTGACAATAAAACCAAAACAAAACGTTGACTTCTAAACCCATAGTTCATTATCCTCGCGCTCTCGCACTAGGTATAATATAATCGAAATTACCGCCAAGATCAACCCAACAGGAAAACCAACCAACAATACGTAAATTATTTTATCTATTAAATAATGTAGGTAACTACTGTTTAGGTTTAGATGATAGTGAATAGGTATAAAAGTACAAGTTTGGAAATCAAGTAGGCCCTAAAACTGAAGCGATAACAAATGTGATCAAGTAACATTAGCATTATTGCACCTGGTGCGACAATTATTTCAATAATTAACATTAAACTCCCGATATATCCATCGTGCATACATGCGACACTTATTTATAGACGACTCATAATTGCCTTTACTTTTCCCCACTAGTTATTGTAGTAAGATTAGTTTTAATTCCGATCAAAAAAACAAATCAAACTATGAAATTCATCTTCCACTCTTAAATAGCGTTTAGTTTCAAAGACAAACAAACAAATAAACAAACATACAGGGCGATTGGCCGTGGCCTAGGAGGAAGACTTCCTCCACATACATACACACTCACACACACATACACACACAGCACAGAGCAAAGCCGGTTAATTAAAACAAGTAGGTACTCACCTCCGACACGATACATGTTAGCTGTCATTTTCCAACACAAATTCACTAATTGTCTTTTGTCCTGGTATGTGTACTACATGAATCTGATCATACGCATTTTGATTTGGTATTAATTTCGTGTGGAAAACCGATGCAATTTGTCAATGTTTTGTCACTGCACGTACCACCACCAAGCCAACGGACGCCATTTTCTCACGAATCACATACAAACTCCCTGTTGGCGTCTGGGAGCATAAAGAATCAAGTGGAAGTAGAGCAGAAGCGCGAAAGCGCCAAAAGAACTCGCTGCGGACAGTAGCGGAAGTTTTGATGGGCGATAAGGTAGAAAGTGTGCGCGGAAAAAATTGGGGTGGCGGGTGGAAAAAATTATTTGAAACTATCAAAATGACAAAGTGTCAACGAAACATAACCTAAGAATAATAATTATTGGAAAATTATTAATTTTCATCGATAACTGGCGAATATTTTATTAGGATTTGTTATGTAACTTGCGAAGATTAGATGGAAAAGTTATAGCATCAATACCTACAGTCAGGACTGCGGAGAAATTGAGGAATAAACGAACCTTTTTTTAAAAATTAGATTATACACGGTGTCTCTAAAAGGTATTTACAAAATCCTACCACAAGTTTTTAGGCTCAAAATAATTCGTTTAAACCAAACATACCTTAGTCCAAAAGTTGTTCCTTACTGAGTTACAGGGCGCTAAAAAATATTTTTCCAAATATTTTTTTAAGTATATCTACAGAACGGTTTAAAGTAGAGATTTGAAATTTGGTAGGTTAATAAGTCTATAAGGAAGCTACAATTTGTTGGTATTAGAATCAAAATAATATTGTTCAGTGGCGTACTTATCGTAGAGGTCTCAGGGTTTTTTTGAATAATTTTTGTAGAGGATTAAATTTTTTTACAAAATAATAAGAATTATGATAGATACGCTCAAGACACGTAAAAAAGGTATACTTGTTTGATTTGCATTAACTCAACTGTTTGCGAGATATTTCACTTTGAAAATTTTTTTGCTATTAAAACGACAATTTGTGACACCCTGTAAAGTCAAAAATTTTGGGTCACTCTAATACGGCTCATTCTACTAAACTAAGCATAATTTCTATCTTATACCGTTCTGTAGATATACCTAAAAAAGATACAGGGCGAATAAAAAGTACATCTTTCAACACCCTGTATTTTAGTAACGAAACATTTTTGGGGGTCGGTTTCTACAAACATTTATGCTTACTTTTGGACGTAGATTCAGCTGTATTAGAGTGACCCAATATTTTTTACTTTACAGGATAAGTCACAAATGGTTTTTATAGCAAAAAAATATTCGAACTTAAATATCTCGCAAACAGTTGAGTTAACGCAAATCAAACAAGTATACCTTTTTTACGTGTCTTGAGCGTATCTATCATAATTCGTATTATTTTGTAAAAAAATTCAATACCCTACAAAAAATATCCAAAAAAACACTAAGTCCCCCCCTATAAGTACGACACTGAACAATATTATTTTGGTTGTAATACCATCACATTATAGCTTCTTTATAGACTTATTAACCCAACAAATTTCAAGTCTCTACTTTAAACCGTTCTGTAAATATACTTAAAAAACGATTTGGAAAGATATTTTTTAGCGCCCTGTAACTCAGTAAGGAAGGACTTTTGGACTAAGGTATGTTTGGTTCAATCGAATTATTTTGAGCCCAAAAACTTGTGGTAGAATTTTGTAAAGACCTTTTACAATGTAAAATGTACGTAAAAAAAATCCATTCCTCAATTTTTATATTTTATTAAGAAAACCATAATAGGATTAGTTACTTATGTAACTTGAACGAGATTACATGGAAAAGTTATAGGGACTAATATAACTGATTTTATATCTCCAGTTTCCGAAATTCCAAGTTTTTTTTGGAAAAAACGATGATTTTTCCCCCTACAAAAATTCATCCCCCAGGTCAAGTCCACGAAAAGAACCCAAGTTCAACCCGTCGTTCAATATCGCATTTCCACCCTACAAACCTACCCACCTAATGATAAAAATTGAGATCACATGGGTGACAACGAATACAAACATGCATAATTAATGGACGTCGTCATAACCCACACATACTCATTATCTATATTTTCCTGTTCTATTAGAACTAATTTACATGTCCATGCGCAACAACCACCAAATAATGATTTCAAAGCATCAATTTTATGAGTGCATTGCACAAAAACCACCAGGGAAAATGTAATCGAGTAATTGATGTGATTTTTTTGAAAAAAATGGGAGTTATTCAGTTTGTTCTGGCTGGATTGTGCTTGAATGCTACTTGTCCTGGGGATGATATCGGTATAGGGCTTTTAATAAGGGTTCTGCCTAAGATTAAAATATAATAATTGGTTTCAGATCCGACACTTTCACTAAAGCATATGCGGTTCTTGGAGCTGTCGCAACAACTTAAGGAGGAGAATTTAGTCATCACCACGTTAAGAGTTAATAATTCTAAGGATATTTCGTCTGGAAAACTTAATTTTGATATGACTTATTTTAGAACGGTTGGTTGAGTGGATCTGGAGATGGTTACAATGGAAGCTCTACAATTGGCGGTGGGGTAGCTTTTGATTTAATCAACATTCTCCAAGACAAGTACGGTTTTAATTATAGTATAATCGAACCTGGACAGAATGTCTTTGGTACTGGAAAAGACGGCGTTTATAAACTTCTAAAAAACAACGTAACATAATAAACTCCTTGTTAAAATTTTTATTCTAACGTAATTTCCTTATTCAGGAAGCTAATGTGGCGGCAGCTTTTCTACCGATTATCAACGCTTATCGTCATGATATAAAATACTCGCCCAATTTGGACACTGGAGACTGGGTGGTTCTAATGAAACGTCCCAAAGAATCTGCCACTGGTTCCGGATTATTAGCACCATTCACTGCACCCGTTTGGATCCTGATCATCTTATCACTGCTTGTAGTAGGACCAATAATTTATCTACTCATCTGGATACAAAATCGTCTCTGCAACACCAGCACTGACAACAACTCGAAGATTTTTTCGCTGTCTTCGTGCATGTGGTTTGTTTATGGAGCTTTGCTCAAACAGGGTACCACATTGAATCCAGTAACAGGTACTTATATAATTAAAAGTTTTGTGTTAAGCTTGTGTTAAAATATCCTTTATAATCAGACTCTTCAAGACTTCTATTCAGCACTTGGTGGTTGTTCATCACAATTCTAACAGCTTTCTACACCGCAAATTTAACAGCATTCCTCACTCTCTCCAAATTCACGCTGCCAATCAGCAAACCTTCAGATATTGGAACCATGAGATACCGCTGGTTGAGCAACAAGGGCAACGCTATTGAAGACGCTTTTAGAGAGGAGAACGGCAACATGGAAATTGATTCACGTCAAAGATTGATTAATGTTATAGGTAAATCTTGGGCTTATCCCGATGTGAGCGATAGCGATATTATGGAGAAGTACGTCAAGAAGAAGAATATGATGTTTATTCGAGAGAGACCTATTGTGGATTATGTAATGTATGAGGACTATAAGCAGAAAACCAGAGCTGGGATCGAGGAGGATAAGCGCTGCACGTTTGTGATGACCAAATGGGCTGTTACGTCGTATCCTAGAGCTTTTGCCTATTCGAACAAGTTTAAATATAAGGAGCTGTTCGATAGCACGTAAGCATAATTTATTAAAACTACTGCAGACTCTCTTAAGCGATTATTTCTTATAGCCTGCAACATCTAGTGGAATCCGGAATAATCAAATTCAAGCTAAACGAAGGCCTACCGGACACCGCCATTTGTCCCTTGAATCTAGGTAACAAAGAGCGCCGCCTCCGCAACTCCGACCTCCTAATGACCTACGTCATCGTGGGCATTGGATTACTCATAGCCGCAACAGTATTCTTAATAGAATTCCTCATCCTCTACTTCACTGGACGGAAGACGTTGAATAATAACAGATCACTAACTAAAAATTTGAATCTTTTCACTCGGAACCCCACCAAAGATAATTTTATGGTGAATGAGAAGCACCATCGTGGTCAGCAATCGTTTGTTACACCTCCACCACCTTATCACACGTTGTTTAATGCTGCTGCGCCCTTCATGTATAATGATAATAGTAATATGAATAATATGCTTGGGAAGGATTATAAAAAGAAGATTATTAATGGGAGGGAATATTGGATTGTTCCGTCACAGTTTGGAACTGAGTTGATACCAATGCGCACCCCATCGGCTTTGCTATTCAAATTTCCTAATTAGTTTGGAGCACCATATTATTATTAAATACTCCTAAGCAGTGGCGGATTTACGGAGGGGGGGGGGGGGTTCGGGTTCAAACCCCCCCGTGGAGATCGTTGTTTTTATTCTACTGGTGTTTGAAAAAGAGATATGTTAGCAAAAATTAATAAAAATAAAAAATAAAAATCCAAACCCCCCCCCCATGGTAAAATCCTGGATCCGCCACTGCTCCTAAGTATGCAAAATCAGAGTGTTTTTGGGCACTTTTAAACTTAAAGTAGTTAAATCTGAAACTAAGTGGTGTTTCATTATATTTTTGTAGTTATTTGCAAATTTGTGAATAAAATTGTGAATTAAATAGCATTCAGTAGTACTTAAATGGTTTTTAAAATTTAAAACCCCTACCAAACTTTCTAAATGCGCCTCGTATAGCTTTAAAGTTTTGTTTTTTGCTGTGTGATACCGACTTAACTTGCAGCTTGCAGCTCACTTCACCAAGTTCCTCTTGTCAAATTTGACAAATGAGGTTAGAATTTGCTTAATTAGTAAACAAAAATGGGTTTGTTAACTGATCCTAGTGCCGGTCAGGGCAAAGTAACCAAAGCCCTGTTGAAATACCACGCGAAATTGTGCGCTTTGTTTTATGTGGCCGGTGTTGTGTGGTTTTGTGCCCTTGCCTCTCCCTCAATGAACGCCAGTACATATTTTTCGGAAAACGCCCTGCTGCCTGGTTTAGTAAAAAACCAATTCCACGATGACAAAGTGGCTATGCGATACTACGAGGAATTAGTAGATGAGATAAAAAAGTATGAAACTTCTGGTGTGCCGTATCCGTGGTTGTTGGCTAAAATGCGGCAAATTGGTTTGGATACTTACACCCACAATTTCACTGTGAATTCACCGCTAAGAAAAACCGAGGTATTTACCTATATGTCTATATGTATTTATTTACAAAATCAACGTTACCTACTCGTGTTTTCATTTAGAAATACACGGGAAAGAATGTTTATGGGATTCTAAGGGCGGCTAGGGCTTCCAGTACCGAAGCGCTGGTTTTAAGTGCCCCATACCGCCCACCGACAAGCGTACATCCCCCTACCGCCCCTTCAATAGCTTTGATGCTAGCGTTTGCTAAATATGCCAACAGTAAGTTGCGTTATTATGTGAGGTTATAAAAACTTTAAAGTGGTTTTTTAGAGGAAAAATACTGGGCTAAGGATATAATATTTCTGATTACTGAACATGACCAACTGGGGATCCAAGCTTGGTTGGAAGCTTACCATGGAGTGTCGTGTGGGAATGTCGGTACTTTAGAACATGGAGATTTGAGAGGTCGAGCAGGGGCGATTCAGGCTGCAGTTAATTTGGAGTTTCACGATGTGAAGATTGGTAAGCTACTTAAGCGAGTTATCCAGTGTTAAGTATTAAATTAACTTATATTACTTAGGGCAAGTTGATATAAAAATAGAAGGACTAAACGGGCAGCTACCAAACTTAGACTTGTTCAACTTGGCAGCGAAAATGTGCGTTAAAGAAGGAGTTCACTACACTTTTAAAAATACATCCAGTGAATATCATAGAGACGCTGTAAAGGAATGGTTACACTATTTTAAGACACTGATGGCAATGGTGGCTACTCAAGCAACTGGAGTAAGCAAATTTCAAATTTACTAGTCTAATTAATTAATTTTCTCACGCAGATTCCTAATGGTAATCACGGTTTGTTTCATCGTTTTGGCATACAATCTCTAACAATAGAAGGTTTCGAATCGTCAAGAATTCGAGGCGCCAGTAAAGTTAGTTTTCTTAGCATGGGACGGATTCTTGAAGGGATTTTCCGTAGTTTAAATAATTTACTTGAGCGTTTCCATCAGAGTTTCTTCTTTTACTTGTTGCCATCCTCAGATCGGTATATTTCAATAGGTAGTATAGAATCGTATGTTTAGCAAGTAAAAACTTACATTTGTATTTTTTTGTCGCAGGACTCTACATGCCTGCCCTTTGTTTAATAGCTGCCAGTTTAGTTGTAAAAGCATGTGCTAAATGGTGTGAAATTCAAGATAATGACGACGAAGATGAAGGCAGTAAGATTTCCTTAACCTTAACATCTGCTGTAGTTAATTCAATTTGTTATAGGAAAAAAACCAAAACGCCCTAAAAAACCTGAAGATAAAATCAACTTCGAGCCAATAATATTCCTATTCCTCCTGATGCATTTACTAGGCGTTTTGATAATGAACACCCCTCAATATCTAATCACTATATCAGAAGAATACCAACTAAACACCCCCAATGTGATATTTTTCGGACTAGCAAGTTGTTGCTGTGTTGCCCTTTTGCTTCCGATATTTTTACTACCATTTAAAAATTGCTACAAGAGTTCAACAGTGCTCAATGTTTTTGCTTTATTGGAACTTGGCGCTGCGCTAATTTGTGTTTCCATGAACAATTTTTCGTTGGGATTACTTTGTGCTGTAGTATCTGTGCCTCTGGCTTTGTTTATCAATCCTACAAAGTGCAGGTGAGTAATTATTGAAAAAGTCATAAAGAATTACTAATAGTACATTTATTTTCAGTTATTATTCTTTCATGCAGAAGCTGCTTTGGGCGATTGCCCATCCACTAGTAGTTTTGTGCATAGTTGTGCTTATAAACACTTTTTCCGTGTTTGCTGGTGAAAAAACCAAAGAAAATGTCTATAGAAGTTTAGATGCGACTCAGCAAGCGATTGTCTATAGTATTGTGGATTCAATGATATATGGCAATTGGATGTTTAGTGTAGTCACCAGTATTTTAATTCCAAATTGGTTGTGCTTCTGGTGTGTGAGTTTTTGTAGAGCGGAACCAGAGAAAAAAGAGAAAGAAGACTAAGTTACGTTTTTATTTACTGTAGAGTGATGTTACTCTAAGTTAGCAAGTTCAATAAATAATTGTTTTTACTTATTTTCGTTTATTAAGTAAATTTTGGAAATACTCATCGTATGCAACCAGTAAAACACGTTTCTTAAGATTCGTCGTATGCAACCAGTAATACACGTTACATTTACGTTGGCTGCAATGTTACACCCTAGTTTCAAATTTGTTTTCTGTTGTGTTTCTAACCTCAAATTATAAAAAAGCAAGTACTACAAACATTCGAAAATTTATATAAGAAACATAATGTCGTGTACTAAAACCACTTCTATATACGATAAAACACTTTTATTGCCTGTTTACGATGACCGGGGCATCACGACTGATCGTAATTTAAATATACAAGTTACATCGAATCTAACCGACACTTTGGTGAGTTAATTCCGGTAAATAATTATGATTGCATGTGCATTATTCTATTCTGTAGCGAATTAAACTGCGTGATACCTCGGAGTTTTCCTTTAATTACACAGAAACCATTGATGCAGTAGCTTTTGAGACCTTACGATCCAACCAAAGTTTGGATATCAATTTTCATGAATTCAAATTGGATTTAATTGAAATGTTGCAACAATTCGAACGGAAGGAAATGTAGGCGATTTAGGAATTAATTTTCGTTATTATATAATATATTTTGTAGGTTTTTAAAGTGTGAAATCAGTGAAAATTACGCCACATTGGTGTTTTTTCTCAAATCGAAAATCAAACATATAATTTACTTGTCGCTGGAGTTAAAACTTACAAATCAACGGGAAATTTTGAATGAAATGAACAATAATCTACTGAAAGCTCAGGTGAATATTGTTTGTCAAGTTTCAGCGAATATTGCATGTTAAAATTTGTTTTGTTGAAGGAAATGAACGAGAATTTAAAACGTGGTTTAAAAAATATGCAAAATAGTTTGTTAGATAAAGAAAAGCAAATCCAGCTTGGGGTGCTGGACAAGAAACAAACAATTACGCAATTTGGGGAGGTAATCGAATTTCAATTGTACGATTTTTGTATTTTTCTAACTGAATTTCTAACAGAATTTGAAGCAAATCAAATCAGCTTTTACAAAAAATGTTATCAACCTTGAACAACTCCTAAGCAATCGCATCTGCAATATGAACGAACGTATGCTACGCCTGTTAGAGGAAGTAAAAACAATCAAACAGGAAACAAGTCTGAAATGTGATAGCAGTGCTCGTTTGGCTGCCTCGATGGAAAATTTACGACTGGAAACGATTGAAAATGCGACGATAATCAATCAATTAAAGAAGGAGAATAGCACCTTGTATACATTGACACAGCAACAGAAAAAACAGTTAACCGAGACGATAATTTCTTTAGACACTACTAAACTCCAACTGGAGGAAATGCAAAAAAGCAATGTAACGTTATGATTGGTCATAAAATGAAAACACATATTATAAATTTTCTTATGTACCTAGGACCTTCTACGACACGATTTGGAGACGTCTACAGCCGTAATAGCTCAAAGACAAGCCACTAACGATGAGCTAACGCAAGATTTGATCCAAGCCAATCAAATGCTAGTTAACTTCAATAAACATTACGATATGAAGGCGCAGGAAGTGGAGGAGCTTCAGAAAGCATTGAAGACTAAGGACGGGATACTCCACGAACAAAAAGAACTCAAAACTCAGGTGTTGAAGGAGTTTGAGGCGTATAGATTGCGCTTTAATGGCGATGTGGAAATGAAAATGAAGCAGGAGTTGGGGTTGGCGCGCTGTAAGATTGCTGAGCTGGAGGAGGCAGTCCGCAAGGCCAATAAAAGTACATGATGTTTAGTGTGTTGTATAAATGAATAACTGGTTGTTTTTTTTTTTGTAGTGAATACGCTGTTGACTGGGAAAGTAAACGCACAAAATAACAACCCGTTTGCGTAAGGAATTTTTTACTTTTTTATTTAATTTAGATATAGGAGAAAATTTTTTTTTCTGTGTTCTTTTAGTGAGATTATATTAAGCATTTAAGCAAATATTTTTTGTAACGTTTCGTTTGAATAAAAATTTCAGTTTTTATTGGAATTTAGCTTTTTATGTAGGTTCCAATTATTTAAACCATAAGTGGACGAAAAAATACGTAAAATAAACAATTCACTTACTACTAAAATAACACTTTAATAAATACAGTCTTAATTATAAATTAATATTGTACAAATCTACTGCCTAATCACTTTGTCTAACTTGTCTCTCATTAAAATCCGTTTTGGTTAATTTAATATTCCATAGTAATACATTTCGTTTTCAAATACTCGTTCAGTGCTTCTTGCCCTAGAAACAAACAAAAAATAGAACCTAGAAAAAAATTCCTAGTCCTAAATTAACTCACCTAAATCTTTTCCAAAACCAGACTGTTTAAACCCACCAAAAGGCGCAGCTACATCAGTTTTATTATAAGTATTAACAAACACTGTACCAGCATCAATTTTTTCAGCAAATTTCAGTGCCTTTCCAATATCTTTGGTGAAAACCCCGGAAGCCAGTCCGTATTCCGTAGCATTAGCTCGTCGCAGCACTCCATCAATATCACTAAAAGCACAAAATGATTCAACAAAATGTTTGGATAAGATAAAATCATCGTGACATGAACTTACCCATTATTAAATCTACTGATAATCATCACTGGTCCAAAGGATTCTTCTTTGGCGATGAACATCTCGTCAGTTACATTAGTGAATATCGTTGGTTCGAAGAAGTACCCTGGGCGTTTTAGCCGTTTACCTCCGTATTCTAATTGTGCGCCCTCTTGGACACCCCTCTCAACATATTCTAGCAATTTGTTAAGATGGGCCAAGTGATTTTGTGGTCCATGAGACGTGGATCGATTTAGTGGATCTCCAATGGGAATTTTGCGTGTTTCCTGCACAATTCTCTGCACAAATTCGTCGTGAATGGAGTCTTCTATAAATATGCGACCTGCGGCGATGCAGTTTTCGCCTTTGTTGAAGAAAACGCTTTGCATGGCCTAAAATAATAACAATTAGTAACTACGTAGTTAGTATAAAAGTGTAGCTTACAAGGCGAATGGCTTTGTCTTGATCACAGTCGGAGAAGATGACTAAAGGCGACTTGCCGCCAAGTTCCAACGAGACTTTCTTTAAATTAGACTCAGCACAGGTCTTCATGATGACTTGCCCTATTTCCGTGCTACCAGTGAAGCCTAGTTTCCTAACATCTGGATGCGAGGCTATTGCGTTTCCTGTTAACGAACCTAAACACATCACACACTTAGTAATGTTGAAAAATTTATCCTTAAACCCTCTTATTACCAGTTCCTGGTACTACGTTAATTACACCTGGAGGTATTCCAGCCCTCACAGCCAATTCTGCAAACTTCAGCGCTGTTAACGGACAAACTTGCGCTGGTTTTATCACAACTGTATTTCCAGCAGCCAAACACGCAGCCATTTTCCACGATAGCATCATTAACGGGTAGTTCCAAGGGGTTATAAGGCCGCAAACGCCTATTGGTTCTTTTTTGGTAAACGACAAGTTTTTATTGGGTCTTGCATGCGAAACTGGAATAGTTGAACCGTGGATTTTATCCGCCCATCCTGCGAAGTACCGCCAGGTTTCTATGCTCATTCCAACGTGAGTTTTTAGAGCTAGCGTGTAGACTGCTCCCGAGTCAATTGACTCGATTGTCGCTAGTTCTTCGCGGTGTTGCTGCATCAAGTCTGCTAGCCTAAAAAAAATTGTAAGATATTTTTTTTAGAATATCATAAAACGTACTTGTAAAGGAGTTGTCCACGTTCCCTAGGACTAATCTTGCTCCACTCCCCGGATTCGAACGCTTCTTTAGCGGCAGCTACAGCTCTATCCACGTCACTTTTTGAGGCACATTGGACCTAAAAATCTGAAAATTAGCTCAACTAGATGACTAGGTATTTTCCCTGGAAACTTACGTCGCAAATTTTCTCTTCAGTAGCAGGATTGATTGTGGGTATACTTTTGTTATTTTCCGCGTCAACAAATTCGTTGTTTATAAATAATTGACAAGGAAATTTAATGTGCATTTTATTTACGTCCATTTCGATGGCTCTGTACGAGATTTCTGTGTTGGAGCTTCCGTTTCCGCGTTTTTTATTGATGATGGTTAAAGCGAACTCGCTAAAAGTAGGCGACATGAAAACGTCTTCGTTTTCCAGTTCGATTAGCAGCAAATCTTTAACTTCTTCGACTAGCCTGATATAAAAATAAAATAATCAAATTAATGGAAAAAACTATAAAGAATTTCTTACCGTACTACATCCATGGATCCAGCACCAGCTGCAAAGAAATCCGTGTAATCATCCACGTCCACTCCTAGAATATTCTCCCAAACATCCCGGACTTCCTCCAAAGCCCCTCGCTCTTCCTCAGTATAATTTATCTGCACCTGCTTTTGTTCCACCTCGCCTAAGCTCGAAGCATTCTTCATACGGCCGTTAATTTTAACGCGTTTTATGTTGACTACAACCCCATCGGAACCGGTTAATAAAAGTCCATCTGCGTGGACGATGCCCGGTTTATCGCAGCCTTCAATCTGGATTTCTTTACCATCACTTGGTATGATGTTAGAACGCCACAAACTGGAGCCGAAGAATAGAGCTTCTTGGAGGTCTGGGGTGTTGAGTTTTAGTTTGCAACTGGCACCTGGAACTGAGTCCATGCCACGGATGAAGTTGTGGAGGGCTTCGCCAGGTTGATTCCAGTTAATCTTTTGAAGCTCAGGTTTATTGAGCATGGCATCATACGTTGCACCTTTTTCGCTTTGTAAAATCTTCGGTGCTGTTCCATTGGCCACCATGTCAACAGAGCGAGCCATCGCTGATACTCCCACCGGATACAAGAAGCGTTTATACAAACTATCCACCGTGTCTTCTTCTAAAACCTCGCATTCTTCTTGTAGAAGTATCGGTCCGGTGTCCAAACCATCATCAGCCCAAAACACCGAAAGTCCCGCTTTTTTATCCCCACAAATTAGAGTCCTAAACAGAAGCGCTATTAATTAACAACAAAAATTTTGGGGTAAAAATTTATTTACCAGTTAATGGCGCTGGCGCCTCGATGTCGTGGTAGGATACTCGGATGGTAGCAGATGCTTTTTAAACGGGGGTGGTTGATGACTTCCATTGGAATAAATTGGGAGCAGTAGGGGAGGACGTTTAAGTCGGCGTTGACGTTTCGGTAGAGGTCTAGGACTTCTGGGAGGGGTTTGCCGGCTTTGCGCCAGGCTTTTATTTTGAAGACTGGGACGTCTTGGTCGGTGGCTACTTTTGCTGTTGAGGACAAAGAAATTTAGTTACGTTAGGTTAGATTTAGGAAATATTAAGAAAGGTAGCATCAAGAAATTTTCTAATAAAATATATAGAAGAGTTGAAGAAAAATTCACAATATTTCAATTTATAGTAAAATATTTTGATAAATGATTTAATTTTCAATATGAGTAAAATGTCTATAAGTAATTTCTTCCTGGGACATTTTGTTAGATACAACACAAGTTCAAAAGTGTATCAAGAATCCTTACTCGGTAAAAATTTTAATTTCCGATAATATATGTAGGTTACAAGATAGTTTTTATTCGCATTAGACTAAAACGTGATTACTGGATGATCTAAGGATGATTTAATAAAAAAACTAGATAAAATAAAATAAGATAAAATTTCGAAAATAAAAATGCTAAAATTGCTCACCCAACGGATCCTCGCGTTTTCCCTTGTCAGGAATGGTAAAAACCCCCACAATAACATGCCCATGTTGCCTCAATTTATGGAAGACATCCACAGCAAAAGGACTTTGCCCAATAATAGCAATTTTTAGAGCCGTTGAAGGATTCACACTTTTTTGCTGTAAGCAAGCAATTTTTTTAGTATTTAGTATTTAAGAAAAATAAAATTGAATAACTTACATTTGGAGCCATAACGAAAAGTTAAATAAAATAATTCAAGATTATATTCTTGTTCCACTTGCCGCTTCTCGAAGAGAACTAAAGCTGATTTCGAATATTCCTTCGCTTTTATATTTTGTAGAAAATCAAAACAATCTTTATCATGTTGTTGGGGAATTATTCAGCTATTTTATTACATTATGTTGTTACAGTCCTTTCTCTTTCCACTTTACTATATTTTGTACATTATCTATTAATACTAAAATTATGTCATTTATTCCATTTGAATAAAAATTAATGGTCATGTAAACAAAACTATTTATTTCCAAACATGCAAGCGAAAAAAGCGATGCATGATTTTCTTATTGGAAAAAACACCAAATTCTTTAGGTATGGGTACACCTAGTCGTACAAAAAAAATTTCACATAACTTTCTATTTCGGAACCTCCTACACATTTAATTTTGTAGGTAACAATTTTTCCTTATTTTATTCTCATAATAAATGTTGGTTTTCCTCCTCATTTCCCTTAGATATTTTCCAGCGTTTTCTAGCTGTAAAATTCCGAATATACATGGGTGCGATTACAGTGCGAATTTAGCCTCGAGGTCTGTCGCAATATATTATTTTAAATGCACTTGTACGGAACTGTTTATGTGTGTGTGTGTATCTATATGTAATTAATTACTTTACTGTGTAATTAAGTTTCTCTAAACTGGATATTTCCAGTTCCGATCGTTAGAACAAGAAAAATCGATAAGTTTTTGCTTGACCTGTAATGTTAATCGCCTTCTGTGGTATTTATTTATTTATTTATGGACATAAATTAATACGAAACTAAGTCGAGAAATTGGATTATTGTAAACTGGAATAAAGATAAGATGTTGGACAAAAGGGATTTTACGTTGTTTTAAATCCAAGTACATTTTTACTTTCTTATTATAGGATTTATACGACGTTTTGAGGGCCCCTGAATCGTCTTTAAAAAAAGTAATTTCCAAGCACTATCTATTTATTTAAAAATTGCTGGAAAACGCTCAAAATTTAAAGACGATTTTTATAGGAAGTTTAACTTAATTTATTTAGGAAAAGTAATTGTATAAGAAAGCATCAGATATTCTTATAATAAATAAGAGAAAATTAAAATACAAAGATAATTGTTAAGACGTACATCGAACTTGGAATTTTTAAAAAGCAATATTTAGCCTTGTAAAAATGCATTGTAACAAAAAACTGGTAATTGGTTCCTATATTGGGATTTTTTTACAAATGACCCTGATATTTCAGATAATAAACAATTAAAAATCAAACAAAATATTAAAATAAAATAAAGAACCGGTGCAATAATTTTCGCAAATTTTCCTATATGTACAGGGTGTCCCAAAATTAGCTTACCAAAATGTACCAGCTGATTCTACGTTCAATGATAATGCAAAAAGTTTCAATAAATATGGGTTAAAAAATGCTTCCTACGGAGGCTACAGCCTCCCAAAAAGGGGACCCCAAAGAGGAGTTTTCTGTAATATCTTTGCAACTGTTTGAGGTAGATTCATGAAATTTGGTGAGTTTGAAGCTTTTGTAATTTGCCACATATTTCTTTTTCCAATTTTCAGAAATTTTGCCAGGGGCATCACATACAGGGTTGGTGCTGGGTATATTATGCCCATATTTTTGTGGAGATAATTATTAATTTTTTTATATCAAATTTTGAAACTTGGTTTATTTTTACACAATAAAGGTAGTCTCAGTCGATCTTTGTATCTTGAACCGTTTTCGAGTAAAATCGTTTTGAAAAAATCACGTCCATAAAAATAATCACACAACTATTTATCAAAAGTAGACGATGGATTAAAATTTATATTTATTACTTCATTTAGCATTTCTTCGTCAAATATTAATAATAAAAACAAAATATCAAAATCAAAAATTTTTTTTCAATTTAGTGATTTTTTATTAGTGTAGTTTTTATGGACGTGACTTCTTCAAAACGATTTTACTCGAAAACGGTTCAAGATTCAAAGATCGACTGAGACGACCTTTTTGTGTAAAAATAAACCAAGTATCATAATTTGATATGAAAAATTTAAAAATTATCCACACAAAAAATATGGGGCATAATTTACCCAGTGCCCACCCAGTATGTGATGCACCTGGCAAAATTTCTGAAAATTGCACAAAGAAATATGTGGCAAGTTATAAAATCTTCAAACTCACCAAATTTCATGAATCTACCTCAAATAGTTGCAGAGATATTACAGAAAACTCCTCTTTGAGGCCCCTCTTTCAGGGGGTTGTAGCTCCCTTAGTAAGCATTTTTCAGCCTATATTTATTAAAACTTTTTGCATTATTTTTGAACGTAGAATCAGCTGGCAGGCTAATTTTGTATACATAGTTTCAAATAATTAGCTAAAAACTGAACGGTAATCGAAATTTTGGCTTACTTTAGAGTGTTATTGTTTTTTGAAACTGTAACTTTTTTTTTCAACCTATACAAGCCAGAATTATTGCATCACATTTCCCTTTTTTGTCCAAAACCACTGACGTCATTTCATTCTTATTATCTGCAACTATTTCGAAATCGTGTTTTCAAATTTATCAAAAAATACTTGACCTTTTGCTGGTAGGGTTAGAGGGATCATTGAGACTAATATAAGTTAATATGCCAGTTTACCAAACCAGATATTTCCAGTTTAAAACTGTTTGTTGTGACCTTTTTGCCACTTGAAGTTTTTTATCATTATTTGGTTGCATTTATGTAATTCTGGTAATTCAAACAAAATCGTAAATATTTTTGTTTAATTTTTAAGTTATTCTGTTGCGTATTGTAAATTTGCGATTAATTCCTCTTAAGGATTAAATAAATTAAATCAAACAACCAGCTAGCTTTTATCCAAAAGAAACTTTAATATTTTTTATCCAAAACGCGTCACTTTATTATTCCTCCCCTTCCTCTTCTTCCCTACTTAAATACCCACAGGCACCTCCACCTCCATATCCACATCCTCATAACACTCCTTCAACCACTGCTCCTTATTAATAGTAATCCTCTTCAACAACGCCTTAAAAGTGTACACCTCGCAATCATAATTACAACCCGCCAAAAAAATCTGCTCAGCCTCCTCCTCCAATTTCGGCTTATAGAATAAATTCACATACACCCCTCGGTCGCCTTTTTGCCACAACTCGAAAATAACGGTGCTGCCGTATGGTGGGGGATGATAGTCGAAGGCGCCTAGTGCAGACAGCACACTGGCCACGTTAGTATCGTGGGCGGAAAATAGCAGAAATTTCGGTTTGGCTGGAGGGGTTTCTGCGGTGCTTTTGGCGAAGTGCTCAAAGTGGTCGATTAGGTGGTTGATGAGGCCGCCGGTGCCTAGGCGGAGGAGCTCGTCGGTGTAGCCGAAGGTAGCGTACCTAAAAAATAAATCAAGCTACTAGACTCTAATACAATCTCTTCCTTACCCCAATCCGGCCAAGGCTTCCAACTGGTCCGGGTACACCATCCTCGCCCAATCCGGCAGCGTATAATTAAACAAACTCTCTATAAACAGCGTATCTCGCACAGCCAACGTGTAAAATATGTTGCTAATATTCATTCCAGTATAATACGTTAAATACTCAAACAACTTCTCATGCTCTTTATGGATATTATTGAAGTACTTATTGCTTAAAAGTTGCCGCCACATGTGGTTGTATTTTGGGCAACCAGGTATCATTTTATTGAGGATGGCCTCATGAGCCGTGTGGATTGGTATGGGTTGCCATGGTAGGGACTCTTGCCAGATTTGGTCGCCTTTTGGGGGGTACATGCCGGCTAGAGTAGCAGCTGCAGACATGAGGGTGCGATCGGTGTCGGTGGAGTAGACGTAGATGTCGGATTCGGAGTATTGGTCTGGGAGGAAGGTGCAGTAGCGGTTGCGGAGGTATTGGCCTAGTTGGTACATGCGGTTTTTTCCTTGCTAAAAAAAATATTTAACATTTTTTCGAAGAATTTTTCCTTATAATTTACTCACATTGGTCATTTGTCCTCGTCCAGCCGGCCAGAACGACCGATTCTTGTAGTGATCAGTTGGAAATTGAAACACCGGCGTCCGATCTCCATGTCTATGCAACTTTTAAAAAAAATTACTTAAATACCTACTCTGAATTCTGTTTAACTAGGTACTTACAACAGCCACTGTCAGTAGCTTGTCGTCTTTATTGTCAGTGTCAGTCTCTTTCACAATACAGGCTTTAGCGTGGCAAATCACTAACAAACTTAGCACCACCAAACCGAACTGAATGAAATCTCTGTGGGTCATTTTGGTAAATTTAGCCGAAGGATTTTCGGTTTTGTCCTTTTGGTTGTTATTTATATAAGACGCGGTGCCGAATCGAAAGATTTGGGTATTGTGCGTCAGGCAAAGGTCACTTTATAAGTGTTAACCTTCTTACAATCCAGCCACAAGCTACAAGTAAATAAAAATAGTTTGTGAAAAAAAATTATAATGGTGTTTTAATTTATCTACCTGTCTCGCGCCGCCGGTTCCAAAGAGCGGCGTCACGTGGAGAAACAGATTAGTTAAATGAAGATTCCTCCAGGTTTAATCTTGATTTAATCCAAGTACTTATCCAACACCGCAATCTATAATTTTTTTTTGTTTACGGTCGTTTATGTTAATTCGATATTTCCATATCAAGGTGTCCCATCTCGGCAATAAATAAAATCGGTAAAGATTGACCAAGTTTTTTGTCCTTTAGCATAAATTAATTAATATAGCAAGCGACATAAATAACCCATTCAAGGCTTCTTGTATTTTAAAAACGGATGTGACTTTCATTAAAAATTTCAGGGGGTACTATGAAGTGTGAACTACACAACAAACATATTTTTTTTTATTAGTAATACAAATTAAATTATGTATTTCCGGTTCTCAACACCATATTATAATAATTACTTTATTTTTTTAAATTACGTATTTTTCTGGTGAATTATTTTTGATAATTTCAGTTTCACCACATGATTTTCTACACAACAATAATATTAATTTTATAATTCAATAATTATTGAGAAAGACACCGGATATTCCAATTAGAAAAAACTTTATACAAACTGTGATCTGTGGCATTGTGTCCTTAAAAAAATTTACAAATTCACAATTTGTACAAAATTATATGTATAAAGAATTTTATGGGAGATTAGAATATTATGTAGCTTAGGAAAAATAAACAAATACATTCTTTAAATTTCTTGTATTTTTCCAAATAAATTACAATACATTTCTACATCTGGTAGTTTCTACTTACATTCCCTACTTAATTTTTTAACTAACTACATTCACCTAATTAACCTATCTAATCTAAATAGTTTTATATAGTGAGAAAATAACACATTTAAAGAGAAACACAAGGAAAATAGCGCAACTTAAACCTGCCATTTTCCCAAATCTCACAAAGCTCTATTATATTATAACCTCGCTTACATTTGACACTCAACTATGGAAAACACAAACGACACACACCCAAACCTCAACAACGACCCATGATTCAACAAAGCCGAACCTTCCCACCCAGATTTCAACTCTTCTCCATTCGTCATACAACAACAACACTCCAAGCGCTCTAAACAATCCACTGCGGTCATTTTACATTGAGCCCCACCTCCATCCAACAACGAAGAGTGTTGCTGCTGCTGTTTGTTCCTTTGGCGAGTAATTTTGCGTTTTTTGTCGATCATTTCGCGCACTTGCATCTCGACGGTATTAGCAGCTGCCATCGCCGCTTTGTTATAGTCGGCTATGGCGGACTGCTGTTTGGGGCGCTCAGTTGTAACGTCGTTGGAATAGAGCACGTTGTTAACATAGGTGCCGTTGATTGAGTAGTTTATGAGCTCGTATTGTTTAGTGTACTAGGAGCAACAAAAGATAAAGCTGTTAAATTTTGGACTTGGCTACTTAATAATATTTTACTCACCTCATCATAGAAAATAATCGCATGCTTCGCCGAAATCAAATTACAATGTCCAAACTTCTCCAAATCCACATCGTTGTTCGACCCCCTTCCAATATTCACCACGCGATAGCGCATCGCCACGGCTTCAGGAAACCGCGTCGAAACCGTCGGGCGAAACCCCATAAAACTGGCATCATGTCGCACATCCGTGGGATCCACTTCGCTAGTCCGCACATTATAAAAATGCTTCGACACAATCGGACATAGCATGGCCCTTGCCCGCAAGTTCGACTTGGGATTTTGGTACTTCGTAATGGTGATTTGCTTCTTTTTGTTGGCATTGCTGCTGGGGCTTGTGGAGAAGACGCGTGATATACGGTCGATGTCAGCGGGAGTTAGCAGCTCGCTTGGTAGCGGCATGTGGCGAAACTTACTTTGGAAACTGGATAAAAAGGATGTGGGGGATGAGGGTTGCTGGCTGATTAGCTGCTGGATGCGTTGGTAGGCTAGAAGTTTCAATAGACGCTCGTCAAGTTGCTTTAGTTCTAGCTCAACTAGAAATTAGAAGAAAATTTTATTAGTTTTAATTGTCAAGTTTGACAAGTAAAAAACCAAGACCTACTATTCAAATGGTGTTTGTTATTTTGAACACCAAATTGTTCGGTGTGACAGTTTGAGTAAACAAATGAACAAAGCTAAGCAGACATAACCTCAAAAAGTACATTCCAAGTGCAAAATAAATAAATATAAGCAAAATCTTCGTTTAATTGTTGTAGTTTATTGTATAATTCGTGCAGGTATGTAGTTTTATCACCGAACTTCCACATAAATTATAATTTTTAGGTTTAGATAATTTTGACTAACCCTGTATACTCTTTTACTGCAGATACCTTGAATACCTACTATTAATATTTCTACACGTTATTTCGGAAATAAATTATAATTAACCTTCTTGTGTTATATCGGCTACAACATCCGCTAAGAAACTATTCTCCTTCTTGATGATAACCTCCTCGTCCAACGTAAAACCCTCTACATCACTCTTCATCACATTAAAACCATTCAAATTCCCCGCAAACTCCATACTTTCCACCTCAGAAGCACTCTTCGTTTTCCTCTGTTCCTCCTCCACGTCCTCTTCGTCCTTTACCTCAACCGAATCATTTTTCTCTTCCACCAAAACCACATCTTTATCTTCACCTTCCACAGTTGGTTTTTTCTCTTGTTCGCCCTCTGGTTTTTCCTCTAGTTCTTTCACAGTTTCTAGTTTTGCTTCGTCTACTACCACCACCTCCGCTTTTAGTTTGTCAGTTTGTAGTTTCCGTCTGTGAACGTTCTCTACACGGAGGACATCACGTAAGCTTGGTAGTAAGTGTACTGGTTTACTATAGTGATATTTGACCATTTCCGGTACGTTTACTGTTTTCCTGGGTGGATGTTTGAGTTTCAGGCGGAATGGCGGGTTTTTGCGGTGGACTGTGCGGAAGAACTGCAGCTTGATAGCGTCTTGATCCACTGGTTGACTAGTGAATTGATCCCAGAGTTTGATCCGTTCCGTTGCTGATATGCTGGTCAATAATTTTGAATCCTACAAAGCAAATAATGTTTTTGATTTGGTTAAAATGGAATACAAAAAAAATACCAGACAATGTTCCACGTGATTAGGGCACATCCAGCGTCCAGTTGGTGGTGTGGTCAACGGAGGGTCCAAGCAATCCAAATGATAGAATAGCGGACAATAATCACAGGAAATCAACGGGGCAACTCGGCACGACTTTCGGCATTCGTTGCACTTTTTCGAGGGTAAAGGAACAATCCCCCCAGGCCCCTTCTCGTGGTCCTTCGAGGATTTTATGTTCTTGCGTCCCAGTCGCGAACAGGGCATTTCAACTACGCATAAAAAAATAATTAATAAGAAACTTTGGAGTTTCGTGTAGTAAATACTTTTGTCAGTGCCAGGAAAAATACTTGGTACGCTCATGCTTCGTGGCAGTTCGAATTGTCGGGGATTCATGGCGTTGGCGGCTTCGATAAGCATTTCAATAGCGCTCAATTTCGGTTTTTTCGCTTTGGGAAATTGTGAGGAGCTCGCAGATGCACTGGAAGGTGGTACAGTGGCTACCGCCGAGGCCACGCCATCCACTGGCATGGAAGCTGAGCGTTTGCTTCGAGTTTGTGCGGCTATACCGCCGTTTCCACTAGATGCTTGTTGCCGTTTCTGGTATTTACAAGAGTGGCAAAGCCATTCACCCATTGGTATATCACAAACATCCAACGGAGGATCACTAGAACAAAGTGGATTAATCGTGGAAGAAACGGAATAAAAACTAAACTTACTGGCATTGTAAATGGAAACTGCTGGGGCATTTATCACAACATATCAAATCACCACCCTCACCACATGCATCACAACTATCATGGTTGTGACCCTTGCCAGGGCGTTTAAAATACGGATGTTCCGATTTCTTCTGCTTGTCTTTGCTAATTATGTTTTTGCCATCGATGTCGTCGCCACTTTTCGGTGGGGCAATCAGCGCCTGAATTTGCTATAAAATCAAACAAAAAACACTTTAGTACTTGAGTTGAATGGAAGAAAAGCTAGGGATTTACGGAGGGGGTTTTTAAAGTGGCTTGATCCAAACTGTATGTAATTCCAGATGTTTTCTACATAAATCTGCTTAGTTCGGAGACATAACCTCACAAAAAGTAAGTGTATAACTTTGGTTCTACAGGGAGTTTCTCAGTGGGAACATCAGGTAATATTCCAAACTAATATCGGGTAATTTACAGCAGCTGTAATATTATGGAGTTAATTCATACTTACATCCATTAAGCCCCCAGAGCTATCCAAGTCATATTCCATGGTAGACATTTTAGTGCTAAACCCTAACTTAAAGTTACTTAATTATTCTATTTCCCAATCAAAGCTGAGTAAAACCTGGCGAGGATTGTGGTTTTTTAGCTTTGTACTTTCCTTTTTGTTTAATGTGAAAGTTTGCTCATGGTTTTGGGGAGGTTATGTGAGAGAATCTAGAAGAAAAATAATAACGTGCTATGTAATAGTAAATAAGCTAATACAAAACTTTGTAATTACCTTAAAATATGTATTAAAAGCGAAACAAACAATATTTTTTTATTTTGTTTTATGCACTTTTCTCTTTTAGACTTTTAGCATAGCCTGTAGTAGGTTCTTAGATACAATGCGCTATTGTAAGCATTTCCTCTATTTCGAATCAAATCAGACCAAACTGATTATTTCTGTAATAATATTTAACACTTTTATTGTTGGTTCGCAAAAAAATAAATCAATTTTGATTCTGATATTTGACAACAAAAGCGTAAAGTTGGCGCGGGTAAGTTCAACGATATTAAATAGAACGTACTCAGACCAAAGTTTGGGAGACTGTATTGATGTATTGTTGGTTGCCTACTTTTCAATATCTAGGGATAAATAATGTTGGTAACTCTGATTATTAACATTAACCTCAGAGTGAGGTTAAGTTTACTATTTTGAAAATGGATAAAGAAAAGCAGCCTAAAGAATGTTTCTCTTGCAAAGTTATATCAGTTTGTTGCCTTTGTGGTATAGGTGGATATTTAATATCTAATGCTCGTACCCAAAATAAAACCACTAAAATAGTTTTAGGTTTACTTGGAGCAGGTAATAAAGTTTTAAATTACTTGTTTTTTTTAAGCTTTCGTATTCTAGGGAGTATTTGCTTGGGAATTGGAGAAATGTTCAATAAATCACCATTTAGAAGTTACGAAAATTAAGAGTGTATATTACGAAATACCCAGCTTTATTTACATACATATTTTTATAGAAAATGTTGCTTTTTACCAGCATGAAACTTTGAAATATATTATTCTTCATAGAGAGCGTCATCTTATTCCCAAATTACCGTCCAACCTTTCCTAATCTCGTGTCGGTTTTCGGATTAGCAGTAACACTTTGCACAGCCACAATTAATTCATTAGCTCTAGTTTGCAAATCGCGCAAATCCTGAATATACAACATGCGTAAAACCTTCGCAGCTTGATTCAAAACAGGATCATGCAAATCAAAACCCAAATCGGCATCTTGGATTGGAAACGGCGTTCCCTAAAATAAAGTACAATTAATAACTCCTATGATAAACAGAGACTCGTTTGTACTTGTATAATTTGCTCGCGGGGGTTCTCAACAGCTGCAGGTGACAGTCGTTTCGCAATTAGTTTCTTCACGGCTTTCAAAGTTAACAGTGGATCGGGATGCGGTGAAATTTTCAGTAATTTTGCCAAGCTATTAATACCGTCTGCAAACTCTTTACTTCGGACTGTAACAAAGTGATTATTAAATGTACAGGCGGAATATTACGTAGCTTACAGTCGAGTTTGTCTAAGGGGTTTTCGGTTACTACACTAGGAGCATTGGTAATTTTAATATTTTCCACAGCGTGTTTCAAATACAAGTCTCCTAAAAACAATTAGTTTTAAATTAACCTTTAGGTTGTTTAGAGAGTACTTTACGATTTTTAGAGGTTTCTATTTGAACGGCATAGCCTAAAATCCACTGTAGTTCTTCGAGATTTGTAGCCAAAGCCGGGCCCCCTAACTCATCCTTATATCTGTAATAACTCTCCATCCAATTACTTGAGTTAAGGTTTTTCAAGATACGAGAAGTTTCGCTGTTTTTCTTAATTATGTTCATTTCTAACCAAAGGACTATTTTACGAAATTGGGCTTCATCTAAAAAATATCAAATTTTAAGATACGAATAATTTCATTAAATGTAGTGATATTTACCATGTAAGTTCACAGAATCAGCGTCAGGATAGTCCAAGGCATTTAATAATCTTTTAACCATTTTATTAACGTGCTTTTACAATAATAGATTAGTTTTGAACGCCTTGTCAAATTAGTGACAGAAGCAAATTGATATTGTGGTAACACTGTTATTTTAGTTGGCAACACTGATCAATTTATTAGTTTCTATCTTGGCAACACTGAACTAAAACTGGCGGAAAAATTAAACATTTTATTAAAATTACATTTGCAAAGATCATAAATTTCTTAACTGTAATAAAATACTCGATAACGTTTTAGTGATAAATATTTGTTTAGTGGGGCGGTTTTATCAAAATGTAAATAACTTGATATAAAATAGCAGGTGAATATAAAAAAAATCAGTTAATTAAATTTTTTATTTAAAAATAACCCATACAACGGTTGACTCTAACAAGATATAAATTATTTAATATATAAGGGCAGCAGTTTGAGTGACTCACAGACAAAATTCCAGTTTCGTCACAGTTGATGGAAAATTCCCTATTATATAATAGTTACAACATACAAAATAACAAATAATACAGTTTTCAAAGAAAAAAATTTAAAATGATTTAAAGGAATAGTTAAATGCGTTGGTTTGTTTTAGTTATGAAGAATATTAGGAGTAGGTATATAAAATAAAGCCAATAACTAAAATAAGCGACAGGGCTGGTGCCTAATTTATTGCACACAATTCCGCACAGGGATAGACTTAAATACTATTATAGAAACAAGTTAAAGCATTCGTTTATAAAAAATTTGAATTAGAGCTGATGGAAATCATAAAAGTGCAATACAAGTTTAATGCATTTAGTTGTAATAATGATATTTGTATAAATAAAATATTTATTATTGAACTTTCCTCAAAAACTCCAAGTGGTTTCGAGGCAAGTTAATGAATTAGAGAAAAAGCGCTTTCTTAATGATAATTAGCTAATTTGGCTATCCCTGCTTTGTCGTTATAAATCAACAAGATCGGGCCAATATTTACACAACATTCCTAAGCATTAACAAGAAGGCGCAAGGTAGCCACTTCTTTATTCTTCTTACTCAGAATCACTTCACTTATCATTGTGTTTTGAGTTCTTTACCAATACTATACGACACCATCTTGTTCCAATCGATTTTCGTACGTGTAACCGGCAGCAGTCTTCTTAAAGCCTTGAACGTGGTATCGGACATGTTTTGGTAGTTTTCCGAAATGGCTGTTTGGTACAAATTCTCAGCGGCTTCAATAACTTGCACTATCTCCTTGGCTGTTTGTACTTCGGAGGAAACTGGCACTGTTTCCTTGATTTCCTTGGTGCTGACTAACTGCACATTACCCTCTTCGTAGTAATGCACTTGTACCTTCAGCACACCCCGTATTTCGGCAGTGGCATTGCCGTTCAAGGCGACTGACCACTGAGAGCGCCATCGCCCATTCCAGAAGTTCTTAGGCTGAAATTGATGGTCTTCGATGCAGGCCGTTAGGGTGATAGCACCGCCTTGGTTGCGTGCCACTACACTACAAATACCATCCTTGTAATGGTGTCTAGAATACTGAGAAAACTCGGTGTCCAAAGCAGCCCTCCATGGCTCAGATGCCGGATCTGGATTGTAGGGTTGATAATCGGATGCCTCCTTTCTCAAATGGTCGTATTTGAAACTTTGTTTGCTGCGCGGATCGAAGAACCTGTTGTTACCTAGATCGTTGTATTCAGTGATAAGTACTAAATCGGCATTATCAATTCGCACTGGGGTCAATTGATCCTTGTTGTATTGGGCGAATGCCCCACTTGCACCCTCTTTTAGTAGATCATCATCGTTTAATAACTTTCGCACATCATTGAACACTTCGTTGAATTCCCCGGGTGGTGAATGTAGGATAAAATCCGATACTATTCGTACTTTTTCTTGATTAGTAATTATTTCGTCGCTATCGGACGCCATGTTTAGGATGGGTTTTTGTACTCACTGGTTGCTGATGTCACAGGTAAATGACTCATACATCAACATTTAATCAAAAGTAAATAAAAACTCAAAAATTACCAATATAATAGTAAAACCTTGTTCCATTACTGTAATATTTTAAATTCATGTAATATTTTAGAAAAGTGGTGATAATATGGTAGAAACATTTAAATTTAAGCACATGTAGCACATATATTGGCAACACTGGGAAGAATACGTTCAGAAACACATGTAATCAACTCTTTTATACATTAAAAAATTGATTAATGTGTCAGATATGTGCTAATTTGTAATAATAATTATCCATTTCGATTTCTTCAACAGGATAAAAACAGAATACTCCTCAATTTGAAGAATTTAGCTTAGCATTAATTTTGCCATCTCTTAACCAAGGGTAGTAATAACAACGTTCAAGTCAAAGCAGATTCCTATTTATTAATAAGATTATAATAATCGATATTTCATCAATAAGTACACTTTTAGAATAATTTTAGTAGCTAAACTCATTAGAAACAAAAATAAAAATAGGTAAATTTATTGAAATTAACTACAAAAGTAGTTTTCTTCTGTGCTTGAGTATTGAATAAAATTTAGAAAAGACATACAGCTGATGAACTATCTTCTTTCTTTTTTACTAAGAGTACCGGATAAAAATCTGGGACGTATGTCGCCTTTGCTTCTCGGGTCCTCTAGCCCTCTAGCGGATCGCTTCATTACTATATTACGATTTTGACGTTTATGACGGTTAAAAAATAACAAACTTCAAACTAACATCATTTTGACAGGTTTATTGTGGTATTTTTATTTCCCTAAATGTTATATTCCTCACATTGAATAAATTTGGTAAGTTAATATTTGCTTTTTAAATAAATTTAGAGTCTGCTAGTACTAAAATAATTTTTTTAACTGAAACGGTAATTTTAAAAATGTGACCACTTTTTTCAAATTTTAGAATTCCAATGGAGAAGAAAAATGCAGCTTCGACCAGTAAAGGGTACAAAAATGAGGAGAAACTGAAAGAGTATTTGAACAAATTCCAGAAATGGAAAGAGGAAAAGCAGAAACAAAAATTGGTTGGAAAAAATACTCGTAAACCCCCTTTTGTAGCGGGTGTATACTGCGAAGGGTTAACATTACAGGCAAAATTAGATACAACTAAAAATAACAAACGGAAAAATAATAAAGCGAGTGACCTTAGCAGTTGCAGCACAACCAGTAGTAAAACGCTACAAAAAAGTCGTAGCGGTACATCAACCAAAGTACGAAATACCCCATCCAAAAATAAAACTCAACGGAATGTAGAAGACGAACCTTCCAGTAAACACCGAAAAGGCTCAGCGGTACCAAAAATAAATGCTATAACACCAAAAAAACATGAAACACATAAATTTCGTCGCAGCTATTCCGCCGATAATTTAAAAACACCTACACATAGTTCAACTAAAACAAACATAAAAACTCCGAAGAGTCTTAATAAATCTAATCAGCGTAAGAAAGCCACACCCAAGAAATGTGATGACGATAAAACACCGAAAAAAACTCCGAAACAGATGGCTGGTTCATCAGTAACTCCTAAGTCTATTTCCCGGAAAACACCACAGCAATCAAAGCGGACACAAACCACCAGCTGCAAATCTGCTTCTCCTGATTATCCAGCTAATAATTTTAGCAGTGAAACGCCGACTTACCTAAGCCCTTTCGTCACAGTTTCTAGAGGAAAAAATAGTGCAAGAAAGGAGCACTTAGCGAGAAAATCGCTGGATTTAAATGAACTTTCGGACAATTCCAGCCAACATGCAGCAGCAAACTACTTCCTTAGTTTACTAAATCACGAAATCGATAGGTTGCAAGATATGTGTGATTTATGGACTGGCTACAAAACCAGCAGTGATATTCCGGAAGGGGTTGAGGATATGATTGATGTATGCACTGGACAAACCAACTTGCTAATCTCACAGAAATTCCAGCAGTTTCGCCGGCTGCTTAAGCAATACAAAAATCAGAATCCCACCGAGAGCCTCGTTATCACCAACCTGGACTTGCATGGGTTTTGGGACATGATGTACATTCAGGTGGAAAACATCAACAAGCGATTTGGGAATTTACAACGTCTTAAAGACAATAACTGGGAGGAGATACTGGATGGACCAAAGCGCCAGGTTAAAGTAGTAAAAAAACATAAACCACTAAAAAATAAATCTAAATCTGCGTTAAGAGAGATGATTAAAGCCGCACGGAAAGAGAAAAAATCTGAACAGGCGGTATTAGATAATAAGGCAACTCCTCGTAGAAATTTGCGTGTAGCTCAATTAAATCCTAAAATCCAGGTGGAAAGATTGAGTACTTCACCAGGTGCTGTCATGATTAGGGTTTCGCAGGCAATAAAATGTGGAGATGGAATAACTCCCGGTAAAAGCATTTTGAAGAGAAAGGAAAGTCAATCGGCTAAGAAAATATATAAAACTGTTTTGTTTGACGACGACAAAGAAAATGTTTTCAATTGCAGTTTCTAGTTTCGTTACTTTTAAAAATTAGATTAATATACTTGAATTTAATTAATAATATGACTTTCTTATACAAACTTACCTAAAACTCTTTAAAAAGTACCTTAAAAAGGACTAATATCGTCAAAAAAAACATGATTAAAAATAAACACCTTCTTAAATATATTTTATAATAAAGTAAAAATATTATGGATTCGTGTTAATTGGTTATTCACATAATTTTTTTAAATAAATTAACTTGTACAAATTTAACTCTTAGCCCTTATATTTATACAGGGTGTTTCAACTCAAAGTGGACAACGTAATAGAGGTTGTAGATCTCATTGAGACTAACACTTTTTTCAAATTAATATTTTTCATTTGAGCTTTTGTTTTCGAGTTATCGACCTTCTTTTGTTTTTACATAAAGCTCGTTATCTTCATTATTTATGGCCGGATTTTAAAAAATTAAAGTTTTTTGAAATTGTCAGTTTGATATCTACAATTATTGCGTTAAACATTTTTTCAAAAAATATCAACAAACAACATGGCGACCATTTTTCTTTTTTAAACTTGGATAGCTCTAAGTCTGCTCCAAAGAATATTGGTCGCCATTTTGTTTGTTGATATATTTTTTTTAATTTTAATTAAAAAATTGTTGATATCAAACTGACAATTTCAAAAAACTTTAATTTTTTAAAATCCGGCCATAAATATTGAAGATAAAGAGGTTTGTGTAAAAACAAAAGAAGGTCGATAACTCGAAAACAAAAGCTCAAATAAAAAATAATAATTTGAAAAAAGTGTTAGTCTCGATGAGATCTACAACCTCTATTACGTTGTCCACTTTGAGTTGAAACACCCTGTATATCTCTGTAAAATTCCTGTTTCCCTTATTCTTTAATCTTGATGGGGCGAATAGAACTTCCCTGGCAATACAGGGGACACAGCCGCACTTCCAAACCGCTCAGTAAACGACGCATGTGAGTTCACCTTCATCTCAATAACTTTATCGTAGAACCTCGACAGTTTAACCGCATTAGAAGTACCCGCAGCCAAGTACCTAGCTTGTCTACAGTCCAAAAATATTTCATCAGATCCAAACTGACTTGCAAAGTTACTAGTAATCGTCGCTTTTCTCTCATCTATTTGATCACATTTTGTACCAATAACCAAGATGGGCATTTGTGTTGCTCCCAGAAAACTTTCCGAATCAAACTCATCCGAACTGGTAACCGACACTAACGTGGAATTATAATCACGATTTATCAACTCCTGCAGCCATTTGTGGAGATTCTCTTCGGATTTTCTGTTGGTTAAGTCGTGGATTAGTATCACACCATGGCAGGGGTTGTAGAAGACTTGACGGGCATTTCGGTGGTTGTTACTGCCGCCTACATCCCAAAATTCTATAAAGAATGTCGTTTGGTCTTTAGTACCTTCCTTGTATTCGTGTAGTTTCACTTCTACAGAACAGCCTACAGTCCAACTTGGCGATTTAATGGGTTCGTTGATTGCTGCTAGGTGCACAAAACTAGTTTTTCCAACGCCTGAGTCCCCCAGGACCATAATTCGCACTCGATCAATTGCTGACATCGCTTTAAGTAACAATAAAAATAAATAAACGTCAAATATTTGAGGTTAATTAGGTGTCGTATAACCACAGATATCTTAAGAAAGAGTAAGATATCTATGCGTTTAACTATAAAGCAATCATGGTTGCATACTTTCAGAAAGTGTTGCCATCTACTAGATAATTATATTATTACTCCGTTTCCATGGAAACTAGTTTGTATACAAACATAACCTATTTTTGACTTTCAGTCAAATTTTCTGTAATTTATTATGAATAATTATAAATTGCTTGGGAGGGCAGGTGAAGGGGCGCATGGTTTCGTTTTTAAAGGTTTGGATGTACGGACAAATAAACTAGTGGCGTTAAAGAAAATTGCCTTGAATCCAGATTTAGGTATTCCGAAAAATATCATGCGTGAAATTTGTGCCCTGCGAGTTTTAAAACATAAACATGTAAGAAAATCTGTTTATTTTTGCATTTTATAATAAATCTTTCTTTTAATAGATTGTCGAATTAGTTGAAGTTACTAGCATGGGTAATTCTGTGGTTTTAATAATGGAATTTCTACCGTGTAGTTTGGGTGATGTTCTAAAGAACATTGGACTTGGTTTAAGTCTTCCACAAGTCAAAACTTACGCCAAAATGATTTTTTCTGGAGTGTGTTACATGCATGAGCATAATATCATGCATCGGGTGAGTATTTATTACTCTACTAACTATTAACTATACAACTTACATAATTTTATTTGCTAGGACCTAAAACCGGCTAATCTTTTAATAAACGACACAGGCACATTAAAAATAGCCGATTTCGGCTTGGCAAGAATCCACAACAACAAGAAAGCTCGACTGTACTCACATCAAGTTGCAACAAGATGGTACAGGGCCCCAGAACTGCTGTATGGATCTAAAACTTATAATCCATCTGTAGACATTTGGGCTGGTGGTTGTATATTAGTAGAAATGTTAAATAGCAAAGCGTTATTTCCGGTAAATCCCCAACTAACAATTTTTCTGTAAAATTCACTCGCTTTCTGATTTTTTTTAGGGCGAAACTGATATAGAACAGTTGGCGATAGTCTTGGCAACTTTAGGCTCGCCTACAGAAAAATCTTGGCCAGGTTTGGTTGATTTACCGGATTATAATAAAATTGCTTTTACGCCTAGTCCTGGAAAACCTTGGGAAGATATTATTCCAAACGGTGATGAAGCTACAGTAGACTTAGTGTCGAAAATACTGATTTATAATGGAATGGAAAGAATGTCGGCTCGAGAGGCAATTTTATATTTTATGAGTTTGGTATGGGTTACCGTTACAGTATTGTATTTTAGATTTTGGAGCATTATTTTTTTCATAGTAAACCTCCACCTGCTTTGTTGGAAAATATGCCAAGACCTAAAGATATTATTGTAGAGGAGCCAGTTTGGAATTTTGACGATTTTGACGAAATGTTGGGACAAATAATCTAAACATAGTTGAATTTAAATTTTTATTAGTCCACTCCTATTCTACAAAAGTTGTAAATAATTTTAAATGTGTGTGTTATTAATTTCCCTTGGAAAAATTATCACATGGGAATTTTCTCTTCCATATTTGTAATATGCTAAAAAGGGAAACACCTTCATTAACCACAAGGATAGCAGTTGTATATAATTGTGATATAATCGACACAAATTGAATTTCAACGAGGCTACAACACAAAGCATAATTTTTAATTTTATAATTGCACTTCTATTTAACAACTTATAACTACTGCAATTATAGTCTAATTCTTTGTTGGTTTTGTTTTCTAGGACCATGTATAAATAAAACAAAAATACATCGTGATCTAAAACAGGATTCATCACCCATAAACCGTTTATTAGATACGAGGTCATTGCTAGAAACTCTTCATTCTTCTGGTTTAAAGCTGGACGAAATGTTTGGTCTATTAGCTGGTTACAAATTTCTTTGGTTTCTTCGACTGACTCCCGACAAATGTTATATCTGTAAAATTGGAAAAACTAGAAGATTTTTTTTGGTTTAAGTAGGGATTTTTACTTGTCTTCAATGCCCATTAGATACCCTACAACCCTCCACACGTGGATAAAATCATGCCATTCCTCCTCACTAACATTATACACTCCCACGAACTCGCTACGCGCCAACGCAATACCCATGAACCCAAACTGAGTAATAGCCATGTCTTTCTGGGTGATCCGATACAAACCAGCCGTGCAACTTCTTTTGCTGGCTGAGTTATGGCGTTTTTTCACCTCGTTTAACGACTGCCACAATCTGTTATACAAGAATTTTAATTTTTTAATTTTGGGTATATAAAAATATATTGCAATTTACTTGGAGCCGGGTTTGAAGTCTTCTTGGTACCAGACGCACATGTGGAAAATAGTGCTCATGTAGCGCTTATAGGCTGTGAGGTTTGAGCTGGACATGCCAGTGAGGACCAAGATTTTTAGCGAGGTGGGGATGGATAAGATGGTGAGGAGGCCTAGGAATTTGCTGAAGAATAAGGCGAAGATGTGCTTGTAGAAAAAGGCCTGGCCCCTGGAAATTATGATTATGTTGTACAAATAACTAATTTGCAAAATAATAGTATATTATACTACGACGCTATAATGAAAGCTATTATTCCTGAGGTCCACTTTTACCAAATATTATATACAAGGTTCTAGTTTCTTGTAAGAAATCAAAACTAAATAACAGTTTATTTCTCCCAAATTCGGCCAAATGAACAATTATTTTCTAATCAACACCAGCACAATTAACCGAATCCTGCAAGTCATTCTGCTAATATTCTTGAAAAAAAGTAGGCCCATCGCATGATACTTTGGTATGCTCAAATAATTTATCTACTTATTTATCCGATTCGGTTCACGGTCAGTACCTTCATTAATCATACCAGCAAGTACAAAGCAACTTTTTTCTATATTAAATAAATAAATAAAGAATACATTAATCATGCATTGTTAACAGAAAATAATATATTTTATGTCCCTCCAAAAAAAATTAAATACTGCGCATTTTTTCTGCTAATTAATATTAATAATAATTTAATTAAATTGATATACAGGGTGTCTCTAAAAGGTCTTTACAAAATCCTACCACAAGTTTTTGGGCTCAAAATAATTCGTTTAAACCAAACATACCTTACTCCAAAAGTTCTTCCTTACTGAGTTACAGGGCGATAAAAAATATTTTTCCAAATAATTTTTTAAGTATATCTACAGAACGGTTTAAAGTACAGATTTGAAATTTGGTGGGTTATTAAGTCTATAAGAAAGCTACAATTTGTTGGTATTAGAACCAAAATAATATTGTTCAGTGGCGTACTTATCGAAGAGGTCTCAGGGTTTTTTTGAATAATTTTTGTAGGGGATTAAATTTTTTTACAAAATAATAAAAATTATGATAGATAGGCTCAAGACACGTAAAAAAGGTATACTTGTTTGACTTGCGTTAACTCAACTGTTTGCGAGATATTTCACTTTGAAAAATTTTTTTGCTATTAAAACGACAATTTGTGACGCCCTGTAAAGTCAAAAATATTGGGTCACTCTAACACGGCTCATTTTACGTCCAAAACTAAGCATAATTTATATCTTATACCGTTCTGTAGACATAGCTGTATTAGAGTGATCCAATATTTTTTACTTTACAGGGTAAGTCACAAATTGTTTTTATAGCAAAAAAAATTTTCGAAGTTAAATATCTCGCAAACAGTTGAGTTAACGCAAGTCAAACAAATATACCTTTTTTACGTGTCTTGAGCGTATCTATCATAATTCTTGTTATTTTGTAAAAAAATTCAATACCCTACAAAAAATATCCAAAAAAACACTGAAACCTCTTCGATAAGTACGCCACTGAACAATATTATTTTGGTTCTAATACCAACAAATTGTAGCTTCCTTATAGACTTATTAACCCACCAAATTTCAAGTCTCTACTTTAAACCGTTCTGTAGATATTTTTAAAAAATTATTTGGAAAATTATTTTTTAGTGCCCTGTAACTCAGTAAGGAAGAACTTTTGGACTGAGGTATGTTTTATTCAAACGACTTATTTTGAGTCCAAAAACTTGTGGTAGGATTTTGCAAAGACCTTTTAGAGTATTTAATATGGATAAATTGGCGTTTTCTCTAATATTCCACAAAAATAAAAAACTTCCTCGAATTAATTACTAACATGCGTACAAAGTTAAACACTTTTATTTATCTTGTTTATTTATACCGACTTTCCTCGTAAATGCGTGAGTTTAGTAGAGCGCGCAATTTTCTATTTACTCACCTTTTAAAAGTGGCTTCATCATAAAACTCCGGCAAATTTTCATGGAAATGAAACGATTCCACCGAATCATCACACGGAGTTTTTCCACCCTCAGTCAGTAATTCCTCCACGAATTTCTCAGCAGAAAACCGAGCTATTAAACCAGTTTCAAAGTAAATATTATATAGGTACTTAGTAGACATTAAATTAATTTTTTTTACCATTTTCGATTTTCTTTGATGGGTCGTCGTGTTGCGTGGTCACTAGCAACATTCTTAGAAATTTCACTAAGCGTGTTTGTTGGATTTTACTTTGCACATGCACTTGAATTTGGTTCTCCCACAATTTTTCTTGTATTTATCGCATGATGTGTTATTCGTTATTTATTTACCTAATTATTTTTCATGTAAGTGCGGAAATTACTGAAAAGCCTTGAAATATGAACTAGAGTCTAGAGAGGAGGTCACTACCACAGTTCTGTTAGACAATAGAAGTAAAGTGCGAATAAATATTAAATAACAGTACTTGCTATTTGTAAAATAAGGACAAGATGTTGACTAGGTGGAAACTGCGGATGGACTGAAGTACTAACAGTGAGTGACAAATTTCTGGTTCAAGAAATGATGATAGACTAAATTCCATTTATTTTATTTTCTTATTTGAATGATGCCATAACTAATTTAATTTATTGTGGTGGGAAAACTTTAATTGGATTCAGTCACAAATCAATAGCCGAATTTAATGCTTAGAATTTTCCAATTCCAAAAGAAATTATGTGTCATATTTTGTAAATAAAATACATACCTACATATTTTTTAATTTTACACAATTTATTTTATTTAAATTTATTTTACTGTGACCAATTTAGTAGTCCTAATAAAAATTCATAAGAAAAAATACTTATTATACAAATTGAAGACGATGAAATTCTCTACAAAACTAATATTGTGCTTTTTTCTTGTAAAATTAATCGTTAAAATTGAAGTTGTGTTTCTTGAATACTTGAAGAATCTTGTTTTTTGTACCCAAATTTGCAAATATTTCGTTTCCTATTAGTCCTATCGCAAAAATGGTTATTATAAAAATTGTAGATGATAAAATTCTCTACAAAACTAATATTATACTTTTTTCTTGTAAAATTAATCGTTAAAAAGATATAGCCACTTGAAGTTGAGTACCTATGTAGAATAATTGAAAAATCTCGTTTTTTGTCCGAAAATATGCAAATATCTCGTTATCTATTACTTCTATCGCAAAAATGGTTATTACATAAATTGTAGATGATGAAATTCTCTACAAAACTAATATTATACTTTTTTCTTGTAAAATTAATCGTTAAAAAGATATAGCCACTTGAAGTTGAGTTTCTTGAATACTTGAAGAATCTTGTTTTTTGTACGCAAATTTGCAAATATTTCGTTTCCTATTAGTCCTATCGCAAAAATGGTAGATGATGAAATTCTCTACAAAACTAATATTATACTTTTTTCTTGTAAAATTAATCGTTCGAAAGCTCATTTAAACTTGAGTTTCTTGAATACTTGAAAAATTTCGTTTCTTGCCCGAAAATATGCAAATATTTCGTTTTCTATTAGTCCTACAACAAAAATGATTATTATATAAATTGAAGATGATGAAATTCTCTACAAAACTAATATTATACTTGTAAAATTAATCGTTGAAAAGTTATAGCCATTTGAAATTGAGTACCTATGTAGAATAATTGAAAAATCTCGTTTTTTGTCCGAAAATATGCAAATATCTCGTTAGCTATTACTTATACCGCAAAAATTGTTATTACATAAATTGAAGATGATAAAATTCTCTACAAAACTAATATTATAGTTTTTTCTTGTAAAATTACTCGTTGAAAAGTTATAGCCATTTGAAATTGAGTACCTATGTAGAATAATTGAAAAATCTCGTTTTTTGTCCGAAAATATGCAAATATCTCGTTATCTATTACTTCTATCGCAAAAATGGTTATTACATAAATTGAAGATGATAAAATTCTCTACAAAACTAATTTTTTACTTTGTTCATGTAAAATTAATCGTTCGAAAGTTATAGCCCATTTAAACTTGAGTTTCTTGAATACTTGAAAACTAGCTCTCGTTTTTTGCCCGAAAATATGCAAATATTTCGTTTTCTATTAGTCCTACAACAAAAATGGTTATTATATAAATTGAAGATGATGAAATTCTCTACAAAACTAATATTCTGCTTTTTTCTTGTAAAATTAATTGTTAAAAAGATATAGCCACTTGAAGTTGAGTTTCTTAAATACTTGAAAAATCTTGTTTTTTGTATGCAAATTTGCAAATATTTCGTTTCCTATTAGTCCTATCGCAAAAATGGTTATTATAAAAATTGTAGATGATAAAATTTTCTACAAAACTAATTTTATACTTTTTTCTCGAAAAATTAATCGTTCGAAGTTATAACCATTTGAAATTAAAAAGCGATTTTTTTGTACAAAATTTAAAGGGTTTAATTTTAGCTTTATCGAATGGAAATTCACTCGCACACTAAAACCACACTTTCCTTAATAAAAACTCATTTATATTTGCTTTCATTTAAAATACTGACATGTGAATTGGCTTTCCCAAACTGGTAATAACCCAAAAATGGAAAAACTTTCATCAACCAAAGACTAAAAATCTGTACATAGTTATGATACAATCTAAACACACTAAACTTCAACGTCCACAAGGTAAATAGAAGAAATTTCATGTACATTGTTTCACTCCATGATAATTCCATGTAATTTTCTGCAACAGCGTTATTATTGTTGTTATTAGAATTAGAAGTGCTTAAAATCACATTGTACAACATCGTCATAAAGACTTTAAAATTTAACATGGGATTCATAGACCAGAGTCCGTTGATTAAATACGAGGACATCTCCAGGAAGGTTTTGTCCTTTTCGTCAAAACCAGGCCGGAATACTTTGTCCACTAGTAGTTTGCATATTTGTTTAGTTTCTTCTACGGATTCCCGGCAAATATTAAATCTGCAACAGTTTGATTAAAATAAAAACCAAAAAGTAAATTAGTTTAAAATAGAAACCTGTCTTCGATTCCCATTAGACATCCTACAACCCTCCACAGATGCACAAACGCTTTAAACTCCTCGTCACTCACATGGTACAGTCCAATTGCCTCGGGTCTACTTAGAGCAAACCCCATGAAACCAAACTGGGTTAGTGCCATGTCTTTTTGGGAAATCCGGTGAAGTCCAGCTGAGCAACTGTTTTTACTTGCGGAGTTGTGGCGCTTTTTTACATTTGCAATTGATTGCCAAAGTCTAAAATAACCAAGTGGTTTTTTGGAAAAAATTTAGAAATTACCTATACCTGGATCCTGGTTTGAAATCCGAGTCATACCAGACGACCATATGGAAAATTGTGGACAAATACCGCCGATAGGCCGTCATGTTACTGTTAGACATGTTGGTGTGGTGTAGAATTTTCCGAATTGATGGCACTGATAGGACGACTAGAAGTCCCATTAGTTTGGAGGCGAATAGCACGAAAATATTTTTGTAGAAAAACTTCTGCCCCCTAATAGAAATCTCAAAATAAAAAAACAGCGTACTTGTGTTTTTTTTTATAACATACTTAATATACAATTCCTCATCGTAAAATTCAGGTAGGGCATTTTTGTTAAAGTCGTCTGTGGTTTCATCACAAGAAACCACCGCGCCTTCGGTTAGTAAACTCTCAACGAAATCCTCGGCTGTAAAATCTGAAATCAATTAATTTAAATATGCAGCTAGTTTGTGTATTTATTTACCTTTGGTTTTCAGGGTTTTTGTTTCAGTCATCTTAAAAAAACCACCAGCTATATTACATTAAATTAAGTTCGATTTTCTATGGGTTGTATCTACGAGATTAAATGAAACCTTTTTGTGTGTAGTTTCTAACAGATTTCGTCCGTGAAAGCTGCGTATTGTCCTATTTCCTACTTTTGTGTAAATATCATGGCTGCAATAATTATTTAATCATATAGCGTATTGTTGGGTTTATTACTAATAAATTCTATTAGTTTAATGTTTTATTGTGCAGTAAAATATTTAATAAAAATAATAACTCACCTAGTGATGGACGATTTATTGTGAAATAATTTCAAACAGAAAACTTTATTTATTTATAAATATTAAAATAAATCATTTTAATTGATTAGTTATTTATAAATACTTTGTTTTTATTTCATAAACACAAAATGAATTAAAGCAGAGGAATTTAGTCGCACACTTTTCTCATCACAAGCTTTCTTGTGTACTGGATCTTAAGTTGTATAAAAGTGAAAGTAATACTCAACATGTGTATTCTTCGAGATTGGGTAATTTATTCATACAACTTGCTTAATACCTCGCTTGTAACAGACTAACAGGTTAAAGTTTTAAAACCTGAGAAATAATAAAAAATTATAACTGTAAGATCCAAGAGTTGCCCTTAGTTTAGTAGTATTATAAGGTAGGTATATTTTTTAAATAAATATTACGCAAACTATAATAATAATAAATTATATAAACAATCAGTGGCGTAACTAAAAAAATAGTTAAAGGAATAATAGCCAAAAAATTTTGAAAAATAATGTGAGATTTTTAGTACCCTAGTTTTAAATTTATTTATTTATCCTTTTTACAACAGTTTACACCTTATGTACTATTGATACAATTAAAAATGATGAAATTCTCTACAAATCAATGTTTTTTTGTAAAATTAATCGTTCAAAAGTTATAGCCATTTGAGTACCTTCAATACTTAAAAATCTGTTTTTTTTTGAAAATATGCAAATATCTCGTTTCCTATTAGTCCTATCAAAAAAATTGATATTAAATAAATTGAAGGTGATAAAATTTTCTACAAAACTAATTTTTTGCTTTTTTCTTGTAAAATTAACTGTTCAAAAGTTAGAGCCATTTGAAACTGACTATCTTGAATATTTGAAAAATCTAGTTTCTTGCCCGAAAATATGCAAATATTTCGTTTTCTATTAGTTCCACCGCAAAAACAGTTATTACACAAATTAAAGGTAATGAAATTCTCTACAAAACTAATTTAACACTTTTTTCTTGTAAAATTAATCGTTCAAAAGTTATAGCCATTTGAGTACCTTGAATACTTAAAAATCTGTTTTTTTACAAATATGCAAATATCTCGTTTCCTATTAGTTCTATCAAAAAAATTGTTATTAAATAAATTGAAGGTGATAAAATTCTCTACAAAATCAATTTTTTGCTTTTTTCTTGTAAAATTAACTGTTCAAAAGTTAGAGCCATTTGAAACTGACTATCTTGAATATTTGAAAAATCTAGTTTCTTGCCCGAAAATATGCAAATATTTCGTTTTCTATTAGTTCTACCGCAAAAACAGTTATTACACAAATTAAAGGTAATAAAATTCTCTACAAAACTAATTTAACACTTTTTTCTTGTAAAATTAACCGTTCAAAAGTTATAGCCATTTGAAACTGACTATCTTGAATATTTGAAAAATTTAGTTTCTTGCCCGAAAATATGCAAATATTTCGTTTTTTATTAGTCCTACAACAAAAATCGTTATTATATAAATTAAAGGTAATGAAATTCTCTACAAAACTAATATTATACTTTTTTCTTGTAAAATTAATCGTTCAAAAGTTACAGCCATTCGAAAATGCGTCTCGTGAATACTTGAAAAATATCGTTTAAATAAAAAAGTTACTCTTAGGAAATGTATAATGAGTTCATATAAATTCCTATAGAATACATTCCAAAACCAATATTAAAATTGTTCGAAAAATTTCAATTATTTATTGACTACACCCTGTATATTCATTTAAACTGCACGTGGCGCCATCTAGTACTCGTCACCTTAACAACCGCAGCGCAATTGTTTCGAGTTTGACAGATAAATTACGAAGTGACATTAGTAATTATTTAGCATAAATCAAAGACTTTCTATGAAATTTATTGAAATGTGGCCGAATAACTGTGTTTAGTGTAATAATGTCTTTTCACCAGCCATATTCCGGTGATATATTGCATTTAAATGTCGGAGGAAAACGGTAATACACCAATATTAATTGTGTTATTATTGTTTATTTATAATTTTTGCTTCAGATTCTCCACGTCTCGACAGACTTTAACTCTAATACAAGACACTTTTTTTACTGCGTTGCTTAGCGGCCGAATCTCCAGTTTGCGTGATGAGAAAGGTGCTATTTTCATCGATAGAGACCCGAAGATTTTCGCGATTATCCTCAACTATTTACGCACAAGGGAAATCGAACTAAACGGTACTGATTTGCGGACTCTTCGACATGAGGCCGAGTATTACAACATCGCCCCTTTGGTTAAGCGACTGATGCTGTGTGAGGAACTAACCCAGTCGACTTGTGGCGATGTGTTATTTTACGGATCATTACCACCACCTTGTAAGGAAATTTTACAGTACATAGTTAGTTAGCACGTCGGTTTTATTTATTATTTATTGTAGATATCCCAATGCAAGAACCAGGCCCTACGCCGCATGTAGAAACCACGGGCGTCCACCATATCCGACCTGGGTCTAGTATAAGAGTCCCGGAGGTGCCTGTTGAGGCCCCCAAAGTAAATGCTAATAACTTGGAAGATGGAGCAGGCGAGAATTTGCCGGTACAAGTACAAGCAACGCCTAGTGTAAGCAATAATGGTGGTTCTAATTACATACAAAGCCGCCCACAAGGTTTGTCTGATTTCCCCCAATTTGATCTCGTATAATTATCTGGAATTTCCCAAAGGCCACTCCAGGAATTCCTCCCTAGAACTTCGCCTAGGTTTATCAGCGAACTACAGCCGGAGTTCGCAGGATTTAAGAGGGTTGGCTAGTCGAGGTCACTCGAGAGCTGCATCGCTTGATCTTCGTCATGCAAGGAATTCCTCAGCGGATCTGAATAAGCTTATTCGGAATGATGTTGGGCTGGTTTTTGGTGCTACTAGTAAGATAGTTATTTTTGTTGTACGGTTTTAATTTAATTGGTGTGTTTGTAGGTGTAGGATGGGCGGATCCGTCGCGAGTTCAGATAATCAAGGCTCATCATAATTGGATTGTTGTGGCGTATGCGCATTTTGTTGTGTGTTATAGGTGAGTTTGTAAGAGGGGGTTGGTTTTTTGTAACTATGTTGATTATTAATTAAAGCAAAGGAAGTTTATTAATTAATCTAATTAGCTAGAGTCAGATAAAACTCCTGTGCTTCTAATGATGGCGACAGTTTGTCTCTATACTGAACTATCTAAGTTCTTGCCCCAAATATGCAAATATTTCGTTACCTGTTGGTCCTACCGCAAAAATAGTTATTACACAAATTAAAGGTAATGAAATTGTCTACAAAACTAATTTAACACTTTTTTCTTGTAAAATTAATCGTTCAAAAGTTATAGCCATTTGAGTACCTTGAATACTTAAAAATCTGTTTTTTTACAAATATGCAAATATCTCGTTTCCTATTAGTTCTACCAAAAAAATTGTTATTAAATAAATTGAAGGAGATAAAATTCTCTACAAAACCAATTTTTTGTTTTTTTCTTCTAAAATTAACCGTTCAAAAGTTATAGCCATTTGAAACTGACTATCTTGAAAATTTGAAAAATTTAGTTGCTTGCCCGAAAATATGCAAATATTTCGTTTCCTGTTAGTCCTATCGCAAAAACAGTTATTACACAAATTAAAGGTAATGAAATTCTCTACAAAACTAATTTAATACTTTTTTCTTGTAAAATTAATCGTTCAAAAGTTATAGCCATTTGAGTACCTTGAATACTTAAAAATCTGTTGTTTTGCAAATATGCAAATATCTCGTTTCCTATTAGTCCTACCAAAAAAATTGTTATTAAATAAATTGAAGCTGATAAAATTCTCTACAAAACCCATTTATTAATTAATCTAATTAGCTAGAGTCAGATAAAACTCCTGTGCTTCTAATGATGGCGACAGTTTGTCTCTATACTGCACTATAGGATACGGTTCCTCACTAGACGGAGCCGATGGTATAGTTAAGACTAACCCAGTATCCTCGGCACTTGTTAACATTTTCGTGGTTGCATTATAGTACCATAACAGCTGCTTACCAGTAGCCTTTGTCCTGTCTTCTGCTCCGACTATATCATAGGAACTTACAGGATGTAAGGTGCCTAGACAAGTACTACAAAAACCTTTCGATGTAATAAAATATAATAAATTGAGAAGCACGTACCCATAGAGGCTGTTACAGATATAAAAACTGTTGTCTCCATACCCACCATCAGTTAAATTCCAAACAGTCCAAGCTTCATTTGAGTCTGGATTTGTGTTTAAGCGTATAACGTTGGGGAAGTTTATGTAGTGGAAGTAGCTTAGAACGAAGCCGGTGGCGAAGTGCAGGATTTGATATTGCATGATGTTGTATAGGGAAGTTAGAATAGAACTGTTATTTACGAAGTTTTTGCTACTTTATTTGTTTTGGTGTAATAAACAAAACTTTTGAGACGGCTTTAGATATAAGATAACGGTCGTTTGTTGTCGGAGATTTGGTGTTAAAAATGAGAATGAAATTGAAGTATTTTGATCGAAACTCATCATGCGTTATTTTTATTTATTAAGTTGTGCTATTTATATTTTATTTATTTTATACATGTAAATTTAATCTTGTCCGTAATGAACTTTGACTAAACTCCTGTAAATCCTTCCCTGGCATCATCTAACTATTCCTTTTTTCCAGATTAAAGGATTCAAGCGGTTGGCAGCAGGTCTTCACCAGTTCCTACATCGACAGCTGCATCGAGCGCATTGCCATAAATGCGAAAATGGGCTCAAGTGAAACTTCGAAAATGGTAGCGATTTCCTATGGAAGTCAAGTGCGATTATGGGGCATATCTGACGCGGGTGCCCGAACTAATATCGGTAAACTAAAAACCACTAAAAACTTCATAGTTTTCGGTTATTATTGTAATATTTCTAGGTACTTTTAATTTACATGTACGAGTGGAGTATTTATTTTTCATCGGCAGTCAGTTGGTGGCACTTTCGCCCTCTGGAAAATTGGGGGTGTGGCACGCGATGACTCAACATTGGCAGACGCAGGATGTGATGCCGATTGCTTCGTTTGATACCGCTGGGTCTATTTTGTTGTTGGGGTGCAATAATGGCTGCATTTACTATATTGGTAACAAATGCGTCCAGTGGGTACAAACTGACATTAAAATTTTGATTATTTTCTTAGATATGCAAAAATTCCCGCTGCGTATGAAAGACAACGACTTGCTAGTCACAGAGTTGTACCGTGATCCCAACAGCGATCCAGTCACAGCGATTTCCGTCTATTTAACACCAAAAACAAGTGAGTCGCTTTTTAGTTTACCGAATGGCTTATGTACTTAAAAAAAATAATATTATAGCACAATTTTTGTATTTTATTCATTCACATAGTGTAGCTTCACATCGTCCATGTACAAATCTAAAATTGATTTGTACGTGGATTTCTTTTGGTTATTTCTCAGTAACTTAGGCCTTGTGTTTCATGCCAGCGTCTGAGAGGGGTCGGGAAGGTATGCCACTATTTTGAAGCTTACACAATATTTTCGATACGTTTAGTTTTACAAAACAAACAACATGTTACAATTTAAAACGATGCAAAGAAACAAAGTTTCAGCTTTAGATTTTGCATTGAAATTCGTCGTCATATATTTTATATCTTTGCATTTTTTGCGTGCAAAATGTAAAGTATATTTATTGTTGTTAGATTGGTTTTATTGCACAAATTCTTATTATTATTGTTAAATGCATTTGCATTGGTTTGCTGGTATGTCAGAACACAAGGACACGAAGCTACCAATTTAAGAGGTTTGTACTTTGTTCAAGTTGAAGGACTCGGTGACCTCGAAATAAAAATATTTTAATCTAGTTGAAGCGAATTCAAGTTGGACAAATTATAAATAAGTTTTCTTTTAGAGCATTGGCAACATTGTTTTTGGGACAACACCCTGTATCTTTATTTTATAATAAAATTATCTACTCGTATATTAAATTTCTTGGTCGATACCTAAAATTATTTGTTGCCAGTGCCTTTTATTTTATTTTCTCTTACTGTGATTTCTGCATCATTATTTTATGTTTAAGTGCATTATTTTCTTTTTTTGTGCTTTTTGTGATTGTCGAGCTTCCATAACAAAGTATGTTCAAATAAAACTTGAATGTACTTTACTAGAGTAAACCCCAAATATAATCAACTAATTTTCTTGAGCAGACCTCTGCGGTAACTGGATAGAAATCGCCTATGGTACAACCTCGGGTACTGTACGAGTAATCGTCCAACACCCGGAGACAGTCGGACATGGACCCCAACTATTCCAAACTTTCACAGTACACCAAAGCCGCGTTACCAAAGTAAAACTAAACTAAACCACCATCTTCAAATGATTCTTAATCAAGTGTTCCAGGTGACTCTATCTGAAAAGTACTTAGTCTCAGTGTGTTCTGAGTACAACCACGTGCGCAGCTGGCGTGTCACTCGCTTCCGCGGCATGTTATCAACTCAACCAGGTTCTACGCCAGAGGCCTCGTTTAAAATTGTGGCTCTCGAAGCCGTTGAGCCGTCATTTAGTCATGCTACAGCCAACGATTGTGGACCTTTTGGCGAGCAGGATGATGAGCAGGTGTTTGTGCAGAAGGTGGTACCGGATGCGGATCAGTTATTCGTACGATTGGCGAGTAATGGGAAACGGTATATAAATTAATTCTGTGTTAGGATGCAAAAAAAGTGCTAAAGTTAATTTTTTTAGGGTTTGTGTTATTAAGGCTGTGGATGGCAGTACTGTGAGTGCTTTTTGTGTGCACGAATGCGAGGGCTCTAGTCGGATGGGGTCCAGACCAAGGCGGTTTATCTTCACCGGGCACTCGAATGGTTCCATTCAAATGTGGGATCTGACAACTGCGCTTGATCTCACGTACAAGACTGATTTAGGTAATGAAAATAGTACTAAAAACGTGCTTTTTTACAATAGTTATTTTGTAGACAAAACTAATGGTGGTCCTTCAGCCGATGAGCTACTGAGGATGTTGGATCAATGTGATATAAGTAACAGTCTATGTTCAACACCCTGTATGTCCCCTTCGTTGTCACTGGCTGCTTTTGCCAGGCTCAAGTCTAGTAATGTTGCTTTTTTGAATCAAGTGCATGATAGTGATCGTTTTTCTACATCAACTTGAATATTTTTCTTTGATTTTGCTTATAATTGTTTATACACAGGGTGGAAGAGTTTATGATTTGTATTAAGGCTGATATTCTATTTATTGGTTTAATTGTGGGAAAATTCTGAATTTTCTAGGTACTGTTAAGTTGCAATAAGAATTTGGTTAGGTAATTGATTGATTGATGACAAGTTTTGTATATAATAACTTTTAAAATGTGATAAAATTCAAATTATATTTATATTATTATGCAGATAAATAAAGCTAGTTAAATTATTTGAAACTTTTATTAGGTGAACTTAATAAAATATAATTAAATTATGATACGATGAGAGATGTTAATATAAATATTCTGGTAAATTTAAAGGTACTGTACGTAAGACACTCATTTAACAATAATTAACTGTACCTGAGGAAGATTTATTAAATTTTCTACGACAGAAAACATTATACGTATAATTGAGCAATTTTTTAATTAATACTCGATAAAATATTAAACTATCCAAGGCTCTTTGTTGTAATACCAGCTTGGTTCAGTCAAGGCTCTCAATAAGGCCACCCACAAAACAACCCCAACGATATACGAAGAAATTATAACGAATTTATCACGCGGTTTAAACGAATTTATAGCAAAAATATTCGGGAATCCCATGTGATTACAAAAAGCATGTACAATAAAACACGATATAATATGGCCAGTCCTTAAAAAGATGTACGCGGAATAACACCCAAAAATACTGGTGTAGATACACTGGAAGGCTGAAATAGAAATTAATAACTTGCGATTATTTTTACAGTAAATTTTACCGGAAATTTGCCAAGCCATCGTGTAGTCCATCGACTTGACCCTCTCAAGAAAGTGGTGGAGATGAGCTAAGGAAAACTGTTATAATAACTGTTATTGAACGTGGTGGTTATTACCCAAGCCAAAAAACACTGGATTAATTAAAACTGCAGTCAATGGTGAAAAACATTCCAACAACAACGGCATCATACAAGCCCTATACGTAAATTCTTCCGAAATTGGACTAATAATCGTATTCCGTATCCAAATTAAGTTTTTCAGGTTTGACGTCCAATACGCCTGTTCTAAAGCGAGAAAAATTGTTAGTAATCATCAGTAGATAGTCGGGTAATTCACCTATGTAAATTTTGGAAAAACCACTTAGAACCTCCATGGAAATTGACCCCAAAAACAGTATCATTGTGAGAAACAACGGCATTACAACTGCTTGGCACAGTCCTTCAGTTCTTATCCCTAACAGTTCGTAAATACTGTGCTAAAATAAAATTTTTTTCATTTAGGAATTTTTGTGAGGTTATGAAAATTAACTAACCTGTTCTAAAGTTGATTTATTTATTCCTAGGTATAAAACGCAAGGTGATATAAATAGCATAACGAATACGCTAAAGAACCTCTTCTTGATTGTTGAGGGATGGTCCCTAAAAATAAAATAAAAGTAGGGTTAAGTACTTAAGTATACCGGTTTTAGTACTAGACTAATAGTTCAAAATTCACGTTTCTTGTGTGTTCGAGGAGTAAGGGGCTACGCAAAACAGCTAAAATGGGGGCGAATAACTGAAAAAACTGAATAATAGTTTTTATGAGCGGAAAAGAGATCGCATCATATTCTATGTGTGCGTGAGAGAGATAATTATACCGCACTGCTTACGTCAGACCTGCGTTTTGCGATGAAGCAACCGTCTTGTATACGACCGTGTACTTAACCTCACTTTGACGTTAGTTTCTTTTCACATGTCATTAGTGAGGTTGCCGTTCAAAAACTGAACAAGCAAATCGTTTCTTGTGTGTTGAAGGACAAAGGGGCTACGCGAGACATCTAAAATGGGGGCGATAACTGAAAAATACTTTTTGCGCGGTAAAAAGATCGCATGTGTGCGTGAGAGAGAAGAGTATACCGTACTGCCTACGTCAGACCTGCGTTTTGCGATGAAGCAACCGTCTTAGTATACGACCGTGTACTTAACCTCACTTTGAAGTTAGTTTCTTTTGACATTTCATGAGTGAGGTTAGTTTGTTGTTTTAAAATATTACATTAAATCTGGTAAGAGAAAAAAATTATAGTAGAATTTACTTTGCTTATCAGATAGCATTTTTATATTTAATTTCAGATATTGTTGAATTGTCAATAACCGGTTTGCTGGTATTTTTCCTGCAGCTGAAAGCCGGGGAAAATCTAAATCTCCACAGAATGGGGTGAATAATGAATAAAATAAATTATAAATTAGCCGAGGCAAAGTCCCACGGTGCATAAAAAAAGTACCCAATAATTGTCCGCACCATTGAAATGGTGTACAGGTATTAGCTCGATATAAAACGGGCAAAGAGATGTGCGGGGCGAGAGGTGCAACCCGCAGGTCTGCTTCTGTTCCCCGAAAATGTAAGTTAGAAGAAATTAAAAAATATTTTTTTACCTGCCATGTGGACTTTTCCAAACATGTAAACTGATCAAGTATGCAAGCGAAAGAAGAAAACACAGCCCAACTGATTTAAAACAATTAAAAACTAGATTGAAATCCACCGATTCTGTCATTTTGTCCGATCACATGACTAGTTTGAGCTGCAACGATTGGGGTTGAGTCGCCTAACTGCGCCTGACAATTCTTCTACGGGACTGTACTGTGTTGAAAATGGCTGCCAGTGGTAGTGCTAGTGTATCCTTTGTTTAGAATTTGTTAAATTGTGAGGTGTGTGTGGTTGTTAAAATGCCGAGCGCCTCTTTTACGGCCTCCCGGTCGTACGTGAGGAAATCTCGAAGAAAAGGAGCCAACAGAATACCCACACCTTCCAGGACAACGTCTGGTAAGTTGACCGTCTAGCCTGGAAAGTATTCGAACTCGACCCGAATATGATATAATGAGCGGATTTCGATTCTCTCGGGCATATTAAAACAGTTAGTTTCCATTGGCAGGGTACCAGAATCAAAAATCAATCAATGTTGGGGTGTTACTGGCTGGGTTTGTTGGGAAAAATGGGACGGGCTGGTTTATTTGTCAATGAATAGAAATGTCATCACATAAATATACATAAAAATAACAGGGCAGCCTACATAGCTGTAGATAAGTACCCAGCCGGCGGATCTTTCAACCCAAATAAGTCTCTTATTACCAGACTTAAACATTAGTTTGATGATAACTTATCGTTTAAGGTTTTTTTTAAACAAATTTCTCCGCAGAATTCCCCGTGATGTATTGTTGACATTCACACCTTTCCCTTTAATAATTACACTAATTTAAACCGACGAATAATTTAAAAACTATTAATACATAAACTATTTCCCTATTAAAACTAAATTGACACATATTAATAACCTGAAGTTTTAAAAATAAAATAATTAACCGTCCTGTCACAGCTACATGACAATTTTAACCATAACCAATGAATTTTAACTGTTTTGGTAGCCTAAACCCCCCTGAAACATCTCTTATTTAATCCATTTTTTTCTTCCAGCAGAACCATGTGAACCCTCCTGTCCAATACAACCAAATCAAAACATTCCGGCCCCTTCGGCTGTAGCACCCGGCGGCGCCCAAGCATTGGCCCCTCCAGGTACCAGTTCTAGTGGTGGTGGTGGTGTAGTACCCGCACACCATCCCCCGTATGATTTGCGAAGAAAATCGCCGTCACACCACGAAGGACCTGGACCTAGTACGAGTGCCGCCACCGCAGGCTCCCCCACGTCCCCTGCTACCCCCACGGCTCCGGCACAAGGCTACACCTCTGTCATGCTGCCAGCTAGGAAACGACCCAGGCGAACGTGCTCTGCGTCCTATGAGAGTAAGTTGGTAGTGGATTGAAATTGGGATTTGAATATAATTTGGGATTGTGTAATGTACAGGTAGAAAGAGGTTCGTTTTGATATAAAACTCAGGTAAATGGGTGGTGGTTTACCTGGAGGTGATTCATACAGGTTTCGGTTAGGCGTTAGGCTATCAGCTGTTTGTATGTACAGGGTGTTGTAGCTGATAGAGGAGCTTTTTTTTAGAAAATAATTTTTTTAGTATGTACATTTTTTGAGTACATGTTCTGAACGGTTTAAGATGGAAATCTGAAGTTTGGTGGGTTAATAAGACTTTAAGTAAACTGTAATTTGAGGGTATTGTAACATAAGTAATTTTGTTCAGTGGCGTACTATGAGGGGGCATGAGGGTTTAGACATTTTTAGGAAATGGAACTTTTTTAATAATATTAATATTTTCTAGTAAACAGTTAGTGGCAAGTTTAATAAGAAATTTTGCTACTAAATAAAGCTTGAATTTTACTATCTAAACAAGAAATAAATAATCATATAATGTTAATTTTTTTTATTATTCAAAATTTTCTATAAAAAGTCGATTTTCAACTAAAACTCTGTTTTTTTTTTCAGATTGTACAAACACAGCTGCTCATTACTTGCAGTACGAGTTGCCTGATGAAGTATTGCTCACTATATTTAGTTATTTACTAGAACTAGATTTATGCCGCGTTATCCAGGTGTGCAAGAGATTCCAAGCTATTGCGAATGACACAGAATTATGGTAATATTCAGTTTTTACGTATTTTATATCATATTTTGAAATGTGTGTTTTTTTATAATAGGAAACGCCTTTATCAGAGTGTATACGAGTATGACATGCCGTTGTTCCATCCAGCGACATGCCGCTTCGAATTCGTCAGTCCTGAAGAATCAGACTTGGCGAATCCTTGGAAGGAATCCTTCCGGCAGCTGTACCGTGGAATCCACGTTCGACTAGGTTATCAAGATATTAACTTTAAAGGGCGGAATCTCGCCTTTTTCAACACAATTCAGGTAAATAGAAATCGGGGCACCCACAAGTTTCATTTTATTTTATTAATATCGTATAGGGGGCGTTGGATTTTTCCGACGACCGCGGCACCAACGGCTTAGTGAGTAATCACTCAGCAGAAGGTCACGGCCCTCTCATCTTCCTGCATGCCGGAACGTACCGTGGGGAGTTTCTGGTCATCGACTCGGACGTAGCATTGATTGGAGCAGCTCCTGGAAATGTAGCCGAGTCCGTTATCCTGGAAAGAGAGTCTGAATCGTCGGTTATGTTTGTGGAGGGTGCTAAAAATGCGTACGCTGGACATTTGACCTTGAAGTTTTCACCAGATGTCACATCAACCGTGCCGCATCACAAGCATTACTGCTTGGAGGTGGGGGAGAATTCTAGCCCGACTATTGACCATTGTATTATTAGAAGCACTTCAGTGGGTGAGTTTTAGATGATTTGATTTTGTTTTTAATTTGCTGTAACTAAATTTTTTTGGTGTAGTTGGCGCTGCAGTTTGTGTGAGTGGTGTTAACGCAAATCCGGTGATCCGACACTGTGATATAAGTGACTGCGAGAATGTCGGTCTGTATGTGACTGATTACGCGCAAGGCACCTATGAAGATAATGAAATTAGTCGCAACGCTTTGGCCGGGATTTGGGTGAAAAACTTTGCGAATCCGATAATGCGCCGGAATCACATACACCATGGAAGGGATGTTGGGATATTCACCTTCGACAATGGCTTGGTAATTATTCCGCTTTGTAAAATCTTAAACTATGACACTTCGAAATTTTGCACTATTTTCTAAGTTTTATTTTAAAGGTCTGAAAAACAACCTTTAAAGAGCTTTTGAACTAGCTTCTTGTAATTAAGCTTTGTAAAAATGTAAACTTCCTGAAAATCTGTCCAGTGGTTATAAAACTATGACACTAAAACAGTCACACTATGAAATCCAGCACTATTTTCAAAGATTTACTTTAAGGCCTGAAAAATACACAAAATAGCCTTTTTATTTTCTTATAAAAAGTAGTATAGTAGTCGTGATTTTTGTCGATTTTGGTCGTATATTTTTCCTAAGTTAATGTAATTCTTGCAGGGTTACTTCGAGGCCAACGACATCCACAACAACCGAATCGCTGGATTCGAAGTGAAAGCCGGCGCAAATCCAACCGTGGTCCACTGTGAAATCCACCATGGGCAAACGGGGGGCATCTACGTCCACGAAAACGGCCTGGGCCAGTTCATAGACAATAAAATCCATTCGAATAACTTCGCCGGTGTTTGGATCACCTCCAACAGTAATCCGACAATCCGACGCAATGAAATCTACAATGGCCATCAGGGTGGCGTGTATATATTCGGTGAGGGACGTGGTTTAATCGAGCACAACAACATCTACGGTAACGCATTAGCTGGTATTCAAATTAGGACTAATAGTGATCCGATTGTGCGTCACAATAAAATCCATCATGGACAGCATGGTGGCATCTACGTGCACGAGAAAGGTCAAGGGCTGATTGAGGAGAATGAGGTGTATGCAAATACGTTAGCGGGGGTGTGGATTACTACGGGAAGTACGCCAGTGTTGCGACGAAATCGAATTCATTCTGGTAAACAGGTCGGAGTGTATTTTTACGATAACGGTCATGGGAAACTAGAGGACAATGATATTTTTAATCATTTGTATTCGGGCGTGCAAATTCGGACCGGGAGCAATCCGGTGATTAAGGGTAATAAGATTTGGGGGGGTCAAAATGGTGGGGTTTTGGTTTATAATGGAGGGTTGGGTTTACTGGAACAAAATGAGATTTTTGACAATGCGATGGCTGGTGTGTGGATTAAGACCGATTCGAATCCGACGTTGAAGCGGAATAAGATTTTCGATGGGCGCGATGGTGGGATTTGTATTTTTAACGGCGGCAAGGTAAGCGAAATTTTTTTTAGGAAAAAACTTATCTGTAATTTGGCGTTTATTCACAGGGGATCCTAGAAGAAAACGACATATTTCGCAACGCCCAAGCCGGCGTGTTAATCTCGACCCAAAGCCACCCAATCCTAAGGCGGAATCGGATATTCGATGGGCTAGCGGCCGGTGTTGAGATAACAAACAATGCGACAGCCACATTAGAATTTAATCAGATATTTAACAATCGCTTTGGTGGTTTGTGTTTGGCTAGTGGAGTGCAGCCGATTGTACGTGGTAACAAAATATTCAACAATCAGGATGCCGTTGAAAAGGCGGTAGCCAATGGTCAGTGCCTCTACAAGATATCCAGTTACACTTCGTTCCCCATGCACGATTTCTATCGATGTCAAACGTGCAATACCACTGATAGAAATGCGATTTGTGTGAACTGTATTAAGACGTGCCATGCGGGACACGATGTGGAGTTCATACGACATGACAGGTAAGGGAGGAGAGAAAATATGTACATAGTATAAATTAGGTTACGTATAAGAAAGCTGGAGTGGGAATCTAGCGTGTATGGTTTAAAAAAATTAGTTTTGGAACCGCTGTTTGGATTTTTTTAAAATTTGAATTATTTTGGAAAAAAATCACGAATTATTTGTTTGTTTTTTTTGGGTTCTAGTAGTTAATGATCTTTGTTTTTATTTTCTAGGTTCTTTTGTGATTGTGGTGCAGGTACATTAACAAATCAGTGCCAATTGCAAGGTGAACCAACTCAGGATACAGACACACTTTATGATTCTGCTGCCCCAATGGAGTCGCATACCCTCATGGTGAACTAGAACAAGCTCCATGCACTCTTACGCTTCTTATCGTATTAACAACCCCCCATCCCCCCCTCCCCACTGTTTTCTAAGGAATAACAACAAACAACAAGGTGTTCAGAACAAGTGCTGATTGTTGTGGTTAATTGTTTTATTATTATTATAATTTTTTAATTAAGCAATTGTAATAATTTTTTATATACATATTTGTGCACGCAATATATGTGTTTTTTCTTGTGAAGATGAAACAAATGCTTAGCAATATGTATGTACATACATAGATATGTTTAATGAAGCACGACTGAAAGTTATTACACCATTTTTAGATGTAGACAATCAACACTGGCGCTTCCAATGTTATTTTTTGTTTTTGCGGGGAATTTGTTTGGGTGTGTGTAAGTTATTTTGGGGCTTGTTGTGGTTTTATATCGTAAATTTGTTATTGTATCCTTCCACAAGTCTTGGGGAATTTTTCGTGTTCGTTTGTGGGCAAACACGTTTAGAATCTCATTAGGTTTATTTACCTGCAAGTAATTTTGGTTGAAACCACTACGAGCACTGTTAGTTTTTTGAGAATTTAGCAATATTATTATTATTTTATAGCGCCCGTATTTATAGTCGGTTTTCTAGGCTAAAAAAATCAGTACAATTTTTTTGGAATTTACCTAAATTACAGACTACAAATAAGGGGTTAAATTAAAATATCTTGGTCAGTTAATATTTTGAATATCTTTCCGAGTTGTCTGGTTTGAAGTGTTTCTTCATTATTATAAAATTGTAAATGACGTGAATGTGATATTGTATTTCAGTTGAAAATTATTTTCTTATCCAAAAAATAGCGTAATGTGGATATGTTTCAAAAAAAGACAACTTAACGCGTATCCTTTCTAAAAGGACATAAACAAACAAAATGTACAGTTATATTTGTTAAGTATTTGAATAGTTCTCTGTTTAAGTTTTCTCCCACATTATTTGTTACTATTAATGATTATTTTTAATTTTATTTATTTTATTTAGTTTTTACGTGATTTATTTCGGCAAATTGCTACTGTGCACAGTGCAATTTGGCGATTTAAGATTGTATTAGAACCATAGCTTTAATTTTATATCCCATTGTAAATAATAGAAAAATGTGTGATAGATTATGCTATTTATCGGAGTCAAGAAAAATGTCTACAATATAAATTACACAATAAGGAGGGCGTCCGTTTTTTAAATCAGTATTTACCGAAATTTGTGGACTAAAATTAGTGGTGTGCCCGCAGTCTATTGTTATTTACCTTTACCTGTAAATAGTTAAGTAATTAACTGAAAATATAACAAAGAGCTTTCAAAGTATGATTTCAATTTATTTCAACATTTGTTTGTCAATCTGAGCAAATCTATGTGGTTCACTGTTAAATATTGTATAGATATAACAAATTAACGTACAGGTTTATTTTTTGTTTTGAACTGGTGCCATATTCACCCAGCATATAAAGGAGTAGCTAGCTAAATATTCAATAGGTAATTAATAATATTGTAAGTGAAACTAGCATAATAATTGTTTTTATACCATTTTTCTTACGTTGACTGATATAAATATAACTAGATAGAAATAACACAATTACAAGAAGCATACACATCGGGTTGAATTTTCTACAGAACCAAAATTTAGCCCCCTAGTGTACTTTGTTGTAAAATCTTGCCACCGTTTTGTTTTTCGGTAAAATTTATTAATTACGATCTGCTATAATTTTTATTGCGTACTAACTAATCGTTTGAATAAATTTGTACAAATTGTGTTGGAATGGGGACGATCTAGGGGAGGATAATTAAATTTTTTGTAAAACGAGGCCGATAAATTGATTGGTTCGAAGATGACTGATGTCTATGTATATCATATTTGTAACATATTGTCCTTTTCTAATTATACTAATGATTCTAAATTTAAGTTTAGCGTAAGTCCATACTTAATGTCAGGCTTATAGATCTACTGACAAGGTCATTTAGTAGATAGAGCTCTAGCACTGTATTGTACTGTGTACATTATAATAATTAATATATGGCTATACATATTTAGAATAATTATTTATTTATTTAATAAACATCGTTTTCAGTCATCATGAACGGCTTAGTCGCCACTTCCTCCACCTCTTGCTTGTGCACCTTTCCAACGCCCACAGCTGGAGTTCCTAGCGTCCTTCGCCCACAAAACCGTATCTAAAATCACAAACTATATCACCTAAACTACAACAAACCCAATCCAACCTTTCTTCCAATTAAATTCTCGAATCGTGGTTTAACAAACGTCCAAGCTCCCATGTTTTGCGGTTCTTCTTGGCACCATATGAAAACTAAACCAGCACAAAATAACACGACATAATTTAGTTAGGAGGAAATCTTACGTTTCGCCTTCGGGTACTTTGAGACTTCATGCCGTAGCTCCAACGTTGGAAACGGGCAGAAGGATTCTAAGCGAATAATCGCTGTGTCTTTCACGCCAATAGCTGCTTGTTTTTCAGTGAGAGTATAGTAGTGTTTTCCGGATGTTATAAGAACTTTTTGTACCTTTAGATTGTCGGTTGTTGAGTCGCCTGGAAATTAATCTTAAGTAGGTAGAAAATCGTTGAGCTCACTCATCGCTTATTACCTATCACAGGTTGGAATGTTGTTCCTAGGGCCATGTCGCTGAAACTCGAAACGCACTCTGATGACCTCAGTAGTATCTTCGGCGTGATCACAATTAGCGGCTTTCTAAAATTGCGCACCATCTGCCGCCTAAGCAAATGGAAATATTGAGCTGGTGTGCTCGGTTGGCACACTTGCATATTAACATTGTCGCCGTCCACCCGGTTTTCTTTAGAATCACTCAGCTGGAGGAAGCGCTCCATTCTACTTGAGCTATGCTCCGGGCCTGCTCCGTCGTATCCATGAGGCAACAACACAGTTAATCCGGAGCTCCACAACCATTTAGCTAAGTAAACCACCCCATATAAACCCACAAAAAATTAATTACATAATTAAATTAGTTACTTTCTCCTGAGGTAACGCACGTGTCGAAGATAATCTGCGCTCCGTTGAAGAAATCACCAAACTGCGCCTCCCACAAAATTAAATTCCTTGGGTTTTCAACGCTCATGCCATACTCGTATCCTAAAACAGCCTCTTCCGATAAAATACTATTAGCCACTTCGATGAAACCAGTTTGATTTGGGTGGAGATTATTCAAGGGGATATAGATCATGTTGGTTTGCTGGTCGACTAGCATAACGTGGCGATGAGCGAAGGTGCCTCGTCCCACATCCTGTCCGCTAATCCGCACGTTATACCCTAGAATCAATCAGAAATAATTAGGGAAAATGTGCTTTGGGTTTGCTAACCTTCGAAGAGGAGCGAGCCGAGAGCTAGAGTTTCAGCGGTGGACCAGTCGATGTTGACGCCTTCAGCTGCTTTGGTCAGACGGTTTTTTATATGGAACTTTAATACTGTTGGATGGACTTCCTAAAAGAAGATATGATAATAATTTAAAGTTTTATTTTTTTTACTCACGAAATTTTCAGGATATTTCACGGACTTGCTGCCGATGAACGTCATAAGATCAAGGTCAATACCGGTATCCCATGACGTGATAACTTCCTCAGCCTGTCTGAAACCATCCCAGTTCTTCTTATAATACAAATCCTAAATAAAAATCCTCACAACTTAAATCAGTTAACTTTCCTCGTACATCTACATACTTCCGGTACATAATCCTCGGAAGCTTTCAGATGCTCATTCAACCAATTCCAGTGATTATCCACAATTTCCTTGCATTGTTCCTCGCTTAAAATCCCATCTTTTATCAGTTTATCCGCGTATAAATCTGGAACTGTTCTAAAAAAAAAACTCAACTATAAATTTTAAAAATCCATATTTCTCCATCACGTACCCCCTGGATCTTATAACATTATAAAGCGACGGATTCGTAAACGTCGGATCATCCACCTCATTATGCCCCCACTGTCTATAACAATTCATATCCACGAAAACTTCCTTCCGGAACTTCCTTTGATACTCAAAAGCAATCCGCGAGGCCTTCAACACCATCTCAGGATAATCTCCGTTGACATGCAGAATAGGCGCTGCGATACTCTTCGCGATATCCGTACAGTACCTAGAAGACCTACCACGCTCCGCTGGCGTAGTAAAACCAAGCTGGTTGTTCACCACCAGGTGGATACTGCCTCCAATTTCAAAATGTGGAGTTCCACTCAAGGCTAAACATTCCTGATTTACTCCTTGTCCGGTTATAGCTGCGTCGCCATGCACTTGGACATTGAGGATTTTCTCGCTCCATCTGCTACCTCCATAATCGCCGTCTTTACTTGCCATTTGCTTAGCGCGGGTTTTGCCCATGGAAACTGGATTGACTGCTTCTAAATGTGACGGGTTGTATAGTAGAGTCACGTGGAGGGAGGATTTGGCGTCGAAATGGAGATCAGTGGAAGAGACTGTGAGAAGATTAGATTAGATTTTGACTTATAGTCTATAAATAAACTTACTGCAGTGGCTTAAAACGTCACCAGTTGATTGGTACTTGCTGGGGTAGTCTGGGTTTCCTTTGCATTTGCTGAAGAGTTTAGCTGGGGGGAAGTTTAGCATTCCGGTGAGGAGGTTTAGGCGTCCTCTGTGGGGATACGCCAGGACTAATTGTTCTAAGTCAGCTGGAAATAATAAATTTTATATAATCTATGTCTTGGTTAAATTCTAAAAGTACCATTAGCAGCGAGAGTAAATATCTCCTGGAAAAACCCCATAGTACTCTCCGCCCCTTCAGCCCCATATCGCTTTAAAGTCATGAATTTCTTCGCCAAAAAATTATCGAAAGTCTGCGATTTTAACAGCTCAGTAGCAAGAGAAATTTTCGTTTTCGTATCCACTTCCTCATTAGGTATTTCCTCCAGGCGGTTGCTAAACCACTCAATCTCCTCTTCGCTCTACAAAACAACTGCTATAGTTAAGCTTAAGCTCTATTTTACGTACTTCTAAATGCAAAAATTCGGCCGCAATATTCCGCGTATAGACTTCATTAAGAAACTCCACAGCTTCCTCTACGGTTCCTTGAGTTTGCTTGGTGTTGATTATGTTTTTAAATTGCACAGTTGTGTTGGGTTGAAGGCCATATCTATTGATGTCTAATTCGGGAGTAAGGCTAAAAATAGTTTAAATAGTGCGTTGTTTTTTGGGGACATCGATTTGGTACCTGATGGTTTTCACCAAGGAAACGGGGTTTATATCCGCGCATTTATGCCCGTGTTGTCTGAAAGCCGTCACGAGGCGGTAGAAATTACTTTCGTTGCATCGGCTTTCCAAAAGGGCTTCCGGTACTATAAGAAAAAATTAACATTAGTAATTTTCTACTCATTTTTTAGGTACTTAGTTTTACCGTTGTAATTTCTGTCGGTTTTTCGCTTATATCCAAAAGCACTTTCACTATGATACCCTCGAAAGCCCCCTAAGCCTAAGATATTCCCAACTTTCCATTTTTTTAAATACATCACTAAATTCCTATACTACTCACTACAATATGGAAGTGAAATACTGACGACTAAATTTGGAATTCAAATCATAAATCCGATGTTGTTTATTTCATTTCAACACACGTTGACCTCAAATTTGTTATCATTGCTTTGGAAAGTAATCGAGGTCTTTATCTTGTGTTATCGGTTGATTTATATTTACTCAGCTCAGTACAGTAATTTGTCGAGTTGTCTTATATTTATCTGTTTTTAATAAACACCTGCGGGGGGGCAGGTACTTTAGAATGTTTTAGCTTATCACAAATTGTTTTTATTTATGTAACATATCAGCTTTTGTATAGTGTGGATTGTGGAATTATGTAATAATAAAGTAACATTTAAAATAGTTTATTGTTGTCAAAATAAACACTTTAGTAAGTATTAAAATTGTAAAACAAAAAAGTAAATTGGTCCATAAATATCAAAAAATCCACTCGATAAAATACAAAAAAATCTAAAAAATATCAACAAAAGTTCCTATTTATTTTATACATTTAATAAAACTCTAGAATATAAAAGTATTTGGCACAATTTGAATTAAATATAAAAATAGAAATGAGTCATTCAAGGACGAATGTAGTAAGAGGAATAAAGAGATTCATTAATCGACTTCTTATCTACAAAACGAGGATTAACTCTAGTTAGGCTTTTATTAAAATTTAAGAAAAGGAATTTAGTATTTAGTACAGGGTGATTCTTTTATCTGGGGAAAAGCGTTTTTCTCGTAAACGACTGAAGGGAATTAAATTTTGAAAAAAGTGTTATATACCTACTGGCTGTCACTCAAAATTAGGATAGAAATATAGACTTTAATATGCATGACGCTAGGCGTCGCGACGCTCCAAAAAAATGTTTCCAGCAACATACCACTTTTATTATATCATTGGAAAGGTCTTCTAATTTTGAGTCTTTTTTCTAAACACCGATTTTTTTAATTCTCATATTTTAAAAAGTTATGATCCAATTTAAATAATTTCTGTTCTAACTAAATTTTGAAATATTTTTAACAGTAGGCCGAGTTTTCCCTCAAATACTAAAGTAGGCTTAGAAGAAACAAAACCTGTTATTTGTCAACATATTACAACAACAAAAAACATATTAATACCTAAAGTAAACAGAAAAAATGTGCCTCTTTAGATTAGAAGGCATTTGTGGCTTCAACTAGATGGGGCTCCTTGTCCTTGCCGCTATTGTGAGGAATTATTTAAATATAGAATATAAAGACAGGTGGATGGGAACTTACGAGCCAGTAGAATTTCCTCCTAGGTCCCCAGACTTAACACCTCTCGATTTTTTCTTGTAGGGAACTCTTAAAAAAAGTTTACAAAACAAGGTCTAATAATATAGATCATTTAAAACAAAAGATTGTCGATGCCTGTGCTGAAATTAATGCTAATGTTTTAAGAAAAGTCACATATAATGAAATAAGAAAACGTTATAATTTATGTTTAGATAACAATGGTACTCATATTGAACAATTGTTAAAATAATCAACTTTTTCACTAAATTTTTTGTTTAATTTAGGTATTAATAAGTTTTTTGTTGTCGTAATATGTTGACAAATGACAGGTTTTCTTTTTTCTAAGCCTACTTTATTTTATATAATAAGATTTACTTTAGTATTTGAGGGAAAACTCGGCTTACTGTTAAAAATATTTAAAAATTTAGTTAGAACAGAAATAATTTAAATTGAATCATAACTTTTTAAAAAATGAGAATAAAAAAAATTTATTTTTAGAAAAAAGACTCAAAATTAAAAGACCTTTCCAGTGATATAATAAAAGTGGTACGTTGCTGGAAATTTTTTTGGAGCGTCGCGACGCCTAGCGTCATGCATATTAAAGTCTATATTTCTATCCTAATTTTGAGTGACAGCCAGTAGGTATATAACACTTTTTACAAAATTTAATTCCCTTCAGTCGTTTACGAGAAAAACGCATTTCCCCAGATAAAAGAATCACCCTGTACATAAATTTCAAGATACTTAAATTATATTAACAAATATTGCTGCTTATGCTAACATTTAATTAAAACTTTGGCACAATCTAAATTAAATATAAATATAGTGATGAGTAGTCCAAAGACGAAGAACGAAGCAGTATTAACCCTAGTTTTGTAGATTAGTATCTTCTTAAAATAACATTGGCAAAACCAAAACTGTTACTTAAAGACCAGAATATTTTACATGGAAATGGGCACAACCTTATATTTCTGGAAAAGCACTCCCAATCATATTTTTCCCCCTAAACCTATACGTATACGTCCTAATAGTAAACCGATGTCCATTCATCTTCAACCTACAGACATGATCAGCTCTCAAGACAAAACAAGTGGAATATAGCGCCATTTCCAGCTCGGGACTAGTACCAATAAACATGGAACCCACCGGTTTGTCTATTCCATGAAAAGTGAAATGGTACTTGAGTATAGCGCCTTTCTGCAAGCGCACTAAACAATTATTTATTCTAATCAAACTCATGATTAAAGCTTACATCCCCCAGGTCTAGTTTATGCATGTAGCCTAGATAATTCGCCTGGTTCTTCGATTCTTCCTCGTTGAAAAACAACCAGTTGTGCAGGCCGGAAACTTGGTTGTTTTTTATTTCGGCTAGGAAAACGTGCTCGAAGCCACTGGAGCCGATTTTGCCGCGTCCACGCGAGTACATGTTAAACCAGATGTCGCGCATTAGATCTTTGAAGTCTGTGGGATTTCTTCCTAGTTTTCCTAATAAAATAATAACAATAAGAGAAATTTTGTAGTAGTAAAGTAATTAAGCCGTTACGCTATACGAACCTTTATTAATGAGAAACTCGCGGGTAAATTGCATAACCGGCGTGGAAAGCACCGCGTTTAACAAGTTGTTTTCCTCGTTTTGTTCCTGTCCAGTGTAAACTTCCGCTACGTTAGACTCCAAGATGTAGTTGTTGTACAAAAGCATAAGTTTCTCAACTGTAGGAATGCGGTAAGCTTCTGGTCTTATAGACAACAACCTAGAAACCTCGCTTTAGCTAAAATATCCCCAGAACCAAAACAGCTAAACTTACGGTAATGGAGCTTGATCCACAGTAGACCTAGACGTCGTCTTCTTCTGGTAATTAATACTAACAAACGCAGCCGCATTATTCGTATCTTTACTAAGCAAACTTTCCGAAAATTCCATCAAGTCATTGTCATCCACGTTATTATAACCAGTACCAGTTCCAACCCCACCAGCATTTGATTGTTTGTTGCCATTTAGCAGGGCATCAAAATACAGATCTGTGGAAGTAGGAGGTTTGTAAACGGACTGTTGGGGTTTATGGCGGTGTTGACCCAATAAAGGCCAAGGAGTGGTGTCTAGGTTTAACCCCCATTGGGGCGCTTGTGCTACGCTTTGGTTCAGTTGCAACCAGGGATTGTGAGAGGAACGTCTTGTGTTTGTTAGGTCAGCACCTAGGAAAAAAGTGAAGGAATGAGATGTGAAATGGAGGACGGAAAAAAATTGATGAAATACTTACAAAAAAATTGTGTTACTAGTATAGCCAGAATGATTCCAACGAAATAGCTGATAGGAAAATTGGACATGTTTCTGGTGATATTGGCGATAACTTCTAGGACTCTCGTGTGAACATTGTATTTTTGGAAAAAAATCGTCGCTTCCTAAAACACAATAATCACATCAGTACAAAAAGCTTCAATTTACAGCAATGTTTAAATAACAACAATTAAATAATAACATAATTAACCTCTGATTATGACGATTATGTTGTAAAGAGCAAGCACCTGTTAAATATTACAAAACTTCAAAATAAAAACATTACTTCATGCAGCAGGCAACCAACAATACTTGAATACATGGAGTGCTGCCTAACCTCTAGGTGCTACATGAAGTTAGCTCTGGAGGCGTTCATTAAATACTTGGAGCAATTCGGAGCATATATCTATCTTTGTTTTTTAATTACAGTCTGTGAGTGCAACAAGGACAACGCGTACTCCTACTTGACGCATTGTAGAAATCTGTATTACCATTGCCTTAAGGCCCTTTCTTCAAGTCTGGTTCAAATTTAAACTCAGTTTAGCGTATTTTATTTTTTTTACTTAAATTAACTCGCTAGACGTGAGATTAAACGTCGTTTAAGGGTGTTTGTTGTGTTGCTGCTGAGGTTTGCATTTTTAATTGTTTTTATATTGTGGAGCGGAGCACAACAGAAGCATAATTATTTTAAACTAAACTCAATCTTTACTACAACACAGAAAATGGTAAGCACTTTTAACTTATTGTTTATTAATATGCAATCACAAGTATTTTTTTCTATAAAATAGATTAAAGTACGACACTTTAGTCCTAGATATTATAAATCCTTTAGTGAAAAATAAACGCAGGCCCACACAGTAAAACAAATAGTTAGAACAATGAATGTATACGTTCTCTGTTTGTCCCATCCTACAAGAATTTGCTTCTGGTTTCGTTTGGTCGACGAAACAGACGAACTGGAGCCCTAAAATATGTAAACTTTGCCGAAAACCCTCAAAAATTCCAAAAAATATGCTTACCTCAGCCAAAACTTCTGTACTATGATTCATTTTAATTACAACTAGAACCTTCTCAGAAGATTATCAGTAATCAATTGATATAAAATCACAATTGGTGCACAAGTTTAATTATTGTCTGTAGATTTTTGTAAACAACGAGTTTTATCGAAGATTAGGAACTTATAGTTAATTAATTATAATGATTTAATTCCAACGCACGGTTGGTAGAGAACGTTTATCCTTGAAATTAAATGATGTAGTTCCATATGCTCGTGTGTTCTGCAGGAAAGCAAATTAACGCATTGTTGTGCAAACACTTATATGTTGAATTTGTTTATAAATAACTTTTATCTGAAATATGTAGGATGTTTTCTATTGCTAACGGGCAAAAAAACATAACATTACTCAAAAGGATTTTTATTTTGTCTACCCCATTTTTTCGATTTCTATACGGAACTTAAAAACAATTAAAGTTATTCCAAGTTCAAAGCGAGGAACGAAGGTTCAAATTTGTCTTCTATTTTTAATACTTGTATAAAATCAGGTTTTCACAATCTGAAATTTAATATAGGTACCTACTATTTGACCTTTACACATCACACAAGTTCAAATAAACTGCAATAATTCAAAGTTCTTATATAATTTATTTACATATAGTACGTTTTAACCTAAACAGGGAGCATCTAAAAATTTATGAATTGTTTTTTTGTAAATATATAAACGTATAAAATCTATTTATCTTAAATGTTACCATAAATAAAGAAAATAAATTAAGCAAGCTTCTGGTTGTCTTTTACGTTACGATTAGTGCCCTGTTTTAATAAAAGACTACGTTAAAAAAATCTTCATCTTAAATAAAACCAAATATTTGAAATATATACAAAGTCGTCAGTTTTAATGGGAATTTGAACAGAAATTAGACTAAAATATAAACTAAAACAAATATTAAATCAAGATAATTATGATAACTATAAATAATTACTTTATCGTTATAAAAATGATGAGTCTGTTTACTGTGCACAAATTACAAACATTATAAATACTCCTACTATAAATTATCTAAATACACTGGTAAAAAATTACCCTTAATCACAAAGTAGTATTTTACTCGCAGTCTAAAGGTGATTCAACTAATAAACATGAATTTCTTTAAACCCCACCCACAAAACCTCCCTTATTATTTGTATCACCCTTAACGCACGCCATTGATCCATCATTTAAAATCAATATCGGAAAAAACGCGCGTCTGCTAAGTTAATAAACTCGATGGTTGTCACATCACAACATTTTAAAATTACTTTACTTTTACCAAGTTTAAGTGGTTGCATCCCATAGACCCCTTAGCTGTTCCTCACACACTATCTTAATCTTAAATCCCAAATTCGGGTAAGCTACAGAAAATGTGTGATGCGATTGATCAATAAGGGCGGTTGTAGTAAGGAAATTGGTCAAAGCAAAGTGCATCGAGACAACCAACTTGTTGGCTTCTTCTGGGGCTCCAAGGCGCGTAACTGGTGGCCTCCCTTGGGTGGGTTGCTTGCCTCCTGAATAACAAAAAAATAACTTAGTTACTAAATAAAAATCTAGCATAAGAGCAAACTAAAGCGACACAAGAAAATTTGATAAAATTCTGATTTCCTGTTGGTTAGTAGACAAACATGCACTAGTAGATAATGCCAGAGATGATTTCCTGTGTATTCGGACAAAATTAACGGTGACCAGATACATTAGCTTTAAATATGTAGATTTTATAACAGAAGCTACTGGGAGTTAAATAATTCTGCCTGCCAGATTTATGGAAGCACATTTTTGTGGAAAATAAACATCTGGACATCTAGGAATAAACTAACACTCTAATAAGCTTATAATTAGGTTTTGCGGTACCAACAGCAAAAAACAGTATTTACCTTCTGCCATTTTGCAGGTGAGCAAGAAAAAATACAAAAAAGAAATAATTATTAGTATTTATGTAATCTGCGATTGAATAAAATGTTTATGTTAGTCCCCACTAATTGCCCTTTCAATCGCCTCCATATGTTACAAATCACCCTGTATATTAGATCACTTATACAGGGTGAGTCAGTTTTTTGTAACAGGACTTTAACAGTTGATAGAGGACCTTTTTTTAAGAAGAATATTTCCTATAAACATGGGTCGTAGAAAGCTTCCTTTGTGAGATACAGGGTGTTGAAATACGTTTTTTATTTTACTTTTTCTTTAATATAAAAAAAATACCTGATTAAAATAAAATTATGATATTGCGGCAAAAGACTAAGTACTTGAGTGCAAATAGTTTAACATAGAAATAGATCGTTTAATATTTCCAGTGGCGTAGATAGAGAGGTACATATTAGTACTTTTATTGAAAAAAATAGTCCCCACCTGAAACTTTTAATAACCCATGTTTATAAGAAATTTTCTTCTTAAAAAAAGGTCCTCTATCAACTGTTAAAGTCCTGTTACAAAAAACTGACTCACTCTGTATAATTTCTAATGTTAAAAAAGTTTTTTTAATTTTATTGATAATTTCATTAAATAGTAATATGAAAATTTGTAACCAAACAACAGTTAAGATACGTTATCCATCAATACAACTTCCAACGATAATAAATCAGTGACAGTTTCGTAATAAATCACGAGTCTATCTTAGATAATAAACTCGAGCTATAAAACCAGGAAACTCACCAATTTCTTTTCCATTTTAGCCTTTATATCCCTAGCTAACGTAAAAAACGCATCCTCCACCCGAATACTGGCCTTTGCACTAGTTTCAATAAACTTAATGCCATATTCAATGGCCAATTGTTCACCACGTTCTTTCGACACTTGTCGCTTTTCCTCTAGTTCACACTTATTGCCCAGTAGCATTTTTTCCACGTCAGCTGAAGCGTTTTCTTCGATGTTCCTGATCCAGTTTTTGATGTTTTCGAAGCTTTTCTCGTTCGTTATGTCGTAGACTAACATTATTCCCATTGCACCTCTGTAGTATGCTGTTGTAATCGTGCGAAATCTTTCTTGACCTGCTGTGTCCCTGAAATAACGAAAAATTAGTACAAGTGTGGATTTTTCAGTAGTTTCAAGTAGGTACCATATTTGCAATTTAATTTTCTTGCCGTCTAAGTCTATTGTCCTTATTTTAAAATCGATACCTGAAACAAAGTTGTAGTTTAATTAAATAATTAAAATAAACAAAGGTTTTTACTCTAGTTTACTGTAATTACGTAACGGGTTAACTATCCTAATATAAACTGTTTGCTAATGGAAAAATAGTTTAAATTGGGCCAGTGATGAATATAAACATATTTACTTATAATAATTGTTTTGTTGTAAACAAATTCTACTATAAAATCCTGTTTAGGTCATCTAATTTTCGTTTACAAAAACTTGTTAGTCATCGTTCTACAAAGAACTTATTAGAATACCACCAGAGTATGTAATTACATTATAATTTAAGACGGGCCAAACCAAATAAATATCTCAATTAAATCATATTTAAGGCAATTATAGGCGCGGTTAACATGAGACCAATCCTGACATAACCTATTCCAAAACGCGTCCAATTTCCACCTCAAATCTTCCAAAAATCACCACCAAAAGAATTTTCCGTTTTTTCAACGAATAATATATTAACCTTCATTGTATGGTCGAAGGTCTACAGGTTGAGGTAAGACCAAAATATTTGTCTGTCTGACTCACCTATTGTAGATATAAACGTTGTATTGAAAGCATCCTCAGAGAACCGAAATAATACGCACGTTTTCCCAACACCAGAATCACCAATTAGTAATAATTTAAATAAATAATCGTATGTTTTTGCCATGATTTTCTAAATGGTACACTTTTGTTCTTGTTGCCCGGCCACTTTGCCTTCGGAATTCTTCTTCCTCGTTCGACTTTTCACACGATTTCTTCGGTGACTGTAGCAGAACAATGATATTTACATGGAGTGAGAACTAATGACGGTTATTACGTGGCGCCCTCTTACATCTACAATTAATTAAAATTAAATCAGTTAGAAGCGCTTTAATCAAATAATTCCAATCTAATTAACATTGCTGCTTACTAGTCCAAATTGTTGTAGTTTACAGTTTATATATATAAAAATCAAACACAATTATAAAATGCCTTACATAATAACGCTGGACTCTATACACAACTTTAGTCTGTGAGCTTTTCACAGACTGTAAAAAGTGAAAGTTACTAAAATAACACAGTGCTACCAACAGTAAAAGTGTTAAATGGATGAATTTTATCGGCTTTCCATAACAAGGTATTTTACGTAATTTATATTCTAAATTCACTTTTTCTACATTTTTACTAATAAATTATTTACTCTAATCACTGGAAAATACTTATATAATCCAATATCACTTTAAATTCCCTTAATATACAAAGTTTAAGTTTCCCTCCGATTCCCGTTTTTTGACATTTATTTAATGTTTATAACCGTTTAATTTTCAGATTTCAAAGTTATTTTATCACAGGATAGTGGATAAGTAGTTTCGGAAATACCGATCGTCGATAAATAAACGCTGCAGCAAAATTACTATATTACAATGGAAGATAACATGAGTAAGGTAAGAGATTCACTCATTTCTTTGTTCAAATCTTGTGGTAAATTGTTAGAAATCTTTTAGTCGCCGAAGAAAAGAAAACCTTTAAGCCAGTTAAGTTTGGAAGGATGTAGTGTAGCGCCAAAGAAGCCCCGAAACGGCATTGTAGACAACAGTTGTCAGGTAGATATAACAAATTTAACCAAACGAAAATCTGAAGTTAATCCTGCAGAAACGGGCTGGTTTTATCAACCAAATGGTCTTGAAAAACTTCATGTGCCACTCGCTTTTGGAGGTGAATTTCACCAATAATGTGACCATAGTTATTGGTAAGAATGGCAGCGGGAAAAGCGCTATTTTAACAGCTTTAATCGTCGGACTTGGAGGCAAAGCAACTCTAACTAACCGCGGATCCTCAGTTAAAGGTACGCAAATTTGAGTTTGTTGCAAAATCTTATGTAGATTTTTTTTTAGGTTTTGTCAAAGCCGGTAGGAATTCTGGCAGTATTCAAATCGAGTTGTACAACGAGGGGCCTTTAGCCTATCGGCCGCAAACCTACGGCAAGCGTATCACTATTATAAGGAATATTTCAGCGAGCGGCTCGTCTAGCTACAGAATTCGATCTGAGGAAGGTGCGGTGGTGTCCACTCAAGCCAAGGAACTACAACGCATCACTACTGGTTTAAATATCCAGATCGACAATCCAGTTTGTATATTAAACCAGGATACATCACGCAATTTCTTAAGCAGTAACGACCCAAAGCAAAAATACATTTTGTATAGACGTGCAACTGGTTTGGAAACTTTGTCGGAGCAGTATGTTAAAATCGCGGAAAACCGACGGGAATCGGAGAATACTCTATCAGAAAAAGAAGCGGTTTGTATTGGAAACAAAATCATAATTTCGTAGGTACTTACTTAAAAAATTTTATAGGACTTGCAAAAGCTCCAAAATGAGATTAAGGGATTAAAACGCAAAATCGACAGCCACAAAACTATTGCTAATCTTAAAGAAAAGAAGCAGAACCTTCATAGGGAAATCGTGTGGGCAAAAGTGCGCGATTCCGAAGTGGAATTATCGGAGCTCGAACGGAAACTAGAAAAATACGAAAGCAAGTCGAAGAATCTAGAAGAAACTTGCAATAAACGGAAGGAAAGAATAAAAGCTCTCAAAGAAAACTGCAGGTTAGTTTATAAGGAAAATTTCTGGTGTCCTACTTTAGTTGTTTATTTTAGGGAACTAGAACGGGAGATATTGGAGGTGAAAGATGCGGTGGAAGTGCAGAAAAAGCCACAGCTGGATTGCAAAAATGTTTTGGATAAGTTGTACGATACTTACAACGCTAAAAAGCGGGCTAAGGTTTTAGTACAATCAGATATAGAATCGAAACGTCAGGATGAAAAATATCTGCAACAAGAAATCGCCAACGCAAATGAAAAGTAATTTAATTTTATGTCGAGTATCGTATATTAACTGTAATAATTTTTGTGTAGCATATCTAAAGTAGAGCAGAAAAAATTGCAACGGGTGAATGATATAAATCAGCTGCAAAAGCAAATTAAAGGGTTTGATGAATACTTGGACACTTCCAGAAATGATTTGTTCCAAATTAAAACAGATATTAGCAGGAAAGAGGAAGAAGACCAAAATCTTCAGAGGGAAATAACAGAAGTCGACCGGAAAATCAGTAAGTTACTAAACTGCTGGCCAATTGAAACGTACCAAGCGAATTTTTAGGTTGAATTTAAAGTAAAATATTTTGAAAAGAAGAAAAGATATCAACATGAGGTTTTCAGGATTCAAGAGATAATTTAATTGCGAAAACAATAGTGTGACCGAATTTTTTTACTTTGAAGTACGTTACTATCTACAGGGTATGAAAGAAAGTCGTCTTTTTTTTGTCAAACTTTATACCTACCGGAATTCCACAAAAAAAATTTTATATTTTTTTGATGTCGATTTTTTTAGTCCCTGGTTAATGAGGAAAAAACCAATTTCTCAAAATTTTTATATCCCTCTTATTTTATAAGATACCGAATTTTTTTATTAAATTTAATATTGTTGAACCGGTTTTTGCAATAATAATTATGCTGCCATTTTGAAAGCAAATGTCATCATGTGATATGTCGATAAAAAGGTAATTTTAAGTAGAATCTAATTCTTATGGAAAAAAATCTACAGGGTTGTTTTAAAAAAATTTGAAAGTTAGTAGGTGGCCCTTGGTTTGTCATCAGATTGTTTTAAACGTCAAAATGATAATTCCTTTCAACAATCAAACCATGCCAAATTTCAAATTAATACAGTTAAATGTAACAAAATGGTGGGGGTTGTAAAACGATTTCGTAGCCACCCGGTATACACGAATATGAGCAAATTTTTTAAAAAGTGAAAAACCCGTTTCGAGGATATAAGTCACTTAAACCAATGGTGAACATGAACTAACTAAATTCCATTCTATTCCATTAAAAAAATAGCCTCAAAAAATGAATTAAAAAATTTACCAATTAGCGAACGTGTACCGATTTTTGATAAGCCACTGGTTACCAATAAATTAATGAAAGTACAAAAAGTGTACTTTTTATAAGAAAACCATTCATAAGGTATTATAATCAACTACAGAGATTGGTTCTTACAAAACACAATACGGCCGAACGACAAAAAACAAAGAAAAAATCAAATTTTCAGCAAAAATTCGGTATCTTATAAAATAACAGGGATATCAAAATTTTTGAAAAACAGGTTGTTTTCCCATTAACTAAGGACTAAAAAAATCTACATAAAAAAAATATAAAATTTTTTTTGTGGAATCACGGTAGTTATAAAATTTGACAAAAAAAAGGAGACTTTCTTTCATACCCTGTAGATAGTAATGTACTTCAAAGTAAAAAAATGGGGTAACACTATCGTTTTATCAATTAAATTATCTCTGAAATCCTGAAAACCGCATGTTGATATCTTTTCTATTTTTCAAAATATTTGACTTTAAATTCAACCTAAAAATTCGCTTGGTACGTTTCAATTGGCCAGCAGTTTATATAAAATAAATAAATACAGAATATAAAATATATTTTTGTATAGCAAACGAAACTAGTAGTCTTCAAGCTATTAAACGCGATTCCGGCAACGATTTATTGGTCTACGGGCAGCATATGCCCAAAGTAAAACAAATGATAGCACAGTACAAAAACCAATTTCAGCAGGAGCCTCGAGGTCCCCTAGGTAAACTTCCAATTAATTCACCTCGACAAGCTAACCAATTTTCTTACAGGCTGCTATATAAAACTCAAAGACAAAAAGTGGGCCATCGCGGTTGAAAGTTTTCTATCCCCCGGACTTTTAGGCGCTTTTACTGTAGATAACGACCAAGACAGTCGGCTACTCATTAAAATTTTTAACCAAGTTCTAGGCGGCAGACGACAGCCGATGATCATTACCTCGAAGTTTATATTCAAAGTATGTGTTATTTTAAAGTTATAAAGCGAGTTGTAAAAATTTTTTTATAGCGACACGATGTGCGCAAAAACTTGGTGCAAGCGCCGCCAGACTGTCTCAGCATGTACGATGTAATTGAAATAAACGACGTGGTAGTTTCTAATTGTATTGTAGATCAATCAGAAGTTGAGAGTATTCTTTTGATTGGTAGTACTGAAAGGGCAATGGAGCTGTTGTCAGATGAGAATAATGTTCCTCATAAGTGTATTCAGGGGATTACTGTTAAAGGAGACAGGTATTATCCTGATCCTAACTACAGAACTTATGGTTCAAGATACCACCAGGCGAGGTATTTACAAGTGGATGCGTCGGAGTATATGCGGTGAGGAGAAATACTCTTAATGTAGTAATTCACAGTGTAATGTATTTTATTTTCCCCAGTCAATTGCAAGAGACAATAAGCGAATTAACGGCTAGGAAAAAAATGCTTTTATGCCAAAAGAACGCTTTTCGAGCCGACCTACAAAAGCAAATAACAAAGCGAAATGAACTAGAAACTAAAGTAAGGCAGCTACAAGAGACTAAATTCCGCAGTAAAAAACGCCTGGATGAATTAACATTAGAAGCCGAACCAGAAGCTCAAAACGTCCTATTTTTGGTAAGCAACCCCCAACTAGTATCAACAAACTAATTAAAATAATCCTCAGGAACAAGAACTAGTCGAAGTCAAATCCAACATTAACGAAAAACTGGCAGCTTTCGAGAAAATCGCCAACGAACTAAAGGAAATGAAGGCGCAGGTTGTTGAAAAAAAGGAGCAGATGCGTCAGTTGCAAAATTCCACTGCTGGTTTGGAGACGCGAATGGAGAAATTACAAGCAAAAATACGAGAAAATAAAGTTGGTGAGGTTGAGATTGGTTCGGGGGAGGATTATGATAACCGCCGCTTGACGGAGTTTGAGGGTGTGGTGAATGAAACGCGGGCGGAAGTGGTGGTTAAACAGCAGACTATTCATAAGGGGATGGAGGAGGCTGGGGCAATTGGGGAGAGGCCAGAGGAACTGCGGTATGTAAATTTCTACATCTCCACTTAGAAGAAGCAAAAAGCAATATTTTCTTGTAGAACTGTCCCGGAGATTTCCCAAGAAATATCCGAAGTGGACCGAACCGTAACTCGCATTACATCTGATGCAGAAAACATAACAGACGTTCTAACAAAATACACTACAATGCAGGAGAAATTCAAAACTGCCTTGGCTCTAATCAAGTGTCTTCAAAACGACGTTTCAGAACTGAATAAAGCTTACCAAAAGCGCACTCGGCATTGCACGCTAACCGAGAGTTATTTTATAGCCCTTATGAAGCATTCTTTTAAGCAAGTGTTGGAATATCGACAGTTTAAAGTGAGTTTAACTAAAACTTACGACTTATTAAACTTACGTGTGGTTTTAATTAGGGAAACATCGATATAAATATACAGGATAAAAAATTGGATTTAGTTGTAATACCACAGCAAGGATCACAAGGCCAGACGTCGACTTCTAATTTGTCTGGAGGCGAACGATCGTTTTCTACGATTGCGTTTTTATATTCGCTGTGGCAATGTATGAATTTTCCGTTTTATTTTTTGGATGAATTCGATGTGTACATGGTAATATTAATTTAATTTATTTAAATATAAATTTCAACTTGTGTTTACAGGATAAATTAAACCGTAGCAAAGTATTGGATATTTTACTGCATCAGGCCAAAGCGCATCCTGATATACAGTATGTTTTTTTAACGCCTCAAGATGTTTCGTTTGTTAAAGAAGCCACGATATTGAGGTAAGGTGATTTGTGTTTAGGGAAATTTGTACTTAATATTGCTGTTTTCAGGTTACAAGACCCAGAAAGATTTAATGTACAATAATGCATGATAATGTGTTATTTTTGTTAAAAAGCAACTGTTTGTTCAATCTATGAAACATTTATATACTTAAGTATTTTTAGGGTCAAATATCTACATAATTTTCATATTTATCTATATTTAAATACATGAAAAATATGTTCAAAAGTACCTGTTTATTAGTAAATCTTACAAAGCATTTATATTTTTTTATGTATAAAAATAAATCCTAGCTACATGCACGTATTTCACTACATGAAAAAAATATTATATTTGTATTTTGTAATGTGTTTTGATTATAGTTATGTATTAGTGTATTATCCAAAGCGAGTTTATGTACAGGGTGTTTCACGGTAAATAATATAATAACTTTTTGATTCTTCGGTAAAATTAGAAATTTTTTTGATTTCAGTCAAAATTGGGGTTTTGAGGTAAGCCCGAAAAATTTTTGTTAATAAAATTTTCCAAAAAAAAAACCCTAACACGTTTTTTCAATTTTTTCGGTTTATTTTTTATCGTAGTAGGCTAGGTTTTCACTCGTGGTAAAATTTTTTTTACTCGTTTAAAAGAGAATTGCGAGTTGTATAGGGTGTCCCATTTTCGACACTTTTAGGGGGTATTGGCGTTATTATCAAAGATAGAGTGTTGCGGTTTTCACCTTCCTGTCCTACTTTTTTACGAAACGAAAGATTCCGGGGTCAAATTTGTCATGGCTCTCTTAGTTTTTAATCTACAGAGTGATACTGAAAATCTTTGTTTTTTAGACACTCCTCGTATTTCCGTTATGCGTCTACTTATCAAAAATGTGAAAACTGATCTTGATAGAGTTTTTTTACGTAGAATTCAGTGGCGTAGGCAGTTTTTGTGTAAAAGGTTTAGTTTTTGAGATATTGCAGTAACTTATGTTTTTTTAAATGGTACACCCTATATATTATCTTTTATATTGATTAAGGAAAATTTGGGCTTTCCAAAAATATATAATACCTACTTAATATTTATTTTGAAAACAAGCTCAAAATTCGATATTTTTACTAATTTTCTTTATTTATAACAGTAGGCCATGGCTAATTTTTTAAAAACAAATTCAAAATTTTCTCAATGCGTATTTATTTTAAAGCTAAACACTTCAAAAGATAATTTTAATGCATTGTATAAAACATACCAACAATATAATACTTCTCATAATTATCGTAAATGGCCATTGTAATAAAAAATTAAAAGTAAAATAAAAACTCCTACGTAACAAAAATATTTCATCAATAATGGAAATCTGACAAATCTGTCAAATTTTGCATTTGTTTCTAATAAACTAGCCATGGCCTACTGTTATAAATAAAGTAAATTATTAAAAATATCGAATTTTGAGCTTGTTTTTCAAAATAAATATTAAGTATTATATATTTTTGAAAAGCTCAAATTTTGCTTAATCAATATAAAAAATAATATATAGGGTGTCCCATTTAAAAAAACATAAGTTTGGGCAATATCTCAAAAACTAAACCTTTTACACAAAAACTGCCTACACCACTGATTGCTACGTAAAAAACTCTATCAAGATCAGTTTTCACTTTTTTGATAAGTAGACGCATAACGGAAATACGAGGGGTGTCTAAAAAACAAAGATTTTCAGAATCACTCTGTAGATTAAAAACTAAGAGAGCCATGACAAATTTGACACCGGAATCTTTTGTTTCGTGAAAAAGTAGGAAAGGAAGGTGAAAACCGCAACACTCTGTCTTTGATAATAACACCAATACCCCCTAAAAGTGTTGTATAAACAGAAAAAAAAATTCTAATTTTAGCGAAGAATCAAAAACTTATTGAGGTGTTACCATTTACTTTGAAACACCCTGTATATGAAAATTGATTAAAGAAGTTGTTATTATATAATGTATTTTTTTCTGTTTAAATATGCATATTACAGATTAAGGGAGTGGCTAATGAAAGTGATAAGAAATTAAAATTTTCTACAACAAAATATAAAAATACTTTTGGAAATTTGCCTGTTGCGTATGCAACCAACAATACACGTTAATATGTTTTCGCTTTAAATATGTATATTATAAATTGAGAGAATGATTAATCATTACTGGTGATAAGAGAATTAAATCCTCTACAACAGAAGAGAAAAATACAATTTGATTTGTGCACACTTTTACGCAAATTAAACATTACTTAAATTTGCGCCTTGTGCTTATGCAACCAACAATACAAATTCAAATAGCGACGACGGTTTCAAGGCCACGCATGATCGTCGTCTATGCGCATGTATAATAATTAAAATTATAATGTGATAAACAACAAAATTCCCATAAAATCAGCAAATAAATCACAGTTTTAAATTAATAAAAAGTCCCGAAGGTACATTGTGCACCAGTAACGTACAATGACTTGACTCGCTTTGAAAAATCGGTAAATTGCACTGAAACTGAAATCCTAAAATAATGGCGGATGAGCACAGCAGTGAAGATTCAGATGTGGAAAACCAAATTAACCTTGCAGGTGTGTTGAGTAAATGGACAAATTACATACACGGTTGGCAGGATCGTTATATAGTTTTGAGGAATGGCACGTTGTCATATTATAAAAGTGAGCAGGAAAGTGGGTTCGGCTGCCGCGGCGCATTATCACTAGCCAAAGCTGTTATCAAAGTAAGTTTCACAATTACTCACCCAATCCATCGATCATATTGTTGTGATTCACCAACTATCCTTACAGCCGCATGAATTCGACGAATGCAGATTTGATGTGTCGGTAAATGATTGCGTGTGGTACCTCAGAGCTAATTCCATTGAGGGTAAACAAAACTGGGTAGATGCGCTAGAATCCTACAAGGTAAAGGAAATTGAAGATATTTTGGGGGGTTTTCTAGCTGGTTTTTCGTAGGGCGAGTCGGGGTACGGTTCGGAGAATAGTCTGAGAAGACATGGATCGTCCGTCAGTTTACAATCAAACACATTCAGTACAGCCTCGGGCAGTAGCTTCAAGAGATCCTCGAGAAATCTACGGGAAAAACTTGCCGAATTGGAGACTTACAAGGATATTCTACTGCAACAAATTGATACTCTGCAGAAGTATTTTGATTATTGCGACAAGAATGACGCACAGAATTATCTACCAAATAAAGGTAAAGTTTGGTTTTGACAAGTTAAAATATCTGATGTGTCCAACACATGACATTCTTCTGTAATTACTTTTTATACGAAAGTAAAAGGTCAAAAGCTATTTTTGGAGCTATTTTTGTGTATTTTCAGGTCTTTAAAGTGAAACTTTGAAAATCGTGTTGGATTTCATAGTGTGACTGTTTTAGTGTCACAGTTTTATAACCACTGGTCAGATTTTAAGGAAATTTGCATTTTTACAAAGTGGAATGTGGGTTTTATTACAAAAAACAGTTTCAGGGCCCTAAAGAGTGTTTATTAAGACCCTTCTCCACAAAACTCCAACAGCGATTTACTAATTCCTTGTTATACCCTCCAGGTGTCACTACTAATCATATTCCAGTCCTTGGCGGGAAGTTTGAATTAATTACAAATCCCCTTCCAGAAACCTTGCCAATTATCGACTTCAAAGGCGAGGCAATAACCTTCAAAACCACCACGGATGCTGTGATAGACAACCTGGGGCATTGCGTCGAATTGGTGGCACAACGCGAGGAGTCCTGGCGTAAACGCTTGGAACGCGAAACGGAAAAACGCAAACGCAGCGAAACTCTGTCCAAATCTTACTTCGATCAAATCCAAAAAATACGAACAGTCCATGCAGGACCGGACTTGGAGGTAAGTGAATATCTGTGGAATTTTTGACGGTTTAACGTCAAACTCAAAATTATCTGATTGTATCGAATTTGAGTTTATTGGAAGACGACATCATGCAGAAGCAGCGGTTTAATTTATTCACTATTTTAAGGAAGGGGGGACGAATGGTAATGTAAACGAAATTTTTATCTTTATAGTCCAATAAAATAAAAACACTCGTTGTATTGTAATTCATCCTATTAATTATCGATCAGTTTATTTAAATGAAACAACAACGCGGAATTACATTTAAAATTAGAATATGGATTACAACTGACACAATTAACGAGGCGATTTAATTACTTGCAAAAAATGCAGCTGATTTTGGCGACTGATAATGAATAATGTATTTTTCGTAAATTGTTGCATAAACTACTGCAATAAAAACGGCAAATTGTAGCGTAATAATATTGATGACAACACACACATACACACACACATTTACATTAAAAACCAACTATGAATAATAATTGTTACTCATTCTAAATCCAGTTCATCAACGAACTTGCACTACGTGGGTTATATTGGATGTCTATTGTGTGTAGTGTACAAAATAAATCGAGTCAGTCGCGTGGTTTTGTGAGATGAAGTACCGCAAGTATAAAATAGTACGTATTTATGGGTATTAAAGTTTTTACAATATTTTTTCCGCTGCCTAAACAAACTTTTTTTGGCTCATAAATTAAACTTTACTACAGTTTGGAATTCCAGTTGATTTCGTTTCCATTTAACACCTAATCATATGGAAGTTATTTATTAGCACTGTAAACATTGCTTAGAAGCATTCATATTTATTTATAATACTTACGAGAAGTTGTGATAAATATTTTCTGACCTCTTGTCGGAGTTTATCAATTATTTTATTTTATACATATTCTAGTGACTGTACTTTATGTAACTTAATGAGCGTTCAGGTATGAGTTTATAATTACTGTGGTACTTAGTATTTTATTTGTCGTAAATAAATTTATTTCTTTATTCAAAAGTATAAATAGCTCGATTGTGCATGGTGAATTGGTTTGATTTGTTCTGTGTAGTGATAAAAAATATAATATGTACATCACAATAACAGAAACTTGGTCTGGAATACTTTTTCCTTTTACTTTGTTTTAATTGGAACAAGGATTCACGTTTTAGTCTAGATAAGTACAGGGTGGTCCAGTTACGGTGTCCTCGTTATTATTTCAAAAACTATTGGGCCCAGGAAAAAAAGTTTTATATAGAAGTTGTACAGTCTAGATTTTTGAAAAAATATTACTTATACAGGGTGAGTCATTTTCATGTGGCGATATAAAGTTGCATTTTTTTAAGTGGAACACCCTGTGTTTTACCCCAAATTATGATTTCTCATCCAATTTACGATAAAAAATATATAAGGGTTAATATGCCTATTATTTATAGTTTCCAAGATATTCGAGTAAATATTTTGAAAAATAATATTGTATTATGTGGGTGTAGCTCCCACCAGATGTGTTAGAGCAAGCTATTTTGTTTCAATTTCAAAAATACTCAACCAAAACGTATTCTTTATTTAGTTAGTTTAAAATAAAAAATAAAATATTTAAAAAAATTTAACATTATTATTAGCTTCTAGGTCTACTCTATAAAATAATAGTTCTTTGTCAAATACTACAACTTTTTCTTACATATGATATCAATTTAAAGTTTACTTGATTTTTAAGACCAGAAATAAAATTTTCTAGCTAAAAAATAGAACTAACATTGCTCATATAAACAGGCAGATATCATAGTATTTCTAGATATTTTCTCGAATATCTTGCAAACTATCAATAATAGGCATGTTAAACCTTATATATTTTTTATCGTAAATTGGACGAGAAATCATAATTTTGGGTAAAATACAGGGTGTTCCATTTAAAAAAATGAAAATTTATATCGCCACATGAAAATGACGCACACTGTATAAATAAATTTATTTAAAAAATGTAGCATGCTATAGACTGTACAACTTCTATATACAACTTTTTTTCCTGTGCCTAATTGTTTCTGAGATAAGAACGAGGACACCGTAACTGGACCACCCTGTACACTATTAACCTATTTTTGAAATTTTGTTTTAGATTAGGCGAGTTTAGAGACCATTTTTTAATAATCTAAAAATATTTTTTAACTGTATGCATTCTAAGCATAAATATTTGTGTGCACTTTAAACTATTGTTTAAGGTTCAGATAGAACCTCCAGATTGTTTACCAACAAAACAACTTTTAAAATATTGATCTACAAACAAACCACACAAACATTTAAGATTTAATATTAGTCGAAACTAGAGCATTGTTCCCTCGGTATAATTTAGGCTAAAACCTAATTGAAAGAATTAATTGATTTACTGAACTTCACCTTTGCTCTTAATGTAACTTGTTTGGATTTTCTAGGAGGGGCCACACAGCGTGTTGGCCGACGATGAGTTCTACGATGCCGTGGAATCGGGGCTAGACAAAATGGAAGAGGAGCAAGAGCTAAGGGAGCGCCTGAAAAGTGGCCAAGTCATTCCAGTTACACCCCCGCCCACTTCGCCCGCCACCCTACATCGTCTCTGGCCGCAGGTACGATTAGGATTATTGTCTTGATTGTATTATTGATTTTCTGTCGTCTTAGATTGATAAGGTCGTCAAGCAACAGGTGGCGATGGCTCGTCTAGGCGTGGGAGAATGTGGCACTGGTTGGCAGTTGTTTGCCGAAGACGGGGAGATGCGAATGTACAGACGCGAGGAGGAAATTGATGGGATGGTGGTGGATCCCCTGAAGGCGGTGCATGTGGTTAAGGGCATTACTGGGCATGAAGTGTGCCATTATTTTTTTAATCCCCAGTTTCGATACGATTGGGAAAGTACGTTTTACTATATAGCCCTATAACGCTTGGCTCTATGTGCTCTATTATTTCAGCTACTTTAGAACAGATGACTGTATTGGAAACAATCTCAGAAGACACGCTGTTGTTTCTTCAAACTCATAAAAGGATATGGCCGGCTAGTCAGCGGGATGTAGTTTTCTGGTCCCACATGTCCCGCTTGCCTAACGACCAAGATAGAGATGGTCCTGATATTTGGACGGTGGTTAATAATTCCACAGAACACCCGGAGTATCCTGTAAGTTGCTTGACTAGTTCGTAAACAAGTGATTAACTTGTATTTTAGGCGAATGTTGGGAAATGTGTGCGAATATACCTGACCGTGTGTCTCCTCTGTCAAACACGAGTGAATCCTCCAAAAGATGGGGCTCCAATATCAAGAGATGATATATCGTGTAAGATAACGTACTGTTCCGTGGGTAAGTTTCGTCTGCTGTATAATTTAATTGCAGGTTTAACGATTTGTTTTTAGTTAACCCAGGTGGGTGGGCGCCTGCGTCAGTATTGAGGGCAGTGTATAAGAGAGAATACCCAAAATTTTTAAAGAGATTTACAGCTTATGTTACAAACCAAACGAAAAATAAGCCTATAATGTTTTAGTAACTATAAATAAAAAGGAAAACTGAATATAAGGTTAGGGATTTGATTATTTTACACACAGAAACACTCACACAAACAACTGATTTATTATTTATGTTTCGATACCATTAATTAAAACTGTTATTTTGTGTTTTCTTGATTGTTTTATTTATTTTTTCACTGTCATACCGTCCCAAAGGTAGGCCACTCTGTTTCACAACAACAACACATTTTGATTATTTTGGCGCTTACATTGCGATTTTCAGCGAGGAAAACCAGATTACAAGATGCCGTCTTCTATGTATATAGTTTAATTGGGTTCAAGTATATCTCTCCACGTCTTGTGCCGTATTTCCCAAGGAAAAATCACATTTGTAATCGCCTTATAGCATACCTACCTCAAACTTTTCCTCTCATTCTAAAAAGGACATGTAAACGAATACTATTTAAGATAAATTTACTAAGTGTTTTTAAGACTGCTTTAAAAGTTGAGACCAGTTGCCTTGAAATATTGTGAATAAATGTTTAGAAACAACGCTTGCCTGTTGAATACCAATAAGGAGTGGATTGCCACAGCAAATTTCTTGATCTAGGTCAACGTAAAACACGTGCTTGGCTTGTAGGATTATTATTGAGTAATAATGTAAGTTAAGCTTGCAGATTTTCCGAATATTTTCCAATTTTTTTAGATGTCTTGTTCTTGAGCTTGGTTTGTTTTGGTATTGTGGCCTTATTTTCGTCTGTCCAGTTAATTAAACAGGCAAGTGGTAGCTTTTTGTTATAATAATAAGATGTTTGTAAAAAGTTAAATATTGTGCGTAATTTTCAGGCTTCAGTTTTCCAGTCTATATTAAAATAAATTGTTTTTAAACGCAAAATTTGTTGAATAAAACAGTTTTGTAACAAATATTTAATATATTCTATTTATAGATTTTATAAATGTTTTGCTATTGATGTACAAATAAAAAAATGTAAACATACAGGGTGTGCGATAAAATGCACACACTAGTGTATTACAAAAGAAAAAAACGTGTAGAATTTTTTTTATAAATGTTTTTATAATTTCCTCTGCGTTTTTATTTAATCCTAAACAAATTGACTAGAAATTTATAACTAAAAACAGTTCCATCCTAATGGATTCCTTCTAAAGGTGTGAAGGATTTATATTGGTACAATTTATCGTCTCCGTATCCATATAATAAGCGCCCCACTCCATTTTCATCGTAGTACGGATATCTGTATTTTGGTCTAAAAATAACTATGTAATTTAATTTGCAATTTTCACACTACAACTGATTTACATACCGTTCAAAGTACTGAAAATTCGGCGCTTTCGGCTGGATTGCCTCAGCCAAAAACCCACAAAGTACACAAATCAACTGCAACATATTTAACAATTTTATTTGTAATAAAAAAAAACTCAAAAAACTTACCGTTATAATAAAAATTTTATTCATTGTGGTGCACACACTTTTACTATCGCTCGTGAAATAACTGTAATTTGAAGGTGAAACTTACCCAATAGTTGAAAGAAAGAGAAAGTAATCGCCCCACCAAATGCACCTTCTTTATCACCAGGTACCGTAGCGGGTACTTGACCTCTGGCTTTGCAATTAATTAGAGATGGAAAAAAGAAATTATTGGAAGAGAATTTTTTGAAAATAATATGTAGTAATTACAATATTTACATATTACATAACTTTCCCTTTTATGCTACTGCCAGTCAGGGTCTTAACTTTCACTTCGCAATAATTTACGCTCATTTAACCAGTAGTCGTCAACTAACGCGACTCTCTTCTAGTCACCATTAAAATGCATATTTTCCTCACGGTAAGTTATTTAAAATTTCTCCAAATTATTCCTCAAAAAAAACACATTTTAGCTAACAGTTTCTTTGGGCTTACTATCCAACACCCTCGCCTTAACTATCGTAAGAGATTTAATCCAATTCAACCTCGCTGGTCATCCTATACTACACAAAACAACCAACTGGCCAATAGATCCGGAAATTGGACTAAAAAGATCCAGACAGTACCAGGAGCTCAACGGATATTTAGGGGAAAAAGCGATTGAACGACTGGGACTAGGAATCGATGGACACGACAAAGAAAGGTTGATACAGCAGCGGATTCGGGATGAGGGACAATTAGGGGGCGTCAATTATTTAACACCGTGAAACAACCGATTTATAGTTAATGTAATATATTAATTTATTTGTTACATAAACAGAAAATAAATACAATGTATTAAACAATTAATCAATATAAACTACTTTATAATAAATTCATAGTTGTGAGTATAAATTCTATCAGGTCATAATCATCCATAATATAAACGGTATAAAAAAATGTCAACAATAATTAATTAGTACATAAATGATCTAATCGAATTATTACGTTTTCTTGTTAACCATATCACCCATATTTAATATACTAACCAGTGAACCGAACGTTTATAAAACAAGCGTTTATTGCTATGTTAAAAAACGAAACCTTACAACTAATTTGTTCTAAAATCATACTTATTCGATAACAAAAACAGAACAAGCCATCGATTATTTGATTGCAAAAATATGTAATACATCAAACATTTTTCTAGGTAGGTACACAGGGTGTTTGCGCTAATTTCGTTGTTATTGGAGCTACAAAGTCGGTTAAATTAGCAAACTAGTAGCATTTTTTCCGCTGATTACAATGGTGTAAACAAAAAAACAATTGACCATCTGGTTTTCAAGATATTCAAAAAAATAACATTTTTTTAAATGGAACACCCTATATATTTTTGCAAAAATCGATGGTAAATTAAATTCTATACAAAAAATGTCCTCATCTTTTTTTGATAATAATTTAAAATAAGCGAGTTATTTTGAAAAAAAGTTTGCAATTCTTTAAAATCAAGTAGCCATAAAACGGAATAGTAATTTATTAAAACCATACAATCATAATTTTGAATTTAAGCAAATTGAAAAATACTTGAAAGAATTACGGAAATATTGAAAATTTACAAAATTATAATTTTCATGGCTACTTGATATTAAAACTTTGAAAACTTATTTTCAAAATAACTTATTTTAAATAATTGTCAAAAAAGCATAAGAATAGTCTTTGTTCAAAATTTAATTTAGCATCGATTTTTGCAAAAATATACAGGGTGTTCCAATTAAAAAATGTTATTTTTGTGAATATATCGAAAACCAGATGGCCAATTGTTTTTCTGTTTTCACCATTATAATCAGCGGAAAAAATGCTACTAGTTTGCTAACTTAACCGACTTTGTAGCTCCACTAATAACAAAGTTAGCAATAGTGAACCACTTTGCGCAAACACCTGTATATTAAAAAGATTAAATAAAATAGTAATATTTCCATAATTCTTTCAAGTTTTTTTCAACTTGCTTAAATTCAAAATCATGATTGTTTGGTTTTAATAAATTACTATTCCGTTTCATGGCTACTTGATTTTAAAGAATTGATAACTTTTTTTCAAAATAACTCGCTTATTTTAAATTATAATAAAAAAAAATTAAGGACATTTTTTGTACAGTATTTAATTTGTCATCGATTTTTGCAAAAATATAAAAAAATGTTATTTTTGTGAATATCTCGAAAACCAGATGGTCAATTGTTTTTCTGTTTTCACCATTATAATCAGCGGAAAAAATGCTACTAATTTGCTAATTTAACCGACTTTGTAGCTCCACTAATAACAAAGTTAGCAATAGTGAGCCACTTCGCGCGAACACCCTGTATAATAAAATTTAAATATATAATTTATGGAATGCTCTACATTGATTAATAATAATGTATTTATCATACTGTTTAGAATGCGAGGCACAACAGAATTGAATCGTTTGCGTTAATTTAATGATGCTGAGAATCCTAGAATAATTTACGTAGAATAACCAATTCGTTGTAAATAAAACTACCCAACGTCTCCTACTAATTTGTACTTACAACAAAATAAAAACGTACAAAAACTTTTGGCTTAAGAAACAACACAACCAGTGCTTTCCGGTATAAAAACATCATCATCATCATCCACATCATTCTTCGCATTTTCCTTAACATTACCTGCATTCACGCACACATCATTGAGCTTATCCTGGTGATTGTTCACAGCGACGATTTTCTTCTCTTTTGTAGAACCGCATTGACTAGAACTATCCGGATTTGAGCTGCTGGTTTTACGAGATCGAGAAGACGATAAAACTGTGGCGGTTGGTAATGCCACTTTATTCAAACTGGCTGAGACGGCTTGTTGGTACTCGATTATTTGCTGGTGCTGCACTTTCGTTTCCAGAATTTTTGTTAGGACGGAGATTTGATTCTGTATTGCCAACATAAAGGCGCGGTAACCCAAACTAAAAATTAAACCATTAAAACCGAGTTATTCCGAATTTATACACATACCATTCAGTGTTTGTCCAATAATTTAGCAGTAAAAGACCCTGACGTAGCCTGGATACGGATTCTATTGATTGATCTAACGATTTGGCGGCGTTTACCGTGCGTAAAACAGCCATGGCATCGCGTAGTAAAACAGAGATTAAAAGAGACCACTCTAAACAACTGGCCTCCATAAACAATTGCAACAAATATCTAAAATAATCAAGTTAGTAACAATCAAACTGACTCTTACAGTGCTAACCTTAATTGAATCTCAGATCTATGCGAACCTTTACTCCCATTAATCGAGAGTTGCTCTAAGATTTGCGTGGACGGAACCTCCCAATTATCCGTAGAGTGTAAATCGCGGGGCTCATCACCCCACACACTACTCACCGTGCTCATCATCGACTCATCCACAACGGAATTCGTTTGTAAAACCGTGGACTTTAGTCCGAATAAATCATTTTTGCTATTGTCAAAAACTGTAGTGTCTTTTTTATAGAGCAATTCTTTGGCACTGCTTTTATCGTTTTGATTATTAGCGACATCTATTTGCGATATGTGGCTTTGCCCATCCAGCTCACTCTCAGTTATCTGACTGGATTGCTCCAACGTATTCATAGGAGTGATCAAACCGGTACAGGGAATCCCTTGAAAGGACATGTAACCACTATCACCTACTCTACTTGAGCTTGCGGGATAATTAAACGCATCCACTTTAAGAGCCTTTAGATGCTCTTCGACTGGCGACTGGGGAACTAAAACTTGCTTTTTAAATGTTGTTCCAAACTACTTAAATAATTCTATAAACTAACCTGAAGATAAACTATTACGAGCGCTTAACACAACATGCGTTGGATAAGGCCAAGTAAACTCCTCATGAAGCTGCTTTAGAGCCTTAATAAAATCATCAATCCTCGCCGCGCGGTCTCGCTCCTTTCCCAACCAAGCCACTAAGTGAAAATCCAGATGCGCAGCAAAATACCCCAAATCAGTTAAGCGTCTTGCCCCCAACAGCCGCCTAGCGTGCTTTTGCAATATCACATCAATAAAGAACTCTTCAGCTGTGTTACTAGGTGAACTAAACACCAAATTACCAAAAATCCTTACAACAACCTTACAAACTTACCGCGACTCCTGTTTGGAATTACCCACCGAACTCGGTACGGATTTCTTTCTGGTGGTACTCGGCGACTCAGCCACGGTGTTCATGTTGGAGTTCCCAACGCGATCGTTCATTTTCGGCGAAATGGTCGTGCTGTAGCTTCGGACACGAGGACCTTGCACATTGCCTAGGATGAGCGAGATGTCTTCGGCATTTGGACTAACTGGGGGGGTTTGAGGTGTTAAGCCTAGTTTGGCTGGGAGGACGAAGGAATTTCTAGGAGATTCCACGTCGTTTGGATCTGAAAATAATAAAAATTAAGGAGGGTCCTGGAGGTTAGTCAAGTCTGCTTTAGTGTACATTTTCTATAAATTTATAGAAAGTTACAGATTTGCGCAGAGTTGGCTTATTAATTTTATGTAGCTACCAATGGCTCGTAGAAACCGGACAAGATCCTTGGCTAGCTCCCATTTTGATTGATCCAAGGCTGTGTTTAATAACAACGTGGCGTACTGGCGACTCACCGAAGAAGTCTCTAAATTCTATAAAAAAATTTTTTTTATTTATTCAGAATTTCAAACTAATTCTCGTTTTAACCTGGAGTATTATCAGATAAGAAGCGGCAGTGTCCAACTGTCTTTTGGCCATGCACTCTTGAAAGAGATCTTTTGGTTTACCAGCCGCTGAGAAAAGATACGGCCAAAGGGCAATTTCAGTCTTTCTGGCACATTGCACCACAGTTTGTAGGTACACTGGAAATTCCATTATAAATTCTATAACACTAGGCAGTTGAGCATCTGGAATTGGCTCTTTACTAGTCGCCTCCTCTTCTAGCACCTACAAAACAAGCATTTAGAATAATTAACATAAAAAAAACAATTATTTCTACCTCGTGAAGAAGTAATTCTAACGAATGCGGAAAATACGGTAAACTCATACAACTCCTCGCTATTTCCCAGGCGTGGTAACCAAGATTTCTTCTGATTAATTGACGTAGAATTTGATGTAAATACACTTGACTCTATTCGGAAAAAAATCGATGATAAAACACGGCATTTTTTACACCAAACCAAAAACTTACAGTGCGTTGCAACACGCTGAAAGGCAAAGAAAACGGCGAGTTGGAATCGGATGTATATAACAGAGTATCATTTTCGGCACCTAATATTATTGCATCTTCAAAGAGTATTGCTGAAAACCACAAAAATAAAAACTAGTCGCTTTAGAAAAACTATAAGTTACCAAGAGGATAAATTCGCAAGTGAAACGGCAGCATAATTCGCTTGGACATGAACGTGTGAGTTTTATCACCATCTCTCGGATACAACGGCAGCCAAACCCGCATTCCATGAGCACCACAAAACAGCCACAAAGCCTCAGTTAAATGCGCCTAAAAACAAATTTACCAGTTCACAAAATTACTTCAACTAAAACTTACTTTATCTGGCCGTCTCGTCCCTGGCACCCAAACATTCTCCACGCAACTCGCAAGAACTGTAGGCATTAAACAAGTGTACTTTTCGCCATTTCGAACTTCTCTTTGTACCATTAGTAAACGCCCACTAACATTTAGTACCATACTTTCGGAGATGTGATGGTGTCCTCTTCCAGTTTCCGTGCGAAGCGATGTTAAAGTAATTGAGGTGATACAAGCAGGATGTACAGCCAGCGCAGAAATATCCACAGCTTGAACTTTAGACACATCCACATCGCCCACTAAAAAAAAATCTCAATTAATTCGCGTAATTTTCAAAAATAATCCTTCATACTTGGGTCGTTTTGCTGCAAATGCCATATGCAAACTTGCGCATCAGATCCAAATGATATCAGCTGATCCCTCAGGATATTTATCAACAAAATTGGTGCGGCAACTCGCACAATCCTAGCAAACTTATTATCTAGTTTGGCCTCGCGTGGGTAAAACCTGAGCTCGTCTGCATTATCTACTATGCTATAACAACCCATAACAATATAATCACGCCACCATAATAAACCACCGGCCACAATAAAATCCTTCTCCTGGCTTTCGTTGCCGAACAACTTCCAACGGCGCGTTTGCATGCTGTAGTGAGCCAGGCCGGTTCTGCCTGCAATCGCCATGTTTTGCCCTTCGGAATCAATGGCTGAATACTAAAAACAAATTTATTTAAAACAGTTTAATATTTCGGTGGTGCTTCGCACTCTTATAGGCCAGTTAGTGGCAGAGTAAGTGGACGGAACTGGCACCACGAGCCATTGCCTGCCCTCGGCTAACGTAGTATTCAAAGAACTGGTACTTTCACCAAAAACCCCTTCATCTTTACTGGTACGTTCCGAAAATAATTTGATTAAACTATCAGCTGAATTGACGTAGAGTTTATCCTCGCCTTGAAGGTACAAGTGGCTTTGGTGGCTCTAAAATTCAAGTATGATTACGTATATAGCCCAGATAAATTCCTTAGTTTTTTCGTACCATGCAAGGATTTATGGTTAGCGCGCTTTTTACAAAATCTAACTGCAAAATACTGGTTGGAATACAGTCAAGTTTAGGATTGCCATTTGTGTCGTTTTCGCTCGGAACAGTCTCTAAATCACTACGCACCATCCACAGTTGATATCCTTCAGTTGCAAATTCCTGTAGCCAATTTAATGTTAAACAATACAAACATCTTTTGGAATCTCTTACCATAGACAAAATTTGCAAGGGATTATTCTTCTGAATATCAATGCTCAAGCCATAATCCCAACCAAGCGAACACATCAACAACGCGCCGAAAGTTGACCACATCGCCATCCCGCCTTTGCTCCAAGATGCCACTAATGCACAGCCATCGGGCGTCCAAAGTATTTCCCTTACCGCCCCTGGACACCCAGGATAATCCTTACTGCTTAAGACGCAGTTATGCGACACTTCCAATCCTCCTGTACTCTCATCCACGTAGTACACAACGCATTCAGAACTAAAACACGAAAAATACCACAAGGTTCTTAAATCTTAAGAACTCCTCTTACTTTGCTCGTCCAAAAGTTATTAGGCGATATTTGTGGTTAATAGTGGTGCACGTGGCGTCTTCGATACCCTGCGCCCAAATTCCTTGCACTTGCTACAAAGAATTACTCATACTACTAAGAGGATTGAGGTTATTTATTGACTTACGTTTGGATCGAACTTCAAAGACGCTGCGGTTAGAAAAGCAGCCCGCCCGTCGTTTAAAACTATAGAAAAACCACCAACTAAAGGCGAGTACTCTATCTCAACTATGTATGTGTTTTCCTCCACAATTGGAATAGCTACAAACCGAAACTCTGTTGAAGGATTCGACTAATTTTCCAACACTCACCTTTGGAAACCTGTTGATTAATACAAAACGGTATCCGTCGTAAATCTAGCGTATAATCCCTGTTTTGCGTACCATCCCAACGATAACGCAGCACATGCCCCTCTGTGGTCGCCAGCATGATTTCCGTCATGGTTATACAAACTATTCCAGTGATTTGCCCATCCCAAACCATAACTTCCTGATTCTACAAAAAATTATATTAAAACACAACTTATTAATATTATCTACTAACCAATGTTAAAGACAGTGGGGGGATTGTCTCCTTAATAAACAACTCGGCGCTATCACGCCGTAAATTCGCATGGGGCGAGTCAGTCTGCACATACAAACCCTTCTGGTCCGATACCCCCAGCTTGTAAAATAAAAGGTGCCCTTCGGAGGTCTACAACATTATCACTTGAGATAACTTAAGTAATTACTTGTGGGACTTACAGCAATGACAATCATACTGGAGTCTGGTTTCCATTCGGCTGTGATGTTTGTGCCGAACTTTTCCAAAGATTTTGCGTCGCGACGATGGAATACAATTGGAACACATGGCTATGGGAAAAACATTGTAGTGGCTTAACTATACGTGAACAAAACCCACCTTGCAAAACCATATTGCTAAAGAGTCATCACTTAAAATAGCAAACAAAATTTTATCCCTGTTACAAGTTATTTGTTTGATGGAGTACGGTCCCAGTTCGGGAATTTTTATAACTTTTGGCCAACCAATTGGAAAATACATGGTTAATTATAATAACTATTATGCTAATTCATTACGTCTACAGAAGTTTATACCATTTTTTTTAAATAAAAATATCTTTTTGACAGATCAACTATCTCCATATTTTTTTCTGTTGGAGAAATTTGTTGTGGTTTTTTGTCTTGTTGTCGTTCATTTAGCGCTAGCTTCAGGCTGGTCGGTATACAGTTTTCTATGGGTAGTTCATGGATAATTCCATAGATGGAGCAGTGGTTGACTTGAGATTTTAATGTACCAGGTGTAGTCAATATATTAGGGGATTTTTGGTATGAGGTGCAGCAAAATTTATTAATAATGTAATATAACACAGTAAATTATGACTATATTGATTCCAAACCGTAATTTTCGTTATGTGATAATCCGAATCGTCGATAAATTCGAATTTGGTCGTTTTTTTTTTATCAAAATCTCACTTTTCTCTTACCTATAGTTTTGCTTTTTTAAATATTCCAGATGTATTTTATTTTACAACACTTCATAATAATAATTTATAACTTAAGAAAATCTTATATTTTTATGTAGAAAAAATATTGTTTAGTAGGTGTTGTAAGTTTCTCAGGACCGGACTGGTCTAAATAGGCCCACCAGGAAGAGGTTCGTATTTTTTGCTTGTTCAAAAACGTCCAAAAATGAAGCAAACATTTCCGATAATAATTGAATGTCCGCTAAAGAGACATACAGAAACTCCTCCTATTCCCCCATTATCTCTGTTCTAAAGCCCCCCGCCGCCAACTCTTATCACATGTGAGCACTGGAGGTGGCACACAACCATCAGAATCAGATCCAGCCGCCACGACATGTTGACAGACAAACAAAGATAGAGAGGTTGTCTTTGCCGCCCCCCATTTCCATGTACGAATTCGACCTCACACCGCCCGCCCTGTCGTTGGCAATTATTGACTGGTGCCAAGTACAGCTCCAGAATGTAAATTAGGGGAACTTCACATCAAATCAAAGCAACAAGCTGAGAGAGAATCTGCCACTTCGCGCTGCTTTGTTCAAACATCTCTAAATCCCAACAACCAAAACAGACTTCTCTCAAATACAAAACTATGTTATGTAATGTTGGCTCACAATGGGAGGATGGAGGTGGGAAGGGGAGGAATGCTCATTTTGATTTCAATTGACTTATTAAGTGAATATTTGGGGAAGGAAAAGCTGTCGTTGGTTTATTAAGTTGTAATTGGATTGGTTTGTTTGTTAGTTTAAATTACAGGAAGCCCAACTGAAAAATTGTAATAAATAATATTCAGCTATGTAGGCATGCTTAAATAACATTACCAAATTTGCATGTCATGAAATATCGTTAAAAAGTGGTGCCTTTTTGGTACAATTTAAAATATCTTCATAACATGAATTTTTATTTATTAATCTATAATACTGTCCACCTATAGATATAAATTTATACTGAATAAAATCCGAAAATCCATAATTGTAAACACAGTTCCAATAATATAATAATATTAATACCAACCCGAGGGGATCAGGTGTGGAACAAACGACTGACTATTCGACATGCTATAGGGCTTAACTATTCCAACACGTACAAGCTAGAACTGCAATCAAATCACATGATTGAGGGGCCTGATGGCAATCAGGGTTTAACCGTGCCCCCTGCGGTCCCTATTCCAGTTGTCTGCGCACCAGCCTTCCAATAGCCATCAGAGGCGATTAAGGGCAAGTGATTGCTTAGTGGCAAATATAACTCAAGTCGTATAGATTTATACGATATTGACAAAAGCGATGTTATGACAGAGGATTGCAATATACAACGCCACTAAGGTCTCATTTCCTGATTGCTCTGGACGTAGCAGGAAATTTATGACTGTATAGATGGAGGGGTAGTTTATGATTGATTTGGGATTATTGGGAAGCTGCCTACAGGTCTAAATTAATTGCACTATATGCAGGGTTTACTTTAAAATATACTACAGAAATTGGCGGATGCGCCGGTTTTTCACGGATTTTTTTATACAATTTTAGAAAACAGTGTGATAATTATCTGTCGTCATCGTACTGTTCATGTGAATTAAACTATAACTCCATACCTGCCATCTTAAAACTAATCTTATGCCGTCAGATCATTCTTAGAAGAATTGGACTGTAAACTGTTTTTATAAAAATTCTATCAAAATTATTAATTTTTTCTTTATTATAGGTATAAACATTTTGATGGGCTGGTTTGCAAAAGCGGATGAGACATTTTCATATCGCAATTTTTTCAATAAAAATCAGCTGAAAAAGTAGTTTTTGATATGCTACTAGAACTAGATCTTTAAACAAAGAACAGAACTAAAGCCCCACTATGTGTAAGTGTGGATAGAAGTGAATGGTAGCTGAGTTTGTGATTAAATTACCGGGTCAAATAAAATCAGGCGCAAATTGAATCAGGCGTAAAGAGATTTGTCACCCATTACTATCACATTCAATTTTACTATATGCGCTTTCCTCTGCTCTTTATTTTAGCCTCCACTCTACATACATATTCCCAAACATCCCCATCATCACAAATCTGATGTTTTCTTTTGGAAAACGACTTAAAATCGGAACATTTATCAAAATGTGCAGTCTGTTTTTGTGGTCAGAGGCGGACTGAGGTAGGCGGTGTCACAAAGGTCGGCGGTGGTTCACAGCGGGGGATTAAAACAGTTGGCGGGCGATGCGACATGGTTTCGACATTACAGTGATTGCTATGGGGACGCGGCGAATACCGACGCTGACGTCGGTTGCCCACATATCTGTTGCAGAACTGCTACATCCACATTCGCAAAATTCACCCCTTTCGATATTGTTACGTAAATGGTGTGGAATACTTAAAAATTATATTTTGTTTAGTAAGAAATAGCTTAAAAATTGTTAGCTTAGTGAAATTTGTGGTTTTGTGAATTTTTATAAAAAAAACATTCGCGCAATCTACATCTTTACAGATCTATGGAAATTTTAAATTCGTCTTTTGATTATTTCAATATCGTACTTTACAAAATTCTATTTATTCCAAACTATAAATTTCCATCGATTTTGCGCTATTATTATAAAATTATTATAATATTTGTCAGATCATTTTATATGTGCCCACATCCTCTACGCCGATTTTATAATATAATAACAAAACAAAATAAAATTTAACGAGCGTATAAATATAATCATGCGGACCGATGAATTTAAACACAATCCGCACAAAACCAAATAAAAAATATTTAACTAAACCACAAACAACGAAGTGCTATTGTTTAGGTTTTAGGGCATGATACACTCTTCAATTTACATTAGGGTAGGTAATGAATACAAGCACACATAATATAATAAATTGCTCATACATCATCATCGTTTACATCTCCAATTACATTTGTGTGCCTTTGAGGATTTAGCTACTTCAACTGGAACGATCATTTAAAATTATATCACACAAACACACACAAAATAATATTTTCGTAAACAAAAATGATTTTTTTCATGGAAATAAATGGACACGTGTTTTTGCAACAGCTGAATGGAATCAATTTGAGTCTCAAACAATAGTCGTCAATAGAATAGATAGTATACGTCAATTGCACGACCTTTTGTAGACCACCTGTCGTGATTACTGGCGTTCAAATTTATTTACATCATATCTCTGTAATTCAGTGCATTATTCTGTCAATAAAATTTGTTTTGCTCTGGTGGGTCAGGTAATTAAACTCAATAATTTACGGTAATAATCTTTGGTGGGTAGATATACGAAAAAATTGGGAAATTTTGGGTTTTAATTGGGAATGAATCTAAGTTGAAATAAAGCCGCAACAAAGAAGAATGTTTAAAATGTGGCGGATGCGCCGGGATAATAAAATTTAATGTCATAATTTTGGAACCACTGGGCAGATTTTAACTAAATTTACATTTTTACAAAGCGAAATGTAGATTTAATTAGAAAAAACTCGTTCCAAGGCTCTAATGGTTGTCTTTGTATATTTTTGAGACGTTCAAACTAAAACTTTAGAAATTGTACAAAATTTCATGGATTGTCAGTTCTGGTGCCACAGTTTTAGAACCACTGGTTAAATTTTAAGGTAATTTACATTTTTATAAAGCGAAATGTACGTTTAATTAGAAAAAGCTCGTGCCAAGGCTCTAATGGTTGTCTTTGTATATTTTGGAGACGTTCAAACTAAAACTTTAAAAATTGTACAAAATTTCATGGATTGTCAGTTCTGGTGCCACAGTTTTAGAACCACTGGTTAAATTTTAAGGTAATTTACATTTTTATAAAGCGAAATGTACGTTTAATTAGAAAAAGCTCGTGCCAAGGCTCTAATGGTTGTCTTTGTATATTTTTGAGACGTTCAAACTAAAACTTTAGAAATTGTACAAAATTTCATGGATTGTCAGTTCTGGTGCCACAGTTTTAGAACCACTGGTTAAATTTTAAGGTAATTTACATTTTTATAAAGCGAAATGTACGTTTAATTAGAAAAAGCTCGTGCCAAGGCTCTAATGGTTGTCTTTGTATATTTTGGAGACGTTCAAACTAAAACTTTAAAAATTGTACAAAATTTCATGGATTGTTAGTTCTGGTGTCACAGTTTTAGAACCACTGGTTAGATTTTAAGGTAATTTACATTTTTACAAAGCGAAACGTAGGTTTTATTACAAAATACTAGTACAAAGGCCCTAAGGCTGCTTTTGTGTGTTTTTCGGACTTTTAAAATGAAACTTAGAAAATAGTGCCAGATTTCGTATAGTATGATAGTTTTAGCATCATAATTTTAGAGCCACTGTTTAGATTTTAATTAAATTCACATTTTTACAAAATGAGATGTAGGTTTTATTGTAAAAATCAATTATAAGGCACTAACGGTCGGGTTTGTATGTTTTTCAGGCGCTAAAATTGAAATTTTCAAAATAGCGCCAGTTTTCGTACATTGATGGTTTTAGTGACAAAGTTTTAGAACTGCTGGTCAGATTTTAAGTAAATTTACAGAATGTAGGTTTTATTACAAAAAATCTGTTCCCAGGCTGTAAAGTTTGTCTTTTTTAAAAGTTTTAAAATAAAACTCTGAATTTAGCACCAATTTTCATGGATTATCATTTCGGTGTCATAGTTTTAGAACCACTGGTTAGATTTTAAGTTAATTTGTAGATAATGGTAGATTAGATTAATTTCTAAAAAATCGCCACCTCAAGTTTTCAATATCAAATGGATTCGTTTTGCCACCTGAAAAATAATTTAGCTGCTCATCGTAAAATATTTATTTAAACTTCTGTTGTTCCAGCTAAAACCTACCCCCTCGTGATGAATTTAATCCGATGTATTGTATGTATGTCTGGTGCTCCTGCTGGTGCAGCTACTCTAGCAAATCTCATTCATCAGTGCGAGCGAGCAAAGTGTCTCCGGTATTATGTAAATTTACGATAAAAGTTGTGATGGGATATAAAGAGGGATATGTAATATACATATATAAATAATGAAGACGGCAATATTTAGTGTGTGCGGTCGAAAGGGTCAGCAGACACAGTTTCGCACTATCTTTGATTAGCTTGTTCACACTTCCACCAGTTTGGGAAGTGATGCATTGCATCACCGACGGCGACGCCTGCCGTCCCATATAATTTCTACACTCGCCTCATTTCTATGTGCATTTTGATGGGGCAACATAATTTTAACCGGGGCGGCAGACTGTCTTGAATTAATTTTGTTGATATGTTAAAAAAAACTCCCATGCATTTCTATTGTAAATATTTTATGAAATTTCAAGTTTTTGGCCATCCGAACCAAATCCTATATAAAAATATTAATTTTTGGCAGTACAAATTCGAAAATTTATCACTAAATTTCAGCCATTTCCACTACCTATAACTTCCTCCAAACTGTCCTTTATGTAACAATAATTCAACCTAATAATTGAGATTACAATTTGGTTGTGTGGTTCTGAACATTTCATTTTACAATGAATAGTTTGTTGGTTTCGAATCTGTTTGATTCTGTTGATGAGTTCATCAATGTGCACATGCTTGTCTAATACAAATGGATTGGACTCTAGGGGGTAGGTAGGTATGTTATGTGCATTCATATCATCGAAATAATTAATCGTTGAACAGGACAAATAACGCGCATTTCTGTTGGTGAAATATATAAATTTATAACTCATGAAAAAATACAACAAACAAACAACCAGGGGTGAAAATATGATATAAAGGAAAATAAATTGGGAATAAGAGGGAGGGAGTCGACAAAAAATGGTAGTTTGTAAAAATAATTTGATGATTTTACGATATGAATTAGGTTACGTTAGGTTAGATACCTAAATAATTTAGGTTATAATTTTTTTATAGCTCATTTAAATCATGATGTTTTTGGCATTCTACAGGGTGAGTCGCAATAAGTGTGACATGCTTTACCTGTAAATACTAGGCCTAAAACTGAGACGATTGACGCAAAAAGTTATTATACTAAAAACCTTAACTAAAAAGTTATAGGCGTTTGAAGTTTCAGAAAAAAAAATTTTTTTGCTAATAACTTCTAAACTAATTGAATGAGAAGAACCAATTCTTGGTAGTTGCTAATGAATACTAAAGACCTTTAATTTTTTAAATCAAACTTTAAGAAGATGGTTTTTTAAAGTAAGTAAAGTGTTTAACCTTCTGGAACTTTTTTGTCCTTAAAATTTTAATTATAAAAAAAAATGCATTCAATAGGAAATTTAATTTAAAAACTTTTTGATCTCTTGTAAAGTTTTGATTAAACGCACCGTTAAGCTTTAAAAAATTAAAAACTAACAGCATGTTTTTACTAAGTTTCAAAAAAACATTACCAAAAATTTTTTTTTCTGAAACTTCAAACGCCTATAACTTTTTAGTTATGCATTTTAGTATAACAACTTTTTGCGTCAATCGTCTTAGTTTTAGGCCTAGTATTTACAAGTAGGTAAAGCATGTCACACTTATTGCGACTCGCCCTGTATAGATATTATTGTTTTCTTTGTCCAAATTTCATATTTGTAATGTAGATATATCTAACTTAACATTTCTTCTATCTCTTAGTTTGTAATTAAATGTGTAAAAGTATATTTTTTCAATTTTCCTATAGGTAATATTTATAATTTTTTTTTGTTATTTCATAAATTATTCCTTTTTTTATCTCCCACTTTAATAATCGATTTCGAAACTATTTTCGTTTAACTTTTCTTATCATTACACCTGATTTTTCTCCTAAAACCATCATCCCTTCTCAGACCTGAAGACGCCTGAAAAAACCCGTCGTATCTTGTAGCAATGTCACTGAAGTGCAGAGGTCATCCAGGGGATGAAGTGGGTGGGGCGCCAATGCGAGTAAAGAGCACGATAGACCAATGGGATTAACGGCGCCCAGCCAATGGAATTGCTGCTCTACCAACCACCACGGTTCACAAATCAACCCCCACTAGACTGCCACCTACATCATGGAAAACAACGACGTTTCCAAGTATCCAAGTGGAAACAAAAATTACTGAAATTATGAAAACTACCCCTAATATTAATAGTAGTTAATAGTACTAATAACAATTTGTGGTGAATAAAAGTTTTTTTATTATTGCGATTTGTTTTTCAAGTTGTCATTATATTATCTTTAGTTAAGGGATGTTTTAGTTTTCTCATTTAATTTCAGATGTTGAGGACTTGGCTGTGTGAATTTTAACTGTGGGCTAGCGCAGCAGCATCAGGTTAAAAAGGGAGTTAGATGGTTGCACAAGCGAATATACAGGGCGCAGCCGCGTGGCCTAACAGAAGTTAAACACAGGGTAGCAAACTCTGATCCCGCCCCATGGATGATATACCACCTAATATACACATACACATACAACTCTCACAATACATCGTGTTGTACCGTCGAATCACTTCCATCCAAACCACCACGAAAGAAAAACATAACATCCCTTAAATAACAAAAAAATCCTCTAAGTCAATAAGTTATAATATAAGCGTGATAAACTATAGATCATACAGGAACCTAAAACTTCCTACAGAGTACCTAATATGATTTTATGATAAAAGTGAGCGTAGTTTTTGTTATAAAAAATAAGTACTCGAGATGGATTGTAGTACAGTGACTCAGGCAACAATTTTGCCCTCATTGCACCAGCCTTGTTCGCCCGAGCAGCATCCTATCCATCCAACAGGTAAATAGTTTTCGTTAGAATAATTTATACCTAAGTAGTGAGATCACCAAAAATAAATTTTGTGTTTACGAAGTAAGGCGAATTAAATATGTCAATTTTAGTTTTAAAAAGATTTGGATCTACAATTTAGTTATTTCTGCAAAATTTCATGACTGAATATTCAAAAACTATATTTTCTATATATTTATATAGTTGTTGTTTCATTATATGTCCTAAATCGGATGGATTCTTCTATGGGATTAAAAAGAAGTTTTTCTAAAAGTTTTCTAGGAAAGGTGAATAAGTTCAACATGTAGATATTTTTAAACTAGTTAATGAGTTAAAGTTAATTTGTCGATATTTTGAAAGTGTAAGGTGTATTTCTAAAATTGGTACAGTGGCGTCTCTGTCTCTATAATGGAGTATTTTTTAATTATTTTCTTCTTAAATATTTATTATACATTTTATTAAAATTTATATTTAGTGGAAAGCCACAAGAAAAACTTGATACAGCACAAATAATTTGAAGAACAGTTTCTAATCTAACTCAGTGGCGCACCTAATTTACCCTAATTTTATAAAAATAATAATTGGATTATAAAACAAGAGAAATTTTAGTAAAATTGGCGGATGCGCCGGGTTTGTAACAACACAAATAATTTGAAGAATAGTTTAATAATTAACCCAGTAGGCACCCAAGAATGCCTCCTCGCCCCTATAATATTTTTTATAAGAACAGTATTCGGATACCAGATTTTAAATTTTTTTATAAAAATGGCGGATGCGCCATTTTTTTTTACAAATTTCTAAGTTTCATGTCATATTTTTTGTTGTTTATAGTCGACATCATTTAAAATGTAATTTTTAATAGTTTTTAGATAATCGGAGACGCTATTTTTAGTACAAGTTTATAAACAGCAAAACAATCCTCTCATGTATTTAAAAAAATTCCAAATGCTAAAGATATCATAATATCCTTAATATTATTTAATTTTTGTATATTGCTATTCCATTTTAAGTTTAATTTTTATGAGGAACAAACAAATACGAATAGAGAAATGTAAATCAGGCGAAGCGTTACATTTTTTGTTTATTTTTATACCAATTTTATTACCAAAATTATTAAATATAAACGCAGTTTTTTTAATTTTTTGTTTCTTATGCCAAAATTTAGCAGCTTCTATTCAAATAATAACGAATATATTTATACAAAAATATCCAATTTTTTTATGTAAATACAGGGTGTCCCAGTTTATATCGTCAGGATTTCACATGCCACTAAAGAAAATAAATTATTTTAAATAATTTGCTATAAATCAATAAAAAAAAAAAGTTTGCCTTCTGAAATTTTGCATAGATCGTTTTTTTGTATTCTCTTATTAACAGTGGTTGCAATTATTTTATTTAGAACACAGAGGCGTGGGTACGGGTTTCTTCAAAAACATTTAATTGAATAAAACGTACGCCACTGTTTTTTTTGCAGCACCAATATACAGAGAGTATTTTCCATTCAATTTAGAAACTTTTTCGTATCTTATAATTTTTTGATAACTTAACTCAAAATAACCTAATAGTACAGTAAATAAGGGAGAAAAAAAGACTTCAAATAGACTTTTTTTACCCTACAGCCAATTTTTGTAGAATCTTCTAGAGAGTCACCCTGAAAGTTTAAAACTGAGTTTGTGTAATCGTAGACCCCGCCCTTCCTTCACCAGCCCTCAATTAAGGGTTGGATTTTTTTGGTTACTGAATAACTTTTTTCCTATTAAATTTTCGAAAAAAAGGGTCAGTACAAAGTTGTAAAGAAAAATATTTCCTACAACTTATCTTTTAAACTTTTTTGATATTGTCGATATTTAAAAAGTTATTCAACAAATAAGTTGAAAATTTTGGGGAAAGAGTAGTAAGTAGTAGTAGTAACTAGTACCTAACTAGAGAAAAATTTCCCTAAAATTTGCAACTTATTTATTGAATATCTTTTTAAATATTGACAATATCAAAAAAAATTAAAAGGAAAGTTGTAGGAAATATTTTTCACTACAACTTTGTACTGATGCTTTTTTCGGAAATCTAATAGGGAAGAACCTCTTCAATAAATAAGAAAAAAAAAGTTAAGTTATCAAGAAATTGTAAGATACAAAAAAGTTTCTAAATTGAATGGAAAATACTCTCTGCATATTGGTGTTGCAAAAAAAACAGTGGTGTACGTTTTATTCAATAAAATGTTTTTCCACTATTAATAAGAGAATACAAAAAAAAATCTATGCATAATTTCAGAAGACTAACTTTTTTTGTTAATGATTTATAGCAAATTATTTAAAATAATTTATTTTCTTTAATGCCCTGTACATCAAAAAGGAAGGAACATTCGACCATAGTTTATTAGACAAACCACCTTTAATTTTCGCTAAACTATCGACTGGTGAAATCCTGACGATATAAACTGGGACACCATGTATATTAAGTACCTACTAAAAGTAGATATCTAGTAGTATCTAATTTCTTTTAAAAAATGGTTAATTTTAATTCTCCTGGTAGGTACATAAAACTCGTGATTGTTTCGCCTTTTATACAAAAATAAGAAAAATTGCATCACATTATGATTCTGCCTCAAAAAGTTTCAAAATGTTACTATATTTTGTGTAGAATTTTGAAACTTAAAGAATATTTCTCAAATTTATACAGAGGCGTCACTACTACTATTATTTCCTTCTCTAATATTAATTACATAATATTATAAAAAAATCCTTTTTAGTTGAAATTTACAAGAAAATCCCTTGATACACATCTAACCTGAACCCAGTGGCGCACCCAAAAATGTCTACTTAACCCCCACAATATTTCTTATAAGAAAACTAATTGAATCTCATAAATAACTACAAATAAAATATATTAATACAAAATGATAGCGATACAAATAATTAAACAACAATACAACATCTTCCCCCACCTGTGCCTACCCTTACTTATACCCCCAACCCTTCACAGATTTGATGGCCTTAATGTAACAATACTTTTAGGGGTGTAAGTATTGAGTTTATAAAATCAGTTACAGTCAAATTGATATTAGAGTATTAATCAAGTGTGCTTGATTATCATGTGAAAGGGACCGGCGGCAGTGCATTTCTGATCCCATATGTCTGAATTTATTTTTAGAGCCCTTTTAGAGATAGTGTTTACAGATGGGGAAGTATTAAGTGTGATAATGGAGAAATTTGTTGCAACGTTTAGTTAATAATAAAATAAAAATTGTTTTGAAGTTTATTATATGTTATTATTATGATCTAGGGCTAGGCTAAACTTAATTGATAATTATCGTAGTTTTCTTTAAGTATTTTCTGTACTAAAAATGTGGCATTAAAAAAATCATATATCATTTAAACTGCGCCATTACAAATCACTTAGTATATCAAAAACCCCCTGTATAAATAAGAATAAAAAAAAACGAATTATACACACAAATCCCCTCAATAAACCATACCAAATCAATTTCCATAACAATAGCACCTTTCCCTTGTGACACGCTAAAATTTGTGCCATATGTAAAGTGCTACAAAATATTTTTGCTTGGGCATCTCGTGCCCTACACTAGATCTTTAGCTAGGCTCAACTAAACAGGGCCAACGGACACCCAAAGGCCATGAATCGGACAGAGACAATCGAGTACCCTAGGATTACTCGAGTGTCTATTTAATTCTGGGTGTATTAATTTGTATTATATGGGGATAAAGTGGTGGCATTATGATAGAAAGTTAGGTGAGGGCTTGGGCACAGGGTGAACTTACGACCCTTTTGTAACTTCCGAGATGGGGTGCCTGCAACTGTGTATTACTTATATAGAGCGATATTCTACCATGTGGTCAAGCAAATTAAAAATCTATTATAGGGACAAGGAGATTTAAAGCAGATTTCACGCTTGTTGATGTAAAACGTTTTTTTATAGGGTGATTTTATTAGGATAAATAATTTAAGTATCTTTATACTACAGATTTACGCACATCTCCAGGTAGTGTGGATTGTTACGGATCCGACGGCGATCATCCGCTAGCTCTATGCCTGCCAAACTCCCAGACCTTAGTCCAAGCGTCTCGCACACCACCACCTCCATGGAGTGTCCCCACGAAGAAGGGCACACCTGGTTTGATTTGTGTGGTGTGTGGTGACACCAGTTCGGGAAAGCACTATGGGATTTTGGCGTGTAATGGATGCTCGGGATTTTTCAAGAGATCAGTCAGGAGGAAGCTGATATATAGGTGAGTTAAAAAATTAAGGATTGATTGGGAAATAAGCATTTCTTTTCTTTACTTTTTTATTAAAAGCACTTTTCCCTCCCCCCAAGTCAGATGCAAATTTTCCGAACCAGCAATCATAAAGTATTACTAAAGAATTGCAAAAATAAATCCTTCTTTCAAAATTCAATTAAACTGTATATACATTGCGGTTTGCTTTGAGTCCCCTTTATTGGTCTCCAGCCGTCGGTTATCGTCATTTCGCCATGGAATGTCGTTTACATTTTGTACGCTCGCTTTTTGCCTACTGTGCAACCATTTCATTTTCATCCAATCGTGATGTTCATGACAAGAGAAAAATATGTCTTAAAACAAATCGAAAAATAAAAATACAAGATCGAACAAAACCAATATAATGCTTGTGTGTGTTCCGTTTCCACCGCACCGCCCCCGCAAAGCAATAAAATTATATCATTTTTCCAAAAGCCTATTCGTTAAAAGTTTCTAAATCCTGTCAACACTCAAAAGCATTTTTGTTAGATCGATTCTTATTATTTTCATCCTCCATTACCTGTTTCTTTTTTCCCAAAACTTTAGTTATATGACAGCAAACTGGAAGGGCGAAACAGAGATAGATTTAAATGGTTTACTTTTTTTTTATTGTACTTTGGCTGGCACTAATCATTTTCTGAGACCTCGCTGTGACAGTATATCTCCAATTTAATAGGTCTGAAATGTCTCTCTGACTCGGATTTTATTTCCGTCTTTTGTGTGCCGGTGGAGAAAGAGGGAAAGTTGGTGGCAGGGGGGTGGCACAGGCGGAGTGTAACAATGTAGACTCGCGCGTAAAAGGGATGTATTTTTCTAAATCCCTTTGGAAGGAAGTGTACGAGGTTTTCCATTTTTCCCATCTGCTTCCGCAGTGTTCACTCTTCAGTCTGCTATAGGCTATAGTTCATGAGGCTTTGGACCTTCCAGGGACGGATTCAACGTAAATTTGAATAGCGCAAGGGGTTTTTACAGCACCTCAAACGCCGCTTAGAATTTGTTAGAGAAAACCGCAAATTTAAGATCAGTTTTCGAAAGGACCATTAGAATTTTAAGCCATTTTCTTGTTGACATTTTTAATTTGTCGGAATTAGTAAAATTTAATGAAATTAAAATTAAAATTTGGTAGTTGGTGGTTTCTATGGTACCGAAAACAATAATAATGAATCAATAAATGTAATTTCATATCGGAAGATTTTTTTAAGTGAGTAATAGGTCAAAAATCTAAAATAAAACACATTTTTGTTGTAAAATTCGGTTATAATGAGTGGGACAAGGACATATTTATGCGTATTGCAATAAGTGCGACAGAGACTATTTGAAAATTGCTGGAAACCCTCAAAATTTTCACAAAAAATTTAACTTAATTTTTATATTTTAAAAAGTTTCTATATTTTAAAAGTAAATTGAAATTTACTTTGGAATTTTTGTTAATTTTTGAGGTTAATTAGTTAAATAAATTCCTGTTCCAGTACCGCTGATGACATTGTCATAAACTTTCCACTGTTACAAAGAATAATCCAAAATTTGTAAAATATTCTAATAAAGTTGACTGTTTTCTATGGTCCATAAAAAAAGTAATAATTCAATAATGTAATACAACTAACTCATTTCCTCACCACCACTGAGGTAGAGTTTAGGCGCGTTTTTTTAACGTGGTGTCCCCAGGAGGCCTAATCCACGGTCAATATTATAGAGCATATATGTAATTATTTACAACTTGATAAGTTTCATATTCATAATTTTTGCATAAAAATAGATTTCACCCCAAATTTGGGTTGATAAATTTTATAATATTAATGGCACTTTTTGCAGTGTCAATGGGAAAGGTATGATATAAGGGAGAAATATAAATAATAAAACATAGGTACATACATATATTAGATTTTTGGATTTTCTCCAAAAATTTGTTCAGGTGCAGTTTCTTAAACATGGTAATGTTATCAGAAAAATAAGTTGTTAATGAAAGGGAAAGAGGGAAGGCCTATGTGGATTATATTAATAATCTCACAGTAAAATTATCTAAAACATTTAATATATATATTTTTTTTTTATAAATTTAAACAATTTTTGTAATTTTGAAACAATAACTAAATTAATTTGCTAAAATATGATTTTGGGCAACGGCTTAAATACAATACTTTCCAAAAATCAGAACCTTATTCGTATTTTATAAGAAAGTCATGGCTGGACACATCAGATATTTTATTTTTCTTGTCAATCTCAAGTACAATTAAAATTAAAAATATTCTGATTTAGATAGATTTCGATGCGTTCTATCCAAATTTCCAAACTTCATTGCGATATTTCTACGCGTTTTTAAGATATGACGTTTTGAATCGGAAAAAAAGTTGAAATTGGATTTTTTCAAAGTGCTATAACTTTTGAACTAAACTAGGTATTGTTGAACTGTTTCCACATTTATTATCACCTCTGAACTATATTTCATAATTATTATTAATATACCAAATTTAAGGCATTTTGGATTTTTATCATAAAATAGTTCCTACCCAAAGTACCTCCAAAAATCGCGTTTTTTTTATTTCTCCTGCCAATCCCAAGCACAATTAAAATTAAAACTATACTGATTCAGATAGATTTCGATGCGTTCTATCCAAATTTCCAAACTTTATTACGATATCTCTACGCGTTTTAGAGATATGACGTCTGGAATCCAAAAAAAGTTGAAAATTGACATTTTTTCAAAGTGCTATAACTTTTGAACTAAACTAGGTATTGGTGAACTGTTTTCACATTTATATTCACCCCTCAACTGTCTTTCATAATTATTATTAATATAGCAAATTTAAAGCATTTTGGATTTTTATCATAAAATAGTTCCTACCCAAAGTACCCCCAAAAATCGCGTTATTTTATTTCTCCTGTCAATTTCAAGTACAATTAAAATTAAAACTATACTGATTCAGATAGATTTCGATGCGTTCTATCCAAATTTCCAAACTTTATTACGATATCTCTACGCGTTTTAGAGATATGACGTCTGGAATCCAAAAAAAGTTGAAAATTAACATTTTTTCAAAGTGCTATAACTTTTGAACTAAACTAGGTATTGGTGAACTGTTTTCACATTTATATTCACCCCTCAACTGTCTTTCATAATTATTATTAATATAGCAAATTTAAAGCATTTTGGATTTTTATCATAAAATAGTTCCTACCCAAAGTACTCCCAAAAATCGCGTTATTTTATTTCTCTTGTCAATTTCAAGTACAATTAAAATTAAAACTATACTGATTCAGATAGATTTCGATGCGTTCTATCCAAATTTCCAAACTTCATTGCGATATCTCTACGCGTTTTCAAGATATGACGTTTTGAATCGAAAAAAAAGTTGAAAATTGACATTTTTTCAAAGTGCTATAACTTTTGGACTAGACTAGGTACTGGTGAACTAGTTTCACATTTATTATCACCTTACCAATACTTGTATTTAACTATTTAAATTTAAAATATAGTTAAGATATTTTCGTGAATCTTGGTTGCGACATCAAATAACTAAAAACCCACAATTTCCTTCTAATCCTTCCAATCCTTCAGCCCGAATTTCAGCTTTTTTTCCCAATTGTCTATCTATATTTCCCCATCTCTCTGCGTATCCATCGAATTTGTTAGTGTTGTTGAATCTATTGATTGGTCAGCATCCATCCGAGAGGCGAACATGATTTCTGTAACCAGATTAGAGCACAAAGGGCGCACTGCCTGCAGGGATTACAGGTTCCCTAATTGATTGCGGTTCACACTCCACCATATACTTTCCTGCCACTTCAATCATAATGAAATACACGTTATATGTTCAACGACATGTCATTCATTGACACCGAGCTCCAACACACATCTGGGCATGATCAAAAATGGAAGTTTTTTTATTAATCGCCTGGATTAACTGGTGTAGGTACAGATGTTTGGGTGGATTTGCCAAAAATCCTGTCAGGGAGGGTATATAATTTTTCAATTTATTTCTGGGTTTTGGGTGGGCAAGCATCAGGGTAAATAAAGTGGAAGTGGTCCATTTAGTAGAACGGTCCTGAAAAGGATGTTAGATGTGGCACAATGGCAAGTGTCGTGGATGGGAACACCTGATGCCGTTGCTATTATAGATTACTGCAGGGCCGTACTGTCAACTAACACACCCCTCATTTGGTTGTGCCACTGTAAAGGGGATTTTAACACTAACACAAGGTTTTTAAATTTTCTAAACGCCCAAAACTTTTGGCCCCTGTAATCTTTAATTAAAAAAAAACCTTGTAGACAATAATAAAACTGATGTATTCGCTCCTACAAAATAAAACTTCCCATCCCCTCCTCCAACTCATTAAACCAGATGGAAAACAGTAAAACCAAATCCCGCATGAAACTAGTAACGAGCCAAATTGAAGTTGAAATGTTCTTTTGCGGTGCTGGTATTTTGTTGTAATAAAGCCCCGTGGACGTCTAGGCCAAGTTATACTATAATAGCAGCATCCAAAGCGAGGACATGTGTTCTAGTGTTCACTTTAATACAGCATCTCTCGTTGCCCAGATAGATATAGAAGTGTGGCGGCGGTGGCGGGTGTTTTCCGGCTCATCCTGCAAGTGTCTCCCTGGGGAAAATCGTTGGGAATCATCTGGCGAACTGAGATTCGCCATCAACTGATATATATCGGAAGGCTATAGCGTATTTTGGACAGGACCGGATTTTATTGGAGTTGAAATTGAATCAAAGCGATCATATCGCACATGTTTTTTTATTTATGTGATTTGGGTTCTAAGGATTTCTATTTAAATTAAAAAGTATAAAGCGTAATTCTAATTATAGTAGTAAAATACCCAAAGTACCCCCAGAAATCGCGTTTTTTTATTTCTCCTGTCAATCTCAAGTACAATTAAAATTAATATTATACTGATTCAGATAGATTTCGATGCGTTCTATCCAAATTTCCAAACTTCATTGCGATATCTCTACGCGTTTTCAAGATATAACGTTTTTAATCGAAAAAAAAGTTGGAAATTGACATTTTTTCAAAGTGCTATAACTTTTGAACTAAACTAGGTATTGGTGAACTGTTTTCACATTTATTATCACCTCTTAACTGTCTTTCATAATTATTATTAATATACCAAATTTAAAGCATTTCGGATTTTTATCATAAAATTGTTCCTACCCAAAGTACCCCCAAAAATCGCGTTTTTTTATTTCTCCTGCCAATCCCAAGCACAATTAAAATTAAAACTATACTGATTCAGATAGATTTCGATGCGTTCTATCCAAACTTCCGAACTTCATTGCGATATCTCTACGCGTTTTAAAGATACGACGTTTTTAATAAAAAAAAAGTTGAAAATTGACATTTTTTCAAAGTGCTACAACTTTTGAACTAAACTAGGTATTGGTGAACTGTTTTCACATTTATTATCACCTCTTAACTGTCTTTCATAATTATTATTAATATACCAAATTTAAAGCATTTCGGATTTTTATCATAAAATTGTTCCTAAACAAAGTACCCCCAAAAATCGCGTTTTTTTATTTCTCCTGTCAATCTCAAGCACAATTAAAATTAATATCATACTGATTCAGATAGATTTCGATGCGTTTTATCCAAATTTCCAAACTTCATTGCGATATTTCTACGCGTTTTCAAGATATGACGTTTTGAATAGAAAAAAAAAGTTGAAAATTGACATTTTTTCAAAGTGCTATAACTTTTGAACTAAACTAGGTATTGGTGTACTGTTTTCACATTTATTATCACCTCTCAACTGTCTTTCATAATTATTATTAATATACCAAATTTAAAGCATTTCGGATTTTTATCATAAAATTGTTCCTACCCAAAGTACCCCCAAAAATCGCGTTTTTTTATTTCTCCTGTGAATCTCAAGCACAATTAAAATTAATATCATACTGATTCAGATAGATTTCGATCCGTTCCATCCAAATTTACAAACTTCATTGCGATATCTCTACGCGTTTTGGAGATATGACGTTTTTAATCGAAAAAAAAGTTGAAAATTGACATTTTTTCAAAGTGCTATAACTTTTGAACCAAACCAGGTATTGGTGAACTGTTTTCACATTTATTATCACCTCTCAACTGTCTCTCATAATTATTATTAATATACCAAATTTAAAGCATTTCGGATTTTTTTCATAAAATTGTTCCTACCCAAAGTACCCCCAAAAATCGCGTTATTTTATTTCTCCTGTCAGTCTCAAGCACAATTAAAATTAATATCATACTGATTGAGATAGATTTCGATACGTTCTATCCAAATTTTCAAACTTCATTGCGATATCTCCACGCGTTTTCAAGATATGACGATTTGAATCGGAAAAAAAGTTGAAAATTGACATTTTTTCAAAGTGCAATAACTTTTGAACTAAACTAGGTATTGGTGAACTGTTTTCACATTTATTATCACCTCTCAACTGTCTCTCATAATTATTATTAATATACCAAATTTAAAGCATTTTGGATTTTTATCATAAAATTGTTCCTACCCAAAGTACCCCCAAAAATCGCGTTTTTTTATTTCTCCTGTCAATCTCAAGTACAATTAAAATTAAAACTATGTTGATTCAGATAGATTTCGATGCGTTCTATCCAAATTGCCAAACTTCATTGCGATACCTCTACACATTTTCAAGATATGACGTTTTGAATCTAAAAAAAAGTTGTAATAAATTGACATTTTTTCAAAAACAACTTTTGAACTAAACTAGGTACTGGTCAACTCTTTTCACATTTATTGTGAACTAATAGCATAATTAATGACTTTTTCCATTTTCCGCAGATGCCAGGCGGGCACCGGCCGTTGCATCGTCGACAAGGCCCACCGCAACCAATGCCAAGCATGCCGCCTAAAGAAATGCCTGGCAATGGGCATGAACAAAGATGGTAAGTTAAAAAAAATATCCAAATAATCATCATCACATCAATTCCCTTAATTTCAACACTCGCTAGGTGAACAAAGGATTCAACAGCTAAAATCTGAAAGCGTTATTAAATTATCGGGGTGAGGGTAAAGGGAAGAGGGCAAAGGCGGGAACCATCCGAACGCGCGCTAGTAGAAAGGACGTAAAGGATGAAAGTTAGGAAAGCGTGGTCCTGGGAGAAGTGAGAAAGCTCTCGATGAACATTGCGAAGTTCTTCAACACTTGCGTCTCCTGCATACTGAACAGGCTCGGGATTTAATGCAGGCGAGAAGGGAATTTGCGGCCCTTAAGCTACATCAGTTAGTTCTGTAGTATGAAAATTAGTTTCAATTGAGTTTTCGAAAATTGCTATAGGTATCTACAATAAATAAATAATAAAATAAAAACGTGAACTTTGCTCATTCCTGTGAAAACTCTTCTCCGCCCTAGGTACCTAGTTATTATGCAAACTGTCTCATTTTGATTGAGAAACTGTCGCGCGATTCGCGAGCCTGGGGTGGAAAGCCAAGCAAGCAACCAGGCGTTGGCTGTAACAAACAGCTATAGCTGGGATTTAGAAGACGCTGATTAATGGGATTCAAAGCCGGTTAATTCCCACCAAACGCTCTGCCAAAACTCCCGGGGATGTTACGCTTAGAACGTAATCACCGCCAGTGAAACTCGCCATTTATTCCATCACATTCTAAACCGTAAAGGCCAAAATCGCATGCGTATTACACTGCTGTAATTTACAATCTTGAATAGATGGCTATGAAACGGTCATGGAGTCCTGCGATTTGCCGGAATGAAATTGTTTTTGATGCTCTCTGTATTCCGGGTTTTTTTGCCAGTTGGGTGGGGGAGCATTAGCTCTGGATGGTATTAATTTAAAATTTAAATTCTCTGTCTGGATTCGAATTAAAACCTTTTTATTGTTCTAATAGCTTGGGTGTTTTATAAAAAAAAAAACGGTGAAGCGAGTTTTGTTGTTTTAATCACCCAAAATAATTTGGATGTTTGGTTGGGTGTGGTTTTTTTGGGAGGAATAGGGAATTTTTCCAAAAGCTTGATCTCTATAAAATAATGTTCATAGTTAGTACAATAAACGATATTCTTAATATTAAGGCTATTTTGAGCTTGAGAGCATTAGGTAGAATTAAATGCAAGAAATTTAAGAATTATTTATTTAAATATGGTGAAAAATGGTGCTAAATTCAAAGTTTCATTTTAAAATTTTTAACCGTCTAAAAACCATATAAAGACAGGCTTTAGAAAGTTGAAACTTGTTTTTCTAATTAAATCTACATTTTTCTTTACAAAAATGTAAATTTGCTTAAAATCTAACCAGTGGTTCTAAAACTATTACGCTAAAACTGGCGCACTTGAAATCTGGCACTGTTTTCAAAGTTTCATTTTTAAGATACCAGAAACTCTCAAAAGGAGCCTTTAGAGCCTTAGAATTTTTTTCTGTCAGAGAACCTATATTCTGCTTTGTAAGAATACAAATTGCCTTAAGATCTGACTACTGATAATAAAACTTTGACACTAAAACTGTCAAGCTACAGAAACTGGTGCCATTTTCAAAATCTTAAAAAATATACAAATGCGACTATCATAACCTTTAAATTTGTTTTTTTTGTATTAAAACCTGCATTCAGCTTTGTTAAAATTAAAATTTACTTAATATTTGATCAGCGGTTTTAAAACTTTGTCGCTAAAACCATCAAATGCATGAAAATCGGTGCTATTTTGAAAATTTCAGTTTAAACGTCTGAAAAACATACAAAGCCTTGGAACCGATTTTTTGCGATAAAACCTACATTTTTCTTTGTAAAAATGTAAATTTGCTTAAAATCTAACCATTGGTTCTAAAACTATTACGCTAAAACTACCACACACTACGAAATCTAGCACTGTTTTCAAAGTTTCATTTTAAAGATACCAGAAACTCTCAAAAGGAGCCTTTAGAGCCTTAAATTTTTTTTCTATCAGAGAACATATATTCTGTTTTGTAAGAACACAAATTACCTTAAAATCTGACTAGTGATAATAAAACGGTGACACTAAAACTGTCAAGCTACAAATACTGGTGCCATTTTCAAAATCTCAAAAAATATACAAATGCTACTATCATAACCTTTAAACTTGTTTTTTTTTGTATTAAAACCTGCATTCAGCTTTGTTAAAATTAAAATTTACTTAATATTTGATCAGCGGTTTTAAAACTTTGTCGCTAAAACCATCAAATGCATGAAAATCGGTGCTATTTTGAAAATTTCAGTTTAAACGTCGGAAAAACATACAAACCCGGCATTACAGCCTTGGAACCGATTTTTTGCGATAAAACCTACATTTTTCTTTGTAAAAATGTAAATTTGCTTAAAATCTAACCATTGGTTCTAAAACTATTAACGCTAAAACTGCCGCACTACAAAATCTGGCACTATTTTTCATTTTAAAGTTGTGAAAAACTCACAAAAGCAGCCTTTTGACCTTTTCATTTCTTATAAAAAGTATAATAAGCAAGTGAGTTATTTTGATTTCGGTTTCACTATTTTCCAAAGACCAGAATAAATTTATAAGGAAGTCATGTGGTGGACCCATCAGATTTTTCTACTTTTAGTACTTATTTTTTTATGGCTCAATTATTTCACCACAATTTCCACTACATCATGCCTGCCTCAAACGTAATTTGTGTCCCTTGGTGAATAATAAAAAAAGACAAAACCGGCGTGACCAACCTTTGGTATTTTCACAATGGGGTGCCTATTTGCCTGCCAAATTACCCCTTTAGCGGCGTTTCTTGTAAACGCCACGCGACCAACAAATCCCTCTAGTTTAATTCAAACACGCATGCAAAACGTATGCAAAATAATTGAGCGTTATGGACCTAAATGATGCCTCACTTATAATTTCTACATAAACGATTTCTTTCGCTGCATAAAAGGCGGAATTTGGAAAAGTTTTTTTGCCGTGTTGGTGATGATGATTTTCTGTGTCAAGCCTCGTCGCTTGTTACAACAAAAGATCCTTTATTCACTGTTTCAACATCATAATGATATCAAAAAAGAGCCCACAAAGGCGCTACGCGAACCGGCAACTTTTAAACTTCCTTTGGGTTATTACTCATTCAAATTTGGCAAAGCTCTTTGTGCCGCGCCTTGTTGTTTTAGCAAAACCCTTAAAAATAATTTCCACACCGTGTGGTCGGCGCACAAAGACGCAAAATAAAACAGTTAACACAACAGCACGTCGCCGTTCCATCTTTTTCCGTCATCAGTAGGGTTGTGAGATGTGGCTCGGTTTTTGTTGGTATTTCGCCATTGTTGCATAATTGGTTGAGTTAAACTGACAAAGGCCGGGATGGAATAAGTTGGGTGGTGACGATGGCAAGAGGAACGTGTGCTCGCCCAAGGCTGCTTTATATTCCGTTATTAGCTTCGTTTATATGAAAATTACAACGTGATAAGGCAACATGCGGTTTGTGCTAATGTTATTTGCTATCTCTGTGGAAAAGTACTTGCGATTTGCCTTGCTAAAGTCACGTTTGCACTGCCAAATCGTAAAGCACAGAGGGGGTCATAGAAAGTGGAAATTTTGAGCCCATATACGATATTCTATATTCCATACGTCGAATTTACAAAAAAACTTGATCTTTCTAACGTAAAAATGAATGAATATTTAACCTGAAGAAAGGCATATTTTAGGTAACATTAATTTATTTCTGACAAAGAAATCAAATTTTTAAATTTAGTTCATACAAATAAATGTTTCTTTGGTACAAATAAATGAAACACATCAGGCAAAATTCAGTTTGTGATTATTTTAATAATAAAAATCTTCACTTCGCTTTGAAATAAATTTTAACAAACTGTTCAAACGCTTGAAATTTGTAAAATATTGAAATTTCGGATTTTTACTTAGTGCAGAAATTAATTAATCTTAGGTTTGAATTTTTTAGCTGTTTTCCTAAACCACTCGCGCTTGTTTCTTCTTTTAAATCTAGAATAATCCGAAAAGTACTGATATGATAACTTGTCTTAATAAGTTATAATTTTAGCTGTTCAAAACGAAAGACAACCCAGGAACACGGCCACCATTCGTCCAGAAACCCTCCGCGACATGAGCGCTGAACAAGAACGCGCCCTCCGAGAAGCCGCTGTAGCTGTCGGAGTTTTCGGGTAAGAACACTTTTTAATCGATCGTTTATCCACTGAACTATAATCTTACACCAATATGAGCATCATCAAAGGTACATTTGATGGCAGTCTCGCTCACACCAGACTTCAAAAAGGGTTTGATCGATATAGTTAACGCCTGAAATCAGAAATAAAACTACTTTCAGGCCGCCGGTGTCGCTGACAATGGCATTGACTCCTGCACGGTACACCCACAGTCTTCTGCCTTCCGTGCCGCATCCTGCCGTCGCCAACAGGGAACCCACCCCCACCAAGGACAACAACAGCGACAATGACGGTAAAGGCACAAAAAACGTTTTTTTCTAGACTAAACTCCAAAAAAGTTAACCACCGATTGAAAAACCGGACTTAAGGGGAATGAATTAAATACAGTTTAGGGTTTAAATTACAACTGCGGTCTTATCTTAATGTAATTAATGTACAAAACAAATCTGTGTTACCTGTCTATATATGGAAGATGTAACGAGAGTTTTAATCTGTACGGGATTAAGTGTAAGTGACGTTGTGTTACTAATTATTCTTTAGGGAGTTCGATTTTATTCGACAGACATACATCAGGCAACGCAAAAGGGTAAAAGCAGATTTTACTGCGAGACACTCTAAATTAATAAATTCAATTTGAATAAATTCAAAGTCGCCGGTTTTAAATTGCTATACGAGCAAGTGGCAAAAAAGGGGGACCACTAATTTTGTTTTAAATTCCCGGCACCAATCGAATAAAAACAGAATGTCTTGACGATAAAATAATATTAATATTTTAGTTTAAGTTTCTATACCTTAAAGCTAGGAACCTAGCACTACGAGGCCTTAGATTTCTTTGGAAAACCTCCATCATATAGGGCTAGTTTTTCAATTTATAGCTAACCTTAATTACTAATTAATTTTCTTGACTATACTGAAAATTTTTCTTCCAATTCTAAATCCTTTCACTCTATTCCTCCTAGAAGAAAGCATAGACGTGACAAACGAAGAAGACGAAACCCCAACATCCGGCTGTGGCGTCTCCTCCAGTAGCGGTCCATTACGACCCGAACCCCATTCAGCAAATCTCACCACTGGTCTCTACCCTTCCTCCCACGAAACAATCTACGAAACCTCCGCCAGGCTCCTCTTCATGGCTGTAAAATGGGCCAAGAACCTACCGAGTTTTGCAAGCTTACCATTCAGAGATCAAGTAACTAAACAACTAAATAACACGAAATTTTGGTCAAAACTCAAGTTTATTTACTAGGTTATCCTTTTGGAGGAAGCTTGGAGTGAGCTGTTCCTCCTCAACGCCATACAGTGGTGCATGCCCTTGGACGTATCAGCTAGTCCCTTGTTTAACATAAACGAACACGCTAAGAATGGACACTCAACGACGGATGTTCGTATTTTAGCCGATACCCTCATCAGGTTCAAGTCTGTTCACGTGGATCCAGCCGAGTTTGCGTGCTTGAAGGCCATAGTACTCTTCAGGGCAGGTAACGTATTTGCTACCAAATAGTGCATTTATGTTCCGGATTCATAGGACTGTTCTTCGGGCAGTTGAACACCCTTGCAAACTCCTCCGAGTTGCTGATTACTCCAATAACACGAAAAATCCCAGGTGCATGAACTGAGGTTCTTATCCGACTCTTCGCGGCTTCACTTCGCTGTTGCCCGCACCAAACCTGCGCGAAATTCAAGAAAAACAACTGCCTTTCAGTGAACTGCATTCCAGGCAAGGTTTCATCGGCGTCTGGGTTGTTCTTCAACCAGGTTTCATAAGCTCTGAAGGACTGCTTTAAACCTCCATTATCCGCGATGTTTTCACCTTGAGTCAAATAACCATCTAGCGGTATCTTGATTTCTGGTAGGATGTACTGGCTGTACTGGTCGATGACACATTGGCACTTCTCGTAGAATTTCTCAATGGACGCTTCGCGCCACCACAAATGCAAGTTACCAAGCTGATCGAACAACCGACCCTTGTCGTCGAAACCATGAGTAATTTCATGACCTATCACTACTCCGATTCCGCCAAAGTTCAGCGCTTTCGGAAAATGCCGGTGGTAGAAAGGCGGTTGGAGCATACCAGCTGGGAACATGATTTGGTTCTTATTCCGGCTGTAGTAGGCGTTTACCACAGCTGGAGGAGTGCTCCATAAGGTGCGATTAACTATCGTACCGACGCGGTTTTGCTCCACTCTAGTCAAGTGCTTTAGAATATTCAGGATGTTTTCGAAGAAGTAATGCGGGTGGATTTTCACATCGTAATATCGCTCAGCTAGCTGAGAGTTGCTAAGGATGAAATCCGGATAACCAATCTTCAAGTCGATGTGGTTTATCTTCATCCTGGCGTATTCTTTTGTATGATTATCCAACCAGGTGTTTTCCATTAGGGTGTCACGAAAAGCCGCCTCCAAACGCTCGGTCATATCTATAGTATCAGTCCGGCTGGTTTTACTAAAATATTTCTTGACAAACAAAGCACCTAGCGCCATTCCCATGTTAGAATTCACTTGCGAAACGCAAAACTGCCATCTTGGAGGTTGCTGCTCACGTCCAAAGAGCACGTTATAAAATCTTTGTTTAACAGCAGCAAATCGTTGGTCTAGATTATTACTGCGATGTCTTACAAACCTCCAAATGAGATAGTTCTGCATAACCTTAGGCGGGGTTATGCTGATTAGGTAGATCAACTGGTGAAGGTACTTGGCGCAGTAGCACGCTACAGGACTATTAGTATCCACTTCTCTACCTAAAACCATGGTAAAGTACTGATGCCAGTCGAATTGTGGGAAATATAACGAGAATGATGAAATATCTGTTCTAAGGTAGATATCAGAAATGTTGCGCCGATCTTCCGTAGACGCCATTATATCAGCTAGTTTGGTTTCAAAGTCAATCAACGCGTCTACGTCTTCTGCTATTTCCTCTTCAATCGCCCCTAGGAGCGTTGCAATAGATATGATGAACATCTTGTAGGCCACCACGTATTTTAAGTTAACATCCTCCAAGTAGTACTCTCTTGCAGGTAGTCCTAGCGAGCTTTGGTCTATGTGTATGATGTACTCGTTCGAGTTTTTCATATCAGGACCCACCCACTGTGAGATTAACACGTCGTTATTTAGTAGTCGTAACTGAGCGAGTAGCCAGATTATATCGTAGGTTTTCTCGCTCCAGTTCCTGTCTATCAACGGCCAACCCCCGAGTTCGTTTAGGATTCTTTTTAAGGGTCTATCCCCGCGTTCTGTTATGATATCCTCACGCATGCACGATTGGAAGAGGTTTCTAGCTTTAGTAGTTGCATCTGAGGTGTCGTTTTCTAAATTAGCGTTTAGGTATGTGCTATGTTCGAATAGGGTATCATCAGAACTGTTGGTTTGTTCTTGTTTTGTGTGATTATCTGCTTCGACTAGGAGTAATCTAAGAGATTCGTCTAGGTTCTCCCTAACCATTTCAAACGTGTCGTAAGTGGTGCGATCTGGAGGTATCGAGTAGTACTTCTTCCAGTTCCCGCAGGAGTACTCGTAGAAATCCGTGCAAGGATCCAGTTCGGAGTTGATGTATTTCTGCATGATTTCGCTTTGGAGTTGTCGAATTTCGCTCTTGGTTTTCTGGTTGTGCCAGAAGAACGGTCTAACGAAATTTTTATGCATCGCAGGGCACGATGGTTGTATTACCGCTGGTTTGGTAGTTTGCTCCGTTTTGGAAATGTGGAAGAACTCTTTGATTTTTTTGGCGAAATCGTACGAACTTATGAAGGAGTTTTCGAATTGTTGCAGGGGCGACTCCAAGTTGCATGTTGGGGCTTCCAATTGGTTCAGGTGGGATTTTTCGTGGAAAAAACTAGCTGCTTTGTCTAACTTGAAGACAAATCCGGATAATAAAATCAAAATTGAATAGTTTTTCCATTTCACCAAATTTGACACTGACATGATGATGATTATTATTATTATAGAGACACGTGGTTTGAAGGATCCAAGCCAAATAGAAAACCTCCAAGATCAGGCGCAGGTGATGTTGTGGCAGCACTGCAGGACTCAGTTACCTGGACAAGTAGCCAGATTTGGGCGCCTACTCTTAATGCTGCCGCTCTTAAGGATAGTACCAGCTTCGAGGGTGGAGGCCGTATTTTTTCAAAAAACTATAGGGAATACTCCGATGGAAAAGGTTTTGTGTGACATGTACAAAAACTAGTTATTCAGTGAGACTGAGCGCGTTTTGTGTGATTTTTTTTTGGAGATTTGAGCACTTTACAATCACTTTATATTACAAATGTTGATAGAAATCTTAAGAGAGGTACCAACAGACTATTTGTGTTTTCCGGTTCGATTCAATGAAATTATGAATAGTCTATGTTATGTGTTTTTTATTTGTTACAACGAATTTATAGGGAAACCAAAACGAATTTTTCGAATTATTTTTTTAATTTCTATACATTTTATTTTGATTATCAGATGAACTAGTCAAATTTAGTCAATGAATGTACCTATATTAATAATGATAAATAAAATATTAAAATGTTAACGAATTTAATGTATATTATATAAACTTTTTAGTCCAAGAAAATTAGCAACTCATTGCATCGTCATAATAGAAAAATTCGCTCAAAAATCATTCTTCTATGTAAATATCTTTTGTATTTTGAATTATTTTTACAAAAAAGCTTATTTACTTGGACTAGTCATTCCTATTACTCAATTGTGATGTGTAAATGTATATTAAAAATATCTAAAAAATTATATAAATAATTTAAAGATCTCAACAGTATTTTATTTAAAATTTATTATAAGTTTTGGAAATAAAGTCAAGTGACACTTAAGAAATTAATAGATCGATTGGATTTAGTTTAAAAAAACAAAAACTGAATGTTTTGCACTTTTTATAAAATTTTAAGAAGTTTATTAAGTAAAAATTCATCATTTAGGCGACATCTACGAGCGACACTCTGTTTTAAAAATGTACAGAGAAGATATCTGTTGCTATATCTTTATTATTGACTCCGGCCACGAGATGTCGACAAAGAATTTATTATTATTTTCAATTTATTTGATTTTAATTTAAATACAATATTCCAAATAAAAGCGTCATTTAAACCTGACGAAAATTATTTAGTATTTTAAAAGAAGTAATTGTTAAACTAATTACAGGGGAATTTGTAAGTTAATTTAGGAATTCATCATTTAGGCGACATCTATGAGGGACATCCTGATTTACAAATGTGCAGTGAAGTTATCTGTTCGATAATGTAACCATATTATGAGTTTGGCCACTAGATGTCGACAGAGATTATTGTTTTTGAATTTATTTGATTTTAATTTAAACTCTAATTAATTCTGTTTAATAATTTCAATTATGTACAAAATAACAAACTGAAATACTTCGCTTTTAAATCAATAAATCCAATAGCATACAAAATTGTTTTCTATGCTTTTACTTTAAATGATTTTTTATAAACATTTTCACACATATTTTTATAAGTACTTACTCCTATATTTTTTAAATTTGTTATTATTATAAAATTAGGAGTTATCTTAATATTATTTAAATTACAGACGCAAAAGAGTTGCAAATCTCAAATTATGTTTGTCTAATATTATTGAAAGTACTTTTCAATTTGCAACCTCATAGCAAGTCCGGAAAATATTTTTCATGATTTTTATTTTAGCGTTTTCAAACTTGTCTCCAAGTTTCAAAACTATTGGAATTTTCTGTACCTTTTTTGCTTGAATGACTGCCCTACACACCAATTTTTTCTTAGTGCCATAAAATAAAAGTGCTGTACCGATTTTCTCAACTCCAGACGAAAACACACACAGACACATACAAACACACACAACATGTTTGTTAATTTGCATTTAATACATTATGCATTTGTTGGGCACGATGAATCAAAGAAGAGAAGGTTCAAGGAACTGAGAAAGTTAAACACTCACAACATTCATAATATAAATACAATTTTAAATGCATGGTTTGTTATTAATAAAGATCATTCGTTGATGCTAAATCATTTAATACTATAATTATACCTTTCGTGAACTGCATGTGTCAGGTAATGTAATAAATAATTAACAAACAACGAATTCATGTTTATTTATTAGAGTAGAGTAGAAGTTACAAGAAAAATTATGTATACCTACACCTCACAGTTTTCATCATTATATCACCTATAGATTGTAGTGTAGTAAATAGTAAATAGATGAAAAAACGCCCCATATCTGTATAACAAAATTATTATGTAACCACTTTCTATTATTACAATTATATTAAAATAACCTGGGTAATTTATGGTGAGGCGTTTATTGCTATATTAATTTTAGTTTTACCCTTATAGTATAGCGTAATACACAAAGCCATTACCCAGATGAAATATCATAGGCACTTTCTAATGTATGTTATATTGCACGCCCTATTTGCAATTTATTTTGAAGAAAACAACAAACGCTCAATGAATAATTACAGGTCAAACAGAAGTTCACTTTGAACATTTTAATAATAATAACTTGAGCTTGAAGAACTATTAGTGCAAAATTTTTGTTTAAACCCCATACCAATTTAATTATGATGATGCTACAAACAACATGATTCCAGATAAACAATTCATCCGTTCAAGGATTAAGTATAAAGAAAAAATAGTAATCATAAAATATTTGCTTTGTTATGGCTAAAAATACCTTCTGAGTTATCCTCAAATACTTCCAAGGATCATTTGGGGGGAAAACAATAATGCCCTCCATATAAATCGTTTTTTCCTGAAATCATTCATTGTCGGCGCATAATAATAATTATAATCTAATATAATGTATTCAAGGTGAAAAAATAAACATCCTTGAACCTGCTAATTTAATTGTACTTTTTTATACTTATATCGCTTGTTGGTTTTATTCATGATTGAAAGCACGAAAAATATGGACATGATGTGTGATGTAGGCACCTATACTTATTTATATTAGATGATATAATTGATATTGTAATGTGTTTACAAGAAAATATGTTTAATTATAATAATTGTTAATTCTGAAGTGAGATAATCGGAGATTACTAGTTATTTTTTCATGTAGGGAAAAAATTGTTATTCTGTATGGGTGATGACTAGACTACTCGTATCAAGGATATTTTACATGTTAGAGGATATACAGGGTGTCTCAGTTTATATCGTCAGGATTCACCAGTCGATAGTTTAGCAAAAATTAAAGTACAGGGCATTAAAGAAAATAAATTATTTTAAATAATTTGCTATAAATCAATAACAAATAAAGTTAGTCTTCTGAAATTTTGCATAGATCTTTTTTTTGTATTCTCTTATTAATAGTGGTTGCAATTATTTTATTTAGAACACAGAGGCGTGCGTACGGGTTTCTTCAAAAACATTTTATTGAATAAAACGTACGCCACTGTTTTTTTTGCAGCACCAATATGCAGAGAGTATTTTCCATTCAATTTAGAAACTTTTTTGTATCTTACAATTTCTTGATAACTTAACTTTTTTTTTCTTATTTATTAAAGAGGTTCTTCCCTATTAGATTTCCGAAAAAAGCATCAGTACAAAGTTGTAGAGAAAAATATTTCCTACAACTTTCCTTTTAATATTTTTTTGATATTGTCAATATTTAAAAAGATATTCAACAAATAAGTTGCAAATTTTAGGGAAAATTTTCTCTAGTTAGGTACTACTTACTACTACTATTTACTACTCTTTCCCCAAAATTTTCAACTTATTTGTTGAATAACTTTTTAAATATCGACAATATCAAAAAAAGTTTAAAAGATAAGGTGTAGGAAATATTTTTCTTTACAACTTTGTACTGACTCTTTTTTTCGAAAATTTAATAGGAAAAAAGTTATTCAATAAACAAAAAAATCCAACTCTTAATTGAGGGCTGGTGAAGGAAGGGCGGGGTCTACGATTACACAAACTCAGTTTTAAACTTTCAGGGTGACCCTCTAGAAGATTCTACAAAAATTGGCTGTAGGGTAAAAAAAGTCTATTTGAAGCCTTTTTTCTCCCTTAATTACTGTACTATTATGTTATTTTGAGTTAAGTTATCAAAAAATTATAAGATACGAAAAAGTTTCTAAATTGAATGGAAAATACTCTCTGCATATTGGTGCTGCAAAAAAAACAGTGGCGTATGTTTTATTCAATAAAATATTTTTGAAGAAACCCGTACGCACGCCTCTGTGTTCTAAATAAAATAATTGCAACCACTATTAATAAGAGAATACAAAAAAAAGCTGTATGCAAAATTTCAGAAGGCTAACTTTTTTTGTTATTGATTTATAGCAAATTATTCAAAATAATTTATTTTCTTTAATGCCCAGTACATCAAAAAGGAAGCAACATTCGATCATAGTTTATTAGACAAACCACCTTTAATTTTCGCTAAACTATCGACTGGTGAAATCCTGACGATATAAACTGGGACAACCTGTAGATATTTTTTCTGTGATGATTAATTCCAAAAATACACTGATAAAATAGAACTCTAGGAAAAGTCTTATGTAGGTTTTGTACTGTTACCAAAGATTGGGATAAAACTCCCCACAAACTCATTTAAAACCAATACATATTTTTTTGTTCGATAATTGGTGTACATGTAACAAAACACGACAAAAAGGACATTGCCCTACAGCTAAAGGTAATTTTTATTGCAGTCCTTTTGATAGCATTGTTCTTTATAGGAATGTTTTATGGTGATCGTAAATCACATATTGGAATATATATTGGATTCATTAAATTGCCAGCTGCTTAAGTATTTAGTTTTTTTGCACGTTGTTGTTCCTGCGTGTCTTTTATTTATGCAATATATTTTACTGTGTTACATTACATAGAAGGTAATAGCCACCACCCCGTAGTATTTCTTATTAGACTCTACTATACGAGTAGTAGATATCTTTGGAATTATATTGCCTTAGCCACGGTTTGCCAATCGCAAATATTGTATTATTATTATTAGCTATTTTATTGTATACTTATCTTATTGTAAATGTTTTTTACTTCGCAACTGTCCAAGTCGAACTCCAACTGCAGAAAAGCAAATAAAAGCATTTAGCTTTAGGCTTAAGGTTACGATGTTCTCTCAGCCTTCCTCCTCCAACTCCAACTCCATCTCAAGCAGTTTCGCATTTAAATTTTTGTTTGTTGTAGTTATTTTATTTAGCCGCACTCATATTATATTCGTTCGTTATTTAAACGCCAGCTTTATAATAAACGTTACTTGACTATTTATAGCAAACATGCATAATGCGGCAATAAATTAATTCAACTGTCCATCTTGCTATATAATTAAACTTTTACTAAATCTACTTAAACCCGACTGTCGTACACACACTGAGATTGTGTACAATTAAAATGATTACCAGAACACACATAGTTATTTCAAATCATATTAATAATAGGTCTTCATTATGGACGGATAGTAACTTGTAAACATGGTGCCAAGATACGTACGCATGTATTTATTACATCATCAATTAAATCACCCCGGACCCGTCCGTAGCTACAAAGTGTGCGAGCAGCCTTGTCAAGGATCAAGGATATTTCTGCTGAATAATCTACTTGCAATGGATGAAAATGGAGGATGTTAAATGTGCTAAAAAACTATTCAATTTTAAAATTTTTAAAATTTCAAAAAATGGGCGAATATTCTTTTGGTTTGCTTTGCTATTGTAGAAACAGAATATAAATCCGATGAAAATTTCGGATTTTATTACCTATACTACAGAATTATTTAAAAAAGTATCTAACTTTAGACTTTGTGTCCTAGAAATTGTTACAAAATTTAAAAAATGGGCGAATACTCTTTCGGTTTGCTTTGCCACACTTTTACTATTGTAGAAATTCAAACAGAGTAGAAATCTGACGAAAATTCCGGATTTTATTGCCTATACTACAGAATTATTTAAAAAAATATCCTACTTTAGACTTTGTGTCCTAGAAATTGTTATAAAATTTAAAAAATGGACAAATATTTTTTCGGTTTGCTTTGCTACAATTCTACTATTGTAGAAATTCAAACAGAATAGAAATCTAACGAAAATTTCGGATTTTATTACCTATACTACAAAATTATTTAAAAAAGTATCCAATTTTAAACTTTGTGTCCTAGAAATTGTTTTAAATTTCAAAAAATGGACGAATATTCTTTCGGTTTGCTTTGCCACAATTCTACTATTGTAGAAATTCAAACAGAATAGAAATCTAACGAAAATTTCGGATTTTATTACCTATACTACAAAATTATTTAAAAAAGTATCCAATTTTAGACTTTGTGTCCTAGAAATTGTTATAAAATTTTAAAAAATGGACGAATATTCTTTCGGTCTGCTTTACCACAATTTCACTATTGTAGAAAATCAAACAGAATAGAAATCTAACGAAAATTTCGGATTTTATTACCTATACTACAAAATTATTTAAAAAAGTATCCAATTTTAGACTTTGTGTCCTAGAAATTGTTTTAAATTTCAAAAAATGGACGAATATTCTTTCGGTTTGCTTTGCTACAATTCTACTATTGTAGAAATTCAAACAGAATAGAAATCTGACGAAAATTCCGGATTTTATTGCCTATACTACAGAATTATTTAAAAAAGTCTCCAATTTTAGACTTTGTGTCCTAGAAATTGTTATAAAATTTAAAAAAATGGGCGATTATTCTTTCGGTTTTCTTTGCTACAATTCTACTATTGTAGAAATTCAAACAGAATAGAAATCTGACAAAAATTCCGGATTTTATTGCCTATACTACAGAATTATTTAAAAAAGTATTCAATTTTAGACTTTGTGTCCTATAAATTGTTATAAAATTTAAAAAAATGGGCGATTATTCTTTCGGTTTTCTTTGCTACAATTCTACTATTGTAGAAATTCAAACAGAATAGAAATCTGACGAAAATTCCGAATTTTATTGCCTATACTACAGAATTATTTAAAAAAGTATCCAATTTTAGACTTCGTGTCCTAGAAATTGTTATAAAATTTCCAAAAATGGGCGAATATTCTTTCAGTTTGCTTTGCCACAATTTCACTATTGTAGAAAATCAAACAGAATAGAAATCTGACGAAAATTCCGGATTTTATTGCCTATACTACAAAATTATTTAAAAAAGTATCGAATTTTAGACTTTGTGTCCTAGAAATGTTATAAAATTTCAAAAAATGGGCGAATATTCTTTCGGTTTGCTTTGTGATAAAGAAGTAAGCTGATTCTATTAGAAAATTCAAACAGAATAAAAATCTGACTAGTGCATAGCAGCCTTGTCAAGGATCAAGGATATTTTTACTGAATAATCCACTTGCAATGGATGAGAAAGGATACGTTGAAATATAATGTGCTAAAAATAACAAATTACTCGAATTTCAATATTCAAGGATTCGGATTTGGATTTACGTAGATAATTATTATGAAAGAGAAGCGTGATTTATTTTATTTTTATAGTTGATTTGCTTGACCTGTCGACTTTGAGATTTTTCAATCAGTGCAATTCCAAATTGCTTTTTAAGGTCACAATTTTTGGCTTGAATGAAATTTATCAATGGAAATTACAAAATCCCACAAAACAAATCCAATTTAGGTGCCTAATATTTTTAGAAAAACCACAAGAACGATTTTGGGAGCTTGTTAATATGAGTATTTGATTTAATTTGAACAATTTTGAAACTGGCTAAATAAACCACGTGGAAGGTGCTAAAAATAAACATGAAACTTCAAGAAACTCAATCAGTTTAATTTTAAGTATATCTTACAAATTGCTGAAATAAATACATAATTACGATGAATATAATTGATAATCGTCTATAAATTTCAATTCCAAAAATACATGATGCAATTTTCTAAAAAATTGTATTGACTCTTTACTTTTCCATTAATTTCTTTGTTCCAATCATCATTATTATCTAAATTAAAGCACAATTTAAAGGCATATTTGAAGATGTAAAAATAAGTCGCTCAAAGGGGGTACATTTACATAATTATTGTGTATGCATGTATTACATACTATTTATTTATATCAGATACATTTCGGTTTTTGTTACTTAAGTCTATATGATTTGCTTATACATTCTAATATAATTATAACGTACAAAATAAAAACGACATGGTTTCATCACAGATGAAAGATAAGCTTTAGTAATTGCCTAATTACATTTTATGGCAAAACAGTTGATTGACAAACCGATCATATTACTAATCGTGCTTTATTGTATTAGGTGTGCTTTTACTTTAATTATTAGAAAAAACGTAGGTAACAAATTTCCAGTGAAAACATTAAAACTCTCGCTAATAATTCTTTGAAATAAATTACAAAGTACCACAGTTCTTTGAAAAACCATTATCGATCTAGACAGCATTGCATTTTAATTATTGTTTTGTTTAAGGTAGTGATCACAGCACGTCGCGATTACCAACGAAAAGCTTGGACAGCCACCCAAGACGTACTTTTATGTTTTATCTGCACACTAGATTTCCTTGTCTTGATTTCTATTGATTATAAATGTGGCTGTTTGGATTAGATGGATTTTCAGCATATAGTGGTGCTTTAATCGTGCATAAATAATTAAGATTCAAGAAGTGAAGCCACGTAATATATGCATTGAACTAAGGCCAGTCAAAGACCCGCGTTTCCTGCAACCGCATTTGGCGATCTAAACACGCCATGACCAACCAGCAACAGCAACTGTTCTTCAATGTAGCTCGAAAAAATGCTTAAATTAAAAACACACCTGAATATGCAGACACATGCGTGAAGTTAGTTTAGGAGTGAAATTTACGCTTTTTTGTCGGCAGCACGTCCGGCAAAAGTAAGGTCATTGTCTTGGTTGGTTAATATGACAGATTATCATCAACTCAACTGTTTATTATATCAAATTAAAACAAAAAAAAAAGTTTCAACTAAACTCTAAAAATCACAAGTCTTAATTATTATAAAAAACAAAACTTTTTATTTTAAAACTTACACAGTACACAAATCACAAACAGCTAAAAGGCTGGGGGAGGGTGGGGATACTTTAATAATAATTTTCCGACTGAAATCGTGTTACTTGTTTATAAATAAAGCGTTCCGCGACGCTGACATTGCCCGTTAACAGAATATTTGGAATGTTTCTTATAAACTATGGCCGCAGGATCAATTTTCTTCGGTTTCTCTACAACTGGCATTGATATATCCGGATGTTCGCGAATCTCCCAAACCAAGTTCGTCAAGCTCCTCGGCCTGGACAGCTTCCTCGAACGCTTCTCCGGCTGTTTGGCCCCGCCACCAGAATCCCCCGATGCACGTCCACCAGAATTACTCGAATCCAACGTACCATCCAACTCCATAGCTTGCTGTAGATTATTCAGCGATTTGTACCGTATGTTAAACAGCGGCGAACCAGACTTGGAAATGGGACTTGGGGGGGTTTCCTTCATAGGCGACGCACTCTTCTGCCTCAACAACCTACTCCTCTGCGAATGCCCATTCTTCACATACAACTTGGGCAAACCAGGTGGCGTTTTCTCCACATGCGTATGTTTCGTAGCATTTTCCCGAATGGTCGACGAAGCGGCTTTACGATTTCGTTTCTCCGCTTGCAGTTTCTTCGTTGGAATTGTCTCGATGGGCGGCGGTTCCGGTTTGAGATCAGAAACAGGATGTGAGGGCGTGGAACTGTGCGATGTAAGCGATGGCGATGGGTCGGAAAAGGGCGAACGGATGTTCTTGGGCAGCGGTGCGAAACCACGCACATAATCATAAATCTGATCGATCTCGTCGTAGTCCTTTGAATGCACGGGAATTCGGTTGTTTTCATCTCGTCGATGATGGGAGTGTTTGGTGCGATGATTTGCCGAATCTGATGAAGCGCTACGACGCAACAAATAACCATTCTTTAATTCACTGGGTTGGGTCGGTGATTGTTTCTTTGAATCGCCCAATTTACCATCTAGAACTTGTATTCGGTCCGCTACGTCACTAGCTAATTTCGTGCATTTTTCAACTAGTCTAATAAATTCCAGCATGCCCCTCAGTTGGTCTTCGTTGCGCGTTCGAAGGAGTTTGAGGGGTGCGGCTAAAGGTAAGGCAGTCACACTCTGGCTGTCTTTCTGTAAAGGCAAAGCAAACACGTGCTCCTCTTCGAAAACAGACAATAATCTAAGCTCTGGCACAAAATGACTTGGACTTTTCAGGCCCCGGGGTGCGGTGCCGTGCACTAATCTAACAGTTAAAGGCAGGCGCTTGCTGAGGAGGTTCTTGGCCGTGTGGACGCCGCTTATGTTGTCCTCTCGCGCCAACGCCGAGAATTTACCTCGTTGCTCCATGCCCAGCAGAATGGTATCACCCTTGCTATCTAGGCATTTCAAGTAGCGGCCTTTACTTCCTGGTAAAACGGCATCGCCTGTAGGGACTAGTATTTCACCTGCGGGTATAGTTCGTGCACCCTCCGGTACCACCGAACCATCTAATTCAGTCTTTGCTTGAACGCCCCGGATGGTCTCACGTACCAGGCATCCTTCTTCGGGCCGCCGCCTAGCCAACTCGGTGACGCTTTCTATACAGCGCACAGCCCGCCCTTCCTCGCTCAACAGTTCAAAGTATCCAGGATATGTGTCGGGGATAACTAGTTTGGGGCCAACGCACACTAAACGTCTGCCCTCTTTTATTTTCACAGCTTGAGCTACGATTTTTTGGTGTTTGCCCGCCGAGACTAGCAGAGCGGTCGACTGTAAACCCGGACTGGGCAGTGTTGGTACGCCGAGGCCCCCATACTGGCCCTTAATTATCTTGACAACCGCAGGCATGTGGTGCTTGGACACGAATTCACGAAGGTAACTGCCTTCGTCTGCCCATCGGGCAGCTGCCACTGTGATTTGACCATCAGTTGCGGCCATCTTACCATTACTTGATCATCTCTGCAACAAAACGAATACGAGTTTAGCATACATTATCTAAACATGGCAGGTATACCGAAAAAAATATATTTACAGATTTAAATAAAAAATATTGAATGTAAAAATTTGACTTTTGTTTATTATTTTTGTATTCCATAACGAAGAATTTGAATATTATTCATACCAAGAACTATATTATTTAATAAAAGAATTAAACTAGTTTGCATTTTAAAAAATATTGTAGTTTAAATTTATTTTGAGAATTCTTACTTTTAATTTAAAATAAAATCTATTTAATGTGACAATAGAAAAAAAAAGATTTTTATTTCCCAATAGAAATTCCTTAACCTGTTTCTAATTTTACAGGAATAAAGACAGTTTAGACCTGCAATGGTGAATCTAACCTAACGTAACCTAATTTAACCTAATGCCATAAGCTTTAAGGGAATTAAGGACAAATTCTTATGTCAAAATAATTGTAAAGTGACGCAATCTTTGAGTCAAGATTGAAACCAAACCAAGTGCTCTATTCCTGGTGGTACTCGCCGAAGGTGCCCATATGGGTGCGGTGGTGGTACCATACTACCATACAAAAAGAAAAGACATATGCACCGCATGTACCATTCGCGCGGATCTATTGAGAGGCACTCGTTTAGAAAGTGCGCTCATTATAAGCGGCCGCTTGAACTCGGTGGAGTCAAGGCCACATTTTCACCGGGGCGGACCTTGCCCATTGCTGACCAGAAGTATGACCAGCTCAAGGTCGTGCCGCAATGGTCGTCGCTCCGTTCGCATCTAACTACTGCTAATGAGATCTGCTTGTGCCCATCGAACCGAGTTTAACTTTAGCAACTCGCCATCCACCAGGTTGCTGACTTACTGACCCAGGGCAGAGCACCACACAAGACAAGACACACACACAAAGTGGATGCTCTCTTTGCCTTGTGTGTGTGTGTGTGTGTCTTGTCTTGCCTTGGCTATTTGCTTGTCCTCTCTTAAAGCCAGCATATGTTTTTATTTGTTTGAGGCTACTGGTTTTACGCCACTCTTTGCTAAACGAGATTCTAGTCTTTTTTCTGAGAGGTTTTGTTTGCTTTAATGGCACTCAAAACAAATCACCATTTTTCATTTAATGGCTTAGTTGAGATGAAGGGAATAACGCTTTTATAAAATCCTGTCTGGATAAATTTATACCTCCGTAAACATGACTAAGCTTCACATTTTTTTTACATGTTAACAGAAATGAAGTGCGTTAAGATTCCCATCGTCATTTGCATATCATGAGGTCACAAATTTTATTCTGTTAGTCATAGTTTGTAACGTATTTTTTATCGCCCCCTCACACTATTATGTGGAAAAAGAACTCAATTTTTTTTTACAAAATTACAAAATTCTTGCTCTTCGAAAAAGAAATCAAGCGCCCTTCTCGAGTTCAAATAAACGAGAGTTTACTTCAATTGGAAAACACACTTAAACTTGTCCTAATTAATAATTACCTATGCTTTCTTATAAGAAGAAATTGGGCGCCCTTCTCGAGTTCAAATAAACGAATTATCGTACAAATAAACGAGAGTTTACTGTAGTTTATTTACTAAATAAAGTGTTTATTGTATGCCAAAAATTTCCAGGTGACCTAACCCAAATTTCCTCGCCAAAACCCAACTTCCCACACATTTGCTGACCTGCTGGCTGTACCAAACCAGCTAAAAGAAAGGAAACCGAAACTCTTCAATCTGTGCATTGACCCATTGCTGGTAAATAACACAGTAGCACTGCTGTTATTATTATTGTAGTTGTTCAAGCAGCAGCAGTTGGTTCTAATAACAATATAAAATAAACTAGTAGGTCAGTGATTTAAAAAGTTTTATAACTTTTACTACACTACAATTAAAATTAAAGTAAAAGCATTACCTGCTGTTTGGAAATGCATTGAAACGTGACAGTCGCAATTTTAATCTGCAGACAATATTGAACAGAAAATCTTAGCACAAGATTTAATTAATATCATTCTTTTGTTGTAGCATTTTGTTTACCTACACCAAGTGGCGGCTTCTCACGCTGTTTTGAATCTCTTAATTATTGTTTATCGTTTTCAATCTTCGGTTTAGAAGTGCTATTTTGTTTGTTAAACAATTTTTTTACAACTTTACAGTTAACGAACTCCAAAGCTTGCAAACTGTTGTCGGTTTTTATGTAAATGAGCGCAGGTAATTTGAATTATTTATTTATTGAAAGTTTGTAGGTACACGTCTGGGTTATAGCGAAATATTTTATGTGGGTCCTACATCCATAATATTGCAGAGTGTTGTGCAATGCCCCAAAAATTACGTACACACGTACATACTAATAAATAAATAAATATTGCGTTATCCTTTATGATGCATATATTACAATATTCTGTTCCGATCGGGGATCAGGATATTTACATATAACAGTTAATTTAACGCTACTAATGGTTTTTTTGTTCACTATTTTCACTCTCCGGTTTGCTATGGTTAATAATTAATGAAATATTTTAAAAGAAAACTACGAATTTTTTGCAAATTTCTAAAAACAACAGTCTGAAAAATCCACGAGAAATTTAGTTTTTTTTTTCAATTTGACCAGAAAAATTTTAAACAAATTTCCATGAGGTTGGTGATTTTTTTCATAATAAAGGCAGCATTTCGCTATATAAAAACGTAAATTTTGTCAAAATCCGCTCAGCGGTTCCAAAACTATGGCACCAAGAATATTATGAAAAATTATATACCTACCTACAAACAAAAATTATGCCATACTATTTTTAAAACGTAATAATTTTGAGACCACTTGTCGGATTTGGGTGCAATTTCCTTTATTGTAAAGTTTGTGGTATGTATTTCTTTTTGTCTTTGACATCAATTCCTTTTTTTTGTCGGGTTTTGACGAAATAAAGTCATATTTCATCTTACATACATTTATGACCTATTCATGAAATTTAGTATCAATGACGTAGCAAAACACAAACTTTCATTTTGCCACCTAGCGACAATTTGCAATTCAAAGTAAAATTAAATGTTCATTACTACACGGCTATATAATTAAATAAATTTATTATGCAATTATCGGAAAAATACTTCGGGTGTTTTACAATTTACAATATAATGTAATGCCACCTGTAAACAGTAGTTTTCTCCAATTATACCAGTCAAAAGCGTAATAATATTATAACAGTAGTAAGTAGTCCTAGATACATATTTGCACTTTCAAAATTAACGTTATTATCACGTCTATTAGTTATACAAACAATGTTTAAGTGGGCGTAGGTGGACCGGAAAATTTTTGGGGGACACATATTGATGACTCACATCCCGGTTTGTTATTTGGAGTGTCAAAAGAACAAGACACAGTGTGCTGGAGAGTTCATAACTGTACACACTTTTTGGTACCCACTACCTACTTACGTATAAACACACATTTTATTTTATTTAAACAGTAAATATTAGAAATGAGGTCTGTGTTTTTAAAGGTCAAGTATACACGAATTTGGTTTAGTTTATGGTTTTCAAACAAAACGTGTGATTAGGTGCGAAGAGAGAGCATTAGTTTTTGTTTAGGTACCACTTTTAGTTGTTATCAGAAGTGGTACTTTACTTTATTTCAAACCGTTTTTATTTTAGAGAGAATTTTCCATTTTGTCGCATTTAAAAATTCGTACTGCCTTAACAAAGCTTCAGATTATCCATTGGAAAACAGTTTTGGAAAGCTAAAGGCTGCTGTTATTTACAAAAAAATCACGAACTTTATGAAAGTTAGTTTTGATCATTTTTGGAAGAATTAAATACATCATCAAAATGTTAAGGCAATTTTCGGCTTTGTCCCATTTAAAAGTTCGTAATTTCTTAACAAAGACCCAGATTTTCCAATGGAAGACTGTTTTGCAAAGCTGAGAGCTGCTTTCATTTAGAAAAAAATCACGAACTTTATAGAAGTCACTTTTGGTTAGGTATTTTAACAAGAACCAAAAAAATCATCAAAATTTTTACAGAAATTCGACATTATCCCATTTAAAAATTCGTAATTCCTAAACGAAACATTAGATTTTCCAGTGGAAAACAGTTTTGCAAAGCTGAAACTTCCTGTTATTTCGAAAAAAATCATGAAACTTGTGAAAGTTAGTTTTGATTGTTTTAGCAAGAACTAAAAAAACATTAAATTTTGTACAGAAATTTCTATATTATCCCATTTCAAAATTCGTAATTCCTGAACGAAACGTCAGATTTTCCAATGGAAAACAGTTTTGGAAAGCTGAAACTTCTTGTTATTTCGAAAAAAATCGTGAAACTTGTGGAAGTTAGTTTTGATTGTTTTAGTAAGAACTAAAAAAACATTAAATTTTTACAGAAATTTCGATATTATTCCATTTAAAAATTCGTAATTCCTGAACGAAACGCCAGATTTTCCAGTGGAAAACAGTTTTGCAAAGCTGAAATTTCCTGTTATTTCCAAAAAAATCATGAAACTTGTGGAAGTTAGTTTTGATTGTTTTAGCAAGAACAAAAAAAAAATCATTAAATTTTGTACAGAAATTTCGATATTATCCCATTTCAAAATTCGTAATTTCTGAACGAAACGTCAGATTTTCCAGTGGAAAACAGTTTTGCAAAGGTGAAACTTCCTGTTAATTCGAAAAAAATCATAAAACTTGTGGAAGTTAGTTTTGATTGTTTTAGCAAGAACTAAAAAAATCATTAAATTTGTACAGAAATTTCGATATTATCCCATTTAAAAATTTGTAATTCCTGAACGAAACGTTAGATTTTCCAGTGGAAAACAGTTTTACAAAACTGAAACTTGCTATTATTTCGAAAAAAATCATGAAACTTGTGGAAGTTAGTTTTGATTGTTTTAGCAAGAACTAAGAAAATCATTAAATTTTTACAAAAATTTCCACATTGTCCTATTTCAAAATTCGTAATTCCTGAACGAAACGTCGGATTTTCCAGTAGAAAACAGTTTTGCAAAGCTGAAACTTCCTGTTATTTCGAAAAAAATCGTTAAACTGTGGAGGTTAGTTTTAAGTGTTTCAGCAAGGGCTAAAAAATCATCAAAATTTGTATAGAAATTTCGACATTGTCTTTTCCATCATAAGTTTGACTAGAAAGCAGACATTAGTAAAAAATGCTAGGAAATTTGTGCTAAAATGACTCATAAAAGTATGTTAAGAAATAGTTTAAAGTACTCGTATATAATTTAGCAAATAAATAGAAAGTGAATAGAAAATTCCATCTAAATTGCTTCGAAACCATCAGACAATATTCGCAAAAACAAAGCGAATCTTCCACAAAGCGAATCTTCCACAAAGCGAAACTGTCCGAAAAACTAATGCCCACCACCATAGTCCAACTACAGAATATTTGTTGGAGGTTATTTAGCGGTTTCCTATTAATAAAAATGTTCCGCTGTATTAGGCACCAATAACAATAACTCTCAGTAGTTTTAAATACATTTTTTCAGCAATTTAATTAAAATATTTTATATCAAAATTATTAAGCAATAACTTTTTCATATTTTTCATTTCACGCCACATTAAAACTATTTAATAACACAGTGGAATATGAATAAAATATATTGCTTAATATTACCATCAATTGTGTTCAACCAGCCCTATGGTAAAGTTAAGTATCAATTTTATTGCAATTGCGAACTTTTCCGTTTTCTTCTGATGGCTGAGGTGCGCAAGCCATGAAGAATGCAAAAATACTTAAACGGTTTTTATTTAAATTTGTTATGCATAATATATCAGGTATGTCTCAAGGTTTCGATGTGGGACCAGTTTTGTTGATACACTGCACGCTGAACGACTGGAATTTAAATACAACAAGCGGAATTTTGCACTATCCTATTATTAGTTTTTGGAAAACAATTATGACTAAAAGGTGAATAAAACGTGGTTTCTAGTTGATTCTTCGAACAATAAACTGTGGTTTCCGTTGGGACACTCAAGAATATACACTTTGTATTATCGTTATCTGAAAAAACTCAAAAGTTCGTTCTTTCCTTTCAAAATAATCTAAACTACCTAAAATTTTTACAAAATCCGGCGTTATTCACTTGTTTTTTGGATTACAAACGTCAAAATTTCGATATTGTTTAAAGAAAAGAGCACGATATAGTAAAAGTTTCAATTGTCTGTTGATATTAGTTTACGAACTATAGGGCATAGAAGTTGACAAACTAAAAAAGTAAATAATTAAAAAAATCCGGTATTATTCACTTGTTTTTGGGGCTATAAACGTCAAATTTTTGATATTGTTTAAAGAAAAGAGCATACTACGATACAGTAAAAGTTTCAATTGTCTGTTGATATTAGTTTACAAACTATAAGACATAGAAGTTGACAAACTTAAAAAAGTTAACAATTTTAGAAAATTCGGCGTTATTCACTTGTTTTTTAGGCTACAAACGTCAAATTTTCGATATTGTTTAAAGAAAAGAGCACACTACGATATAGTAAAAGTTTTAATTGTTTATTGATATTAGTTTACTAACTATAGGGCGTAGAAGTTGACGAACTTAAAAGTACTTCATTTTGGAAGATTCAGCGTTGTTTACTTGCTTTTTCGGTTATAAATGTCAAATTTTCGATATTGTTGTACCTCATCGCCAGGTTGGATTCATAATAGAATATTAATAGGATGCTATAAAATTTTTTCATGGTTTTTTCAGCAATGAAATCGATTTTTATGACTTTACTGTGCTATTTCTAAATTTAGATCATTATAGTTCACAGAAAATCGGAGGCGGTATATGAAAATGTCAAACCACTTATAATCCAGTTCGAATTACCGTACGCAATATGCGCTGATTACAGTAGAAATTTCATTGTATGCACCTACCTAAAAAAAATTATCTATAATTATTTGTTCTGGGGGTTTATCATTATTAGGAGTGCCATTTTTGTTTGCTAAACGTGTAGGCTGAAAGTAGTTAATATCTAAGCTAACACTAACAGGGATCAATGAGATAAATATAAATTATCCGCTTTTGTATAAAATTACCCGATATATTTGGGGTTTATTGGAAGGATAATAATAAAGGACGACATCTGTTCAAATGATGGTAAAAATACCAAGAGTTTTTAGATAAAGTTTTAACTACAAATAGAATAATCAGTGGCTCTAAAACTTGACATTTTCGAAACGGAAGTGTAGCTATTTAATTATTATAATTACATCTCTTAATTTGTTTGTTTTAGATTTACAATCTAAAATCCTTAAAACAAGTTAGAGGTACCATCCTTGCCGTTAATTGACGAGGATAATTAAAACAAATATCTATATGTAAATCAGGTTTGTCGGTGAAACTGGTAATTTTTTTCTACTAGAGTAAACTCGCATCAACAATTTAAAAATTGCAGGAATTCCAATCCAATGTCAAAAATATTTCGTGATTTAAAACTAAATACACACAAAAGTAATAATCTCTTTCCTGTTTCAGGCGGATGTGCGCTTACACAAAATTCAAAACAATTTGGTGGAATATTTTGCTTTGTATTTGCTATTATTTTATAATGCAAAAGTAGCTGTAATAACGAATTTATTTGCCAGGGTCAACAAATCAACACGCACACAAGCAAACTTGAAGTGGAATACACTTTCATCTAAAAGTTTTTCGTGAGTTTTATTGTCAAGATGCAAATTGCATCCTTGGAACAAGAAATAAATATTTTATGATTAGCTTTCTTATTTGTGGTGCCATAATTATAGGAGAAGTAAAAGGTGATGGTTTATGGTTTGATTTTTGCAAATAGTTTTTTTGTTTAGGTATTAATTTTTTGTTTGTCGTACTTTAAATATAAGAAGTAAACCAACAAGTCTTTCATATATTAATTAATAACTTTGGTTCTGAAAATTGGTTTAAACTTTCTAATAAACTTGTTTTGTAACAATTTAAAAATTTTAGAACTACTGCTTTATTATATTCAAATTTGAATTTTGGATTTTTATCATTTAATAGTTCCTATCCAAAGTATGTAACCCTAAAAATCACGTTTTTTTAATTTTTCCTGTCAATCTCAAGTACAATTAAAATTAAAACTATACTGATTCAGATAGATTTCGATGCGTACTATCCAAATTTCCAAACTTTATTACGATATCTCTACGCGTTTTAGAGATATGACGTCTTGAATCGAAAAAAAGTTAAAAATTGACATTTTTTCAAAGTGCCATAACTTTTGAACTAGACTAGGTATTGGTGAACTGTTTTCACATTTATATTCACCCCTCAACTGTCTTTCATAATTATTATTAATATAGCAAATTTAAAGCATTTTGGATTTTTATCATAAAATAGTTCCTACCCAAAGTACCCCCAAAAATCGCGTTATTTTATTTCTCCTGTCAATTTCAAGTACAATTAAAATTAAAACTATATTGATTCAGATAGATTTCGATGCGTTCTATCTAAATGTCCAAACTTCATTGGGATATCTCTACGCGTTTTCGAGATATGACGTTTTCAATCGAAAAAAAAGTTGGAAATTAACATTTTTTCAAAGTGCCATAACTTTTGAATTAAACTAGATATTGATGAACTGTTTTCACATTTATTATCAGCTCTCAACTGTCTTTCATAATTATTATTAATATACCTAATTTAAAGCAGTTTGGATTTTTTTCATAAAATAGTTCCTACCCAAAGTACCCCCAAAAATCGGCTTTATTAATTTCTCCTGTCAATCTCAAGTACAATTAAAATTAAAACTATACTGATTCTGATAGATTTCGATGCGTTCTATCCAAATTTCTAAACTTCATTACGATATCTCTACGCGTTTTCGAGATATGACGTTTTGAATCGAAAAAAAAGTTAGAAATTAACATTTTTTCAAAGTGCCATAACTTTTGAACTAGACTAGGTATTGGTGAACTGTTTTCACATTTATATTCACCCCTCAACTGTCTTTCATAATTATTATTAATATACCAAATTTAAAGCATTTTGGAATTTTATCATAAAATAGTTCCTAACCAAAGTACCCCCAAAAATCGCGATATTTTATTTCTCCTGTCAATCTCAAGTACAATTAAAATTAAAACTATACTGATTCAGATAGATTTCGATGCGTTCTATCCAAATTTCCAAACTTCATTGCGATATCTCTACGCGTTTTCAAGATATGACGTTTTGAATCGAAAAAAAAGTTGGAAATTAACATTTTTTCAAAGTGCCATAACTTTTGAACTAAATTAAGTATTGGTGAACTGTTTTCACATTTATTATCACCTCTCAACTGTCTTTCATAATTATTATTAATATACCAAATTTAAAGCATTTCGGATTTTTATCATAAAATAGTTCCTACCCAAAGTACCCCCAAAAATCGCGTTTTTTTATTTCTCCTGTCAATTTCAAGTACCATTTAAATTAAAACTATACTGATTCAGATAGATTTCGATGCGTTCTATCCAAATTTCCAAACTTCATTGCGATATCTCTACGCGTTTTCGAGATATGACGTTTTGAATCGAAAAAAAGTTGAAAATTGACATTTTTCAACTATACTGAGGTATAAAATATGCTCAAAATAGTAATTTTTTCATCATTTTAAAGCACATCTGTCAATGATTGTTCAAAATAAAATTTAAAAATTCAATTTTTTGTCTCTTGGGATTATGTATTTAAACCAGTGGTTCCAGAGTTATTTTCAAAAAACCAAAATAAATTTTCTCTAGTCGTGCATATTTAAAATTGAAACTTCTGATGGTCGAATTATAACAAAATTACCATCTTCAAGTATTTAAAAGTTGTAGAAAAAAAAATAAATATGAATTATTATTCACTTTTAGTATGTTTACTTGTTCAGTCAATTAACTGAAATATTTTTTTATGTCATTGAAGATTTTTCAAGTAAATTTCAGAGCAACAGTTGCCATGGCAACTAACTGCTTGAGCTAGTAGGACACTCACAAGATAAGAATTCGATTTTGTTTGATTTTTATTAACTTTAATTAGAAATTTACGTTATTTTTCAATATTTCTATAACTAACTGAAAGAAGATTTTTTGCAAATAAATGTTAAATAATTTAATTTAAAGTACGGTTGGTTTATTTATTTATATACATAAAATAATTGCTATTGATATGTACAGTTGTTTTAATAACATTTATGCAGATAATCCTGACATTTAAATGAATTTATGTCTTATGTAGTAAAATAAAACCTGTAATCAACACAATATGTAATAAAACCGAGTTTTAATTGTTTTTTAGGAATAAAAGATTGCAACTTACATTCGATTGTAAAGTTCATATGGTAAAATATCCATTAATTTCGCACTTTTATCACACATCATACTCCCCACACATAATCCATAGTAACAAAAATCTCCCCAAAAAAAACGAAACAGCCCCAACGGAAGCGCTCCAATACAAACAAAAAAACAACAAACAATTAGGGGAAATAATGAAATATCCACCACAACACACCCTCGGTAAATAAACCAACACAACGAACGCAACTTTAAACACCCAAAGAACTAACTAACTAACTAACTACCTCCTCACTGAAGATTTGTTTTGTATCTTGTATCACACTACGAGCACTAAGTGAACGTACGTCAGTCCTGAAAGCAGTTGGAAAACAGACTGGACTGGCTGAGTGGCTGCTGCTGCTGGCTGACTCCTCGGCGATTAAAAGCGCTGGCTGGTTCAGCAAGATATGTCTGAGTAAGCCCGAATTTCAAGCAACCGTGGGTATCCGTCACCAACTAAGAATGTGTTGAAGATCAGCCTTGAACTCTCTTCTTTGGCGACTTAGGGGACAAATAATTAAAACCTTAAAATTCGTAACAAACTTGCATAACAATGCTAATTGTGGAAGGTCAACATATTCAACACATTCAGTAAAACAAACAATTCTCTGGTTTGTGTTATGTGCATTTAGAGAGTTTTTCCTGCTATGTAGTTCTTCGCGTATTTACTATTATAGCACTGAGCATTGACATTTTAAGTGATAAATACAAGAGGGCGATTGACCCAACCAAGTCAATAGTTGCTTTTATGCTCTTTTCTACTTGGCATTATTCAACAAGATTCAAGATTGTTATATGCAAGCGGATTTAACGACTCGACTTTTTCCCCTATGCTAAAGCTCAATGCTAAACTTAAGGCTTGGACGGAGAAGTGAAAGACACTTTTTTTTTGTTTTAACCAGAAAGTAGTTTGCGAAAGGACATCTAAGGATACCACGAATTTAAAATTTAAATGTATTGGTTTAATGTTTAGGGACAATAACAAGAACTGTTTTTCAAAAACTTTTAAGATGCTACAGATCATTGTAGTGATTTTGGACATTTTTTGTTTCGGCCCCTGAAGAATATGTTAGATATAAATTGAGCTGAAGCGTCACGCAGGGACAGGAAATTTTTCGGTGATTTAAAATCTGTACCCAACATCTCTATGGAAGACTCAGATTTTCCATAATTTTCCATTTTCTGGACTTGTGATATTTTCTTTATAGCTTTTGAACTAGACTAGGTATTGGTGAACTGTTTTCACATTTGTTAACACCTCCCAACTGTTTTTAATAATTATAATTAATATACTAAATTTAAAGCATTTTGAATTTTTATCATAAAATAGTTCCTACCCAAAGTACCCCCAAAAATCGCTTTTTTTATTTCTCCTGTCAATTTCAAGTACATTTTAAATTAAAACTATACTGATTCAGATAAATTTCGATGCGTTCTATCCAAATTTCCAAACTTCATTGCGATATCTCTACGCGTTTTCGAGATATATCGAAAAAAAAAGTTGGAAATTAACATTTTTTTCAAAGTGCTATAACTTTTGAACTAAACTAGGTATTGGTGAACTGTTTTCACATTTATTATCACCTCTCAACTGACTCTCATAATTATTATTAAAATACCAAATTTAAAGCATTTTGGATTTTTATCAAAAAATAGTACCCCCAAAAATCGCGTTTTTTAATTTATCCTGTCAATCTCAAGTACAATTAAAATTAAAATTATACTGATTCAGATAGGTTTCGATGCGTTCTATCCAAATTTCCAAACTTCATTGTGATATCTCTACGCGTTTTCAAGATACGACGTTTTGAATAGAAAAAAAAGTTGAAAATTGACATTTTGTCAAAGTGCTATAACTTTTGAACTAGACTAGGCATTAGTGAACTGTTTTCACATTTATTATCACCTCCCAACTGTCTTTCATAGTTATTGTTAATATACTAAATTTAAAGCATTTTCGATTTTTATCAAAAAATTGTTCCTAGCCAAAGTACCCCCAAAAATTGCCTTTTTTAATTTCTCCTGTCAATCTCAAGTACAATTAAAATTAAAACTAGACTGATTCAAATAGATTTCGATGCGTTCTATCCAAATTTCCAAACTTCATTGCGATATCTCTACGCGTTTTCAAGATATAAGGTTTTGAATAGAAAAAAAAAGTTGAAAATTGACATTTTTTCAAAGTGCTATAACTTTTGAACTAAACTAGGTATTGGTGAACTGTTTTCACATTTATTATCACCTCCCAACTGTCTTTCATAGTTATTGTTAATATACTAAATTTAAAGCATTTTCGATTTTTATCAAAAAATTGTTCCTAGCCAAAGTACCCCCAAAAATTGCCTTTTTTAATTTCTCCTGTCAATCTCAAGTACAATTAAAATTAAAACTAGACTGATTCAAATAGATTTCGATGCGTTCTATCCAAATTTCCAAACTTCATTGCGATATCTCTACGCGTTTTCAAGATATAAGGTTTTGAATAGAAAAAAAAAGTTGAAAATTGACATTTTTTCAAAGTGCTATAACTTTTGAACTAAACTAGGTATTGGTGAACTGTTTTCACATTTATTATCACCTCCCAACTGTCTTTCATAGTTATTGTTAATATACTAAATTTAAAGCATTTTCGATTTTTATCAAAAAATTGTTCCTAGCCAAAGTACCCCCAAAAATTGCCTTTTTTAATTTCTCCTGTCAATCTCAAGTACAATTAAAATTAAAACTAGACTGATTCAAATAGATTTCGATGCGTTCTATCCAAATTTCCAAACTTCATTGCGATATCTCTACGCGTTTTCAAGATATAAGGTTTTGAATAGAAAAAAAAAGTTGAAAATTGACATTTTTTCAAAGTGCTATAACTTTTGAACCAAACTAGGTATTGGTGAACTGTTTTCACATTTATATTCACCCCTCAACTGTCTTTCATAATTATTATTAATATAGCAAATTTAAAGCATTTTGGATTTTTATCATAAAATAGTTCCTACCCAAAGTACCCCCAAAAATCGCGTTATTTTATTTCTCCTGTCAATCTCAAGTACAATTAAAATTAATATTATACTGATTCAGATAGATTTCGATGCGTTCTATCCAAATTTTCAAACTTCATTGCGATATTTCTACGCGTTTTCAAGATATGACGTTTTGAATCGAAAAAAAAGTTTAAAAATTGACATTTTTTCAAAGTGCTATAACTTTTGAACCAAACTAGGTATTGATGAACTGTTTTCACATTTATTATCACCTCTCAACTGACTCTCATAATTATTATTAATATACCAAATTTAAAGCATTTTGGATTTTTATCATAAAATAGTTCCTACCAAAAGTACCCCCAAAAATTGCGTTTTTTTATTTCTCCTGTCAATCTCAAGTACAATTAAAATTAATATTATACTGATTCAGATAGATTTCGATGCATTCTATCCAAATTTCCAAACTTCATTGCGATATCTCTACGCGTTTTCAAGATATGGTGTTTTGAATCGAAAAAAAAATAAAAATAAAATAAAACTTACACCATCATCAGATTTTTACTAAATTTTAAACTAAATCCGGGAAAACCCGATAGTGTGAACAGAGCACTTACGCCTGAAAAAACGATATAGTATATGACAAAAAAATGTATTTAGTAAAACGCGTGAACTGAGGTACGTTTTTTGCGGTGCCACTCGATGTATTTTTCAAAATTATTGTAAATTACTAGAACACTTATGTCAGATCCATTAAAATAGCTCTCTCAATTACGTTTTCGCGCACCTATCTATTATCCTGTCGGACAAGTGACCTAAAATCGAGCGGAACAAGGCAAACCTAACAGTTCCAAGTACTTTTACACCAACTGGCAAAAAACCACGGGAAAAATGAACGGTTAGATCACGAAAATCATGGAAAAGAATTCGAGTTTTTTATGTGGTGTATGTTTTGGTCGTGATGGATAAATCACGTTTTGTACTTTTTGTGTGGATTGCAGCTTATAGTAAGACAATGGACAAACAATCGGTACTTGACATCGACAAAACGGAACATCAGTTTCAGGAAAAAATCTTAATTGATCACCGTGTACATGGTTATGAATAGGTATTTATGCTTCAATGGATAATGCGACTGTCAGCCATCAGTTCGAATATTCGAATCAAACATGTGCGTTTAGTTTTTTGAATTTGAGGCGATTTCAATCGGACAAAACACCACCAATAAGTGTTTTCGTTTAGAACACCATTGATCAAGAGTTACCAAGTGGAAAAACTGAGTACTACATGGAAAAATTAGCTAAAACTTAACCACCTGGCACTGCAGTATGGAGCCACCTGAAAACCTTTTTCCACAAGCTACAATGTAGGTATAATAAAGGTATTCTTGTAGACAATTTATCAAATAGTATAAAACAACTTGAATTATAATAGAGTGCGCGCGGCTTGGGTAAACTTATCAAAATACAGCTATGCTATCTTAACAGCTGTAAGCGGAGTCTCTCTCGCTATATCATAGTCAACGACACCGGCTTTGGTTGACCTCGGCGGACCCAGACCTCGCCGGGACCGTCCGTCGCTAGGAAGGAAACTCGTCTTTACCGTTATCAAAAGCGGATATACGCAGCGGACATCGTCGCCTATCGATATGGCACTACAATTGTTCCACCGGAAATTGATAAATGTGCACTACATGCGGTGGCAAAGTGCATCAAACCGTTAAATTGGGAATGTTGATTTGATGATAATTTGACATTTCCATCGAGGAGATGCAGGAAAAATGGATATTAGGAAACATTTGGTTGTTGCATGTTTTGAGTTTTATGGTGGTTGAGTTATCTTAGGTAAACTTACGGAGATGAAGGCAACAGAATATGAAACTTTTTCATTTCATTTACTTAGAGATGAAACATAGATACCTATCTCACTTTTATTATTCTGTTAAATACACGAATATTACACTTTAAAAACCCACAGCAGGTATACAGAGTGTCCCAAAAGAAAACCACCATATCTATTGACAGAAATTTTAAAACTGAAAAAAATTCTATTTAGATTTAATTGAAATTTGTTAGCCGACTTTTAATGAAGTTTTCAAATAGTAGCTATACTAAATCTGTAAAAGGAGGATCATTTCCTGTAGTATAATTGCACAAAATCTTTTCCCTTTAACCAACTCTCATTTTGTGTTAAAAAATATAAACTAACTGTTAAATTTGAAAATTTTTAGCAGACATTTTTAAACATTCGGAAACTAAGTATACTGAATTCTTAAAAGGAGGATAATCCACATGATCAAAGCTTGCATTTAAATTTGCAGAAATCTCAAGCTATAAGTAACATCTATAAAGACTGTTTTTTTTCAAAAACCGACCAGTGGTTCTAAAACTATGACATCTTAAAACAATCTCTGCATAAATTTGTCTGTAAAGATTTGACTAACTAAAAATATTCTAACCTAACTTCCATCTAACTGATAATTTTTTTTATAATAAAGGCAACATTTGGCTATATAAAAATGGAAATTTCATTAAAATTCACGCAGTGGTTCTGAATTTACAATTTTGCAAAACAGAGACTTAAATTTTTGTAGCCATTTCGATTACACATTCTTGACTAAGTATCTAAGTTAATCCAAAAGTGAGGTTAGAGTAGCTACTATTTTTTCTTCAATATTGCCAATATTGCTCTGTGTAAACCTGGATTTTTTTTCAAAAACCGACCAGTGGTTCTAAAACTATGACATCTTAAAACAATCTCTGCATAAATTTGTTTGTAAAGATTTGACTATCTAAAAAATATTCTAACCTAACTTCCATCTAACTGATGATTTTTTTTATAATAAAGGCAATATTTGGCTATATAAAAATGGAAATTTCATTAAAATCCACGAAGTGGTTCCAAATTTGCAATTTTTCAAAACAGAGACTTAAATTTTTGTAATCATTTCGATTACACATTCTTGACTATCTAAGTTAATCCAAAAGTGAGGTTAGAGTAGCTATTATTTTTTCTTTAATATTGCCAATATTGCTCTGTGTAAATCCGGATTTTATTTCAAAAACCGACCAGTGGTTCTAAAACTATGACATCTTAAAACAATTTCTGCATAAATTTGTCTGTAAAGATTTGACTATCTAAAAAATATTCTAACTTAACTTCCATCTAACTGATGATTTTTTTTTATAATAAAGGCACATTTGGCTATATAAAAATGGAAATTTCATTACAATCCACGGAGTGGTTCTGAATTTACAATTTTTCAAAACAGAGACTTAAATTTTTGTAACAATTTCGATTACACATTCTTGACTATCTAAGTTGATCCAAAAGTGAGGTTAGAAGAGCTACTATTTTTTCTTTAATATTGCCAATATTGCTCTGTGTGAACCCGGTTTTTTTTCAAAAACCGACCAGTGGTTCTAAAACTATGACATCTTAAAAGTACTCTGCATAAATTTGTCTGTAAATATTTAACTATCTAAAAAATATTCTAACCTAACTTCCATCTAACTGATGTTTTTTTTTTATAATAAAGGCAACATTTGGCTATATAAAAACGGAAATTTCATTAAAATTCACGCAGTGGTTCTGAATTTACAATTTTTCAAAACAGAGACCTAAATTTTAGTAGCCATTTCGATTACACATTCTTGACTATCTAAGTTAATCCAAAAGTGAGGATAGAGTAGCTACTATTTTTCTTTAATATTGCCAATATTGCTCTGTGTAAACCCGGATTTTTTTTCAAAAACCGACCAGTGGTTCTAAAACTGTGACATCTTAAAAAAATCTCTGCATAAATTTGCCTGTAAATATTTAACTATCTAAAAAGTATTCTAAACTAACTTTCATCATATTGATGATTTTTTCTTATATAAAGGCAACATTTGACTATATAATAACGGAAATTTCATTAAAATCCGCGCAGTGGTTCCAAAACTGTGATACTTTAAACCCGAAAAATGATGAAAAAAAAATTATCACTAAGAAATTTTTATAATTTTAGGCCCACTGGTCAGATTTTGACGAAATATTATTAATTTTTGAACCAAAGCTGTGATACTTTTAATCAGGAAAATGAAAGAAAAACAAATGAATATAATTTTGGGCTCACTGTCTTGAAAGTGATTATCCAATTTTTTGATAGTTTGACTATATAAGAAAGATTGTAATAAAGTTATAAACCTAAATCCGATGCTGTTAATAACCGTGTTAATTACTTTATAAATGATTGACATTCCTCTTTCTCTCTTCCACAGTTTTAGCCAACATTTCTCAATAACAGTTTACCGCAACGAAAAACAGTTTACTTTCACTGTTGTGATTATTTCATACTCTAAAAGTCTAAATTTTATAATACTTGGTCTAGAAAAATAAATAAAAGCACAATCTAACTGGGTCATATTATGTTATGTAAAACACAATAAAATTACTATAAGCACTAATCATGCAAACAGGTGTAATAAACAATTTTGATTAATCAGATTTCCATTAAATTCAACGTGATCCACATGCGAATTGGCCTTTAATTAGACATTTCATGTGATCATGTGGATAAACTAAACTAAAGGTTCGATTTCTGTCTGTCCTCGTTAATTCAAACAAAACCCGCAACTGAATTGTGGCAGTAATTTCTAAAAGCAAACTGCAAGAGAGACAGCCACATATAGTGCTAAAATCCTAAAGAGTTTTTATTTAGTCGTAAAATGTTAGACCAAGAGTGGATCGTAAAGCTTCTTTTACACATCGTACATGTCTCATATAACAACAAATCGAACCGAACGAAGAAGGTAAGTTGAAACTTGGTGTGTGTGTTGTGAAATCAATATATGGTGGATCAAGAAACACGTTTCCCAAGAACAAGTTCATCGCTCTATAGATATTTTATCTATTCGAATGATAACAGGAGTAGTTAGTATTAGTGTTAATTAATCTTTAATTAATTGCCTCGTATCAACTACGCTTTGCTTAGGAATTAAGTATTGGGATGCTAGTTGTCTACAATGTTTTAATTTGCTATATATCAAGGAGGATTATAGAGCAACAACCATTGGAATCCATGTTCGATGTTTCAATCGTTAAGGAAAAATTTGCGAGCACGAAGATAGGTGTCCGTCTTGGAGGAGCTCGAATGAAGCGATTATCTATAGAAATTCCTTCCAGAATGTTAGGTAGGAATACAAGAGAATCGAATCGAAACGAAACGAAACGAATCGAATAAATTCTTGATCAATGAACATATATGTCTAGATTTACAGCAGGTACCTACATGAACAATACGAGCCCTAACAACTAAATGTTCGGACAAAAGTAAATTTTGGAAGTCTGAAAGGAGAACTGGAAATTTTACGCAAATAATTAGTAAACACCTAACCATACAATAAGATAAAGCCTTAATAACAATATTATGCATGGAAGAAAATTATTTATTGGATTTAACAATATTTTAACTTAATAATTAGCAAACTTTACAAAATGAATTTGCAACTAAATGTTCTGATAATTTTTAATTTAGGACCATTAATAAGAGGTTACGTCTCCTTTTGCTTTAATAGCTGCCTGTATTCTAGCAGGCATTGTATTTATTAAATATTGGTACAATTCTGGCGTGAAACTGTCCCAGATTTCTTCTATTTTGGTCTTTAAGTCCCCAATGGTTCTTGGTGGATTATTGCGTAGAATACGTTTAATTTTATGCCAAAGAGTTTCAATAACATTTAAGTCCGGACTGGATGAGAGCCATGAAAGCACCTTTATGTCCTTTTCCCTTAAGTTCCAAAACTGTGATTTTTTAAAAACAGTCGTTAGAAAATTACGACACATTTTTCAAGTGCAATTTTAAAGCTACGAAAATTGCCTAAAATCACCAAATAAAGATTTGGGGATTTTTTTGTACATAAAACCAACATCCAGCTTTGCAATTAAGGAAATTTTACTAAAATCAAACCAGTGGTTCCAAAACTGTGATTATTTTAATGTAAGTAGCACCCTCAAAAAACACGTTTTTTGAAAAGTGAACTGTGGAACTCGAAAAAAATTCAAAAAAATTCATATTAACATTTCAGAATTTTTTCTATATAGTACGATTATTGAGTTTTTATTTAAAGGTTTTTTGACACAAATCCAACCAGCGGTTTCTCAACTGTAATTTTTTAAAACAGTTACTAGAAAATTCTATCATTTTTAAAGGTGCAACTTTGAAGCTCCGATAAATGCCTAAAATCACCAAATAAAAACTTGTGTAACTTTTTTGTACATAAAACCAACATCCAGCTTTGCAATAAAGTAAATTTTACCTAAATCCAACCAGTGGTTCCAAAACTGTGATTATTTTAATATAGGTAGCACCCTTAAAAAAACACGTTTTTTAAAAAGTAAACTGTGGAACTCGAAAAAAGTGCAAAAAAATTCATATTAACATTTCAGAATTTTTTCAATATAGTACGACTATTGAACTTTGATTTAAATTTTTTTGACACAAATCCAACCAGCGGTTTCAAAACTGTGATTCTTTAAAACAGTTACTAGAAAAATTTATCATTTTTAAAGGTGCAACTTTGAAGCTCCGATAAATGCCTAAAATCACCAAAGAAAAACTTGTGTAACTTTTTTGTACATAAAACCAACATCCAGCTTTGCAATAAAGTAAATTTCATCAAAATCCAACTACTAGATCCAACGTTTTGAAAATAATAATTCTTTGTTTCTACAATTTTCCCATCCTGCTGGGTTAAAGTGCCACAGTTTTGGAACCGCCGAGCGGATTTTTACGAAATTTACGTTTTTATATAACTAAATGTTGGCATTATAACAGAAAAAACCATGAATATTATGGAAGTTAATTTAGATAACTTTTGCGCGTATAAAAAAAGACAATCAAATTTACTTTTGTCCGAACATTTAGTTGTTAGGGCTCGTAGTAAAAAAGTAATAAACAGCGGAATAATAATGAAAAATTATCCAATATTTCAAATTTTTTTGTATTATACCTCACCCAACATGAACATGGAATTTTCTACTCGTATAAAAACATTCTTGCTTAAACATATCCTGTTATATCCAAAGACACTCCCGCTGACACTTTATTATTCAAAATCTAATCAAATATTTTATGTTGCTTCCATAAAGCTCCATACTTTGCATGTCTGCCAACATTTAATTACTGGCGTATAATGCAAATGAGCTAAATGTGCATGTACCTACACACAAAACTTGTTCTTTTCTCTTTACCTGTCATCAGCATACCACAATAATTCGAGAATGCTTACCAAAAAGGAAGTGCATCAGTTTATTAAAAAGTCTAATTATGAATGTGAAACTGAAACTTCCTTTATTGTTAGTTACTACAAATTTTAGGTACCTACAGAAATTATTCAGGTGCTTTGTACTGTACGAGTACAACCTGTTTTATAACTGCAGCGACCGCAAGATATTTGTCCATTTTTCTAACACCAGTTTCTCGGGATGATGAGCTATGATTTACATAAACTGTACTTTGTGGGATTACACAGAAATTGCTCAAAAACTGTAATCAACATTAGCGCACCCATTACTTTGATAACAAGAAAAAACCGGGCGATATACACTAACGGTTATTTTATGTTAACTTTAATGTTTAATGTTAATGTATAGGGGCAGATTGTGGACGAAACGAAATTTTAGTCACGTTAAAGGTTAATGCACCTCCTGTTTTACGATAAGGGGCAGAGGTTATTGGACCAGTTCAATTGGCTATGTATGTACATGGTGGTCATAAAGTTAATATCAAAACTAGTAGGTGGTACCATGTGCTCAATGCTCTCTCATCTTTATCTGGTACGAATTACCATCAGCAGAATAATTGCTGTTCAATGGTTTAACTTGTTGACCTTAGCACTTATGGCTTTGAATATTATAACACAAACCTGATGGAATTCAAGTCAAAAAACAGGTGCATCTGTTTAATTGGGTTATAGAAGTACAACAGTTATTTTGTAGTTTTTTAAAACACAAATATGCAATTTGGATTTGGTGTAGGTACTTATACTAAACCTGTAAAAGGAAGATAGCGATAAATGCCAAGTCGAAGTAAAAGAAGATCCGATAAACCTGTTATTTTTTATTTAGAATCACTACTGAACAATCCTATATTAATGTTTGCTGACTGGAAAAATTAGTAACAAAAAAATTCACTAGCTCCCGAACTATCTACTAATTTTGGTCGAATTTTGACGAAATATTATTAATTGTTTGGACCTTAAGGGAAATATTCTCTAAAAACTCTTTTTTTGACTTAACTACTTGACTAAACTAATTTGTAGATATTGATTTATATTCAGTTCAACTATCCATATCTTTGCGCACTTCCTCATTAATAAAATAAATATTAATAAAGTGACATTTATAAATGAATGCCATTCGCCTAGAAAAAATCGTTGAACCAACAAAGCGAATCTTTCATATACTACTAATGAAAACTAATTACATTACAAATGGTGACATTAATTAGAAGCTAGGCAAGTCGCATCTAATTACCATAACAGTACCACCAAGTTTATAGTATAGGGAAACTTGAATTTAATTTCTCTCAACTTGTTATTTTAAAATTGTTGATGAAATGCCATGGGTATAAGTTAGTTTAGTAGGCAAGGAGATTATAATATCTAAGTATCACGATTAACATGCTCGATAATGTCAGTTTTAACGAACTGGTTATTTATTAATTGCATTGTGTATGTTAATGTTAATGCAGATTATCAATCGATCGAATATTGAGAAAAGCTAATTGTTAGCTGCGAATATTTCTGCTACAGCTGAAATGCCAAAGAGTATTGTATTGATTAGTTGGTTTAGGGACCTAATGGTCTCTTGTTCGTTGTTCGCACGTCGGAAGTCTTCATCACTGCAAAAAAATCGAAGGTTTGTTATTATTGTCAGTCGAAAAAAACTCGTAATCCATAAATAAATAATTGTGCTATGACTGCTATGGTCCTTTGTGCTGGCAACAATACGCAATAATAAACAAAATAAATGATCATATCTATTTTAGGATTATTTTTTCTTGTGGTCTAGTATATAATTAGTGAGCAAAGCTAAAGTAACATGGACATGGAAACGTGGAATAGTCTAGTCTAGTAGTAGAATAGTAAATTGTTTCCTTGTTGTACTTTATAATGTCGTAATGATTGATTCTTTAACATATAATAAGCAGGATTACACATATATGGTAAAATACAATTTGGTTACAGCTACTTTTACTACTACAGCACCAGAAACAAACCTTATAATTTCAACTGGACGAAAAACTAGTAATTTTAACCTTGTGGTTACCAAACAAAAGTTGACCATGACGTTGGTTGGCTCATGGTCGTTCAGGAAAAGATGCGCCGAATTACACCATCTTTATCTGGGAGGAGATCTGATAAACGAGTTAATTAGTGGTTAATGGTTTGTAATAAGCGTTTTTTTGGAGTTTTTAGCCATAATTATGGGCAAAAAATCCTTAAAAAAAATCCATCATGTTTAGTTTTTAATTTTTTAGAAAATCTCAAATTAAAAATAAGCCGCTACATGGGGATACTTGTCCGATATTCAGAACATATTTCTGAAGTCAATTTTGCCTAAAAAATATATTTAAAATAATTTATTTTCTTTAATGGCCTGTACGTCAAAAAGGAAGCAACATTCGACCATAGTTTATTAGACAAACCACCTTTAATTTTCGCTAAACTATCGACTGGTGAAATCCTGACGATATAAACTGGGTTATAGGGCAGTAGACATAATTCTATTAAAAAATATAATTAAATCTGAAAGCTCACACAAATATCTAAAAAGTCGAAATGCATGCCTAGTTCCTTGTCTGCTGTGTTATAAACAGGAATTGCTGTCCATTTCAGTTTCTCATAACCGGAAACAGTTTGCGGATAAACCAAAATTGGACAACACTACAAAAAAATAAAACATAACGTACTCAGACCAGAACCCGTTAAATTATACGCGCGCAAAGTTATTTATTCCTGCTTTGTTCTGTTCGCCTAATAAAAATTCAAAACACTAATATATGCCTGGTATATTTTAATACAGTGTGAAAGACACAACAAACTTGGCATATAACATTGAATGTTTATATATAATTAAATATTGTAAGTCCACATTTTGCGCCCGGATTTATCACAAAGGATAAATTCATAATTGCAACTTGCGACACAATATAACATATTTCTATGCTTATGTTTAATTTATAACAGGACAGGATTGCTGTAACAGAAGGTGTGGTCTAAATGCATATAAGTTAACGTTTAGGTACGGTACTCAAACAAAATCACATTGTTGTAATAGTAATAGCATGAAGGAAAAATTATCGATATATCTAACAGAAATCCGCGATGAGAATGAAAGTAAAATTGATGGGTAAGTAGCTCCTGCCTCCTGCCTCCTGAAAAGTGAAGTTTTTAGAGTGCAACAACTACCTACTACGAGTTACATGAGGAAAGAAAATATGAAACATAGTGGTTATCATAATTGCAAGGCGATCAAAATAGAAATACATAGTTCTCATGGATTATCGAAGCGTATAAAGGAAATCAAACATTTCTCCTGTTTTCCTCTTCTGTCTTTCTCAGTTTTGTTTAATTAAACTGAACTGAAAAATGTGCAAATTCGCGCGTCGTTTAAACCTTGAGACTTGCAGATAGTCCACAAAAACTAGTTTGAACTCTTCCTACATACAACACTACTATACTATAATATAACATTTCGCTTCTCCCGATGGCCGCCGCGACTGAAAATAAGTATTAGAAGTCATAACAGGCTTTTGACCGTAGCCAATTCTCATTTAGAAAAACCGCTACGGTTATGACATGACATAATTTGCTACACGATGTTCTGTTATTAGAAAAAAAGATGCACGATCTCCTACGGCAATCGAACTAACTAACCGACATCTAGCATAGATGTGGCAGCCTGATCAATAATCAAATCTATCAAATTAAACCTAAATTATATATTAAACAACCATACTCGCCCAGAACGATTGCCTCACTTTGATGGTATTGTTTATTTTCTGCAGCGCGCTTAATGCCACTAATTGAAACCATTATACGATGTACAACAATTGTTATCTTAATTACTTTAATTCCCAACTATTTGCCATTAAATAAATGTACTGTCAATATAAATTAATAACCACCGGCTCAATTAGCCAATCATGCTTCTTCTTGTGTATATTCTCGCACAAGTTTGCGAAAAATCACAACATGGCATGATTTATGTACCTACCGAATCTTCCATTTTGTGCTCGTTTCTAGAAAAAGTTTATTTACTTAGCTGGTTTTTGAGTTACTACAAAATCTGTTGAGGGCAGAATTGTATTATATCCAAAACTACGTTTATCTCGGGGGATTAAAATTAATTATTTCGTCGATCAGTACTGGTTTAAAGAACCACAGTTTTGGAACCACTACCCGGATTCTGATGAAATTTAGGCCAGTCATTCAAGCAAAAAAGGTACACAAAATTGCAAAAGTTTTGAAACTTGGACACAAGTCTGAAAACGCTATAATAATATTAAGTCTAAATTTGCAACTCGTCCGGATGACCGAAACATTGTCAAAAATTGAAAAAACAACAATTTGCAATATATTTTTGTACAAAATTACAAAAGTTATGCAAACTTGGACAAATGTTAATTATTACAAATCTTCCATTGAGTTGCAACCTTTTTTGCTAAACGGAACCTCGATTTTTATTAAATAATTAGCAAATTTTGTTGTAATTCTTCATACAAAATTCCAAAAATTATGCAAACTTTATAATACTTATAATACAGTCCTGAACCCACATGCCAATTTGCATAAATTTTTGAGGAACGGAATTTTTTTTTTAATTTTTTTATTACTCGGGGCGGTGAATTTTTTAACAAAGGGGGGTCAACAAAATGCAAAAGTTTTCGAACATGGTTGCAAATGTTCGTTACACAGATCTAAAAGAATTTGCAACGTTTTCATATCTCCGAAACTTTGTTAAATTGATAACACCATGTAAATAATTCCAATTTCGTATATCCAAAAAATTGCAAAAGAGTTTCAAATCTCAAATTATATTTGTCTATAATATTATTGAAAGTACTTCTCAATTTGCAACCTCATAGCAATTTTTTAAAATAATTATTTAAAATAATTTATTTTCTTTAATGCCCTGTACAACAAAAAGGAAGCAACATTCGACCATAGTTTATTAGACAAACCACCTTTAATTTTCGCTAAACTATCGACTGGTAAAATCCTGACGATATAAACTGGGACACCCTGTATAGATAAACATTTTGAAGGATTATTACTCTAATATTCAAGCGGGATGTTCTATTAATATCAAATAATTTACGTCTTCCAACTTGGCTTTTGTCTAAAAAGCCCCATATTTGCACGAATGTGTTACCAAATAACATAATTAATGGTCTAAAAGTTGCTAACCATAATAATAAATTTCCCCCTAGACTTTAAACTATTTGAAACAGTGGGTTTTAGTTAATATAGATAAGGCCAAAATGTTGCATGTTAGCTGCACATTTTCATCAAAACATTGATATTTATGGTATTAGTTTGAAAACACTGCAAAATTATCATTTGGTATTAATCTGTGTAAATAAACCATTGGCGTTGGTTGGCTTTTAAATAATTATTACCTATATTACAATCGAATCGAAAAAAATAGAACGAAATGTGCAATAACAAACTTTGCGTGCATTTCAGTCGTAAAGCATGCGTAAAATTTGCGCAAAAATGTCGCAATGTACAACAAATAAATTTTCTACTTACATAGGGCACACCCTCACTCATATAAATACCTACCTTAAGTAATGGATTACAAATTCTAATTATTTATTATGTATTTGCTTTTTGCATGGTTTTGCTTCCTCATTAATGACATTAACATACATAAATGGTAATGCATTTTGAATATTTCCTTCACTACCTTAAATAATTCAAACCCCTACATGATATAGTCGTGTTTTTGCTCTTAGCAAGTAGAAAAAAGTGGATTATGAAATGCGACACAAAATGACAATAATATAACTTATTAATAATGTATTTTAGTCGATAAACGTGTGAAGTAAATGCTGGTTAGTTGAGGAAAAAGTAGAATGTTGACTTGTATGTATTTTACCAACAAAAAATAGATTTTATGAAAACTACATAATTGATTAATGTGTGCAGTTTCTAGACGCAAAATACGAATTCGGAATAAATAAATACGAATATTAGCTTTATTAAGTTGCAATCTAAGTACAAAACTGAAATTTCAGTGACATTTGACAAAATTCTAACGCCTGAAAAATCCTTTCCAAATTTTGTTTTTTTTTTAAATGGCATAGAAAAATCCTAAACTACCTTCCACGGCATTGATGATATTTTTCAAAATAATACCAACATTTAGCTAGATAAAAACGCAAATTTCCTCAAAATCCGCTCAGCGGTTCCAAAACTGTGGCACTTTAAACTCGTAAGTATGTACAATCAAAAATTTGTGTTTTTAAAATGTTACGATTTAGGAACCACTGGTCTAATTTTTACTAAATCGCATGTTGGTTTTATTTATATGAAATTAATTAAGAAGTTTTACCTGCTGATTTTTTACGGGACTTCTATAGAGTTTGCCTACAAAATAATACAATTTTTCAAGCTACTGTTTTAAAAATCACAGTTTTGGAATCACTGTACGGATTTTGGTCAAAACAGCTTCATTAGAAAAAGAACTGAAGTTGTAATTTTGGAAAAAATCAAGAAGTGTTTATATGAATTTTTAGCGTTTTTTTAGAGCCCAAAATTGCGCTTTTCTAAAACCGAAACTTTCGAGAGTTACTGTTTTTAAAACGTTATATCTTTGGAACCACTGGTTGAATTTTCTTTAAATAATTTATTACAAAGCTATATATTGGTTCTATTTATTAAATTAATTAAAAAATTTTAGTGATTTTAAGCGTTTTTCGGGGCTTGAATATTGCTCGTCTAGAAAATGATAAAAATTGTTTTGGAAAATCACAGTTTTGGAACCACTGCTCGGATTTTTGTCAAAATAACTTCATTAGAAAGAGAACTGATGTTGTTTTGAAAAAAATCAAGAAGTGTTTATATGAATTTTTAGCGTTTTTTTAGAGCCCAAAATTGCGCTTTTCTAAAACCGAAACTTTCGAGCTTAACTGCTTTTAAAACGTTATAATTTTGGAACCACTGGTCGAATTTTCTTTAAATAATATTACAAAACTGTATATTGGTTCTATTTATTAAAATAATTAAAAATGTCTAGTGACTTTAAGCGTTTTTCGGGGCTTGAATATTGCTCGTCTAGAAAATGATAAAAATTGTTTTGAAAATCACAGTTTTGCAACCACTGCTCGGATTTTTGTCAAAATAGCTTCATTAGAAAGAGAACCGATGTTGTAATTTTGGAAAAAATAAAGAAGTTTTTATATGAATTTTTAGCGTTTTTTTAGAGCCCAAAATTGCGCTCTTCTAAAACCGAAACTTTTGAGCGTTACTGTTTTAAAACGTTATATCTTTGGAACCACTGGTTGAATTTTCCTAAAATACTTTATTGCAAAGCTGTATATCAGTTTTATTTATAAAAATAATTAAAAATTTCTGGTGATTTTAAGCGTTTTTCGGGGCTTGAATATTGCTCGTCTAGAAAATGAATAAAATTGTTTTGAAAATCACAGTTTTGCAACCACTGCTCGGATTTTTGTCAAAATAGCTTCATTAGAAAGAGAACCGATGTTGTAATTTTGGAAAAAATAAAGAAGTTTTTATATGAATTTTTAGCGTTTTTTTAGAGCCCAAAATTGCGCTCTTCTAAAACCGAAACTTTTGAGCGTTACTATTTTAAAACGTTATATCTTTGGAACCACTGGTTGAATTTTCCTAAAATACTTTATTGCAAAGCTGTATATCAGTTTTATTTATAAAAATAATTAAAAATTTCTGGTGATTTTAAGCGTTTTTCGGGGCTTCAATATTGCTCATCTAGAAAATGATAAAAATTGTCGAGTGCTGTTTTAAAAAATCACGGTTTTGGAACCACTGCTCGGATTTTTATGAAAATAGCCTCGTTTGAAAGCTGTATAATTTTGGAAAAATCAAGTCTTTATATGGAAACTTTTTAAAAAATTTTCTGTTCACTTTTGTAAAACCTAAATTTGGATTTGTGCTAAACTAAACACTTAACAATAACGCAAGGTCATACAAGAAAATTCCAACAATACTCAGTAATTAATAATTTGATCACTAGGCCAAATTGCATCTAAGTATTCCAACTTCCAAACAAACAATATTGTATTAATTTTGTAATATAACAATGATAACAACATAATTATCTATGTGTAACATTCAAGGCTGGCAGTAATTTTTCATTAAGGTCAATGAAACATACACACACTACATATTGTACAATAATTGATAAAAATCTAAACAATCTACTTTTCAATGAAAAAAGAACTGTGCGCATATTGTACACACACACCTAAATACCGAGCGAAAACAAAAAAATGACACTGCAAAAAATACACAATAGCCAATCTCACGGCATTTAATGTAGCGAAACAATAGTAAAATTAAATTACATACCGCAGATTTTTCTCTTTAGGTAGAAATTTGCGATTATGCTAAATGTTGCGTTTTTCGTGAAAGCTCTAAAAAAAGGTATAAATAATTTTGTAGCAGTTCGAATTTGTGGAAATGTGACCTGCATAATTGAAGCTACAATAATAGTAATTATTCTAATGGGATTGTGCTGTATTTCAGCAAAACTGTAAATTATTAGATGGTTTATTACAGTGAACCAATTTCGTTTTACAACCGAATTCTAACTGTTAACAATTAACAAACAGCGTTTGACAGATGTTCGTTGCATTATCATAAGTAAATCATATTTCTGTGTTAAAGAAGAAAATAAATCAAAATTGAGGTTATTCGTTATGCGTTTAATATGACTATAACTAATTTTTTGAGATAATAAGATTTGCAAAAAGATATAGACAAAACTTAAGATTTTTATCTTAAAATCTAATTAAAAATTTGTGGACTAATAAAACTGGGAAAGGAACCAATAATTTTCCATCGACTTCAGGATGAGATCATGGTTTATTTACATATAATTATGTATTAATTTAATCTGCGACTTGTCTTATTGTGGTGATTTACAATTCAATATATTATGCGCGTAAATTAATTGTTTCAAGAATAAAGCGTTATTTGACATGGTGTAATACAATTCAAATAATTGTAGCACACACTATAAATGTATCATTTGTCATACTGTAGTAACAATTATAAACTTATACAGGACTTTTCAAGGACAATCACATATTTACAACTTTCCTTTTGTTATGTTGTGGTTGTGTTATGTTATAAAAACGATAAAATAAAATATTAGTTTTTTGTTAGGTCCAATAACTAACACCTGGATATGCATTAGTTCACAATTATTCCCCACTAACAAGAAAAGAACTATACTTAATTTAATTATTTCAAATTATCGCTAAATCTGAAAGTGCCCGCGTACCACTCTCAATACAAATTATTTCAACGCATTTCCATTTCAAGGTTAGATTAATTTTATGTGAAAAATGAAATTACATTTGAAATCTGATTAAATTAAAAGCTGTTAATTACTGCACCACACCCCGGAGTGGCGTTATAGTTTTTTCCGGCTAACTAACCTAACTAACTGCATGTCCATTAATAAATTGTCCTAGCACGACTTCATTTGTCTTAATGTAGCATGCGAACATTGTAAAAGGAAAAAAGCTTTTTGCTTGATGTTTGATGTGGTTAATGTGTGGAAAACAATAATTAATTATAAGGCGAAGGGCGCAGCCAAAAAGCTTTTTTGCACGTTCAATATCACATGATGCGTCTTTGTGACGTAACACAGTGGGTCTTAATTTAAAAACTAAAATTACAATGCTTAATATCTTGGATAATAAGCAAATATTTCTATTCTCCAACATTATTGTGCTTATACACAAACAGAGATTATCCGATAAGTGCATATTTAGTAAATTATACGTTTGAATTTTGCATTTGTATCTTCCAGTTAGCAGATATTTCTTCTTTGGTGTGTCGGTGAGTGCACACACGCGGTGTCGGCGAAGCTCTTTACATCACAAGTTATCTATCTTAAGAGAATAGACAAAAAAATTTAAAAGCATGTGAGGTTTCTTCTTATGGTAGTTCTAGGAACATATAAATTTGTTTTATGGAAAATAGTTCAAGGAAAAGTGGTGGATTTATGATTGAGTTACGTTGATATGCGGTTTTTTGAAGAAAATCCTAGTAGAGGTTCCAAAACTGTACTTTTTCAAGAGTAAGAGTCGAAGATGCGATTTTTAAAAGAGCAAGTTAAGGCTTCAAAAAAAATAGAGAAAATTCATATAAACATTTTTTTCATAATAACACCTTTATTCAGCTTTCAAATGGAGGTTGTTTGACAAAAATCTAACCAGCGGTTCCAAAACTGTGATTTTATAAAAGAATACTAGTCTAAAAATGCGATTTTTGAATAGAACAAATTAGGACTTCGAAAAAAAAATAGGAAAAATTCATGTAAACAATTGAAGATTTTTTCCAAAATGACACATTTATTCAACTTTAAAATGGAGGTTGTTTGACGAAAATCTAACCAGCGGTTCCAAAACTAAGATTTTTTAAAAGAATACTAGTCGAAAAATGCGATTTTTGAATAGAACAAATTAGGACTTCGAAAAAAAAATAGGAAAATTCATGTAAACAATTGAAGATTTTTTCCATAATAACATATTTAATCAGCTTTAAAATGGAGGTTGTTTGACAAAAATCCAACCAGCGGTTCCAAAACTGTGATTTTCTAAATTAGGTGCACGAAAATTGTAATTTTTGGACATGCAACTTTGAACCCACGAAAAATGAGTAAAAGCACCAGATAAAAACTTCCTGATTTTTTTGTAAATAAAACCGACGTCTAGCATTGAAATAAAGTAAATTTTGTAAAAATCCAACCAGTGGTTCCAAAATTATAACCTTTAATAGCGGTATTATCTGTTTTACATCATTCTCCTGGTTTAGTTTTGGAACCACTAAGTGGATTTTGACGAAATTTGCGTTTTTATAACACTCAAATGTTGGAATTACTACAATCGCCATAACCTCACTTTTGTAAGGATATTTTTAGTCAAATACCCAGACAAGTTTTAAGATAATTTAAATTTTTGGAAAAATTCTCGAACTGTTTATATTATGTTCAAATATCGATTAAGGGGACTGTACCTACATAAATTTATTCCGTAGGAAATGATTTAATTTTGTGGTTTCTGATAATTTACCGTTAGCACAATTTTTTTATGCACCAGATCAAGTTTCTGGTTTATTTGTATGGGCACTTTTTTGTAGGACGAATTTATAAAATCAGATAAATATTTTTCAATTCAATAAGAGATGCCTACAAGCAGATTTAAAATGTTTTTTTCTTCTAAGCGCCACTATAATAAGAAGAAATAAATGATTTCCGCATTAGCAAGTATAAACGATATCAGAAATCGAAAGAGAAATTATGTCTTCTTTTTTGTTATAAGACAGGTTATATCAGTGTAATTGTTGAAACACCATTATTGAGGTATTTACATTATTCGTAACTGTATTTAATGGAATTTTGTGGTTGTTAGGTTCTATAGATCAAGTTTGATAAATAACAAAAAGATCTAATTGTATATAAAACACGGTGTTTTGCTATAATTTTGTTTATTAACGGTGTAAGTAATACGATGGTATAAACAATGGATCGTCCAAACCGAGCAGTTTAGATTGACGTGCTGTATCCTATTAGTTTTTTCCTGATGCGATGTGCGCGCCTGATGCACGTCACATTTTTACTGTTAACTAAATTTCCTAATTTACACCTAATTTACATTCCAGATTTAATTAACCAAAAATGCAGGTGATGCGGAACGGTTTTTTCTGAGTCAAAAATTCAAAATTGGAAACAACATCATATCCTGCTATAGTTTTATTTTGTTTGATCCGGAGGAAATTAAATTAGACTATAAATATTTTCTATTATAGACTAGTTTATTAAAATAAATTCCATTTCAGTTTATCGTGGCATAAATTTCGTTTAAACATCAGGAAAATTCTTCCAGAACAAGTGGGAGCGGTATGTAATGCACAATGTAATGTGCACATGACATTGAAACTGAAGTGCAAAGCAACAAGACCCAAGCCCAAGTACAGACTAGCTTGATATAGTTACATTTTTCCTCCTTGTGGTGTTGGAATTATCGTTATTATTGGCTATTTATTTTCTATTTATTCCAAGATTTATGGTGTGCTCAGTGGTATGCAACAATAAACAATTTAAAACTGATAAATACCTTGTCAATGGCCATTTAATAATTCGATGACAGCAAATTGACTGGAAATATTCCTCGCACAGAATTGATTTACTAGGATAGGCACTAACCGCAAAATTATAAACGATTTTATTAAGGAAAATAATCCGCCATAACATTAAAATTCCTTTAACACTTTTGTTTATGGAAACAAGAATAAATATAATTGATTCATGTTGAATAAAAAACACACGACATCCGAGAAAGCTCATGGTTAATTATTTAATTAAAGATCCTCGTTGTTCTCGTTCAGATAACACGATAGATTCTTTGGAAATTTTAATAAATGTCACTTTACATTCTACTTACACGATTTTATCGTGCTTCTAGTGAAGTAATCAAAAGGTTTGCGTGAAACTAATAAGCTTAGCACGGTTTTTAATTAGTGTTGTTGCAAATGATATTATTGTACCAACCATTATGTGTTGGGTAATTTACCCACATGGCGAAATGAAAATTTATTTATTATTATACAGTTTAATGTGATTCTAGTAAAGGTTTGTTTGTTTATTGTTAGTAAGAAATGTTGAAAATAGGTTTGGAGAACATTTCTAAACTACCTTCATTTCATCAAAATCCACGCAGTGGAAAAAAGAATCTCCCCTGAAAGAAATATTTAGGTACTTAATTCTAGTAAAGTTTAATTAGTTAAAAAAAATAGGAAAAATTCATATAAACAATTGAATATTTTTCCAAAATGACACATTTCTTTAGCTTTAAAATGGAAGTTGTTTGACAAAAATCTAACCAAAACTGTGATTTTCTAAATTAAGTGCACGAAAATAGTAATTTTTAGACATGCAACTTTGAATCCACGAAAAATGAGTAAAAGCACCAGATAAAAACTTCCTGATTTTTTTGTAAATAAAACCGACGTCTAGAATTGGAATAAAGTATATTTTGTAAAAATCCAACCAGCGATTTCAAAACTGTGATTTTTTTTTAAAAGTATCATGGTCGAAAAATGCGATTTTTGAAAAGAACAAATTAGGGCTTCATAAAAAAATAGGAAAAATTCATGTAAACAATTGAAGATTTTTTCCATAATGACACATTTATTTAGCTTTAAAATGGAGGTTGTTTGACAAAAATCAAACCAGCGATTTTAAAACTGTGATTTTTTAAAAGTATCAGAGTCGAAAAATTCGATCTTTGAATATAACAAATTAAGACTTCAAAAAAAAATAGGAAAAATTCATGTAAACAATTGAAGATTTTTTCCATAATGACACATCTATCCAACTTTAAAATGGAGGTTGTTTGACAAAAATCTAACCAGCGGTTCCAAAACTGTGATTTTATAATAGAATACGAGTCGAAATAGGCGATTTTTGAATAGAACAAATTGGGGCTTCATAAAAAAATTGTAAAAATTCATGTAAACAATTGAAGATTTTTTCCAAATTGACACATTTATTCAGCTTTAAAATGGAGGTTGTTTGACAAAAGTCTAACCAGCGGTTCCAAAACTGTGATTTTTTAAAAGAATACGAGTCGAAAAATGCGATTTCTGAATAGAACAAATTGGGGCTTCATAAAAAAAATTGGAGAAATTCATATAAACAATTGCAGAAGTTTTTCATAATAATACCCTTATTCAGCTTTAAAATGGAGGTTGTTGGACAAAAATCCAACCAGCGATTCCAAAACTGTGATTTTTTGAAAGAATACGAGTCGAAAAATGCGATTTTTGAAAAGAACAAATTAAGACTTCAAAATTTGCGTTTTTATAACACTCAAATATTGGAATTATTTGAGAAAAAACTACAATCGGCATAACCTCACTTTTGTAAGGATATTTTTAGTCAAATATCAGATACATTTTAAAATTTTATAATTTAATTTTTGGAAAAATTCTCGAACTGTTTATATTATATTCAAATATCGATTAAGGGGACTGTACATAAATTTATTTCGTTGGAAATCATTTAATTTTGTGGTTTCTGATAATTTACCGTTATCACAATTTTTTTGACGCATCTGATCAAGTTTCTGATTTATTTGTATGGGCACTTTTTTGTAGGACGAATTTATAAAATCAGATTAAATATTTTTCAATTCAATAATTTTTTTGTAAATAAAAATATAAGTAACCCTTTAATTATTATCTGTTTTTCATCATTCTCCTGGCTTGGAATTACTGAGCGGATTTTGACGAAATTTCCTAAAAGAAATATTTACTTAATTCAAGTAAAGTTTAATTGGTTCATATTTTAATCAATTAATTTACTTATCTCTAGCAAAATTTTGGTTGCTTGCACTGAATTTAGTGTAAATCTAATTATACTTTTAGTTGGTTTATTTTACTACAATTTTTTGATAAATTAAGTAGGTGCAGTCTAGTATGCAGTAATTAACTATACTACGTATATTCTGACAACACTTGGACAAAATTTACACGTGCTGCAGATGGCTTAATGTGTGGGCACTTTAACAAAGCAAATGGGATGACAAGGAAACAATTAAGAAATTCATAATGAGTGTATCTTATCAAGCACGTGTGGGTGATGGAATATCTGGTGAAAGTTAGTTGAGTATTGTATGTAATATATTAAAATTTTATTAGGATAATTTAAGTCGATTTACAGAATTTTAGCCACCCTGTACAGAACAGAAATTCCTAAAATTTTTTCTCACACAAATAATCCCAGCCTTATAATTTCATATTCATAAAGCAAGTATGTCGAATAATATCATACTAATTCCTTCACCACGCCTTTTAAAAGTAAAGAGATAAATGTCAAAATCCCGTTTTGCGTGCGGATGGCAAACAATACTTTTCTATGCACCGCACGACGAATAAAAATTTATCTTGACTGTTGTTTCTCAACACAAAACACAAATTTATTCGTTATTGATGTATCTTGTTAGCACCTCCACGTTATTCACATGTAAATCCTCAGTGCAAAGGTCACCAATTTTACCGTTTGGTTTATATAATTTCCGATTGATCGGGCTTTGATTTTGTGCCATAAAATTTTCATAAGCACGAAAAAATTCACGTCAAAAAATAAAACACAAATCCAATTCTCTTTGCTGCACCTAATTTATTCACCTATATTTTGTACAAGGAAGTAGTCTAGGTTATTTTTAAACCTATGGGTTGGTATATTACAATATAGCATTGTGGTCTTCTAACACATAAAACACAATGTCAAAACAATAGACGAAAATTTTTATGTTAGTCGATTAAAAACCATACATTTGTCCTTATTCCGGAGGTAATGACACACGATTTGTTAGTCAAGTTAAACCCACACACAAAAACCGAATCCGTTATAGTAGACGACTAATACCAAATAGCCTACTTTTAATTATGAATTTGAACTAAGAGGATTCATTCACGATTCACGATTCAAAAAACATGAAAATATTTTCTGTGTAAGTATTTTGGGAATAAAATGGGGCTGCTCCATAAGGGGCCTTCTAGAGTTTCGGAAATATCCTGAATATCCTCGTGTAGCGGACTAGAATTTTGAGATTTCCCAAATTTTTTTTTACAATTTTGAGTGATGTAAGGAAAAAAGCACAAATTATGGAAAATCTGAGTGTCCCACGTCGATGTATGTAACAATTTGCTAAAATATCTTGTTTATCTATCTGATTTATGCTCCATCTTAACATCTGCGTGCTTCTATCCAGGTTATTGTAATTACCTGCGACGAGTTTTGGGTGTCAGTGTCACCAAATGATAAAAAGCGCCATATTAAAAGGGAAAACTAGCGCACGTTCTACTTCGATTGTAATTACCAGATAACGTTACTAACACACTGAACTTGATGAGCAAAACAAACAATATTTGCATATTATATTAGCTTTTTTGGGCAAGGTAATGGCTGGTGTGTGTTTTTCTGGTAAAATTACACGTGTTGTACAATCAATAAATTAATTAGTAAATCCCTCTCTCTACGCCTGTTCTGTAGATCATAAAAGCATTTTATGAGGGAAACTAACCGTGTCACTCTGCCAAGCCATCATCACAAATTACCAGACTATAAAAGATCCTTTGGTACAATAATTAAAATAATTTGAGCGTAATATCGGCCAAGTTCCAAGCACATTGACTAATTACAATAATCAAAATCTGTTGCAGTTGGTAAAATAGCTCTTTGTTCCATGGACTAAATGCCCTTGCGTCCTTGGAAATTTGCATAACCACTAATTAACAATAAATTATAAACCGCAGACTATAGACTATGGGTGGGTTCTTAAGTTCTTAGTTGATGCGATGAGTTTTTTACATTATAAATTAGGTTTACTGGTGGGTTTTTGCGGGTGATGCGGGCTGAAAGCTGAACTAATTTTATGTTGGTAAAAACAGGAAAAGGTGTTGGATGTTGGTACATAAATTATTGCTTGTGGCGAGAACGAGATAGGCACTGATAAAAATTGTATAACAATATTGACACTACCATATAATTTGCGATTGTGGTTGTTGCGAAATTTTGGGCGAGAGGAAATTTTGCTTTAACAGAGGATTTTATTCAAACTTAACTTTTTTGAATTCCTGAATTCCTGTAGCATGTCGAAACCCAATATAAAATAATACAATTTAATTATATTGTCCACATTAAGACACCTACTAGTTTCAGTTTCATTTTCATTAGTCAATTTATTACCGAGATGTGTCACAACAAAAGTGATTCAAAGATAACTGTGTTGAAGCAGCGACTCGGCGTGCTTTTAGTAATATTTCCATTACTTACTCGCGAGCTCGACCTAAATCTAGCTGCTACAAATCATGTTCAATATATCGTATTAAATATCTAGAGTCTTACTTAAGCCACCACATCGCCTTAGAGACAATATTTTACTTGAATTATGCAATACGAATCGAGTTTAGTTTTAGTAAGAACAAAAATTCGATAAGTTGTTGGCATTTGACAGTGACATTGAAAACTTAAGAACTCATGAAATGGATTATTTCGTTTATCAGTCATCTTATATCGTCCATTTCCTAACTAATGGAATTAAAATTGAGCAGTTGACAAACTCGTTCTTTTATTGGTACATGTCAACGGTTAAAATGGTTATATAAGGTTTAAAATAACTCCCCAGTTTGCGTTTTATTATTATTATTTTGCCTCTACTCCATTTCGTATGCTAAACCTGATATTTTATTTTTATTGTACCAAATTCCTGTTTTTATTACGTCAGTAGGTATGATAATTTTTTTAATTGTCGCAGTATTTAACCAGAAAAAATCACACTTGGATTCAATTTTGATTATATATGATTTATTTACACTGAATCAAGTCAATATTATTTATATTATTAGAATTATCTAACAAGTGGAGCGACCTAAAAATGTTGAGATTTAAGAAAGATGTAAGAAAAAATTCACAAGTTTGGAAAATGAGGAATTGTGGAAAATCTGAATGTTCCATATGGATTTTGGGCACAGATTTGGAATCAGAGGAAAATTTCCTATCCCTACGTGAGGTTTCAGGTTTAGTATGTTTTTCAGAGGCCTAAACAAAAACTTTGAAAAATAAAATAACAACTTTTCCCATACAAAATCATGAACATCATACACGCTTTTTAAAGAATCTGTCTAGATTTTCCAAAAATTCGTGTTTAATTACAAATTACTCTTGTGGCCAATTTCAATATTCACGAACTATCACACAGCCCAAAAAACTCGTCGAATTTCCAGATTGATCGTGAAAATTTGAGTTAAAAATAATGTAAAATATCGTCAGAAAAAAATATTTCATCTTTCGCATTTTAGCTCCCATAAACTTCCAAATTATTCGAATTTATATGTTGCTTTTGTGGTCAATATCACTAAATACGAACTATAACAGAGCTCTAAAACTCGTCGAATTTCCAGATTTATCGAGCTAAAAATGTACATAAAATAATGTAAAATGTCGTCAGAAGTACCAAAGTGGAAAATAATCTTTTGCATTTTAACTTCCAAAAATTCGTCTAATTTATGTTACTCTTGTGGCCATCTTCACTATTCACGAACTATAACAAACCCTAAAAAACTCGTCGAATTTACAGATATCGGGAAAATTCAAGTTTAGTATGTTTTTCAGAGGCCTAAACAAAAACTTTGAAAAATAAAATCACAACTTTTCCCATACAAAATCTGTGATTTTAATCAGGTCATGGATTCTCATGAAAAATATTTTCTTAACTAATTCAAGGACATAGAAAAAGAATATCAAACCAGTTTTTTGCATGACACAATGAAAAGAGGTTCTGTTTGGTCTGAAAATCACAAATTTGAGAGTCGAAAAAATTCAAAAATTTCTAAATGCACAAAAAATAAACTTTCCATCTAGTAAAATTTTAAGTGGTAAATTAATAATGTATAAGTACCCATTTCAGAAACCACAGAAGTGTGCTTGTTGCTCCACTCAAATTACTCAAGCAATAAAAAACCCCATACAGTTTTTTTAATACTTTTACAGTATTAAGTTACTGGTGCCGAACCCACACATTTTTACGTCCCTCGTTGTCTTTTACACACATGTATACGCTCTATTGTCATTCATTTTTAGCCTACATGTGGCTCATATTACACAAGTAGTACACAGGGCGTGTTCCAGACCTCAACCACGTCATAGATTTTCATAATTAAATATTTAACCTCTACTGTATTGTCTGTTAGCCAATCACCATTAGCGACAGATCTATTATATTAGACGCGTGTGCTCTTTGTTTTTGTGTTGTAGGAGATTTAAACGATTTAATTTAATACCTATAATAGGTAATTAATAATAATGGCAATTAACTTGTAAAGTTCTTTCAAGGATGTATTATGCAAGGTATATGTAATTATTTGGTTTAGATTATTGGTAGGTATATAAGATGGAGAGGTTATAAGTTATAAGTAAAACTCTGTAATTATCTAACAGGTATCATAATTAGCGTAGTTTGTGTAAGAAAAATCGCGTATTTTCAAGATTATTTCGAAAAATTCCTCAGCATTATTTTGTATAAGTACAACTTAACAAATTAATTTAATTCTCTAATCTTTATTACACCATATCTTGACACCATGAAATTGATTTGAGAGAAACCGCACCTGTTAATTAGCTAATTAAAGATTTCTCATAAACAGTAATAAGAAGGGTTGTATAATAATATGACGTTGTATCGAAATAGAAACTAATTAACAGTCTGCGTGTGCACCATGCAAAAATCCAACTAAGCCTAAGTAAATTAGATTGCATTCATGGTTGTGGTAATGGAAAAGGTTTCCCAGTCATCAGGCAATGTCAATGGTCGATAATAATTTGAGTGACATTAAAGTCAAGTTCACACCCTAAAGGCACTCCCTTAAAGTTAGATTAATACTAGAAGAAGCCTGTCAAAGAACATAAATAATATTGACATGCGAATAGCTTTTCAAATTGCCAATGTAATAGTAAATTAGCGCTGTATAATAGTTTTATGTAATCGGTTTCTGTGTTAACAATATTCGTTTTAAATATTTATAACAAGAATCTATTTTGCATGGATTAATAAATAATTGTGCGAGTATATCTGCGCGAAACCGTGAAAATATAAGATAAATTGTGGGTAATAACTGTGCGAAGGTAATAATGGTGCAGGCGAGTTTCTATTTCGTGCAATGAACTATTTCCACATTTTTTTACTGAAACTGTGAACATCATCCACGCTTTTTAAAGAATCTGTTTAGGTTTTTACCATAAACAATATTTCATCTTTTGCATTTTAGCTTCCAAAAATTCGTATTTACTTACAAATTACTTTGTGGCCAATTTCACTATTCACAAACTATAACAGTGCCCAAAAAACTCGTCGAATTTCCAGATTTATCGTAAAAATTTGTGCTAAAAATGTACACAAAATAATGTAAAATGTCGTCAGAAGTAGCAAAGTAGAAAATAATCTTTCGCATTTTAACTTCCAAAAATTCGTCTAATTTATGTTACTCTTGTGGTCAACTTCACTATTCACTAACTATAACAAACCCTAAAAAACTCGTCGAATTTACAGATATCGGGAAAATCCAAGCTAATAGTGCAAAAATATTTCATCTTTTGAATTTTAGCTCCCATAAACTCCCAAATTATCCGAATTTATATGTTGCTCTTGTGGTCAATATCACTAAATACGAACTATAACGGAGCCCTAAAACTCGTCGAATTTCCAGATTTATCGGGGAAATTTGAGCTAAAAATGTACACAAAATAATGTAAAATTTATGTTACTTTTGTGGCCATAACTTCACTATTCACGAACTATAACAAACCCTAAAAAACTCGTCGAATTTACAGATATCGGGAAAATCCGAGCTAATAGTGCAAAAATATTTCATCTTTCGCATTTTAGCTCCCAAAACTCCCAAATTATTCGAATTTATATGTTGCTCTTGTGGTCAATATCACTAAATACGAACTATAACGGAGCCCTAAAACTCGTCGAATTTATAGATTTATCGGGGAAATATTGGTGGTAATAGGTACCAAAGTGCAAAATACTTCATCTTTCACATTTTTAGCGTACAAAAATTCCTCCAAACTTGATTTCCCATCACACAGCGCTGATGATGGAAGTAAGTACCTACACATAAAATTGCAAACGAATTATGGTCATGTTAATCTAGTTAGTCACGGCCTACTTAGCAAATTAATAGAACGCTTAGTTGGCGATGAGTTCCCCTGACATTTTAAAACCTTTGCCGCGTCCGAGCCGATAGGCCAGAAGTGTACACTCAATATAGAAAAGGGTGAATGTGAACGTTTATAATGCAGCCCCACAAGTAAGAATTATTTAGCAGGTCAATTTCCAAGGCAAAGTTTTCTTTAGAATAATTCATGAGAATCTTTAGTAGTTTCAGCAAGACTCCACCTGAGTTGAAATTTGAAATTTTTATAGCCGCCGGCGCACCACGAGTCCAATAAACTTCCTTTAAAACGCGGATTAAACGCCTTGTCAGGAATTGTATCTTTTATTGGTGTAGTTATTAGGTTGTCGAACTTCAAACTGCGCGAATGTTATTTTATTTTTCCTGCCAAGCAGAAAAATCCTCCACAATACCCAATACACTAATTCAATTGTGTTCATTGTGATTTTCTACAACACTACGAAATGTTTTCATAACCCAAGTGGTTGCAACACTGTTTTTCTTCGTCCCTCAGAACAAATCTCCAATCTATGATTGTAGTTTCTAACAGCCTTGGTGATAAACAGAAAAAGGAAAAAGACGTGATGCAGCTCTTTTGTCACACATACACACAAACACCCGACCGACTAATCGATATTTGAATCAGTGGAGTTTAAATGTCGTGTTGAGACCTTTAGATTGTAAACCGTGGAACATTTACCTAGCAATAATTATTAATGTCGCTGCCTGGAATACACTGAATAAAAAATACAAGAAAAAAATCACACGTGTTATTTGAAGACAATAAATTTTATTTCGTTATATAGTAAACTTTTCTGTGTGTAGCGTTTTTTGGGTTTTGCCCACCATCAAACCCAATGCATTAAGTGGAGGGAGGGTGGCAGAACCCACCACAGCGAGGTCAGGGTTATTGGCCAATAGCAAAGATTTTCAGTTATGATACATACGTGCACATGCATGTGCATTTGTTTTTTCCAAACTGCATTTTTTACACCCACAGAGATAAGCTTTTATACGATGGAAACTGGCTTGAATCGGCAGACCGCCCCGTGTGTTGTATTTTTTTATATACCTTATAAGACTTTGACATCTTCCATAAATATTCCGCGGCTAAATTCCTGGTTTAATTTTATCATACAGATTTTTTTTTGGTTTATTTATTAAAATAGACGTTTCGCTGTTGCCTGGGCTCTCTTGCATACCTGAGATTAATCGAGTGAAAACTCGTTTTTTTCCTCGTTGTTGTTGATGTTGAATTGCTCATCAGGGTTTAATCGTCCAAAATCATTTCTGAGAAGTGATGAGCGCGACCGATTCGTACTGTTTGGTTTTTTTTTTGGAGGAAAGGCCAATGCACAAATTAATGTGCATATAAGTTCGAGGCTTTGAATACGTCACGAATTTTTCAAGTTGTTAACTACAAAGTGTCTCTTTAGGACTAGATTTAGGCACATTATCCATTTCATTTTTTTATATTGGGCATAATTTGTAATCTCTGACTATATTTAACAATATTTTGTTTACGATTTTCCCGATAAAACTGTAAATTCGACAAATTATTTGGGTTTTGTTATAGTTCGTAAATAGTGATATTGATCACAAGACCACAAGAGTCCATATGAATTAGATTAGTTTATACCTTAAAATTCGATAAGTGACTAGAAATTAATAAAAATACGATTTGGTGTTCATAAAACCGAAAAATTCCTTCAATTTTTATGAAACCTTCTTGATTCCTTATCTTGAAACAAAATCGCCATAATTGGTTATTACGCCATCACGCACACATTTCCCAAACCACATTTCCGTCAGTGATGTAAATTTGATACAACAAAATTTTACTTTCGTTGTCGGACGGTTGCATCTGCCGGTTTTGGTACTCCGGAGCCGCTCCAGGCCAAGCGACTCTGGACCGTAGGTCAACAAACTCCACCTGCCACTTGATGCCGGCACACGCACCTTCAAGAGGTGTGTATGTGTGTATACTATATTACATACAGACAAATATGTGACCACTATGCTACGTTTTGTATAGTTTTGCTGTGGAACGGTCGGTCATCAACGATATCTTCAAATGGGAATGCCAGTTATGAAGGGAAGCAGAAAATACTGGCCATAAAAGGAGAATTTAATGTTGGTTTAACTGTTATAGTGTGGGACAAGCCCCAAAGACCAAAAGGTGATTTTATGCACCTTTTAGGTGCGCTTCCTCATTACAGCTGGATTTTGTTTGATGATTGGATGTGAGCGAACAAACAAGAAATGCTGGTTTTTTAGAGTTTGATGTGACAAATCACAATGACTTGTGGGAAGCATAAATCATCTACCAAGCACAATAATAAACGAAAAAGACGTGTTGTGTCAAATTTATAGTTTTAAACATATAAATATCTCATTTATACTTTATACGTCGCTCTTGTGGCCGATATCACCATTCACGAACTATAACAGCGTCCAAAAAACTCGTCGAATTTACAGATTTTATCGTTAAAAACGTAGGTACACGTTTCGCATTTTTAGCTTTCAAAAATTCGTCTTACAATTAGATTAATCTAATTTACGTGTTACTCTTGTGGTCTATATCACTGTTTACGAACTATAACAGAGCCCAAAAAACTAGTTAAATTTGTAGTTTTACCAGGAAAATCTTACACAAAATATTGTAAAATTGTTCAATTTGCCTTATAATAGAATCCAAACTTATACATGTAGTTTCTTTTGTAAATCTATTGTTAATTTTGTACTGGCAATAAAATGTTTCTTTTACCAGTGCACTGAAGCGATTGATTAAAAATTCAATTAAATCACCACACCATTTTCCATATTAACATTTGTTCAACTTACTGTCATATTTTCTAGGAAACTTTACAGATTGTGGTGTATAATAATAATACACAAATTATGGTATAAAATACCTGGTGGTGATGTTGGAATAAATTTGTAAAACCTGCTCGTAAAACTGTCGTAGAATCCAGGATGTAGTTTTATAAAGGCATAGAATTACTAAGCGAAAGTAAATTATGATTCGGTTTTGTGCTGATCTATATGGAGATTATTGAACATTTTTCAAGGTCGCCTTCTATTCCTGCTCATCTTCATTTCAAAATATCAAGAGCATTGGATTTCGTAATTTCTGTGCACGACTTTGTGGGAATTTATTGGAAGTCTCGCATAAAATAACGAAGGAAAAAAGTAAAAACCAACGCTCCTCTCACATTGCAATCGCATTTTCATCATCCCTCTTCAGAACAATAATAAAACATCTAAGCTAAATGTTTCTTTGTTCAAAAAATCATGACATCAGTATCATTTTTATTTTTATATACAATAGTACCATGAGAATAAATTATTTGTATTTGTAAACAAAATATTCGTTTAATTTATTCAATTACTTCTAACCTATAACGGTGCACTCCGTAAATTTTATAACATTTCTGTTAAGAAAAAACCACAATAATAATAACCTTTCATGACCTTCCTTAATATGGAAAATGAACGTGGGTAGTATAGTTAAAGTAATTATTGTAAACAACTATTTGACTACTGATCAACGTTTATTACAGAAACAGTTGCTTTTTGTCCACACACAGTTATAATAAAACGAAATAGATGGAACGGTTTTTTAATTTTGTTAATGAGACGGTTCAAACTTCCTGTTGAATCATTTCCTAATGGTCTTAATCTTGAAAAAAATTGCGGCTTAAAATAGATTCTATAAACAAAGTCAAGGTTTGTAGTGGCGACAAAATCGGTCCCGAGAAAAAAATTGAGCAATAAAAATGGATTCTTTCATTATTTTGAAATTTTGAAACAGATTTTACAATATTTTTTATGCTAGATTGTCCAGAGAAAACTAAATTTGGGCTTTGTTATAGTTTGTAAATAGTGATATAGAATATAGACCACAAGAGTCGATAAATTAAAGTAATTTGTAAAAAAAGACGCGAAAAATGAAATAATTTGCAGTTTAAAACTTCTGACCACATTTTGCATTATTTTTTATCAGTTTTTAACTCAAATTTTTTCTATAAATCTGTAAATTCGACGAGTTTTTTCTGCTCTGTTATAGTTTGTAAATAATGAAATTGGCCACAAGAGGCATACATGAATTAGATAATTACATGTTTAAACTGTAAATTTGTCAGAGTATTATATAGTTTTGCAAAAAATAGATCACGACTATCAAATGACGAAATAAAGTAAATTTTTTTTTCACCGCAATTCCTTGTAACTTTTCATCAATTACAAAAACCTCTTCTTTAATCAGACCACGTTTTTTGCTCTTGTCAACAACAAGGAAATGCAAGTAGTCTCTGATGTTGTACTGCTTAGTTAATTGTGTATCAAATTTAATTATTGCAAATCCGTTCATTAATAATTCATTATATAAACGAGTTTCTAAAATCGTTATAATTGTGTTTACTTAGTAGGCAAAATCGTGTTTTTGTTGTTAAAGAAATTCATTATGCGGTTAGTTTATTAATAAAATATGGAACGAGCCGCGCAATATGTTTAATATCCACCAAAAAAACCATGCACAATAATAACAACAACAACAATAGATGATGCAGATGTTAGCTCAAGTTGTAAGATGTTTTATATTAGTCAGTTAGTCACAACCCAATTTTAGCAAATTCCACCTACTTTATAGTAATTATTATATTAGATATACGAGTGTGCATCAAAAGGCGATTTTAATAAGACGCATTTTTATTGAAATCAATCACAAAGACGGAAAGTCCTCGCTAATGAATGCTATGTGAAGGATGCGATATGTAGGAGATTGATAGATGATGATGGTGTTAGTCGAACGAACAATAATAATTAGTTAATAATTTTATCTTATAACGGATGTGCCATTACAGTAGCCGATAATATGGAACGGTACTGATAGATAATAAATAATTATCTGTTATTATATTCGTACAAGAACAGAATAATTGCGCTTTGCATTATTCTGTCTATTTGACTTTATTCACATTATTAGCCATTTTTGCCGCACAATATCCCACTGGGATCTCTTTAAATCCCGAACTAAACTCAAGTTTCATATTATATAATATTAATTTAATAGACTGGCTCAAAAGTAAGAGATGGATAAGTTAGAAAGAGCAAAAGCATATTAAATATTCCTTGCCGAACCGAAACCTAGCTATAAATTATGCCATAAAATTTCTTGTCATCTCAATTTTCCAAGGTGTTTATATATAAAACAAATTGCAGTTTCCACATAATAGTTTTATATGCGCTTTTAAATTGTTCGTTATGATAATTAACCATAACACGCAAACACGCTTATTTTTATGAAATGCCAACCGTTATAAACTACAGGCATTTTTCTATTCAATTTTGCCTGGAAATCGGCTATTAAAACTGAAAACACAAAAAATAAACACAGTTTACATCGCGCGCGTTTCTCTGACAAATTATTAGTTGAGGACATCCTGTTATGCTCATTTTTCACGACAGGTGTTGGCTGGGGTGATTTAATTTTGCATTTTTTTTATGTTGTGTGCTGTTGGTTTTCTGTTCACAAACCGGTCGTTTAACTTAGCATGCAGAAGTGGGATGATTAGTGAATTTCTGATGATAGCGAAACTGAATATTTCCGGCGAGGGCAACCGCGACGATTTTGGGAAGGCGTTCAACTTTTGTGGAAAAATGCAATCTTGTATGCAATTCCAAGGGCGTAAAATCCGATCCTATACTATAATAGAATAATTAAGTGAAAACTTTTATAGTAGGTAGGTCTCACAGCACCCTTAAATGGTAAAACATTTTTTCAAGCGTTAAGTTCAAAAACGGTACGTCACTGATGTGTGTGTACGTCGTTGCACATAATTTATATACCGTGGAAGTATCGATGGTATTTTTTTACAAGACATGTACATACGTCTGTTGTAATTTATTGTCAATATCATTCGTGCGTTATTGTAGGAGTGGGCAGTTAATACAAACGGAAAAATTATTTTTTGAGACCCATGTCCAAGCCCATCGTTTAGACTCGTACATGACAGGAAACGATAAATTCTGCTTATTGGGTCGCAGGTGAAAAGTACAAAACCACAATAATATTATTAATATACACGTAATTATATATTATAATATTAGAAACAATAATGCATAAATAAAATTTATTACCTGGTTTGTTATGCAACACAACAATGTTCTAAAAAATAGCTCGGACTATAAACAAAAAAAAATTATGTCCAACTTTTCTGGAACACTTTTGTGCGACCATTCGTTCAAGACTCACAACAAAAGGTTTGTGGTATAAAAATTTGAAGCCGCAATAAATTTACATAGGTATGCAGACAACCAGAGGAGACCATGGTCAGATGTCATTGGGTTAAAAGCAGAATGGGAGAATGGTTTTCTGCAGAAATCGCTGTAAATCAGACCAAAAAAGCCCTAGGTCAAATCAAAATTGTTTCTTCGTATTATCGATTGAAGTCACGTTAGCTAAACGGAATTCAACACTTAAAAACGGTAACAAGACTGTAATTAGTTTGTTAAAAATAGCTGTGAAGAAATTGTCCTATTTATTTTTCAGAAATTAGTCAAGAATTTTCCGAAATATGTTGATATCCCATTATCCTGAAGTATACTTTTTTGAAAATTATGCTGGGATTATTGGAGTTCTATTAATTCTTACGAAATATACAGTGTGACTTTTTAAAAGCATTAACGCTTCTAATGCTTCCTTAGTTTTGCAAAACATCGAAGAAAAACATTTCTGAACTGTTATCGGATGAAATGTGGAAGTTTTTAACTTAAATTTTACCGATAAATCTCTAAATTCAACAAGAATTTTGAGCTTTGTTATAGTTCGTAAATAGTGATATTGATCACAAGAGTAACATAAAAATTAGAATAATTTCTAAGTAAAGGCGAATTTTTGTACTTTGGAATCCTGACCATATTTTACATTATTTTTTGTATGTTTTTAACTAAAATTTGCAGCTAAATCTATAATTTCGATTTGAGTAAAATACAGTGTAGTAAATAAAATGTAGGCCTATTATAGGTTCGCTATGGCTATAAGTAAATTGTGGAGTAATAAACTAAATAGATAGTAGATAAATATAATATGGAGAGTTAATAGAGCATAACCTTACAAACATATTTGGTATGTACGGAAATAATAAATATTGCCGCATTTTTCAACGGTTTTTCATTAAAAATTTCTATAACAACACATATCTATCTACCTATACATATGAAATAATTCACTGGACAAAACCTTGCCTAGGGACTTTCTACTTTACAATTGAACAATAATTAGTATATAAAATTGAACAATGAACACAAATAACCGAATTAAACTTTCACCACTTTGCATAAACGCTGTAATTACTATGAACATTAATTTGTCACATGTGTGATAGTGACGCGGACATATGTTTCTAACGATTTAGCTAAGGAGAATTTGATTAATTTTCACATTTCATGAACATTGTTGAAGATTAACAAGGAATTATGAAGAAGCGTTATCGCTTCTGCTTCCTTAGTTTTGCAAAACATCGAAGAAAAACATTTCTGAACTGTTATCGGATGAAATGTGTAAGATTTAACTCAAATTTTACCGATAAACCTCTAAATTCAACAAGAATTTTGAGCTTTGTTATAGTTTGTAAATAGCGATATTGACCACAAAAGTAACATAAAAATTAGAATAATTTCTAAGTAAAGCCGAATTTTTGTACTTTGGAATCCTGACCATATTTTACATTATTTTTCGTGTGTTTTTAACTCAAATTTGCAGCTAAATCTGGAATTTCGACGAGTTTTTTGGACTCTGTTATAGTTCGTCTATAGTGAAATTGGCCACAAGAGTAACGTAAATTAGAATGATTTGTAAGTATTTATAAATTTTTTATCAAAATACCTTTATTTCAAAGTGGAATGATGATATTATTATGAAAAAATTAAAAATTAATTATAATGCATTTTTACTACGCTTTTTTGGAGTCCCAAGTTTCAATTCTCATAAATCGCCTTTTTCGACGAAGATCCCTAAAAAAAATCACAATTTTTGAGCTGCTGGTCGGATTTTTATTAAAATACCTTTATTTCAAAGTGGAATAATGGTATTATTATGTAAAAAATTAAAAATTAATTATAATGCATTTTTTCTAAGCTTTTTTGGAGTCCCAAGCTGCAAATCTCAAAAATCGCCTTTTTCGACGAAGATTCCTAAAAAAAATCACAATTTTTGAGCTGCTGGTCGGATTTTTATCAAAATACCTTTACTTCAAAGCGGAATGATGGTATTATTATGTAAAAAATTAAAAATTAATTATAATGCATTTTTTCTAAGCTTTTTTTGGAGTCCCAAGTTGCAAATCTCAAAAATCGCCTTTTTCGACGAAGATTCCTAAAAAAAATTTGCAGCTAAATCTATAATTTCGACGAGTTTTTTGGACTCTGTTATAGTTCGTCTATAGTGAAATTGGCCACAACAGTAACGTAAATTAGAATGATTTGTAAGTAAAGATGAATTTTTGAAAGCTAAAACCTCTGACTACATTTTACATTATCTTGTGTACGTTTTTAACTCAAATTTTCATGATAAATGTGGAAAAATTCAAGGAGTTTTTTGGGCTCTGTTATAGTTCGTGGATAAACAGTACAGAAACAGTACATATTATACTTAAAATAGAAAGGCAACCTTTTATTTATCAAAATCGCCGAATACAGAGGACCATCCATCAAAATTTCCTTAGAAATACACCCACCTACTCCTATTAAACCATAATAAAATAAACTAAATTTCTTATTGTCTTAACGCTTATCCTGTAATCTTTCGAGGAAGTGAGACGGCTGAAACAATCACACAAGGGTACAAGCAAAGGAAAGAACTAGACAGTCAACATAAAATCGTGTGATTTAAATTCAAGGTTAAGTTCTTGTATCTTTCTCCGCTTGTGTATCGGTTTTGTGTGGTCCATATGCTCATATAATACCCAGTTTTATTATATTATTTACGAAACGATAACATGCAACTTTTCGATGCAAACAGACCGAAAGCTGATGCGTCACTACGCAAAAAAAGCAAATTACTTTGTTGCTAAGCGACAAATTTAGACTTAGCCTTAGCCTTAGCAGACCACTATTCAATTCCAAGAAGTAACCAAAAGATTCTTTCTTTCTTTTATATGGTCCAATATATGAAATAATATAACAAACGAAACTGAAACTCATCACGTTCATTTGTCATTGTCGTGACAGATAGCGACTGATTTTCGCAAGTCTGTACTAATCGCATCGAGGAATCGCTCATTGCCGTGTAGTAGTAGAGTTCAGTGAAAGTATATTGTTTCGTTTATTGTGTTTAATAAAAGAGTATAGCTTCAATATTCACCTCTTGACATTATAAATCTAGTGACAGCATAGCCAAAGCATCGATGGGAGATTGTTTCTGTCTCCCATCTCTGTCGCTCTGAAAAGATAGTGCCTACTGAAAATAATTCTAATATATAATAATTTTGAAAAAATTGTATAATTTAGCAGTCTGATCTGCAACAAACTCAAAATCTGCCGCACCCTGTATATGTAATATCAAGACTCGTACATTGTAGTCGATAATTTAAATTTTAATGGTCGAAATTAATTTTAAGGTTGGTTTGTTTGTATGTGTTTTGTATGCAAAAGTGCGGTGTAGTTAAAAGCTTTTTTTTGGATGTTTGATAATAATATGGATGCATCGTGTGTACCGAACGAGGCATTTAAAAAACTTGTTTATGGGCATTGACCGATAATTTAAAATTATTATAAATTATGCAGCTGTTTTATGCATTATGCATTTTAGATAAACTTGTTCCTTCCGAAACCAACCATTAACTAATTATGTAGATGAGGACAACGAAATTTGAAGGATAAAATTGTGAGGAGTGGTTGAACTATAAAAGTATAAACCACAAGAGGTTTGGTAACTGCAAGAAATATTTGGTTGTAACTACTACAACATTTACTTATAGTAACTAAAATATTTGTTTGCAATAAGACAAACGCTAATTACCAAACATTTTTCACTGTAGCCTTTAACACGCCACCAAAAGCTGCTAGTTTGTTGTTTCAAGATGTTAATGAATCCTTTTCCCATGAAACTGATTGAATATGGTTGTTTATGTGCCACAATATGAGCACAATAATGTAATGTGTAACGGTATCCGGTATAATACGTATAGTGGCTATATCGTCAACTGTATCCATTTATCCCAACTACCTCATTTCCATTGACTTACTTAGTAAGTTACGAGGATCTATACTGTATCTTAACAGTAAATGTTAAACATATTACACATTTATAACAGTTTACCACTAGCTGTGCAAAATGCAACATGCTTTACAGCCACATGGATTCCAATCGAATCGTTTCTTGCAGCCCTAAGGGTTTTAACTTTTAATTAATCCAAACTAACAGGTGCTAGGGATTTTGATTTTAGTCAAGCTGGGAAATTTTTAAGTGTTTTCCAAACAAAGAAGAATAAATCGCTATGTACGTTAATGGTCAAATTAGGAAGTTGTAACGGTATGTTATGTACAAATAAAGACATAAATAAACCATAAAGAAGATGAAAAATGTTGGGTGTCGTCGACTATACCAAAATTTCATGTATAATTACACACCACATTACGTCATATTGTGGAAAGACAAATTAGGTGTCGTTTATTTTATTCAAGTTTTAATGATGGTGCTGTTTTGATACATTTATCAAATTAATTACTTGGAATTTTTCCTGATGGTTCTAAATGAAGAATTTAAAAACTTGAAACCGATTTTAATGTAAATTTTATTGAGGATAAGTTTAGTGGTTTCAAAGCTGTGAGTTTGCCATAAACTTGATAATATAAACTAATTGAGTATATAAAAACGCATATTTCGTTAAAATCCGCTCAGCGGTTCCAAAACTGTAACACTTTAAATTAGCAAAATTATGGGAAATTTAACAAAGAAAAATTTGTGTTTATAAAACGCTATAATTTTAGGACTACTGGTCGGATTTTGGTGAAATTTACTTTATAGTAAAGCAGAATGTTGGTTTTATTTATAAAAAAATCACACAGTTGTTATTTGGTGATTTTAGGCGTTTTTCGTAGCATCAAAACTGCACTTCTAGAAAATGGCAATTTTAGAGCGACTGTTTTAAAAAATCCAGTTTCAGAATCGTTGATTGGATTTTTGTCAAAAAGCCTTTATTTTAAAGCATAATAATTTAGGAAAAAATCGTAAACTATATTTATGCATTTTTACGATTTTTTTATACTTAGACTTCAAAAACCGATTTTTTTGAGGATGATAGTTTAAATAATTTACTGTTTAAGAATCACTGGTCAGATTTTTCTTAAAATACCTTTATTTCAAAGCTTAATGATGGTATTATTTTGTAAAAAATAGCACACTGGTTACCTGTATTTTTTTCGTTTTTTTTTTGATTCCCAAATTGCACATTTAAAACCGCATTTTTCATAGACTATTTAAAAAAAATCACAATTTTTGAGCTGCTGGTCGGATTTTTATCAAAATACCTTTACTTCAAAGCGGATTGATAGTATTATTATGTAAAAAAATTAAAATTAATTATAAAGCATTTTTTCTACGCTTTTTTGGAGTCCCAAGTTGCAATTCTCAAAAATCGCCTTTTTCGACGGAGATTCCTAAAAAAAATCACAATTTTTAAGTTGCTGGTCGGATTTTTATCAAAATACTTTTACTTCAAAGCGGAATGATGGTATTATTATGTAAAAAATTAATTATAATGCATTTTTTCTACGCTTTTTTGAAGTCACAAGTTGCAAATTTCAGAAATCCGACGAAGATTCCTAAAAAAAATCACAATTTTTGAGCTGCTGGTCGGATTTTTATCAAAATACCTTTACTTCAAAGTGGAATGATGGTATTATTATGTAAAAAATTAAAAAATAATTATAATGCATTTTTTCTACGCTTTTTTGGGGTCCCAAGTAGCAATTCTCAAAAATCACCTTTTTCGACCAAGATTCTTAAAAAAAATCACAGTTTTTGAGCTGCTGGTCGGATTTTTATCAAAATACCTTTACTTCAAAGTGGAATGATGGTATTATTATGTAAAAAATTAAAAATTAATTATAATGCATTTTTTCTAAGCTTTTTGGAGTCCCAAATTGCACTTCTCAAAAATCGTTTTTTCGACGTACATCCCTAAAAAAAATCACAGTTTAGAACCGGACAACATATTATCTTTAAAAACATTGCATTTTTTGTAGAGAACTTTATTACAGTGCAAATTCCAACCTTAATCATTTCAGCACATTTAAACCTTAATTGTTTACTATAATGATTACAATTTTATTATGAACACTGGTTCCTTATGATTGTATTTTAATTTGGAGGTTTGTTTGTCTAAAATCGGGCGCATATAAAGAAAGATATTATCTGATTACATCATTAAAATTGCAATAATAACAATATAATTTCTATGTGGTGATAAAATAAAAAACATGACATCAGATCATATGTATCGCATATAAACATAGATAATCAATTATTGATGTTGATGAGGCTCATAGTTGTTTATTATAATCATAAGTATAATTATTAATAATTCTACTACAAGATAAAAAATAAATTGTTTGCTTATACATTATACAATGTGATGAAACTGAAAATAGCGAAAAAATGTTGATTCATTGTTTATTTATTAGTCTCTCAAACAATATTAAAAAAATATGGTTTAATGTATTTTAAATTAACATGTATGTACTTTGCACTTTTTAGCAATATACCTAGCTAATAGTCTATAGTAGTAGATTACTTTTGAAGAAGTGTAGATTATTTTTAGACCTAACTGTTTGTTGACAAACAATTACTAAACTGATAACTTAATTGAAATTAATGTGGGAGCGAATTACTATAAATACTATTACTTGAGCTACGAGACAGCTTAGTCGTCGCGCAGTTATGTCGGGAAAAATTTTATACGGAGGCCAAAGCCTACCCAAATATAACTACAAAGGCCTTGGACAGTTTTTCTTCCAAAGTGCACAAAAACACGGCAGCAGGATATGCCAAGTAAGTAACCATAACCCGCCTAATAATAAATAAGTACACATTTTCAATAAAATTCATAGTTAGAAGCCGACACTGGTCTCGAGGAAACCTTCACCAATGTCAAACATCGCACCGTTCGCACTGCCATTGAACTGAAACACCGCGGAATAGAACAATCCGATTTTATCCTGATTTGCTCCAATAACAACCCAAATAATGCCATACCGTTTCTAGCAGGATTGTATTTGGGAGCTAAGGTCACCTCCATAGATCCTGGTTTGGCTGTGCGAGACACAACTCATGCAATTTCCGTTGTGAAACCTCGGTATATATTCGTGGAAGAATATGCCGTAACCACAGTGGAGAAAAGTTTGGAACAAGCTGGATTAGAGTCGGAAATTGTGGTGTTTGGTGATAAGGGTTCGCATTCGGGGTTTGATGAGTTTCAAAGGGAGAGTGAGGAGGAGGATGGTTTTGAACCTGTGGAGGTTGAGGACTGTAAAGAAACTGCTATAGTGCTTTTTAGCAGTGGTACCTCGGGGTTGCCTAAGGGGATTTGTTTGTCGCATAATGCTTTTCTTCCTACTGATATCGATGTTAATAAGTGAGTTTTTAATCAGCTTTGTGAATAATATTTTCGAAAAGTTAAATTTGGGGCCTCGAATAGAATTAATTTATATAGATTCTTTTAAATACCATTGTTTAGGTTTACAACAAAGTTAATTTGACAAAAATCTGACCAGCGGTTCAAAAACTGTTCATTTTTAAAACTATAAATCACGAAAAATAAGGTTTTGGATAGACGCAATTTAAAACTCAAAAAAATGCAAAAAATCATGTATGACAATTCGTGATGATTTTTTCTAAATTATGCCATTATTCAGCTTTAAAATAAAGGTTTTTTCACAAAAATCCGACCAGTGGGGCAAAAACTGTGATTTTTTAAAACAGCTCTCGAAAAATGGAGTTTTCGAAATGTGCACTTGGAGCTCACAAAAAGTACATTAAAAAAATATATAGAATATTTGTGATTTTTTTCTAAATTATACCATTATTCAGCTTCAAAATAAAGGTCTTTTGACAAAAATTCGACCAGCGGTTCCAAAACTGTTCATTTTTAAAACCATAAATCACGAAAAATAAGGTTTTGGAAAGACGCAATTTAAAACTCAAAAAAATGCAAAAAATCATGTATGACAATTCGTGATGATTTTTTCTAAATTATGCCATTATTTAGCTTTAAAATAAAGGTTTTTTCACAAAAATCCCACCAGCAGGGCAAAAACTGTGATTTTTTAAAACATAGCTCTCGAAAATGAAGTTTTCGAAATGTGCACTTGGAACTCAAAAAAAACATTAAAAAAATATATAGAATATTTGTGATTTTTTTTCTAAATTATACCATTATTCAGCTTTAAAATAAAGGTCTTTTGACAAACATCTGATAAGCGGTTCCAAAACTATTCATTTTTAAAACTATAAATCACGAAAAATAAGGTTTTGGAAAGACGCAATTTAAAACTCAAAAAAATGCAAAAAATCATGTATGACAATTCGTGATGATTTTTTCTAAATTATGCCATTATTCAGCTTTAAAATAACGGTTTTTTCACAAAAATCCGACCAACGGGGCAAAAACTGTGATTTTTCTAAAACAGCTCTCGAAAAATGGAGTTTTCGAAATGTGCACTTGGAACTCAAATAAAAAGTGCATTAAAGAAATATAGAATATTTGTGATTTTTTTTTTAAATTATACCATTATTCAGCTTTAAAATAAAGGTCTTTTGACAAAAATCCGACCAGCGGTTCAAAATCTGTGATTTTTTAAATCAGGTGCTCGAAAATTGTGATTTTTTAGAAGAGAAATTTTAAAACTACAAAAAACGACTAAAATCACCACATAAAAACGTCATAATTTCTTTAATAAATAAAACCAACATTCAGCTTATCAACAACGTAAATATCTTCAAAATCTAACCAAAAGCCTCAAACTTATAATGCTTTAAAAAAAATAAAACACAACGTTTTATTTGACAAATTTTCCAGCTATTTCATGGTTTAAAGTGCCACAGTTTTGGAACCGCTGACTAGATTTTCACAAAATTTCGTGTTTTGTGAGTCAAATATTGGCATTATTAAAAAAATCACAAACGCCATAACCTCATTTTTGTATTAAAAAAAAATGGACACTCATAATTATTCATAGACAAATTTAAATAACTTTTTAGAAGATATTGTTTTAGATCCACTGATTGGTCTAAACTCCCCTCCAAATCTAGTTTTTTAGACTTCTCAGATGATAATCTTTAGAAATTTGCAAAAGGTCACTGAAATTTCGGACTTTTATGAGAATTACAAAATAATAAGATTATTTTTTTGTTAGAGCTATGGAACCCTTTGGGATTCTCTATTTTTCACCACTCTACTGGCTCTCGGCCATGTGCGTACTCTCAATGAGCTTCACCTTTGGAGCATACCGAGTGATAACACCCAAATTCCACGCAGAAAAGTGCTTCGAGATTATAGAAAAATACAAGGTACAATAAACGAGAATTTCCAAAAAACTAGTTTGCTCTTAATACTAATTTATTAACACCTAAACTTGGATTTTTACAGATACAATGCTTGTTTTTTTCTCCCGTACTGGCCCACCAATTAGTCATCTTCGAATCAGCGGAGAAATACGATACCTCCTCCATAGCCTTCGTAATGTTAGCAGGAGCTGGAATCAGTGATTCAGATATGGAGAAACTGCGAAAACTCTTCAACCGAGGTTTCGTGGCCCTACTATTCGCCGCAACTGAAGCCGGTGGAGCAATCGCTACTTTTGATCGGCAAAGAGATGCGGAGGTTTACAAGAGAAAAACCGGATCATCAGGGAGAGTTGCTCTAGGAGTTCATGTAAAGGTAACCAAGAAGTGTTTAGATGATTTTATATGCTACAATTTTAGGGTGTTTTTAGATTATAGATACGGAAACTGGAGCAATTTTAGGTCCGAACCAACGAGGTGAAATCCTCCTCAAGTCCGACTTCCAAATGAACGGATATTTGAACCAAGATTCTAGTACAGCTTTCGATGAAGACGGTTTCTATAAAACAGGCGACATCGGTTATTATGACGAGGAGGAATTCGTGTATGTCGTAGACAGACTAAAGGAAATCTTCAAGTACCAGGCGTGGCAAATAGTGCCGTCTGTTTTGGAAGCTGTGCTTCGGGAGCATCCAGCTGTAAACGAAGCAGTAGTTTTCGATATTCCACATGAAATTGACGGAGGACTTCCTACGGCTTGTGTCACTTTGAAGGAAAATAAGGAAGTCACTGTGGAGGAATTGGATAAATTTGTGACAGAAAGAGTGACTGATACGCAGAGACTTAGAGGGGGGATTCGGATTGTTGAGCAGCTTCTGAAGACGCCTACGGGGAAAGTGCTTAGGAGGAAAATGAAGGAGCAATTTATGAGCCAGAATTAGGAATTAGGTGTAGATTTTGTAGAAAATAATTCTAGTAACAGCAATAGTTCTCTAGAACTCTTCGCTATAAAACAACTTTTGAACCTAGATGACCATCAACCACTCTGACTGTTAAATTTTCATATAATTCCTTATTGTCGACATTCACTTTTAATTAAGTAAATTATGCTTTTGCCTTATGTTTTTTCTGATTTAAGTACTACCTAATAGAGAAAGCCTTAAATTTCTTCCGACTTGGGTCACTGCAGCTTAGAAAACTTGTCGCAGATTTTTTTAAATCCAGACACTCATTATTTCATATTTTAATAGTAAATTCCGCTCGTGCTGTTTCTTCAACCAAGCATAAATGATAATTATTTTCCTTAACTCGGTAATTAAAAAACAATTTCGTTGTGGGCAGTTTAGATAAAAAAAATTTAACATTATGAAGGTGAAATAATAATAACACATATTTTATTTAATTGAATGTGTATATGCTAATTGCCTCTTTTGTGTATGAATAAATGTATTTATTTACATGCATGACATATTTATTTAGAATTGAACTGTAAGTTAAGATTAATTAAGCAGTAAAACGATGGTAATTAATTTAGCTTTGTGTGTATGTAGATGAAACTGAAACGTATCTTGTGCTACTAATTTTCATGTAAGGTAATGGCAAGGTAAATCGAGTTTTTTGTGAAAGAAACAATTATTACAAGAGTGAAAAGTGTTAAAGTTCAACACGTTGAACCGGCCGAGAAAACACGCGCAACTTTATGTTTTACAACACGAAATCCACATTTTATATAAATGAAATTGAATCTCTGATGTTAACATGATATTTTTGCCGAAAAAGTTGTTTTTGAAACTTGAAACTGTAAAAAATCATATCGACATTTTTTATTAAATTATACGATGGTATATTCAGCTTTAAAATAAATATTTTTTGACTAAAATCCGACCAGCGGTCCAAAAATTGTGATTTTTTTAAGGCAAACGCAGTTTTTGAAATGCGCACTTTGGACTCTAATAAAACACAGAAAAAATCCATGTAGACAGTTCGTGATTTTTTTCAAAGTAACACTATCATTCAGCTTTGGATTAAAGGCTTTTCGACCAAAAACCAAGCAGCAGTTCCAAAACTATAAATTTTTAAAACCATGATTCGCGAAAAATGGGGTTTTTATAAAGAGCAACTTGAGACTCCCAAAAAATGCATAAAATATCATATAGAGTATTGGCGATATTTTATCAAAATTATAGTATAATTCAGCTTTCAAATAACGGTTTTTTGACAAAAATCCGACCAGTGGTTCAAAAACTGTGAATTTTTAAAACAATAGGTCTCGAAAAAAGCGGTTTATGAAATGCGCACTTTGGACTCTAATAAAACGCAGAAAAAATCATATAGACAGTTGGTGATTTTTTTCAAAGTAACACTATCATTCAGCTTTGGATTAAAGGCTTTTGGACAAAATTCAAGCAGCAGTTCCAAAACTATTAATTTTTAAAACCATGAATCGCAAAAAATGGGGTTCTAGAAAGGCGCAACTTAAGACTCCCAAAAAATGCAGAAAAAATCATATGTAGTTCTGGCGATATTTTTTCTAAATTATAGTAGAATTCAGCGTTCAAATAACGGTTTTTCGACAAAAATTCGACCAGTGGTTCAAAAACTGTGAATTTTTAAAACAATAGGTCTCGAAAATAGCGGTTTATGAAATGCGCACTTAAGACTCCAAAAAAACGCAGAAAAAATCCATGTCGACCATTGGTGATTTTTTTTTAAATTATACCATCATTCAGCTTTCGAATAAACCCTTTTGGACAAAAATCCAATAAGCGATTCTAAAACTGTGATTTTTAAAAATTATGTAATTTTCTAGAAGTGCCACAAATTAACAAAAAACTTTTTCCAGTAAATTCCAGTGTAATAAAATGAAGCCCTCTCATAAAACCATCCTGTATATAACCTACGACATTGACAAAAATAAAAGCAGAAGTATTCGTGCTGGCAATTACTTTAAGGGGTTGTGGTTTTGTGATTATTATTGCCCAAAGTCACGAAAATACTGGATAAGAGTTGAAAAGTTCAATAATAAACTCCACATAATAATAATTTACTATTCCACAAAGCGAGAAAATGTTTATAAAAGTGTTCAAAAAAATTATGAAGTGTCTAAGAAAAATCCAGGGCCGCACGCAGGTTTTTTCAGGTCTACAAAAATAATTGCAGGAACTGAATAACCAAGCAAACCTCACAAAATCGCATCTAGCTCCTAGTTTTGCAAAATATCAGACTAAAACATGCTGTTTTTATTTTCCTGTAAATGTATAGTCGGAGTTCAAAAAAATAAAATCCAGGAATTTGAAAATATAAAAAAATTTACAAATTTCAACTAATTTTTAATTTTTGAGTTTTCATCGCAGATAGCGAGGTCATTACTTTAAATGTCAAACTGACGTTTGTAGGTTATGTTTTTTAGCAAAGCATACCAACCGTACTACATTAAAATTCCTAACAAGCCCGCTTTTTTCAAACATACTCAGAAGTAACTCACCCAAAAATACTGTTGAGAACCCTTTAGGTAAACAAATCCAAAGTGCACAATTTATTATCATAGAACCTTTTCACTTTTCCACTAAAAAGTCCCCTAATAACAACCACCGCGTCCTTATATTAACTACCAAATGTCCTCTTTTGATTTTTTTCCTGATAACCACCAACGCTGTTGCAGTATCAGGAATCTGGTGAAACAATTCGCGATATTATTCTGCAGGAATCAAAAACCGGCTGAGCGGTTGTCTGCAAGTTACACGGCCAATCAGGCGCCGATAACTACTTACCTGTGCAGTCGACCCCCGCACGAATTTCTACGATACCAAGGCGAAAACCAAGCGCTAGTTTCAAAGCTGCAGGTTTTTGGTATCTACAGGGAAATTGTCGAAAAAATTAGTTTTCTAATTGAATCGTGGGAAGGATTGTAATTGGATTAAATTGATTGATTGTGGTAAATTAATTTTGTTCAGCTTTTACCTAATTAGGAAAATTGTTGTAATAAATAAAACAGTAAATGGGCTGTGAGCTGTGAATTGTGTGTTGTTATGTAGGTCGGTGCAGTATCTAATTGTTTATACGATTATTAGAAGGGTAAATTGGAATATTGCGTGTGGAATATCGAAAATTTCCTAAAAATTTTCCTGTCGTGTTAGCTAATACTAATAATTCTATTGTGGTACATTAAACAAATAACAGTTTCCTTAAAGTTATTTTAGCATAAATTAAATAAGTTTTTATACAAAAAGATACACGCAAAAAAATCTATTTTACTTCGTTAGCCTATTACGCAAAATTTCAACCAAGCAAATTGGTTTTACTCGAACAGAGAAAGGTTACATGTAAAATGTTTGTACACTTAAAAAGCTGTTAGTTAACTACACAGGCGTGGCATAAAAATTCAAACATACATTTAACTAAACAAATTTCCTCTGTAGGTATACAAAACGCTTTTTATACTGCAAATAAGTGCAGTTAGATTGGGAAATACTACCTGAAATTAAACCACAAATTCGCTTAACATACAAAATTTATTCCATGCTGATAATGTCACATGTTAAAACTTTTTGAAACTCTTCTTGGAGCTACTGCCCTTCGTTACTTTCAACACATTGAATCTAACGGTTTTAGACAAGGGACGACATTCGCCAATTGTTACTACATCTCCAATTTCCACATCCCTAAAGGAAGAATTCAACAATTAAACCTGCTTTTAGTTAAGATTAAAAACGTACCTGAAACAGGGTGAAAGATGCACAGACATGTTGCGATGTCTCTTCTCAAAACGGTTGTACTTTCTGATGTAGTGAAGATAATCACGTCGGATTACAATAGTCCGTTGCATCTTCATTTTCTGGACTACTCCGGTCAAAATGCGACCACGAATGGAGACGTTTCCAGTGAAGGGGCATTTCTTGTCGATGTAGGAGCCTTCAATAGCCTAAAATTAGAACCGATATAAGCTCAAGCAGCAACTAAGTTTAATCTTATTTCTAGCAGTTCTGTATAACAGGATGACTCAGAGAATTATACATAATATTAAGCAACCCAAGTACATAGATATAAAAGCAATTTCCTTGTAATCTCTTTAGGTCACCCTGTTTATTTCATCCCAAATATTAGCAACTAACTACAACTTAAACCTAACATGCAGATTCCACCACTATCACCAGCGTGCAGTTAATCGTTTCCCTGAGATGCCACCAGGCTCTGAAAATCCACAAAAATATTCTAACAAACCTCTCTGGGTGTCTTAAAACCTAGACCCACGCTTCGCGATAACCTGGCCTTCTTCTTCTGGTTCTTACGATTGAGGAATACAGTGGGTTGTTTTTGGAAAGCTTTTTCTGTCTAAGCAAAAGAAAAACACAATTAGCATGCAACAAAATGGTGCTAACCTCTCGGGGCGTTTTAAATCCAAGCCCAACTTCACGGTGGTAACGAAGAGATTTACGTCTCTTGCCACCCAAACCTTTCTTACGGTTTAGAAAAATCGTCGGTTGACGTTGGAATGATCTTTCATTCTGGAAAATTGATTAATTAGTGAGTTTTGTGGAGGATTTGGGGTTAACCACGTGTGGACGTAAACAATACGTGTGATATTTCTCTGTAACTGGGTTAAGGATTGTCGGAATTTTTACAGGAAATTATAGGGTGAAACAAAGGGATTGTTTTAAAAGTGTTTTTGGAGCAGTTTGGGTAAAATATTATAGAAAAATTGTAAAAAATGCGGTAAATTTCTTGGTACTTACTTGATCAGCCATTTTGATAGCGAGAAAGAAATATTGTAGAGGGCTCCACTGTCAGTGTGTTCGTGTTGCTGACATCCGGAAACGGATGCGTTGCGATCGTCGTTAAGCTTGCTTTACACCAACAATAACTAATCATGCTTACATTTGATTAAAATTATTATTTTCACTCAACTATCAGGTCTGAAATTGAGATATTGCAAATAAAAATAAATCTAGTTTAACTTGGAAATGACCTAATTGGATTTTCCAGTTTTCCTTATTAATAATCTGGAGTAACATTTTACGTAAATGCACTCTTAGATAGTGGCGATTTAAGCTGCCATCTGTTGAGTAATTAAAAAAGTATGTACATATAGAATTCGATAATGCCGGTAATCGTTAATGCCGAAAATAGACAGGAATATGTCTTTTTATTGCCATGTTCAAATTAATTCTCGTTTTCTATAAGTATTTAATTAGCTAGTTTGTTAAATCGCTACTTAATTAAATAAACGTATTGTTGGTTGCCTACATCGACGTACTCCTAACTTCACACAAAACCGTCACGTGTCATTTATATAACCTCAAACAGTGCAACTCGTCAAAATGTTTCTTCAGCAATTTTTAATACGAAAACACAACAATATGTTGAACAAACGATATTTTTTCCAGAAAACCATCAAACACGGTTTTAGATTGAAACCCAACGATGTGAAAATCAATCATCAGAACAAATTGTATCATGGAAAATTGCATTCTAACCTCAAAACCGCTGCAAATATAGAAGACAAATTTAATTTACATGGTGTTCTAAATAGAAAAGTAGCTGTGCAGTCATCTGCTTTCTATAATAATGTAATAGAATCTGAAGGAATTAGAAACTCGACACTAGAACTTCGTAAAAACGATGTTTGTTTTGGGGTGAATTGGCTTGGAAACCAGTCTAGTAGTTCTCTTGTAAGTTCAAGTAGAATATTTCAACAGTTACGGCAGTATAGTACACGAATAAGCACCCCGGTGCAAACGGGTAAATTCAACGTAGTTTTGCCCCCGTCGCCCAAAGAAGAAACCTATCAAAACGACGAGGAAACAGACGTAATTTATCAGAAATACACATCACCCAAAATAAACCTGAACAATATATACCAAAGAGTAGACTCGCAACTTGGTCAAAAGCACAAATTAGTCACAGATTTTACACCTTTAACAGGTGGCCGTTTTAAGTGCACTTACCGTGTAAAGTGGCCAGAGGAAATGAGCTTTTCCGCTGTAGCAAGAACTAAAAAGGAGGCGTCACATAAAGCTGCGTTAGCTGCTTTGAGATATTTAATAAAAAATAATAAAATTAGCCCGACGGAGAAGCCGTTATTGTTTGATAAAGACCAAGTGCAAGATTTGAAACATTCCAAATTGCCTCAGTTGAAATTGGATGAATTTACCTTACAGAAAATGCAGGAAATTGACTGTTTGTACAAAAATGAACTGCTGGCGAATATGGTGGAGGATGTTGAGGATAGGAAATTAGAGGCGGTTGACGAAGACGTTAGTGAGGTGGAAGTTGGAATGCTGCCAGATTTAAACGACCAGAAGTTTCTAGGGACGCGTAATTATTTAGTCACGGAGAAGAGCAAACTTCCCATTAGTGACTATAAGTAAGTAGTCACCTTTTAGTTTCATTATTAAATTAAGTTAAAATTATTGTACTTATTTAGAGACAACTTCATAAACCTCCTAAAAACCAACAATGTGGTAATAATAAAAGGCGAAACTGGTTGTGGAAAAAGCACTCGAATACCCCAATATATTTTGGAGGGATGGGCGACGGAAGAATCGTCATCTAAAGGAGGTTGCCGCATAGTATCCACACAACCTCGAAGAATAGCTGCTAGTAGTTTAGCCGAAAGAGTAGCAAGTGAACGAGACGAACCCGTAAATATTTCCTACCATTATCACCTATCACTTTAAATATATTTTATTACAGTTGGGTAACTCCGTCGGCTACCAAGTCCGCTTCGAAGGAAAGTTCTGCCCTCACAGAGGTCAAATTTTATTCTGCACCACCGGTATCCTCCTCCGGCATCTACAATCGGACCCCAAACTCTCAAAATTCAGCCATGTTATCCTAGACGAAGCGCACGAGCGCGATGTCAACACGGATTTGCTTATGAATCTTCTTCGGACAGCTTTAGAGTTAAACCCTGAGTTGAAACTGGTTGTAATGAGCGCTACCATTGACACTAACATGTTCTCTGAGTACTATTCCGGTGCCCCAATCTTAGAAGTACCTGGTTTTACCTATCCGGTTACTCAGTATTATTTGGACGATTTCCTAGAGATGGATTTTAGTAAAACATGGCAGATGTGCGATCGAAATTTTCCGTATGTTGTACCGGAGGATATTGTGCGGATGGTGGATTATATCCATGGATCTGCTGAGGATGACGGAGCTATTTTGGTGTTCTTGCCCGGTTGGACTGATATGAATAAAATTAGTCAGATGTTGGAGCAAATTAACGGTTTGACTGTGCATTGTTTACATTCCCGAATAAATAGTAAAGAGCAACGACAGGCTTTTTCCCGAGCGCCTCCTGGTAGGAGAAAAGTGATTTTAGCTACGAATATAGCCGAGACTTCTGTCACAATTGAAGACGTGGTTTATGTAGTGGATACTGGAATACACAAGCAGTCTAACTGGGATGTTGAGAAAGGTACGTTTAATTATTTGTTTTTTTTTTATTACATAGTTTTTATTAGGAATCCAGTGCATCGACAATACCTGGATAGCAAAATCCAACGTCACCCAACGGAAAGGTCGTGCAGGTCGCGTGAAACCCGGCAAAAGCTACCACTTGTACACCAAAGCGAAATACGACACCTTCATCGAGCACAACACACCCGAACTTTTACGCACCTCCCTAACAAAAATCGTCCTGGATTGCAAAGTTTTCAGCAACAACATGCGAGCTTTGGACTTTATGAGTAAACTACCCTCACCACCATCAGCACGCGCTACTCAACGTGCCGTCAAAGAACTAATCGAACTAGAATTGTTGAACTCAAGAGAGCATCTGACGGATTTAGGAAGAGTTGTTGCGAATTTTCAGCTGGAGCCCAAACTAGTAAAGGCGATGATTAATTCGGTTGTGTTTAAATGTGTTACACCGGTGGTGGATATTGCTACGATTTACGCGGCGGATGAGCCGTTGTTTATGTCTAGTTTACGAGATAAAGCTAGTTTACGACAGGTTAAGAAGTCGTACTGTGACGATAGTGACCACTTGGCGATGATGCGGCTGTTTGAGGATTGGCTGAGGGTTTCGGAGGAGAAGGACTTTGCTAAGTTGCGGCATTTTTCTAGTAGTAATATGCTGGTGCTGCAGCGCATGTCCAACTTGGAACGTGAGTTAACTGTAGGAGGAAATATTTATTGTAAATTTATTAATAAATTGGTTTAGGTCTACGCACTTTACACTTTGAGCAGCTATACGAGTTTGTGTCGGGGCCCATGCCTATCGCAGACGATTTTTCCGACAATTCCGAGCTAGTCAAAGCTATTCTATACTCGGGGGTTGGAAAATTATTAATACATAACACGTGGGAAATAACTAGAACTGGAATTAAACGTGGCGGTGTTCTACACACTAGGTTAGCTACTTTATAAGTTTATATAAACTCGCGTTATTTGATCTTTTTCTCCCTCAGGCACAATCGCAAAGCTACCATAGCACAGGATAGTGTGAATGCTAAAAAGGACACTTTTAGCTCCCCGTATTTGTTGAATATTAACGAAACTAGATCTGATATTCGTAACGAAACTATGGTGAGAGAGTGCAGTGAGATTTCCTCGTTAGCAGTATTATTGTTCTCTCACAAGAACCTGATTATAAATAATGTAAGTTAAAATAAACTGCTGGCCAATTGAAACGTACCAAGCGAATTTGTAGGTTGAATTTAAAGTCAAATATTTTGAAAAGGAGAAAAGATATCAACATGAGGTTTTCAGGATTCAAGAGATAATTTTATTGCGAAAGCAATAGTGTGACACGATTTTTTTACTTTGAAGTACGTTACTATTTACAGGGTATGAAAGAATGTCGTCTTTTTTTTCTCAAACTTTATACCTACCGGAATTCCACAAAAAAAAATTTATATTTTTTTGATGTCGATTTTTTTAGTCCCTGGTTAATGAGGAAAAAACCAATTTCTCAAAATTTTTATATCCCTCTTATTTTATAAGATACCGAATTTTTTATTAAATTTGATATTGTTGAACAGGTTTTTGCAATAATAATTATGCTGCCATTTTGAAAGCAAATGTCATCATGTGATATGTCGATAAAAAGGTAATTTTAAGTAGAATTTAATTCTTACGGAAAAAAATATACAGGGTTGTTTTAAAAAATTTTGAAAGTTAGTAGGTGGCCCTTCCGGTGAAACCGGAAGTGTCATCAGATTGTTTTAAACGTCAAAATGATTATTCCTTTCAACAATCAAACCATGCCAAATTTCAAATTAATACAGTTAAATGTAACGAAATGGTGGGGGTTGTAAAACGATTTCGTAGCCACCAAGTATACACGGATATGAGCAAATTTTTGAAAAAGTGAAAAACCCGTTTCGAGGGTATAAGTCACTTAAACCAATGGTGAACATAAACTAACTAAATTCCATTCTATTCCATTAAGAAAATAGCCTCGAAAAATGAATTAAAAAATTTACCAATTAGCGAACGTGTACCGATTTTTGATAAGCCACTGGTTACCAATAAATTAATGAAAGTACAAAAAGTGTACTTTTTATAAGAAAGCCATTCATAAGGTATCATAATCAACTATAGAGATTGGTTCTTACAAAACACAATACGGCCGAACGACAAAGAAAAAATCAAATTTTCAGCAAAAATTCGGTATCTTATAAAATAACAGGGATATCAAAATTTTGAGAAACAGGTTGTTTTCCCATTAAGTAAGGACTAAAAAAATCTACATCAAAAAAATATAAAAAAAATTTTGTGAAATCTCGGTAGTTATAAAATTTGACAAAAAAAAGAAGACTTTCTTTCATACCCTATAGATAGTAATGTACTTCAAAGTAAAAAAATCGGGTAACACTATCGTATTCTCAATTAAATTATCTCTGAAATCCTGATATCTTTTCTATTTTTCAAAATATTTGACTTTAAATTTAACCTAAAAATTCACTTGGTACGTTTCAATTGGCCAACAGTTTAGTTTTTGGAAATTTTGATAATACGCGCTAAATTTCAGATTGAAGGCGACGAAGATAAAGTTTTGTTGTCTTTGGAAGGAACCAATGTGAAGCTGTTGTGTGATAAATTGTAAGCTGGGTTTAGTTTGTGAATTTTAGTTTATTTTAATTGTTTCAGGCATGCAGAGGAGTTGATAAGTTGTAAGAAATCTATAGACGCGGCTTATGACTATTTTATCTTTCAGTTGACTAAAGGTAAAGAGAAAAATGAATATTTTAACAAAGTATGGGATACGATTTTGAAATGTGTTAGTGATATACTTGATCATAATGTACCTAAGTCGTAATTTTAGGTATTGTTTAAATTAATAAATTGAATAAATAAATTAGTCGGAAAATATTTTTTTTTAATTGATATAATACTAAAACCCCTTAAACAAATTTGTATAATTTTATTTCTCTGAAACATCGTCCATAAAATTGTGTTTACATAACGGACAATTAAAAGAACTCTTCAGGCACTGCTTGAGGCAGTACGGATGGAACAAATGTTTGCAAGGCGTTATCCGTGCCCTGCTCATCTGATTCAAACAAACAGCACAAATATCATCCCATTTCCTAATATCACTCTCCGTAGCCGTGATAAATCTCGCATAGGCTTCCTTCTCCGACAGGATCAACTTCCAATAGTTATAATAAGCGTCCTTCCCTCGCAAATACACGGTAAAGTACAAAGACAGCAAAATGAAATTTGAATAATCCAAAATCACCGCATAACCGCTTACTACCGCAGCTAGAATAATCGCCAGGATGTTCATGAACAGCGGTATGAAAAGGTGCTCTAAACTTTCAAGTTTTTCAATCTTTAACAACTCGACTAAAATTGGAAGCACTTCCAAGAAAACTTTCTCCGTACAAATGTAATAAACGAAAGTTATGGTGCTGTATTTTAATTTTGGATCGTATTGGATCCCTTGTTCTCTTAGACACAAAACTACTACAATTGCTTTGGCCCATTCTAAAAGCACGCGGAAAAACGACATAATATAATTGCGAAAAGAAAGATTGCTTCCTGCGCTTCTAGCTCTGGTCCTCAAGCAAATATCTTTGATTTTCGTGGCAAAGTAACCGAACACTGAGTAGAAGAGAATCGTGGACAACGCCGCGACTACAATTCGGTCGTTTTTTGGCTCGAATAGATTCGCCTCGAGGATGGATTGGCACAGGATGAAGAAGCTCATCTAGAAAAATTGTTGCGGAAATTGTTTAATCTAATAACGAAATCTTACTTGACAGACGAATGCGTAAATATTCTGCAGGCGGATGAAAAACTGCTCCATAAAGTGGATTTCATCCATGATTTTATCGCGTAAATCCAGCATAATTTCCGGCATGATTTGCAACCATCCTGCAAGAGAATTTTGTGGGTTTAAAGCAGGATTATCATTGGGATCCGGCAATGAAGACTCATTTTCGGTTATTGGAACATCGGAGTATAAATTTTCTTGTAAATAAAAAGTGGACATACTGAAATTTTGATTTGGTTTCGAACAGCACAATTTTTGAATGACGCATAATGTCAACGAAACACGGCAGGAGTTTTTTTAGTGAACGTTTGTAGGAGATTGGAAAAAAAGTCCAGTTAGTTTGTGTTTAATTTTAATTAATTAATTAATTGGTATTACAAATATAGCAAAACTACTTCTAGGGTACAGTACAAAAACGTTTTGGGTAAATGTTGAAAGAATTTTCGAAATTTACCCTAATTTAGACTACATACAGAATGTTCCAGAATTACCGCAACCTTAACGAATAGCGAGGATTCTATAATTCAACTTCAAGGAACTAGGTGCCCTTGTGTTTATAATTTTCTTATTTTTCCGAAAGATTCATCATAACTAAAAAAAATTTCAGCAAAACTCTAATAAATAAAGTTTCAAATTTTTTTTCGATTTTTTGACTATAACTCAAAAACTCTGCCACATGAGAAAAAACAGCTTAATACTTTGTTTTTCCGCATTAAATGATGAACAAAATGACGCCCGATAAAACTTTCTGCGATCAATACTTTCCGAGATACAGCTGAAAACTGCTGAAATATTAAAAAAATTGTTATAGCTAACATTTCGTTTCAGAAGTCGATTTCTGGGGTTCGAACGGCAAAAATGCAAGATACATAATTTAAAGTAAACTTTATGACAAAGAAAATGAGCTATCGCTGAAGTGCTTACGATGCCAAGGTCTCGAGATATAGCCTTTGAAAGTAAGGCTTGAGCATTAAAAATCTAATACTTGCTTTTATTACATTTCGGACCCCAAACTCTCAAAATTCTAAAGTTACGTTTTCGATTATTTGACTATAACTCAAAAACTCTGCCACATGAGAAAAAACAGCTTAATACTTTGTTTTTCCGTATTAAATGATGAACAAAATGACGCCCGATAAAACTTTCTGCGATCAATACTTTCCGAGATACAGCTGAAAACTGCTGAAATATTAAAAAAATGGTTATAGCTAACATTTCGTTTCAGAAGTCGATTTCTGGGGCTCGAACGGCAAAAATACAAGAAACATAATTTAAAGTAGACTATATGACAAAGAAAATGAGCTATAGCTGAAGTGCTTACGATGTCAAGGTCTCGAGATATAGCCTTTAAAAGTAAGGCTTGAGCATTAAAAATCTAATACTTGCTTTTATTACATTTCGGACCCCAAACTCTCAAAATTCTAAAGTTACGTTTTCGATTATTTGACTATAACTCAAAAACTCTGCCACATGAGAAAAAAAATCTTAATACTTTGTTTTTCCGCATTAAATGATGAACAAAATGACGCCCGATAAAACTTTCTGCGATCAATACTTTCCGAGATACAGCTGAAAACTTCTGAAATATTAAAAAAATGGTTATAGCTAACATTTCGTTTCAGAAGTCGATTTCTGGGGCTCGAACGGCAAAAATGCAAGAGACATAATTTAAGGTAGACTATATGACAAAGAAAATGAGCTATAGCTGAAGTGCTTACGATGCCAAGGTCTCGAGATATAGCCTTTGAAAGTAAGGCTTGAGCATTAAAAATCTAATACTTGCTTTTATTAAATTTTTTTTATAAATTAACGTTTTTGGAGAGGAGTATGATTAAAAAAATATTTCCACAAAGTATTTGGAGATTTCTAATTAATTTTTTACTCATATAATAGAATCTAACGTACATAATAATAAGTTATTAAAATTTTATTTATTAATAGATTTTTTTAATATTTTATTTTCTGATTAGACAGCGTGAGGTAATTCTGGTACACCCTGTATATTTACAGTGTTTTTAATGTAACCAACACTGTATTTATACACATTGCAGTCAAGAATTCTCCTTGTGTTTTATATTATATAAAAAAATTACAGCTAAGTTTAAAATATTACAAAAATAGTATAAGCATCAACTTTATGGGTATAGTATGTAAAAATTAAACTAGTTTCTTACAAAATCGTCACGAGGAAACAGAAAGCAAAGTAGTAGCAAACCATCAGGTGATTTGTTTCGAAAATAATAAACTTTTGGTCATACAACAGCTATTTTTAAATTGTTGGCATCCCAACTAGGTGGTGTGATGATCACTAGATGCTTGAAAATACCGCACTATTCTATCTATTTAAACCAAAAAAAATATAGAAACCTAATGCACAAACGTGTACTCCCGCTTGCAAATCGGGCAATTATGCGACGTATTCAAACACAGTCTCAAACAATTCGCATGGAACATATGCTGGCAAGGTGTGACTCGAGCCCTTTCCATCGGACTCAAACACACCGCACACACATCATCACAATTCCCAATCTCCTCTTCGGTGGCACTGCGAAACTGTCCCAGCACCGCCTGCTCGCTGCGGAGCTTCTGCAGACAGTTCAACACCATATCCTTGGATCTTAAGTAAACCGTCAGGTAAAGAGCCAGGAAAATAAAACCGTTTTGGGCGTAGAAGGTCAATAGAGTTACTAGAATCGAAGCCAAAGTTATCGTGTAGTACTTGAGGATAACTGGAGCGTAGAAACACTCCAACGCTTCCAGACAGTTGAGCTTGAGGAATAACAGGAAGGGGAGGAATAGCTCCACGAAGACTTTTTCAGTGCACATGTAGTAAGTCCAAGTGATGAAGGTGTAGAGAGCTGTGGGTTGGTAGTGCTCTAAACCTTGCTCCAAACCGAACACCAAGAGCATAAAAGTCATGGTGATGATAAAAGTAATAGCCTTAGTCCACTCAAGCACGATCTTCGTGGCGGACATCGCCACATGTTTAATATTACTATGCTGGTTTATGTTAACAGTAACAGACCAGTCCTCCTTCTCCACCAGCTCTTTAATATAACTAACGCAGTATGCGATGACGTTATAGAACATCAACGAGTAAAGTCCTGTGTATTTTTTCTGGTTGATGCAGTTTTGACCTCCAATGCCACATAGGAGGACTTTGTCCGACATGATGAAGAAGACAATCTGGAAAATGTGAGTGAGTTTACTGAAGGTGGACTCTAGAGGTGATTTGGGGGAGATACCTGAGTTGTTAGGTTGAAGATGTTGGTGGTTTTCAGGAACATTCTTTCGCATTTGTCCAGGGGTTTGTAGATGTGGCGGATGAAGTTCCAGGTGGGGGTTGAGCATTTTTTTACTATAACTAGAGAGAAAGTGATGAGAGTTTAAGAAGGATTCTAGTTAGTAGAAGGTTCAATTTATCAATATTTCTTGTAATTCGGAGATACAGTAACGATTTTATGGCTAGTCAAAAAAAATGAAGATTTTTTCTATGTATTTAGGAAATAAAATGGGGCCGCTTCAGAAGGTTGGATTTTAGGAAAATTAACTTTGTTGTAAAGCTGAATGTTGGTTTTATCACGAAATAAATCGCAGATAATTTATATAAATTATTTCTAGCTTTTTTGGGGCCCCAAATTGCACTTTTAGATTATCGCGCTTTTCTAGAGGCCATTCTTCTAAAATAATCACAGTTTTGTAACCTCTGTTTAGATTTTGGTCAAATTAAGTTTATTGCAAAGCTGAATGTTGGTTTTATCACGAAATAAATCGCAGATAATTTATATAAATTATTTCTAGTTTTTTGGGGCCCTAAATTGCACTTTTAAATAATCGCGTTTTTCTAGAGGTGATTCTTCTAAAATAATCACAGTTTTGTAACCTCTGTATAGATTTTGGTCAAATTAAGTTTATTGCAAACTGAATGTTGGTTTTATCACGAAATAAATCGCAGATAATTTATATAAATTATTTCTAGCTTTTTTGGGGCCCCAGATTGCACTTTTAAATAATCGCATTTTTCTAGAGGCCATTCTTCTAAAATAATCACAGTTTTGTAACCTCTGTTTAGATTTTGGTCAAATTAAGTTTATTGCAAAGCTGAATGTTGGTTTTATCACGAAATAAATCGCAGATAATTTATATAAATTATTTCTAGTTTTTTTGGGGCCCGAAATTGCACTTTTAAATAATCGCGTTTTTCAGAAGGTGGTCCTATTAAAATAATCACAGATTTGGAACGGCTGCTTAGATTTTAGTGAGATTAACTTTGTTGCAAAGCTGAATGTTGGTTTTATCACGAAATAAATCGCAGATAATTTATATAAATTATTTCTAGCTTTTTTGGGGCCCCAGATTGCACTTTTAAATAATCGCATTTTTCTAGAGGCCATTCTTCTAAAATAATCACAGTTTTGTAACCTCTGTTTAGATTTTGGTCAAATTAAGTTTATTGCAAAGCTGAATGTTGGTTTTATCACGAAATAAATCGCAGATAATTTATATAAATTATTTCTAGTTTTTTGGGGCCCTAAATTGCACTTTTAAATAATCGCGTTTTTCTAGAGGTGATTCTTCTAAAATAATCACAGTTTTGTAACCTCTGTATAGATTTTGGTCAAATTAAGTTTATTGCAAACTGAATGTTGGTTTTATCACGAAATAAATCGCAGATAATTTATATAAATTATTTCTAGCTTTTTTGGGGCCCCAGATTGCACTTTTAAATAATCGCATTTTTCTAGAGGCCATTCTTCTAAAATAATCACAGTTTTGTAACCTCTGTTTAGATTTTGGTCAAATTAAGTTTATTGCAAAGCTGAATGTTGGTTTTATCACGAAATAAATCGCAGATAATTTATATAAATTATTTCTAGTTTTTTTGGGGCCCGAAATTGCACTTTTAAATAATCGCGTTTTTCTAGAGGTGATTCTTCTAAAATAATCACAGTTTTGTAACCTCTGTTTAGATTTTGGTCAAATTTAGTTTATTGCAAAGCTGAATGTTGGTTTTATCACGAAATAAATCGCAGATAATTTATATAAATTATTTCTAGTTTTTTTGGGGCCCGAAATTGCACTTTTAAATAATCGCGTTTTTCAGAAGGTGGTCCTATTAAAATAATCACAGATTTGGAACGGCTGCTTAGATTTTAGTGAGATTAACTTTGTTGCAAAGCTGAATGTTGGTTTTATCATCACCAACAAGGGCTACAGAAATATTCTCTGAATATCGGACAAAAATCCCCATATAACGGCTTAGTTTGAATTTTGAGATTTACCAAAAAAAATATTTCCATTTTTGAGTGATGTAAAGAAAAAATCAAAAAAACAGAAATTTTTGGAAAATTTGAGTGTCCTATGTGGATGTTGAGGACAGATTTGAAATCAGCTAAAAATTTCCTATCCCTACGTGAGGTTTTAGTCCATTTTATGAAGGTTTTGTATATTTTTCAGAAACCTAAACAAAAACTTTGGAAAATGGCCAAAATCACAACTTTTTCCATGGAAAATTATTCGATTCATGGATTCTCATGAAAAATATTTTCTTAAATAATTCAAGAGCATAGAAAAAGAATATGTAATGAGTTTTTCCGTATGAAATAATGGAAAGTAATTCTGGCTGGTGGAAAATCACCAAAAAAGTGCCTTCACTTAGCGAAGTCAAAAAAAATCTAAAATTGCTAAATGCACATGGAATGATTAAAGTAGAAGGTTCAATCTATTAACCACAAAAGATTTCATGTAATTCGGAGCACCAGATACGATTTTACAGCTAGTCAAAAAGCTAATTCGATTTGATCTATTTATCAGGGTTCATGTAAAATGTATGCAAATTTTTCTTATTACGCTCTCCAAACCCAAATTAAAGTCAGTCATTAAAAACTCCACCAATTTGACCGCAAAGTAGTAAACTAAACATGCCTACTTAAGCTATTTTTATGTTTTATCATTTCGTGTGCAATTCTGTTTACCGTTTTTTGCGCATTTGTTCCACATGTAGCAAAAGTTCATTGCTTATTTACATTTTCTAAAACGTGCAATAAAATAATACCATCAATCATTCCAATGTGTTGTTTTTGCTGCTAACAAACAAGATTTTTTTCGCAAAAACCAAGTGGGAGTGTTTCAAAAAACCGGACGTCCTGCCTGACATACTAATGAATAAATTAACAAAACTTGCCCCACATAATTTAATTATTGTCCTATTAATAAAACCAAATTAATTTGTAAATTGCTTTTATTCATCAGAAAAACTGATTGAATTTTTATGATAACTTGATCTGACAACTTCAGGAGCGTAGATTTTCTGAAAAACCACTCGAGGGGCTGCATTTTAAGTGATTATTACAACATGACCGGATTTAGTTAATTTACTTGAACAAACAACTTGAATGTCTTTGGAACAATCTAAAAATAGACTTTGTTTCCTAGTTATAATTATCGGAATAATTGTACAAATTATATAAATAAATATTTAAGAAATTCTGACACATATAATTAATAATAATTTGTTGTTGTTTTGACTTTTCTTATACAATAAGAGATTTATCTGCAAGTATCTTCAGACTTAATGGGGAGATAGTTAGTGACCTTGTAAGGAATGACCCGTGAAATTTATTATGTTATTTTACAAATAATTTTAGTGTCGTGAGACAAACCCCTAAACAACGCCACTGCTCCCTGATTTAGATAAATTACAGGGGGTGCAAAATATATAAAAACCTCCTCCTGAAAATGGTTTCATCGCACTTCATCATCCAGCACCACATTATCCACTGCGAAGAAACGGTAAGACTAAGAAAATCCCTACTTATAAATTTGTTATTATTAATTTGCTTATAGCGCTTATATATTTATAGATATACCTACATAAATTTATTGTATGAGTTATGTACATACCGTCAAAATGCGAAATGAAATTGTAAACAAAAATATGTTTTTCACTTGAGGCGTTTACGTACTGATTTAAATATGGTTTGGTGCGATGAAAAATCATGTAACTTGTGTTTGAATTGGACATTTTCCAAAATCGAAAACTGATAATAAAAATAATTGTATAAGTGTCGATTCGATATACCAGGAACGTTCTCGTTCTCGTTCTGGCGAGAATTTATTAATAATTAACAAAAGATTTGATTTGAGGTGCTACATCAGACGAAGTTTAAAGATTTCGAAATTGTTTACGAATTTTTGGGCTAAAATAAAATAAATTGCGTGCATGTGAGATAAAAAATATTTGAAATAATGGTCATCAGATTTTAAATAAAAATAAAGCGTAAAAGTGCGAGTTATTTTAGAGGGAATTTTTTTGTAAAGTTGTCATATTTAATCGTGTAAATTTTATTTTTTCTCAATAAATATAACGAGGTAGAAAAAGGTAAATTTTATAACAAATCAGCCTGTTGGTTTCATGCCTTTTTACTGCAGTGAAAACAGGAAGATTATACGAATTTTTTGGTAACTTCTTCAGCTTTCAAATTATTTCAATCTGGATAAAGGGAAAAAATCCCAAAATTTTTGGTACTCTGATTATTTTGTTAAAACCGAATTCTAGTACATAAAATTGCATTTATGAACTGTTTATAGAATGTATCCAGAAATCTCAACTGTAGTTTCAAGAACTTTCAATTGGTTAACTTATTAAACCTCAAAATTATAGAATTTTGTCTTAAAATTGTCATTGTAAAAGTTCCTGGACTTTTATTTAGTTAAATTCAAAACAAATCAAAAACTTGGATAAAATTATAAAATTTTATGTTAAGTGCCTTCAAAAATTTGTTTAATAAAGAAAAATATCTGATGTGTCCAACACATGACTTTCTTATACGGATAGTACCACAATTACTTTTCCTATAGAAATTAAGTTAAATTTTTTGTAAATCGTGTTTAAATTTTGAGGGTTTCCAGCAATTTTCAAATAGTTTTCGGACGTCTCTCTCGCACTTATTGCAATATGCATAAATCTGTCCTTGTCCCACTCATTATAGCCGAATTTTACGACAAAAATTAGTGTTTTATATTTTTTGAAATTTTTTAACGGAATTTCAAAAAAAAATTCAAACAAAATTTATTCAAAATTCAATTCTAAATCAATGTTAAAGAATAAAAAAATCTCGTAAATTGTTTATTTTTCAAGATATTCCTAAAAAACCTAAAAATGTCTTAAGGTAAGTGTCACTTGTGTTAGTGCTAGATAAAAAAGATTTAATGTGGCACCCACAAATTTGTTCAAACTCTTAAATATGAAATTTGAATCAAATCCGATAACTCGTTTTTGAGTTATGGTGGATATAGACAGACACACCCACTTATTACTTCGTATAAGAAAGTAAAAATTGAAAATGCAAAATGTTAAAAATGAGATTGACACAAAAAACTAAAAGAAATGGAAGAAAATAAGACAATTTTTCTTAGATTTCATGAAAAATTTGTTGTTTGGTAGAAAATTCATTAAAATTATTCGATAAAAACAATGACAATTTTGTTATTTCATGAAAATAACTCCTGCAATCTTAACCTTGCACATTTTTTATGATATTACAGCAAATCTAATAAAAAAATTGTTATTTTTGGTCGAAAATTGACCAAAATATATTTACAAAAATAATAGCGCTACAAATATTCTGTTTCTCCTGCAATACATGCAAATAATTTTTTTAAATAAAGAAAACTGAGCACTTCGGGAAAATAACTTCTGAAACCTGAACCTTATAGATTTTTTATACTACACGAAATTTAATAAAAAAATTCGCTATTTTTGGTCGAAAATTTTAGTCTACAAAAACAATGACGCTACAAATTTTCTGTTAGTCCTACATAGATACTATTTTTAAAACTTCAAACAACACAACCTTACCTATCATTTTAGAAATTAATTGTCGCATCCACCGCACGGGATATTTGTAATTTGCAGAAATAAGCAAAGGAAGCACTAAAACCGTATAAGTCGCTACACACCAACTACCCAAGCTAACCAACAAGGGTGCATGTCCTCTTGAGCAATACGGCAACAGGAGCAAAACACTTAGCAAGCAAACTGCAAAAAAATAAAATTGAATCAAAACATTTTTTATAGTTAATTCTTTTAATTGTCTCACCTGTTTCGGCTATTTTCTCATCGCGTACTTCAGGGTTGAGCTTTTCTATAGTGTGTAAACTTCTTAAACGCCCTCTGACTCTTGTAATCATCCCCATTACCACAAAAAAGTTTCTATAAGAACTATTCACTTGTTGAAAACTCTACTGAAAATTCTACTGAAAAAACTTTAGCGCACTTTCTTTGTGTGACTGTTGGTGTTTGTTTGTTTGATTTGTGTTTATTCATGTTTGCACCATCGGGCCCCCCCTCACAAGATCAGACTAAATATACCATTTTTTTCGTTTCGTTGTAGTTGATGGTTTGCGTCACGACGCATGCCTTTTTGGCAAAGCAATTCAGCGAATTGTTGTGTGGACACACATACATTCAAGTTTACTAACTTGTGAACGAAGTTTGTTTTATTTTTAAACTATTTAGGATAAGTAAACATGTTTTTATTTTTGACGATCGGCGGAAGCGTGATGGTGTTGGGAAAAAAGTCAATGAAATGGGGATTAATTGGTTTTTGGTGAAATTTGAGAGGGCGAAAAGTCGTTGGCCAAAATATTATAACAGTTGACAAACTTTCTTACCAGATAAATTTAGCCCAATTTAGTTCTTATCACAAATAAATACTAAATAGGATGTTTACTAGATTCTTATATAAAAAAAATTTTAGAACAAGTTATTAATCATAAATATTTTTTTAAAGCCGAACAAACAAATCGGACAATTTGTGTACATTTTATTTTTATCAGGTCGAAATATATCGAATTTCTAGAACAGTTATCTAAGTAAGAATTAAGAAAAATATAAAAGGTTCCATCAATATTTAAAAACAAATGGAATTTACTGAATATTTTCGGGTTTTCAAGACAAATAATAGATTTTTCTTTTATGCTACTTTATGACTGATAAAAATTATTTAGGAAACAGACATTAAGTCTGTCTGTGTGTAAACGTTGCATCACCCGATAATATTGCAAATATTGGCTAATATTTGTGATAATCCCCTGCATACTTCTAAGAAGTTACTGATATCGTCCTCATTAATTATTTGTGAATATTTCGTACTTATTCCTAAATATATTTACAAATAAGTTTAATTCTATCGGGCGAAAACCACAAAATTGCAGTAAAATTCGCACATATATATAACAATCGCTTACTATATTTTTTTGTGAATTAAACAACGTAAATAATAAAAAATTCTAAAAATAAACTGTCATAATATTAGTAAGCAATTCCCAAAGTTTCAAAATTCAAATTGGGATAACTTTGGAACTGTTGGTCAAATATTGGTCAAATTTGCGTTAATTTAAAGTTGAATGTCTACTTTATATAAAGGGAAACACTACAATCGTAATTTAAACAAAATCCGGCCAGTGGTTCCAAAAGTACCACATTTTCAAACTTTAACCCTCAAAATTGGCTACAAAATAGAATATTGTTGAAAAATGGAATCATAAAATTACTCAAAAAAATTCCGGATCATTTTCCAAATAAGTAATATTTCCCTTTGTTAAATTCCAAATTTGGATTAAATCCAACCAGTGAATCGAAAATTATCACATTTTAAACATGGCCATTTTAAAAATTACATGAAATTTAAATTGATATGTCTCGGTTGAGATAAAAAAAATCGGAAAATAGCAGGAAAGAAATTCTAATAGATTTTCCAGAAAACAGCAACATTGCACTTTGCAAAAATCCAAATTTAGTTCAAATCCAACCTGTGGCTCCAAAACTATGTGCAACATCTGGAAAAAAATAGTTTTTCGAAGGAATTTCGTTCTTGTTGTCTAGTTTGGGAACCCCTGGTTGGATTTTGGTGAAAATTACTTGTTTACAAAGGACAATGTTGGGGTTAGTGCGAATGATTTTTCCCGCCATTTAGTGATTTTTTGCAACGTAAAAATAAACTGTCATAATATTAGTAAGCAATTCCCAAAGTTTCGAAATTCAAATTGGGATAATTTTGGAACTGCTGGTCAAATATTGGTCAAATTTGCGTTAATTTAAAGTTGAATGTCTACTTTATATAAAGGGAAAGACTAAAATCGTAATTTAAACAAAATCCGACCAGTGGTTCCAAAATTACCATATTTTCAAATCTTAACCTAATATTGGCTACAAAATTGAAAACTAGAATCATAAATTTACTCAAAAAAAATCCGGATCATTTTCCAAATAATAGTAATATTCCTACTTATTCCTATATGCAAATAAGTTTAATTCTATCGGACGAAAACCACAAAATTGCAGTAAAATTCGGACATATAGATAACAATCGCTTACTATATTTTTTTGTGAATTAACCAACGTAAATAATAAAAAAATCTAAAAATAGTCCTTTGGATTATGTTTGTCTTGAAACAATTCTAATAATATTCGATTCAAAACAAACTATGTAGGTGGAGGGAAATGATTCAAAATCATGAATAAAGCGTCATGATGTTTAAAATTAAACAATAAGGAAAATATTTGGATATGTCAATCTTTTGGTATCTAATTATGAATAAACACTTTAATTAGTGTTTAATTACTATCGCTTATTTGTGGCTTGCAATTTGTCGGTAGGATCAGGGAAAACAAACGTGATAATACGTAATATTATTTTGCTCAATTAAACTTTTTCTACAAATATCTGTAGGAGGTCTAAGCGAAAAATTCCTTAGATCCTTTAAATCAAATCATGTTTTACACTAAAATTACATGCTTGTAATTTTTGTATTAAAACTTTAAAAGCTTTTAAACAAAATTCCAAATTTTCGTCGTCGTACAAAAAAGCATTCTTTCGCCCCAAATTTTTCTGTTAAAATTATCTATTTACTAGAAACACATCACACTCTGTACCATAATTAATAGAGTAGAAATAATGATATACTGACACAGCTGATAAGCTCCAGTGTTAAAAACGTTTAAAACCAAGACATCATCAGTTGTACATAGGGTCGTTCTTGGGATTAGTGCATCCACAAAGCTCAATGTGTCCAAGTGTATACAAGTGCATTTCCGGATTAGTTAACACTTAGTTTCAATAAATTATCATATAGAGTAGTGACAAGTTTGGAAGTTTTTTTAGTGTAATATGCTTAGTTTTTAAGAAAACCAAAAGGTATAAAAATGGGTCTATGCCCTACAAGTTAACAAACAAAAATATTTATTATTATTAACGTATTATTGTATAAAACAGAATCCAACAAACAAATTCCATTTTATCTATAAAATTCTTCAATATAATGATATTGTGTTGTAAACTGCCGCATTATTTATTCCAGGATTTTCCATCGGCAGCTTTCCAAAGTCATCCCAAAAAAATGACTCCAGTGTACATGCTGTCCATAGTTTTCTTAATCTCCATCACCACCAGTATAATTTATGAAACGTAAGTTGATTTATTTATGTGAGTGCAAGAAAAATTTGTGGTTTTATAGTATATGGTCAACAAACTAATATTATTTCGTTTGTATTTTTAGAATATAGCTCAAGGATTATATAAATAACTTTATGGGTAGTCGTGTATGTACTACAATGTACTTAGGGGGATTAGTTTAAAAAGAATTAAAATTATTGCAAAAAATATTCCTGGTGATATGATTAAAATAAATCCTCATATTATCCCAAATTTCTTTTTTTTTATTTGTCTAGTTCTAGATAAAAGTGAATGGAAATTTTGGTACACAATTAAATAACACTTATTTTATTACATAATGTGATACGAATTGTTTATATTATTATTATGTAACGATTCGTAGACATATTTATCTATTCTAGTACAATTTTGAACAATTTACTATAAACTAAACTTTGGATCTATGTCGCAATCACTAAATAATTTTTTTTCGATTTTATGATTAATTTTTAAATATTTATTTTGTGGATATTTAAAGCGAAAAAGATTATTTTAAATGTTACCTAAGTATGTTTTTTATTAAAATCTTGTATAGGCAACCAGTAAATGCTACATAAATTTACATATGTTATTCCAGAACCAAATAGATTGTTTCCAATAATAAATTTGATTATTCGAAAATTATTATTAATAATATCTAACTCGAAATCTGATTATTTATAAAAAATATTATCTTGGATCGTAGAACTGTAAATTAGTTCATTATAAATTTTTAAGCATTTTACTTCGGAAAATTTCTGTTTTAATTTAGAAATTTACAAAAATTCCTATAACTTCAACTTTAAGCCCAATTATAAACAAATATAATTGTAATTATTCATTATCTAATAAAGTATGTGTTTCCCTTCAAAACAAAGTAAATTTATACAAATTTCGACCAGTGGTTCCAAAATTACCATATTTTAAAATTTTAACCCTCAAAATTTTCTATAAAATAGAATATTATTGAAAAGTGGAATGATAAAATTGCTCAAAAAAAATCCGGGATTATTTTCCGGATACTAGTAATATTTCCCTTTGTTAAATTCCAAATTTGGATTAAATCCAACCAGTGGATCGAAAATTATCACATTTTAAACATGGCCATTTTAAAAATTGCTTTAAATTAAAATTAATATGTTACGGTTGCGATAAAAAATTCAGAAAATAGCAGGAAAGAAATTCTAATAAATCTTCCAGAAAACAGCAACATTGCACTTTGCAAAAATCCAAATTTGGTTCAAATCCAACCAGTGGTTCCAAAACTATGAGCAACATCTGGAAAAAAATTGTTTTTCGAAGGAGTTTCGTTCTTGCTGTCTAGTTTGGGAACCCCTGGTTGGATTTTAATGAAAATTACTTGTTTACAAAGGACAATGTTGGGGTTAGGTGCGAATGATTTTTCCCACCATTTAGTGACTTTTTGCAACGTAAAAATAAACTGTCATAATATTAGTAAGCAATGCCCAAAGTTTCGAAATTCAAATTGGGATAAATTTGGAACTGCTGGTCGAATATTGGTCAAATTTGCGTTAATTTAAAGTTGAATGTCTAATTTATATAAAGGGAAAGACTAAAATCGTAATTTAAACAAAATCCGGCCAGTGGTTCCAAAAGTACCACATTTTCAAATTTTAACCCCCAAAATTGGTTACAAAATAGAATATTGTTGAAAAATAGAATCATTAAATTACTCAAAAAGATTCCGGATCATTTTCCAAATAAGTAATATTTCCCTTTGTTAAATTCCAAATTTGGATTAAATCTAACCAGTGAATCGAAAATTATCACATTTTAAACATGGCCATTTTAAAAATTACATGAAATTTAAATTGATATGTTTCGGTTGCGATAAAAAAATCGGAAAATACCAGGAAAGAAATTCTAATAAATTTTTCAGAAAACAGCAACATTGCACTTTGCAAAAATCCAAATTTGGTTCAAATCCAACCAGTGGTTCCAAAACTATGAGCAACATCTGGAAAAAACAGTTTTTCGAACTAATTTCGTTCTTGCTATCTAGTTTGGGAACCCCTGGTTGGATTTTGGTGAAAATTACTTGTTTATAAAGGACAATGTTGGGATTAGGATCAAATTATTTTTCCCGCCATTCAGTGATTCTTTGTAGCGTAAAAATAAAATTAGGAAACAACCCCCAAAATTTCAAAATTCAAATTGGGATAAATGTGGAACTGCTGGTCGAATTTTGGTCAAATTAGCGTTATTTCAAAGTTGTTTACTTTGCATAACTTTGCAAAGACTAAAATTGTAATTCCAATTTGTTTCACTTTTATGTATGTTCGTTTTTATCTTCAATTTTCAACGAATGAACTAATCACGATAAAAAAATTAGAAATGTAATTTCGTTTCGTTTATGTTCAATCAGCATTAAAACTTGTACGGCATATGATAACTTCAAATAGGATTTATAGTATTACATTAATTTTGTCACTTTACCATGGAAAATATTGCGCATAAAATTCTGTAGGATTTAAAATAGAAATTATCGATTGATTTTCGTTCATGAAATTTAATCGTAAATTATACTTATACTTATATATTTCAAGATCAACATTTGTTTCTAAAAATAAACTTTTTGTTCAGAGTTTGATGTGCTATTTATACCAGTATCAATTATTTCTATTTATACAAATATAAAATAAAGCAAATTCAATTTGGGCAGATTTATTTAACTATAAATTTTTTCTAATTTCTACAAAGAATATCCATTAATTTTATAAGTATAGCAGAATTATTTTCCACAGAAATGCAAAAGATTCTTTCTTGACAAACATAAATTCGTGAACTGAAAATAAACTTTTTTTCCAGTGAAGCATCCCCTCAGAAGATCTGCAAACCTTGCGGCAACACCTGGGCCTGCACCGCACCAGGTGAAATCTGCCCCTGGGGTGAATGGTACAACCACTGTAACCACAGACTATGTGCCAATGTAAACCTCCTCCAATTAGTATCAGAAACTGTTTAATATTATAAATTTCAGGGACCTGGTGAACGTTGTGGAGGTATAATGCATTTCCATGGAAAATGCGGTGAAGGTATGCTTTGCCACGACGACGACCGCTGCCATGGATGCTCCCTCACCACCATGGACTGCTTCAACGGCGAAACCATTTCTAGGTTGATTGCGGATTAAATATACCGGACAGTATTAGCTTGGGTATAAGATTTGTTTGATTTAATATGGTTGATAATGTACACACTATTTTTTTATGTACACCGTATATATTAATTTAATCAGACAAAATGGATCTCATAGGTTTTAATTTGAACTGGACTTGACTAAGGAAACTATTAATTTGTGGTTACTTAGGTGGACATTCCAACTTGTTTAGGTTTTACTACTTTAAATTATTTTTTACTTATTTATACTGAATAGTTTTGTGTTTGTCTTGTTTTTTATGATTGACAAGTGTGTAATTATTGTATATTGAAATGAAACATTTCAAATTGAAATATATTCAAAGATTTATTATTCATATTTACCCGATAGTAGTTTTTATTCGTTTTTCCCAAAAAATCCTGTATACTTATAAAAATTAAAAAAAAACGTGTTATGATATAATAGTATGCAGTATTTTATTCTTTGTCTAAAAAATATAAATATTATTAATTCTATAATACAAGTAGTAGGAAAGTAAGTCTAAAACATCGTATAGTGGAATATTTTTCCTAATAATTAAACTTCTAACTAGACTGGATGATTCACAGTTTCAGAATCTAAACCAGAAAAATGAAAACTTCATAAACTGTGCTCGAACTAAGCTAACAAATACCTACTGAAAACGTCAAAACAAATCATTCACAGTTTACACATTTTCAATTTCTACACTTTACATCACAATTTTCTTTTTTATATTCCTATTGAGGTTAACTAAACAGAAATAACTTAATTACTAGAAAAATAATAATATGATTCACCATATCATCAAGTATTAATGCAATTAAATGTTAAATATAAACGAACTTGCACCACATTTCAGGAGATTCAAGGTTACTAGTTCAGAAATATTCGTCAGGAAATAACTTGTATAATATAATGACGTGGTTTTTTGAGGTGTTTGCGTCACATCTCAAAAATTCTACTAAGTGCTTTTAGACCGGTTGTGGTTTTTGCTTTTTCTGTCGTCGGCGCACCAGGAAACCTCGCACACCAGCTTGTATTTTCACTGCGGATTTTTCTTCCAAATCCCCCGAGTCCTTCGGTTTGGTTTTTGCTAGGGTTTCGGATAGTTTTATGGAGCTTTTACGGCGCATGGAGCGCTTTTGCTGGGGGGTGTCTGAAGAACCGTTCTGGAAAATAAATGAAATTGTTGAGGTATTTCATGATGCATAATAATAATTTAGATCCCGCACAAAAACACCTTGAATTTAAGCCAAGTGTTACATATTTTAGTATTTGAGTATCGGGCTTTGCCAAGTATTTTAATGCAAATTAGCGGATTAATTAATTTGGTTTTTACATGATAATTAACGGGTTTTTAGATAAATTGGGACTAAATTTATAGCCAAACCGGCGCATCCGCCAAAATTGAAAAATAAAAAAATTGTTTTTAATCTGGAAAATGTGATATTTAAGAAGGTAAATCTACAAACTGCTTACTAGTTTTTCAGCGATCTTTTTACATTTTTAAGATATATGAAAAAAATTCGCCAAAAATTTTTAAAGAATCTACAATATTTTTAATATCTAATCTTGAACTTATAATAGTCCGGGAGCTAGTTAATTTTTTGTCACTAATTTTTCCAGTCAGCAAATAATGATAGGATTGTTCAGTTAGTGATTCTAAATAAAAAATATTATATTATGTATAGGGGTTTTCGGATGGGTTGAGTCAGAAAATGCCCTTCAAAATACAAATGCAGTGCGCATTATTTTTATTTTTATTTATTAAACTAGCAGGAAAGAAATTCTAATAGATTTTCCAGAAAACAGCAACATTGCGCTTTGCAAAAATCCAAATTTGGTTCAAATCCAACCAGTGGTTCCAAAACTATGAGCAACATCTGGAAAAAAATAGTTTTTCGAATGAATTTCGTTCTTGTTGTCTAGTTTGGGAACCTCTGGTTGGATTTTGGTGAAAATTACTTGTTTACAAAGGACAATGTTGAGGTTAGGTGCGAATGATTTTTCCCGCCATTTAGTGATTTTTTGCAACGCAAAAATAAACTGTCATAATATTAGGAAGCAATTTCCAAAGTTTCAAAATTCAAATTGGGATAATTTTTTAGCTGCTGGTCGAATATTGGTCAAATTTGCGTTAATAATTTAAAATGGAATGTCTACTTTATATAAAGGAAAAGACTAAAATCGTAATTTAAACAAAATTCGGCCAGTGGTTCCACAATTACCAAATTTTCAAATTTTAACCCTCAAAATTGGCTACAAACTAGAATATTGTTGAAAAATGGAATCATAAAATTACTCAAAAAAATTCCGGATCATTTTCTAAATAAGTAATATTTCCCTTTGTTAATTTAAATTCCAAATTTGGATTAAATCCAACCAGTGAATCGAAAATTATCACATTTTAAACATGGCCATTTTAAAAATTACATGAAATTAAAATTGATATGTTTCGGTTGCGATAAAAAAAATCGGAAAATAGCAGGAAAAAAATTCTAATAAATTTTTCAGAAAACAGAAACATTGCGCTTTGCAAAAATCTAAATTTAGTTCAAATTCAACCAGTGGTTCCAAAACTATGAGCAACATCTGAAAAAAAATAGTTTTTCGAAGGAATTTCGTTCTTGTTGTCTAGTTTTGGGAACCTCTGGTTGGATTTTGATGAAAATTACTTGTTGACAAAAGACAATGTTGGGGTTAGGTGCGAATTATTTTTCCCGCCAAATAATAATCTCTTATAAATTTTTGTAAGGATTTTGTGATATTCCTAATAATAATCTAGGAAAATGTGATATTTTAGAAGGTGTCTTTGCAAACACCATTTTAAAAGTTAACATGAAATAAATCAGATATTTATCGATAAAACTTTCAATTTACAAACTTCTTACTCATTATTTTTCAATTCTTGGTCAAATTTTCCACCAATTTCCCAAATCCCTGTACACAAATTTATTACTCCTTAATTCCCAACCTATATCTATAAACTCCTTGTTCATTGCCAATTTTCCATGGGAGAACAGCAATAACAGCCAACAAAAACAGAATAATTCCACATCCACAAACAAACAAACCGTCCGATGTAAAACAAATAAATTTGTTGTGTTTTCAGCATATATTTGCGTACAATTTTATTTAACGAGTAGCCACTTACCCTGATGATGGTCTACTACAATCAAATTATGATAATAGTATAAGTTCGTTCACCCTCAAAACAAGTCTTACTATAATTAGAAAAAAAACGCGAGTATTTTAGTATAGTAGAAAATATTGAGCGTATGCTGCTGTCTGTTAAATTAAAAGACGGATTAGCGACTAGAAAAACTAATCCTGGTTTATTTAAAAATATTTCCAGGGCTCTACGCGAATTATTTAGTAGGTATTACTAATTACTAAAAGTTAGAATGTAGACTCAATAAAAATTAACCATATGACTCACACATTTACATGATAAAACATCAATTAATTAAAAAATTGTTGCATGTACTGTACGAGTAATTGAACTGCTTACACAATCATTAATTATTTTATTTACCTAAATAAAATTTTTGGTTTAAGACAGAATAATAATATCTGGTTTGTACTAACTTGTAATAATATTTTATTAATTTTTGTGATTAGTTTAATTGTTTTATTTTGTACTTTTGCATTTATTTTCATACTGGTTGAGTCAAGCGTTAAATAAGCAATAAATAACGATTAGATTCGACGTATTTATCTGTGTAAATTTCTGGTCACATTATTTGAAAAACAATCAATATGTACAAAGGATTTTATTGATGTCCTTTAGAAGGTTAATTATTCCAAATCAAAAACTACTCGAAATTTCAGTTATTTTCTTTTAATTACATTTAAAATGAACCGATTTTCCACACTACAAAACTAACTTTTCAACAAAAAATTTCTTACCTTCATTTTGAGTTGCTTCCGCACTTGGTATCCCCTAAACCCAGCTTGAATTTTCGTCGCGGCTTCCACTTCCATATTTTTATTGTTGAGTGTTGCGTTGTTGCGTTTCTCACTTTCCATACTGGAATCCGATGGTGCACCGGCGTCCGAACCACTTTCAAGCAGTAAGTCGACTTTATTCGACGCTTGCGTACAAGTGACGACGTCAGAGACGCTGCTCTTGGATGCCGTCACTGTCTTAGGACCTGCTGAATTTCCAAACAAAACACAATAATTATCGGATAATTGATTTGGGGTTTGGGATGATTAATTTTATGCACCAGGATAAGAAGAAGGTGCCAGGCGAGTTGATTGAAAATTAAAGCATCTGCTGGTAATAATAATAAATGTTTGTAACTTGGTGTTTACGATGATTTTTATGTAACTTTTGTGCTATTTCTAGGATTAGGTTTTGTTTACCTTTTTTGAGAAATTCGGACGTTTTTTTAACGAGAAATATAATAATTTTATCGTTGGTATAGCAGAATTATTTTCAGCAGACATGCATGCACCCTCTCCCTCTCTCTTGCTCTCAAGGGAAAGTAAGGTAGAAACAGAGATACCTACTGTCAACTGAAAATATTATTTCCGACTACTTAATTTTTTCAGGATATACGAGCCCTAACAACTAAATGTTCGGACAAAAGTAAATTTGATTGTCGTTTTTCCATACGCGCAAAAGTTATCTAAATTAACTTCCATAATATTGATGGTTTTTTCTGTTATAATGCCAACATTTAGTTATATAAAAACGTAAATTTCGTAAAAATTCGCTCGGCGGTTCCAAAACTGTGGCACTTTAACCCAGCAGGATGGGAAAGTTGTAGAAACAAAGAATTATTATTTTCAAAACGTTGGATCTAGTAGTCGGATTTTGATGAAATTTACTTTATTGCAAAGCTGGATGTTGGTTTTCTTTACAAAAAAGTTACACAAGTTTTATTTGGTGATTTTAGGCATTTATTGGAGCTTCAAAGTTGCACCTTTAAAAATGATAAAATTTTCTAGTAACTGTTTTAAAGAATTACAGTTTTGAAACCGCTGGTTGGATTTGTGTCAAAAAACATTTAAATCAAAACTCAATAATCGTACTATATTGAAAAAATCCTGAAATGTTAATAGGATATTTTTTGCATTTTTTTCGAGTTCCACAGTTCACTTTTCAAAAAACGTGTTTTTTTTGAGGGTGCTACCTACATTAAAATAATCACAGTTTTGGAACCACTGGTTGGATTTTGGCAAAATTTACTTTATTGCAAAGCTGGATGTTGGTTTTATGTACAAAAAAATCCCCAAGTCTTTATTTGGTGATTTTAGGCATTTATTGGAGCTTCAAAGTTGCACCTTTAAAAATGATAAAATTTTCTAGTAACTGTTTTAAAGAATTACAGTTTTGAAACCGCTGGTTGGATTTGTGTCAAAAAACATTTAAATCAAAGCTCAATAATCGTACTATATTGAAAAAATCCTGAAATGTTAATAAGATTTTTTTTGCATTTTTTTCGAGTTCCACAGTTCACTTTTCAAAAAACGTGTTTTTTTTGAGGGTGCTACCTACATTAAAATAATCACAGTTTTGGAACCACTGGTTGGATTTTGGTAAAATTTACTTTATTGCAAAGCTGGATGTTGGTTTTATGTACAAAAAAATCCCCCAGTCTTTATTTGGTGATTTTAGGCATATTTCGTAGCTTTAAAATTGCACTTGAAAAATGTGACGTAATTCTCTAACGAGTGTTTTTAAAAAATCACAGTTTTGGAACTTGGTGAAAACGACATAAAGGTGCTTTCATGGCTCTCATCCAGTCTGGACTTAAATGTCATTGAAACTCTTTGGTAGAAAATTAAACGTATTCTACGCAATAATCCACCAAGAACCATTGGGGACTTAAAGACCAAAATAGAAAGAATTTGGGACAGTTTCACGCCAGAATTGTACCAAAATTTGATAAATTCAATGCCTGCTAGAATACAGGCAGCTATTAAAGTAAAAAGAGACGCAACCTCTTATTAATGGTCCTAAATTAAAAATTATCGCAACATTTAGCTGCAAATTCATTTTGTAAAGTTTGCTAATTATAAAGGTTAAAATATTGTTAAATCCAATAAATAATTTTCTTCCATGCATAATATTGTTATTAAGGCTTTATCTTATTGTATTGTTAGGTATTTACTAATTATTTGTGTAAAATTTCCAGTTCTCCTTTCATACTTCAAAAATTTACTTTTGTCCGACTACTTAATTTTTTCAGGATTTATTACGATGACATAATTTGTACGAAGAATTCTGCTCCATTTTAACTTCCTCATAATCAAAATTTAATAAATATTAAACTGTTCATAAATATTAATTAATACTCAGCGAAAACATCAATTAAAAAAACATGTGTGGCCTCAAACTGCATTGAAAACTTTACAAACATTTAATTATTGTTGTCACACACACTATGACCATGCTGGGTAATTAAATAAATTTAGACCAATTAACGGATGGTTTTATAACAATCATGAATCATGGACTAGGTACATATCGATAACAAAACCAGTAAGTTTATTGTACATATTTATAAAAAAAATATTGAGAGTATTTGTTTGTATTGAATTAATAATAAAAATTATCAGTTCTGGTTCTGATAAAATTATTTACACAAACCACGATGATGGTTATATTATTGACTAAACTTGAGGAGGTAGCACAAATATAACTAAAGAATGTTTTAGCAAATAATTCGCATCCTGTGTACCACCAGCGTTTATCGTTAATTTAACGATTTGGTTGCGTCAATATATAATTCCATTTGAAGGTTTTTATTAGGAACTATTTATAATTTTCAATTGAAATTTACTATTATGAGACATTATTTGCTGGATCGCTTTTTATCCATCAAAATTTGTACAGTTGTTGGCTCACTTCGTATTTTTGGCAGCGCCTAAAAATAATATGAATAATGTGCTCTGTACTCTACATAAAAAAAACCTATACAAGTTGATCAACGCTGGGGCTGGGCGATTTAAAAATAAATAACTCAAAAACGCGTCACAATTACGTCATTTCAATTAGGCGACTTCCCCCTTTATTTATAAATCAGCAGTTTTAAAATATTTTGGTGCAAACAATGATGAAGTGAAGTCCACTTACTATTATAACAAATACTTGACCTGGCTCATCTTGGTTTAGTTGAACTGATTGAGACGGAGTAGTTTCTTGAACCAAGTCAGAATTTACCACTTTTTCAGCTTTAACACCCTGATCCTCTCCAGCAGGTTTTTCTTGCGATAATGGGATAACAACCGGAGATTCTGACAGTTCACTAGTTCGAAGGATTCGTATATTCTGAGGTGACGCTTTTCTTCGTTCCTCCTCACCTAAATAACTAGCCACATCCTCGCAATTCCGGATATTTTCCTGACCCACTCCAGCTGGCTCTTCATCCATCGAAGATTTCAACTCGCTTTGTTCCTCCTTGATATCAGACAGTTTTCTGAAGGGTATTTTAACTGAAGATGGATTAACCATGTAGCTTTTTATATCTCTTCGTACGCGATAACCACGAAAGGCACTTTGGATTTTAGTAGCAGCAGAATTTTTATTTCTTTCCGAAGGTTGTTTATTTGGGGTTGCAGGTGGATTTTTAGCTTTCGCTTGCTCAATTTCTCTCTTCAATTGGTCGATACTGAATTCTGCTGGCTTTGTTGAGGTATCCTCATTTTCTTCATCGTTGGAGATGACTGTCGCAGCGGAATCGGTGGACTTCATAAAAACCAAACGCTGATCACTATTAGCACTTTCCTCATGTTCTTCTTGCTTCGTTTCTTTTTCCTTTAGCATTCTTTCACTTTCCTCCACGTCCCTTTTTAATTGTTCCAAAACCAGCTCATCGTGGTTCTGTTTAGTAATTTTATCCCCGTTTAGATTATTTTTAGTCAAACCGTTCGATTTAACGGCATCGATCTTATTTCTGTTTTCACCCGTTGCATGGTCAATTAATTCTGTTTGTGAGAGCTGTGGTGTTTGATTATTTTCACTAGAAGAAGTGTGTGTTACATCTGAAGTAACTGGTCGTGTTGGAGCGTTTTCGTAAACATCATTAACTGAATCTGGGTCATTTTTCTTACTAGTATTTGAAATTCGATTGGTTAAATTACTTTGATTATTTTCTTTTTTTTTAGTGGATGCTTCGTTTATTTCTTTTCTAAGATCGTTTAAGTCAAAACTATTTTTCTCCACATTCTCATCTTTACGACTTATTTGTTCTGATATATTTTTAACAGCGTCCTTCACCTCAACTTCGAGCGGCGACATTATTTTACTTTTCTCGCTAAAATTGCTTTCGTTATTGTTGTTATCCTTTGGTCCATTCTTTGTTTCATCCACTAGTGGGAGAAAGCATTCTTTTTTAATTTCCTCCTCTTCTACAGTGTGAGTTTTTTCCAGTTTCGGTTGAGGAGAATCCATGGGTATTTCCACCTTATCCAGCTTCTTCAATTCTTCAATCACTTTATTTTCCTGCAATTTAACAGTCTCTACTTCGTTCATGCTTCCCAAGTCCCTTAGTTTGTCTTTGTCCTTCTTCAACTCTTCAGTTTCTTCTTCGTTTAGTTTGTCCTTTAATTCCTCCCTCACTCCATTTTGCAATTTAGTTTCCTCTTCGTTGATGCTTCCCAAATTTCTTACTTTATCTTTGTTCTTTTTCCTCTGTAAATACCCTCGTACTCCAGCTTGAATTTTGGTGGCTGCGTCTAGAATATCGCCATCAGTTAAGTTTTGTCTTGTATACTTTGGTTTTTCCTCAACATTTTCCAGTTTATCTAATTTGCTTTTTACGCTCCCAATATTTTTTCTAACTTGATAACCTCGCCAAAGCGCTTGAATTTTCATGGCTGCGCTTTTGTGTTGTGGCGACTTTATTTCTTCAATTTTTTCATTTTTATTTTCTATACTGTCTCCAAATATCCCATGCTGCTTTTTGATTTTTCTCACCTTGAAACCGCGCCATAGTTTTTGAATGCTCAGTGCAGCTTTTGCAAATTTATCTAATTCCTCTTTATTAGTTTTCTTCTTGACTTGTTGGTTTTTCCTAACAGTGAAACCTCTCCAGATGCTTTGAATTTTTAGAGCTGCCACAGTTTCAGATAGGATGTTCCTCTTGGGACTTGATTTGGTGTTATTATTAGAAGCAGCTTTTTTGATTTCTTCCCGTAGGATAAAAGGATTATAACTGCTTTTGTATGCAGCTAGTTTAGCTTTTTCCTCAGCAGACTTCAGCTCTTTGCGTAGTTTTTTCAAGTCGAAACTAGATTGTCTTTTAATATCGTGCACAGGTTTTTCTTCTATAACATCGGAGGAGACTGATTTAGTTACTGTTTTTCTGCCAGGTTCTTCTTTAATAATCTTTACACCATCATCATTTTCTGTTTTATTTTTCGTCACATCATCAAGTTTATCCTTTGAATCTTGTGTGATAACAGTTGATTCCTCTTTCTTCTGGGAATCAACGCTAAATGGTGGTGCTGTAGTTTTAGTGATAGTTTTTGCAGTAAGAGGTTCCTCCTCTACAGCAATCGACCTCTTTTTCCCGGCTTTTATCTCAGCAGGACTCAAATTCCCTTGTGAGTTTTTATTGTCCTGATTGTCCATATTAAGTGAATTTTTTCTTTCAACTTGTCTAGTTTTCGCAGTTGGAATTCTACTTTTATTGGCTTTACTGATACCATCCACAGATTTTATTCTTCTAATTTCTTTACCATCAGCTTTTTTAGTTTTTTCTTTTGCAATTTCGAGGACTTGTAGATTATCCTGCGACAGGGATCTTGTTTTTTTATTGCTTAGTTTTGGTTTTGGTTCCGCAGGTTTTTTTCCAATTTTATCAGCAGTTTCAGTATTTTTCGATGTTGGCTTTTTGCCATTAGAAACTGAGGAAGGTTTTTCGTTTATTGGAGTGAATGTGTTGGTTTTTTCGCTTTGAAGAAAGTTGGTGATATTTTGCTTCATGATATAATCAACCACCAGGGGTTTTGAATTATCCGAAGGTTGATTGATATCTTTTAAGTTTTCTTCTTTGTTGTTGCCTTTTTCTACTTGGTTTACTTCGGTTTTTGACGAATTGTCCACTTCCTCATTATTGAGTTTTTTGATAAGATTATTTTCGTCAGAAATTTTACTATTATCATCAATGTCCTCTATTTTAGATTTACTTTTTTCGATATCATCCTCTTTTTTAATAGTACTAATAATTTGTGGAGTTTCTTCTATTATTTCCTTATTATTTACAGAATTGCTTTCTTCGGTAGTCACTTTACTATTTTCTGAAATTTTTTTCTGCTCTTCACTAGCATTTTCTTTTGGCATTTTATTATCCAAATTTTGGTTTTCTTCTATTACTGTCTTAATTTGTTGTTGGACAGTCGTGGAAGTGTTTACGTCAGTTTCATCTTTTTTGTCTTTAGAAAATGTATTTTCCTCTTTTACGTCTTCTGTTATAGTTTGATTGATTTCGATTCTGTTTTCAGCACCGTCTTCAATTTTTACTGAATGGTCTTCAGCTTTACCAGTTTTTGTCTTATCTTCTACAATATCTTTCTGTACATCAGCACCATTTGCTGTGATTATTTCATTTTCTAATTTCTCAAGTTTTTCTTCTTTAAACTCTGAATTTATTTCCAAATTTTCCTGTTCATCTTTTTTATTCTCGTCTGGCATGTTTTTAACTTCTGGCTTTTCTTGCTCCGTACCTTTTGGTTTATTTTCTGTATCATTTTGAATGCTCTCAGTTTTAATTATAGTTTCTTCTATTTTTCTTACATTCTGGTTTTCACTGTTAGTTGTCGGTGCTATTAGCGACTTTTCTTCTTTTATCTCATTATCCTTAGCAGTCGATTGAGTTTTTATTGCTAATTTGTTTATGTTATCTTCTTTTTCTTCATCATTTTGCGAAACTAAATGCTCCTTAGAATCTGAGTCATCTGTTGATGCTTGCTCTTCTTGAATCTTTAAATCAATTTCAGGTTTCGTTAATACATCATTTTTGCCCGTTAAATTGCCTTCCTTAGCAGTACTTGCTTCTTTCTCCTCATTTGTGGTATTAGTTAAATTTTCTGCTTCATTTTTAGGCTCTACATCTGACATATTTTGTGGTACTTCCTTCTCAATTTCATTAATTTCCCTTTCAATTTTAGATTCACTCTCTGATATCTTTTGAAGATTCTTTAGTTCATCATTTTTGCTAATTGAATCAACCATCGTTTTCATCTCTTGGTTCTTATTATTTACATTAATTGCACTTTCAGTAACTGCTTGAATTTTAGACTCAAGTTTACTATGCAGTTCCGTCTTCTCATCAATTTCAGTTTCCTTCTGACTAGTTTCATCTTCAATTTTAGACTTCATGTTATCATAATTCTTTTCCTGAGGATTTTTCGTTTTATTATTTTCTTCTGTTAGTAAAATAGTGACTCCATCTCGAAATATATTATTTTTCTCCACGTCAAGAAAACTGTTGATATTTTGTTTGAGCGTTTCATCAATTTCACCTTTTTGCATTGTTACTTCTTCATCAGCTTCAGAAGCTTTTTCTGATTCACTGTTAGTTTTTGCAACGTCTTTTTTCACTAAAATCGCCTCGGTTTTTGCATTTTCTAAACTTTTCACTTTTTCTATTTGTTTGTTAAGGGAAGCAGAATGTGATGAATCTTGAATTTCATCATCGTTACTTTTTACACTTAACAAATTTTCTTCTTGAACTAAATTATCCTTAGTTTCTGTCACTTTTTCTTCAGGATTTTTTACAGTTTCTAGCACACTATCTTCAGTATACTTCTTAATGTTTGCTGTATCTTCTGAAACTGTTTTAATTTCATCATGTGCTTTGAGTTTGCTTTCTATATCTAAGCCGTCACCGTCTTCGGTTTCATTTCTTGATACTTCTGGGGTAGTTTCAAGTGAACGCTTTTCCCTACTAGTAGCATTTTCTACTTTGACTTTATCTTCTTCTAATTCTAAAAGCGTTGTTTTGATGTCTTTGTTATTTGTCAACGTTTCAGGTTTTGTATCTTCAGCAGGCGTCTTGTTATCATCAATTTTATGTTCTTTAAGGTTTGCTACTTCTTGAGAGACTGTTTTAGTTTCTTCTAGCGCAAATTTATTTTGGGTTTTGTCGTCATTAGTTGAATTTTTTGCTGTAGTTTCTGCTGAGGGTTCTTCAACTGGTGAATCTTCTACCCCAAGTTTTTTATTTTCTTTACCATTTTCAAACCCGTTACTTTCAGCAGAATTGCTATCAGGTTTTTCTCGATTAGAGTGTATTTCTTCAGGAACGTCAAAATTTTTGGCGTTACTTACTATTGAATCTTTACCTTTTTCATCTTCATTATTTAAAGTTTTTTCTAAAGTAGCTTCCGCTGATGTCACACCATTTTCTTTACCTCTATCTTTTTCTGTTTCGATTTTCGTTGGTAATTTTTCAGTAGTAACCTTAGTTTCTTCCGTTTCTGCATTTCTTTGGTTCATTTTCTCGCTTATAAACGAAGTTTCTTTAATGATTTTTCTACTCAACTCTTTGCGAATCGTACTATCTTCAGAAGATAATAATTTATTGGAACCATTAGCTACACTAGTTTGCACTTTATTTGAGTCCAAATTATCCTCATCAACTTTATCTCCAACAATTAATAAATCCTTATACTTTTCTTCAGTAATTTCAGGTGTAACTCTAATTATTTTGGCTACTTCATTACCTTTACTACTTTCCACTGAATTATTGATCAATTCTATTTCGGGTTTGTTTATTTGGTCAATTGACGTAGCAATATCCTTGGCTTCAGATGAGATTTCTTCTAGAACTTTGTTGTCGGTTGTACTTTTATTGGTGTCTAGAGTTTGGGAAATTTCTTTTTTGGGTTGTTCAGTATTAGTGTCAAGTTTGGTATGCTCTATTTTATCGTCTTTATCTTCAAACGTGTTTTTCGATGCATCTACTGTTGGTGGAATAAATGTAGAAGTTTTTGGTGCATCTTCATGTTCTTCATTTTTATCAGGTTGAGCTTGATCCTTTGCTGTAGTCTCTAAATTTTCTATGGTACTTTCTTCTTTACGTTCCTGAGTCTTTAATTTATCGACTTTTTCTTCAATTTCAATTTCTCTTTTATCAAGAAGTTTTTCATCCTTATTCTCAACAGGAGCAACTGCCAGGACTGTTTTATCAGTTGCTTTGGTTACTTTCTCAACCACAACTGATCCAGCTTTTGCAATAACTGAATCCACTACTTTATTTGCAATTTCCTTTCCAAGGTTTTTTTCTTCTGGTTTTGTACCTTCTTCATTCTTAATAATTTCTGAAGTTTTAGTACTGATGTCTACTATTATGTTATCGTTCTGTGTCTTCTCCTCGTTTTTATGATCGGAGAAATCAGCTCCGGGATGATTTGATTCATTTGTGTTAGTTTTTAATTTTGCTTCAATATTTTCAGCTGCCTTATTAATGTCGTGTTCTTTAATTTTTTGCCCATCTTCAGCAATATTATCACTTAGTATACTAACATCATCTAGTATTTTGTTCTGTTTAATAGCGTTTACTTTTGTATCTTCAATTTTAGAAGTTTCAGAGCTCGTATGGTCTTGTGGACTATTCTTCTGGTTCAACTTCTCCGTAGCATCAACATCAACTGCTTTTTCTTTAATTTTCTTCACAGCTCTTATATTAGAATCATTTCCTTCTAGTACTGCTTTTTCTTCAGCATTATCGATTTTCGTATCCTCATACTTTTGCTTTTTATTTTTATCATTTTCTTTCTCCAAAACCAGTACGCTTTCTTCTATGATGGCGTTCTTGGAAGTAGAATCACTTTCTTGCGGAACAGTTAAAGGTGATGTTAATTCTTCAGGTAGTGGCGTAGCAACCGTTTGAATTATTTTCGGAGTAATCACTGCTAATTTGCTGTCCTTCGCAGCCTTTTCTTCTTCAAGACTCAACATTCTAGTTTTCTCCTTTTCTAATTTAGTTTTTTTGAGTTCTCTTGGCGATTCTTTCTTACCTTTACCTTGCTTAGAATCAGAACTGTTCGATGAGGATTTTCGCACAATCTTCGCTTTCTTCTGATCGTCTAGTCTAGATTTTTCTCTACTATTACTCACAGATCTTTCTCTAGTATTACTCAACGATCTCTCCCGATTTTTCTCATTGTCTGCTTTTCTTGGGGTTGTCTTTTCTTCACCAAATCTGCAATACTTTCCAACTCGCTGGCCAGCAGGAGTGGGTTTCTTCGGACTGTTTTTGCTAGGTAAAGGCAAAGCCTTAACACCCTTGCATATAATTCTATCCAAATTTGGTTTAGATGTTTTTGTAACCGACTGCATGCTTCTGATTGGTTGGGCTGTGCAGTTAAAGAAATTACAGAAATTCAACTATTGTAGGTAGTTAGTTTATTTTACCTTTGTAAGCGCCCTTTTCTCTTAATAGTAACAGGCGCGTGAAATATTCGGAAGCGAAGAGGTAAATGTCGCGTGGTTTTTTCTGAAGGACTTCCTTTGAGAGGCCTTCCATTAGTTCTTCTAGACCTACAGGAACACTCACCCGTTTTACTATCATGCCGCCGTTTTCAGTGTCGATTGCAGTGGACATCTGTATTTTTACTCGAAATATAAAACCAATTCGCTTTAGAACTTTAGAGCACGTTACTTAGTGCGGCTCAATTGAAATAACACACACAAATGAGCCTAGCCCAACAAAGAATTAATATTTATACACCGTTTCCACCTTGATTATTTTTATTGTATGTATCATTAATTTTTTATACGGTCTTATAGAAACGGTTACATGCGATGTGGTAGTCTGTAGTGTTACTGGAGTTCAAATCGATAGTTTTCCCGGACTTTGCCATGGCGGTCGCTGCATTATTATAGATAAGCATGAGGTTTTATCGATTCTTGTAAGAAATTTACATGTACCTACACGCTACGGTCGTTAATATTTTATTGTTTGCGTCAGGAATAAACTAGGATAAAATAGGTGTGAATAAATTGAAATATTTATATTATGCCTAACAAACTCAGGGATAGGATCGCCTGGATTAAAGAAATAAAACTCGAATAAATGTTTAAAAATTTATTTCGTATTTTATTCATCATATTCTAAACTGTTCTAAAAACTCGCTTTCAAGTGGATGTAATTCAGGTCCAGCGATAATAAGCGAATGCAACGGTGTTCCCAAGTCAAACTCAGCCATTTCCTTTATAGTACAAACGATTATTTGTTGATTTTCACCCCCAATTCTAGCCAAGCCAATGCACAAATTATTTTCAGTAATACCTGTAATAAAACCGTGTAATAATTTACACACTATATAAAACTAGTTGCTAATTTACCTGTAGATTTATTCCTAATGATTTTTAGAAGTTGTTGCGAGGCTTCCGCCACTGACATAAACCGTGGCGGCATGTAAACTTTCTTCTTCTTAGTCAAACTCTCCAAAGTCGGTTCTTTTACTTTTATATCTAAAAACCCAACGTAGTTTCATTATAATACAATGTAAATAATAGCTTACCTAACAGACAAAGTGTATGTAGCTTATGTTCAAAATTTGCCACGATTTTCTCAAAAAAACTATCCGGTTCCCACGTTTCCGTCCAGTAAGGAATCGAAACAGTTTCCCCAAAATTATACAACTGCAATCCACAACAACCCACAGCGTTTAGTATAGAAGCATTATGGACAACTTGAAATTTTATTCCTTTTTCTCTAGCTCTTAAAACCAAGTCGGTATGAGTAGTAGCCCCAAACGGATCCCCAACTACTAACAAAGCTATGTCGTTGTCTTTTGAACCGTCCAAAATTTCATCTGCACCTTGTTCCACTAAATCCCTATCAGCTACTATTAGTTTCCGCCCGTAAAACTCTTCCTAAAATAAAATATTTGAAGAAAAATACGGACATTTGAGGTTAGGTTTACCAGAGCAGCTGTTCCGCAGGTTAATATTGATGTGTAGGCTTCTAAGTACACGCGGTGGCATTTTCGGATTATTTCCAGCCCTTTCACTGTAACATCCTTGCAGTCGCCTAAGCCTAAACCTATGATATAAAACATTTTTAAAGTTTTTCAAAATTATTAGGTTATGTTAGAGTAAACCGATAGTAGAATTCTGTAATTGCACAGATTCCTGTAAATTTTGGTATAGTTTAGTCAATGATTTGTAGGTGTCAGGAAAAGAAATTACAGTTTACTATAATATTTTAGTTTATTATTTAAATGTTTATAAGCGATAAAATTAAACTACAAAGAATTTTGAGGGATTTTTTGTTATAGTTTCTTGTATACTAAAGACCTGTATCATGATTCTCGTTAAAAATCTAAGTTTAAATTTGCTTTCCAGCCGCAGGTTCCTGTAATTTTTAGTTCAGAGTTGTTGCGTTAGATGACAGTAGTGGCACAGAAGCTGAGTTTCCTTGTTTGGGCGATAGAAATAAAATATGGTAAACCTGTTTACAGTGTCAGAATGTCAGCGAACAACCGCCTAATTTCTGAAGAAATTTTGAAAGTGGCATGTAATTTTCCTATAGAAAACTTTTATAAAAACTATGTTGCAGATGTGGTGTGGTGGTTTTAAATCATGGTTGATTTATCAGTGTTTACAATACAAATTTAAACATTCTTGATTTCAAGAAGCATTTCCACATAAAAATTGTAAGTGTTTAGTGGATTACTTTCATTATGATCAACGTGCTCAACTACAATTACTGAAAAACCAATACAATTTAACGCCAGTGATTGTAACACTTAAAAAGGAAGTTTTTAGTGATCGAAAAAAAAAACAAAAATGGTAAATAATAGCAATAGTTGCATTTGTTAACTTTGTTGATTATTTTGTATAACAACAGTGTTTCACCTTGATTTTCATGTGATTTTATAGCAAGTGGACGATCCTCCTTATTTATCAGTTGGAACTGCAGTTAGTGCTAAATATAAGGGGGCATTTTGTGAAGCTAAAGTTAGCAAAGTTGTACGCGTCGTAAAATGCAAGGTTTGTCTATCACACATTCATCCAAAACTTAAATTAACAACTAAACCTCTTAGGTCACTTACAAAATGGGTTTGGGAAACGCTACAGTAAGTGATGAGCAAATAAAGGGCACGCTTCGAGTTGGCCAACTAGTACAAGTTAAACATCCTGAGAAGAAGGAATTAGTTGAAGCCACCATTACGAAGATACAAGATTGTAGCCAGTATACTGTTGGTAAGTTCGTTTTTTAGTATTTAACTTGTGTGGCGTTTACCAAAAATTTCGTGGTAGTGTTCGACGATGGTGATATAACAACCCTACGAAGGACAGCTTTATGTTTGAAGAGTGGTAGACATTTTAATGAAAGTGAAACTTTGGATCAGTTGCCGTTAACACATCCAGAACATTTCGGTAATCCAGTGGTAGGAGGACGAAGGGGTAGAAGAAATCGACTACTTAAGTAAGTGATTTACCTAATTTCCAAGTCGTTTCTGTAATTTGTGTTAAAACAGGGAGGACAGTAGTGATGGGGAGATTGAGGAAGAAAACGAGCCAGATTTGGAAGGCTACACTGTGGATATTGGCCGAGTGGTCAGCGTTGAAGCCACGGACAAAAAACGAAACAAAGACAATTGGTTTCCAGGACTAGTTGTAATACCTTCAGCTCAACCAACAGTTAGAATTAACGTCAAGGATGAGTTCCTAGTTCGCTCGTTTAAAGACGGAAGATAGTAAGTTAGATTATAATGTAAGATTCGGTTTTTAATATATTTTTTCTAAAACAGTTACACTGTACCGAAAAAAGAGGTGACGGAATTTAATAGAGACCACGAGGAGAAAGTTGAAAGTCCAGCACTGTTGGAGGCGGTAAAAAAAGCTGTAAAATACTTGGACAACAGTGAATTACCAGCGCATTGGGAACGCAGCTCTTTGTTTAACTCGCAGAATCTCGATAGTGACTCCGAAGAGAATTTAAGTGATGTTAGTTAAAGAAGTCTGAGTAATTAAGCATTTTAATCGTTTTCTCCTTCTAGAGTTCCGATGATGAACCATGTGAAGAAAAAGACCGCTTCGTGGCCCAATTATACAAATTCATGGACGAGGCTGGTACACCTTTAAACAAAACCCCAACAGTCGGTAATAAAGACATAGATTTGCATCGTTTGTTTCGCATAGTTCATAAACTCGGAGGCTACAACCGCGTCACTAACCAGAACAAGTGGAGATCAGTCACAATTCGTCTCCACCTCCCACACAATCAAAACACCTTCAACCAAGTCAAAAGCATTTATAAGAAATGCCTCTGCAGCTTCGAATCATTCAATCGGACTTTAGGTGTCACCATGCTGAACCATCCGAGGACAACCAAGAAAAACCGCGGAAGATCGCTGATAAGAGACAAAGACCGCGCTACGCCTGTTAATAGTCCAAAACCAGACAAGGAGGAAGAGTTGCCAGAGAAAAAGGAGGAAGTTAAGGAGCCGCCTGTTTTACCGGAAGTTAAACCCAAACGAAAACCTGAGGTAAAGAAGGACGATGATAAAAAGAAGAAGGAAGTAAGCGAAACCAGCGACACTTGCAGTAGTGATGCTACTGATCAATCGGAATCAGTTGCTGGTCCTTCACGAGAAGTTGGACGACCTAAAAGATTCGACAAGTTGACTAAAGACAAAAAACCCAAACCTCCAACTGGTGAAAAAGTGAAGGCTATAATCGAAAAATTCGAGGAGCAAGTTAAAAAGGATGACGAGGATAAAACGCAGCAAACGCGATCTAAGGCGCAACACAAGCAAAAGGAGGCAGTGATAATACCGCCTGTTATTCCAGTTGTAGAAAAGAAACCGGAACCTAAACCAGCACCTTCCAAGGAGGTTAATGTACCTAAACCCCAACCGCCAAAAACTGTTAAGAAACCGATTGAAGACGACAAAAAACGCGGTAGAAAGCGCACAAACCCCGAAGATAAAGATAAACCTTCCACCTCCGAGGCCGCTCCTACAGAAGTTCCACCTGCTACAGCCCCAGCTATACACATCGGCGACAAACTAAAAGTCTACTACGGCCCTACACACGAATCCAAAGTCACTTACGAGGCTAAAGTAATCGAAATTGACAAAGAAGCAAGTGGCCCTGTGTTTTTAGTACACTATACAGGTTGGAATACGCGATATGACGAATGGATATCCCCCTCTCGAATAGCTGAGAATCTAAGTGCTGCCACCAAAGCCAAACGATTGAAGCAAAGTGCTGCATCTGGTGGGTCGAAAAGTACTTCGGTAAAAGTACCTGCGAAACGTGGACGAGGTGTTTCGATCAGTGGACGAAGTAGTGTTCCGGAAACTCCTAGATCGACAACTCCTTCAAGCGTTACGTCTTCCAGCAGCCGAACGAAAAGTCCTGCAACGCCAGCTACCAGATCTACCAGTAGATTAACTACTAGACAAGGTAATAATCGTGATTTAATTATTAACGTTTTTATGTGGAGTTTGTTAGTAGATTCTAGACGTACCAGGAGGACTTCTGCTCAAACTGATGCTTCCAATCATTCGGATTCAGATAGTGATGTGTCTGAAAGCGAAACTGAACTTACGCGGACTAGAAGCGGTGGAAAATCAGATGAAGTAGAGGTGAAAACTTATAAAAGAAAGACAGTTAAACCGCCTCTGAGTATTGTAAGTTTTTTTATGCTACAGTTTCGACATTTTCAATGTTAATTTTCCAGATCAAACCTGACAAGCTTAAAGACGACGTGGACACAGAAAAAGAGGAAGATTCTGATAAATCCGTGAAGCGAATTAAGAAAACTAAGAAAGCCTCAGAAAAATCCGCCGACGAAAGCGAGGATGACACCAGTCCACAAAAGGGACGCGATTTTGATTTAAATCAAATCCGATCTGAGTTAAAAGGTTTCACTAAAGCAATGAAAGTCTCCCCCGTTGATCCCACGGATAAAGACGCCGTTTCTTCTTCAGATGATTCCAACATTGTTCCACCCGAGAAGCCCCCCACTGATGAACCAGAGGAAAAGAAAGAGGAACCATTGGAAAAATCATCGAGCTCCGACGATATCTACGAATTCAAGGAACCGGAACCATTTGAATTTGAGTCCAGACCAAAATTGGCAGATGATAAAAATAGTAAGAAGCGACTAGTACCGAGACTATTCGAAGACTTGGAGAAGACTCCGCCGAAGAAAAAAATTATGAAGTCGCCTGGACGAAGCGAGCCACAACGGGATAGTCCGGAAGTGGAGAAGAAGCGCTTCAGAAGGACGTCGCTTCGTAAGCAAGATGATTCGGAAGAGGATGAGATTATGTTGAGGAAAGAAGAGGATCCGTTTGATAAGCTTGTCGAGTCACCTTCGTTCAACCTGGTGAAGACTGCGACGGAAAAACTAGCGGAAACTAAAGCGAAAATTGTGCGAAATATCATAGAAGAACCGATGAGTCTATTTCGGGAGTTGCAGGAGCCTATGGATGAATCTTCGAGGGAACTATTGCTTTCTGATAGTGAGTCTCAAACTCAGCAGATTTTTTCTAGGCCACTTGAGTTGTTTTCCGACCCAAGTGGATTGGATTTGTTTCCTTTAAAATCGGATGAGGGGAAGTTGAAATATAGTGATGATGAGGATATTCAGAGGCAGATTCAACGTGCTATTCAGCAAAATTCTTCAACTGATGATGATAGTAGTGATGCTTTGTTGATTACGCCGTCTACCTCGAGTTATCAAGGGAAAAAACGCGATGAGTCTAGTAGTAAATCTGAGGAAACTGAGGCAAAACCTGCTTGTCCTAGTCTTGAGGTGAAATCGGATGCACCTGCTGTTTTTTCTGTAGCCAAACAAATTTCTCCAGCTTTGCAAGAAACAGACAGCTCGCTATTGGAGTCTATTTGTTCTAAGCCGGTTGTGATTAAATTGGATGATGTTAAGGATATAAATGTGAAAACAGGAACAAAGATTGCTGATTCAATTTTGCAAAAGTTTAATTCTATTAAGAATAAAATTGAAAACAAAACTACAAAGACTGAAGTTCAAGTAGAGAAAAAAGAAGAGGTGAAAGTTGTAGTTCCTACTCCTACGACAGTTGAGGTGAAAGCAGAAAATATTAAAGTGGATAAACTGGAGGAGCCTGCAGATGTTAAAACGGAAACTAAAAAGCTAGTTGATGTTAAAAGCAAACCAGAAGCAGCTACTCCTCCAAGGTTCCAAGGTTTAAACGAGCGGGAAACTAGAAAACGAAGGAAAGCAATATCCAGGCCGTATATTCTGGAATCTGATTCAGACAGCAGCGACTCGGAGCAATTGGTAATTAGATCCGACGAGGATTCCAGAACTAATTCCCTAGACAATAAAACAGACGACGTCAAAGAAAGCGACAGTAATCTATCAGGAACACAAATCCCAAGTAGCACCGATGATTCTCAAACACCCGAAGAACCACGAAATTTCAAATTTGAGGAAATCAAAACGGAAGAAAAATCACCGACGCCTGCAAAAGCTAGTTTTGTGGAGGAAATTAAACAGGAGAAGGAGGTTAAAGAGGAAGAACCAGATCCGCACTTGCATACGTTGTTGCTTTGCGAGGAAACGCTACCTAGAAGCCCAGCTCCTTGTGCGGAGGAGTCCAATGTTGTGGAAGTAAAGCCAACGAAATCTGCTTTGGAAATGCCTTTTGCTAGCGCACCAGGAAGTAGTAACAGCAAAAGTGTTTTATTGGAGCATAAAAGCGTTGCTAAAATTCCTGCTCAAGCTGTAGTTCCACCTGTGGTACCACCTGAGAGGGATAGTAGATCCTCAGATGCTGCAGCGGTTTTGGAGAATACTCCGCCGACAACGCCTGAGAGTTCTATTAGCAACTTGTCGCCTAGAGGGTGAGTTTTGTTGTTGTTTTATAGTAGTTGGTTTAGTTACAGTTTTGTGTTTTAGGGAAAACGGCGATTTATCTCCTAACACCGCCGATAATGAAAGCTGCAAGTCTAATGAAGTAGAAAACGAGTACTCTGTGCAAAGGCGGAATTCCGCCGTGAAAGTAACGCCGTATAGCGAAGAAGGTGCGTTGAAGGATTACCGAAAACCCAGCCAGTTTTTTATGAATTTTCCTTATGTAGATACACAAATGACTGGCGAAACCAGCGCAAAGAAAACTAGAGACGAACCAGCGCCTACGACAAGAAAACGTAGGAAATCGTTTAGGGGACCTGAAGAAGTCCCGGCGAAACGCGGACGGAAGCCTTTGAATCGTTCAAGGCACAACAGCGACAGTGATGATACTTCAGAGCACTCCAATACTGGTAGTACTAATCTTAGTTTTTATGAACGAAACCAGCGATCTCCCAGACCGTCGAAGTACAATTTTTATGTGGAGTTTGGTACGTTTAGTAAATTAATTCATTATGGGGATGTTTAATTGTGGTTTTCCAGATCCCAGTTTGGATAGTAGTCAAAGAATTGCTGTGCTCCAGCAGAAATTATCGGAATTGCGGAAGACTTACGCGGATGTTAAAACGGAATTGGCGGCAGTGGAACGTCGACGGAAGAAAATAAAAAGGCGGGAACGTGAAGGTAAGTCATAAAACCTATAAACTGTTGCTTAAATTCATTTGGTATCTAGTTGAGTTTTTGGGCTGAAAGCTAATAATCGTCCAATTTTAGCTCAGAAAGCATCGAAACAAGAACTGGCCTGTGCTTGATCCAAACTGTACTCAACCACTGCTCTTCCAGTTTAACGTATTTAGTATTTAGCAACAGAAATTTTTGTGTTATATAATATACAATGTTAAGGACGACAAAAGTAGTTATTAAGAATTTCATAATAGAGTAGCAACTATTTTTCGCGTTCATGAGTTCAGAAATCTTTCAAATCTCTCGTTCACTGCATATTTAGTTAGACTGTTTCTGGACTTGTGGTAAATGATGTACAATTTTATAATGTAGTTATTTTGTTAAGAAAATATTTTTAATAGTAATTATGATGACGGAAAGGTTGTACATATAGAGAGCCGTTGAAGGTTTATAAATTTTTATTACTTGTGTAATTATTTATTGTTATTTTGTGTATATTATATAAAGATTATCTTGGATTTTTGTTATATTTATTTGTAATTTTTTGCAGTCCGAGTTTCGAGAAAAAGAGTGGCTGCTTTTACAAAATATATTTAATTTACGAAATTGTTTGCTGCTAGTGATTTATGTTTGATTATTTTAACATAAGAAGGAAGAAGGAGACATGGTTGATATTTACAGATAACTAATAGTAAATTAAGTATATTTTAACACATTTTTATGCCAAGCAATATTATTTTTATATGATTTTATTTGTTTAGAATAAAATATCAGCAGGATAGTGTTTGGTTTTGGTGTTTTCCCAAAAAAAATCTTTTATCATACGGTAATTATATTTTCCTTCTAAATTTGCGATTTATAAATTTTTACGACAGCACAATTCCATAAAATTTCCTTTACGTGTTTGTACAAATGAATTTTTTGTGGCACGATTTGCGTGCACATTAGAAAGAAAAGATTAGGCAAATAAAAGCTGGTTATAGTTGGTGTTGCTAGTGATATTTAGGCTGTGGTAAAAACCCAATAGTTGGCTCGTTGGTACCGTTACTGTGTGCTGCTTACATCCTTCGTCATTGGAATAGAAAGCCAGCGAGGCAAGCAAGCAAGGCAAACGCAGGCAGGCAGGCGAACGAACGAAACTATGAGAGCTAAGCGGCTGTGCTGTTGAACATTGTCAGCCGGCCTCCTGATGCACATTCCTGGTGTATTACGACCATCCGGCTTCAGCAGAAAGAAGATAGCTAGTTGTGGTGGTTCTTGACACCAGAATTTGCTCAATTTCAGTTTTTATGCTAAAGTAGGCTTTATTGGGAATAGCTCAATTTCCAGTTAGCTAGAACGCTGTTTGAATTTTTGGTTAAGCTTTTGTTTTTGATATTTTAACCAATCCCAAAGCGAAAATCGTCAATATTTCGAAAAATATTACAATTCACAAAATTCGCTCAGCGGTTCCAAAACTTTGGCACTTTAAACCAGGCAATAATTACAAACAAAAAATTGTAACATATTGTTTTGAAACGTCATAAGTTTGGAACCACTGGACGAATTTTGGTGAAATTTACTTTATTGAAAAACCGCATGTTGGTTTTATTTATTAAAAAAATCAGAAAGTTTGTATCTGGTGATTTTAGATGTTTTTTGGGGCTTCAAAGTGACACATCCAGACAATTATATAATTTTCAAGCGATTAAATCAGTTTTGGAATCCTTGGCTGGATTTTGGTTAGAAACAACGCAAAAGGTCATAAATTTAAAAATTTGTAAATTTCTAGTCGATTCCCATACTTATTTTTCGTATAAGAAAGTAACAATAATAATTAATGTCTCAGTTTGAATAAACTACACCAAAAACAAATTTTCCTTCAAGCGAAAGCGCAAATTACATTAAATTCATCCCATTCTATATTTTATATAAAATTCCACCGATCCGCTCCCCTAAAACTGAAATACGCGAACAAATCAAAGAAGTAGAGTTTGCGCCGTTTCACTCCCAATATTCCAGTGGTCGACAAACCGACTGGCTGATTGGACGTTGCTTTACAATGTGACCGGGACGTAGAGGCCGTCCTCGTCTGATGCATCATTAATTACATGGTGTTGGCTCTGTCTTGACGTCAGCCGTAGATGTGAAGGGACCCTAGTACAAAAATAGCCTGTGTTCAACACACGGTCCGCTTGCGTTTGGTTTGGTTTGGCGGAGGGAGCCTGGTGCTGCTTTCTGTGAGCGGTGGGTCGGAATACGAAAATATTCCAAGTTTGGTTGGGTTTTTGACGTTAGAGCGACGCCAAAAAAAGAATAGAGTACGAGGGGGAGAGAAAATGGGGCTTTTAGTTTAAAATAGTGATACTTTTATATTTATGAGTTCAAGTCGATGCATTTTCTCTTTTATTGTCCCACTTCTTTCTCTAATTAAGAGTTTTTTGCCAAATTTAATTTCCATTACTTGTGTGTGTATATGCGAGTTTTTATTTTATTAAACATTTAGTTTTTGGTATCTAGTGCAATAGCGCGCGCTCGTCTCCTCTCTTCTCCCACGATACCCCCAGCAACTGTCATTATTGTTCACCCAACCATCACACCATCTCTCCCCATCTCCCTCTAGTCCTTGCCCCTCTTCCTCGTAGAAAACCCAACCGTAAACCGCTCGCCATCTCGCTCCAACTGTACTTCCATCAGCATTACCATTCCCCCCACTTATCCCCATCTCTATCTATAGAGTTTGCTCCGCACGCTCCCTCCTTGTCGGTCATTAGTGAATTTTGTGATTGAGTGTTTCCTCTATCCAATATTCGTGATGGCGTGGTGCGACAGAGATGGCAATACCGATGGGTTTTTAGAGTTCGCTCCCGGTGAATTTCTGAAAGAAACGCCAGCAAAAAACAGCACTTGGCAAAACAAAATACGAAAGGCTCCGATAATGGTCGAGGGGTATTTTGTATCGCGCCAAAATCCACTAGATGAAACATTTGTGCGAAATGTTTTGTATTTGTGGGGGAAAAAATTGGATTTATGGATATCCTAGAACCTAGAAGAGTCCTTTTATTATATTATAGGGTTTTTAATTAGATTGCTTTGTTTTTGTGTGTCAAGGTGTGAGTAGATGCAAATTAGCAAAAAGTACGTCGTAGTTACTTATTGTAGATAATGGGCAAGATTTTTTGAGGGAACATTATTTTATTAATAATTTTTCGAAAATATGTTTAAAATTGTCAACGTTTTAAATCTCAAAAAATCGTAGTTTTTTCTTGTACGGTTTTATGGTACAAAATAAATTTATTTTGTATAAATTTCGAGCTCTACTCAATTCCTGAATAAAAATGTTGGAAAATGGTAAAAATCTACATAAAGTGACTTTTTTTCTAAAATATCAAATGGGTGAATTTTTGATCGGGCGAGGAGCCAAATTATTTCCAAATTGCATATTGTTTAACCCCAAATCAGAATAATTGGCAAAAATTGAATAAAACTAACTTTAATTTATTTCCAGGATCCAAAAAATTAAATAATTCTTTTTAAATTGATAAAATAAATTTTTAAGTGGCATATTTCAAAATTTTGTCATAATTTTCGGTATTTAAGCTTTGTTCACTGGAATCCTTCCAGAAGGGCGAATTTTTAGGTTTAACATCCTCAAGGATCGTTTTTATATTTTTTACAAATTTTCGAAATATAAAAATGAAAATCTGCACATTCTTTAAATGAATTTTCAGGTGGAACAATTTTTCCAGCGGTTTTATGCACATTTTTTTAGTGATTCCAGAAATGATGAGAAAATCCTTAATTTTTTATAAAACCAAGTCGGCATTTTTGCAAATAATAAAATTTTGTGAATGTGAACTTGTGATGGTTTTAAATTGTTTTTATTTTTCGGTGCTTCTAAAAAATCTAAAACTGTACAAAGTTTATGTCATAAATAAAAAATCCTTATTTTTTGTAAATTTTGCTGTAAAAAAGTTAATTTGTCTGTTTTATACAAATTTTCGAGCTCCATTATAATAAGATATGATGAAAAAGCTAGAAAATTGTAAAGATGTACACAAAATCCTTTTTTACTAAATCTTTTAAATTCTGAAATTATTTATTATCCAAAACCATAATTAAATCAAAATAATTGGGGAAACACGACGAAACCTAACAGGATCCGAAAATTGTTTATAAAAATCGAAGAAAAATATATTTCAGCATAAAAATAACAAAATCATTAAAGGACCTTATTATAAAATTTTATTATTATCCAAAGAACCAAACCGAAATTATTAAAACATTTTCCGTCGTTTTAAAACCAACACCCGATAATTATTTATCTCTCAACTTAATAGTCTCAATAATATTCATAACAAATAATTATTTATTCATATAAATAAAACAGTTTCCAAAGGACCTTGTTTGTTTTCAGCACAATTCCAAATAATTGTAGATGTAGAATAATTTTCTTGGGTTCCGCCTAGACTATATTTTTAGTAAATTAATTCTCCGAACTATTTTATCGGACATGCGCTCTGTGACGTCACCAATTTGAAAGTACGCTGCTGACTCAAACAAAATAGGTAAAGGTTTTGTGTGTGTATATTATACGCGCTGTTTTATACGTTGTATTGCACATATTAAAGCAATTTTCGTTTAGTTTATGCAACAAAATTTTTAGGTACTTATGGTTAATTAAAAAAAATTCTAAAGCCTACGTTTTGTATTAATAAAAAATTTAGTTAGTATATAGTTGAATAAAATAAAGCTTTAATAATTCACGAACCAAAAATAGATTCTACGTGTGTGGATGTGCCGCCCTCTGTACTGTACTAGCAGCATTAAATATCCGATGTACAAAAACAGGAATTTCAAATGCGTTTTTTATTCCCCCCGAATCGATTTTCTTTTATTGCTAGTAACACATTTTACTCGGGTTTGGCAAATTACTTAAAAAAATAATCTTAGAAAAGGTTTTATGATGTGTGGCTTTTTCGCCGATAGAGTTGTAAAAGTTGCGGAGACGCTAATTGAATAAAAAGTTGAAAAAGTAACTTCGACCTCGCAAAAAAATATTTCGTCCTGCTCTATGATTTAGCAAAGAGTCTGGGGGATTCAGATCTGGTGAAAAAGGGGGATGTTTAAGTTTATCAAAACCTAGATTTAGAGCATTAATTGTTCCAAGAAAAAAAAAAAGATATGGATATCGTTTAATTTGTCTTTTTAAAGTAGGCCTATAGTGTCATTTTCGATGTACCTCGTATATGCAACCAACTTATTGTTTGTTATTTAAAAGAAACAATTCATATGAAAATAATTGTACAAAGTCAAAAACATAACATTAAAAATTCCTGTATGAACTGGAGACTCAAACGCTATTAATAATAAAAAAACAAAAATTTATTACATAAAATGAAGATTCCTCTCTTCGTGCTTATGCAATAAAATAGTTAAATTAGAATAATATAATGAATGTTTTTTTTTTCTCAAGCATAGAAGAAGTGGATAGAAACGAGTTTCATAGTTTCAGAATCTGTTCGTTCATCTCTCTTCATCCTGTTTAAAACCGGCTGCAAACGAGGTAGGTATGCTTTAAAAATATGCTCCACGCTATACACTCATTGATCGACACAAGCGGCAGCAGCAGTAAATATATTTTTAAAATTTTCAAATTTCCCACCAACCACACAACGCAATTTTTAACTACAGAAAGTTGCGGTTGGAGTTTGCAAGGAAATAATTCGCGAAAATTTGTGATTCACCAAAAGGATGGTTGTTTGATCATGCGGTGCTACAGGATGTTTGTTGTTGGACGGTCACAGACTGCGTTTGGTACCCAGAAGAACATCACGGAAAAATAATTAAATTTCTGTTAATAAATAAATTTAATACGAAAAAATGTGCATGTTGAAGTTGAGGAGAAAGTATGAAATAACCAGAAAAATTGCGCACAGGGTTCCAATTTTTATTTTATACACAGGGTGTTATTTTTTTCAAACACTACAAAATTGTGATTTGGTCGTACAGAATTAGATTAGATATTATTTTTCAACGCCATTGAATTAATTGAGAAAATATTTTTCACGACTTGCTGAAAATCGTACGGAAAAAATTGTGGCCATTTTTCAAAGTTCTAGTTTAGGGCTCTGAAAAATGTACCAGATTTCATAAAATGGGCTAAAACCTCACGTAGGGATAGGAAATTTTCCGTTGGTTACAAATCTGTTCCCAGTATCCAAGTGGGACACTCAGATTTTCCACAACTTTCCATTTTCCGAACTAGTGGTTTCTGACCACTCAAAAATAAAAAAAAATTGGGAAACTTCAAAATTCAAACTATTATATGGGGATGATATTTATGAAGCTCTATAGCCCTTATGGAGGGGCCCCATTTTATTTCCAAAATGCATAAAAAAAGTGCCAATATTTTCAGGTTTTTTGACTGGCTGTAAAATCGTTACTGGTGCTCCGAATTAGATGAAATCTTTTGCCACTGGTAGACTAATTCTTCTACTTTAAATTTATGTCTCATTTGATTTCCAATTATCACTTTTTGATTTTTCTCGACGGCTCAAAGTGATGGTACAGAATTTATTTTAATTTATTTCGGAGCGTTTCAAAAAAAAAACAATAATTCTAATTGCATATACTTTAAAAATTCATAGTTTGAAATAGATTCATTACCATCGCGTCTAATAAATTCAAAATATAACTTAGGTTAGGTTTGTATAGGATCAGGATCAGATATTTTTACAAATGTAATTTAAGACACCCTGTACAGTAATTTCCTGTGCGAAATACTTAATTCCAATAAAAATTTTATTAATTACAGTTAAAACATCACCCAAACCTAAATATCAACAAAAGCTTTGATGAGGATCTTTCAACAAAAAGCGGTTAATTAAGAGCTAGTCTATATTCCAACTAACGTACTCATTGCTCAAACGAATACTCCGTCCCCTGTTTCAGCAACTCCTAATTGGTCTTATGACATTTTTTAATTATTGAATGCTGGATAAACTAGATATTCATTTTTTATGTAGACAAGTATGTATAGTAACATTTGCAATAGCAGAAAGGAGATAATTAATTAAAAAATATATATATGACACTTTGTACCTATAGGTACGTGAAGCTTGTTCAATTATTTGTATTATTTGATCTGAATATATGACGATGACGTATGCGCGTACCAGACGAATCACAAGCCAGAATAACAGCAGGAAAATTGACCAAACCGCAAGTACAAGTAGGTGCGGACATTTATTCAAATACAAATGTGATGGAGATGATCCCGATGATGGTGATGGTTTCTTCTACTAGTCAATGCAGAAATTTTCCACAAATTTCAAATAGCAATTTTTCTTGCTCTATTCGTAATTAAAACCCAAAAGTTAAAATATGTCAGAAGCGATATTTAGCTGTGCTTTATATATACGCGCAAATTTTGATTATCTTATTTCCATTATTATGCTTGAAATACAGAGTAGAAGTTTCGAAATTATCCATTCCATGGTTATATGTAACTAGCAGTGTGGCTCTAGTAAACAGTCACCTCGAATCGCTTTGTTTATCGAACCGTCATCGCCACAACCCATCTGGGCGACTGTAGAGAGAAATAGACTGGAGGGTCGCTGTTGTAGCTTTCCGTGAAAGCAGCACAGTGTAGCCGAGCTGTATGCTCTGAAATGGTGACGTCAGGCAACAGAGACAAACCAACCTCCCCACAGCGAACCAAAGCGAGATGGAATTAGAAACTTATTAGAGAAGGGAGGACGAACGACCCAACCTAACCATACACCAGCCCGTTCAACGATCGATCCGAATGCCGGAATAGAGAGAGAGGGACTATGTTTTATGCATGGCTGTGAATTGTGAACGGGCCCACAACGGCTGAGTCACAGTAATTGATAATAACTTAGGCATTGCTCTCTGCCTTGGGATGAAAACCAAACTGAATGCTGCTGCTGCTGCTTGGCTAGCAGGATAATGCGTGTGTGTGTGTAAGTAAGTGTGTGTGCACTTTTACAGATTTCGTTGTTGTCGAAGTGAACTACTCCGCCTGGCAAATGCAGATCGGCTTTCGATTAAACAATTGCCGGTGCGTTTTCGTTTATAAAACACAGCGCGCCATGCAGCTACCAGCGCTGGTTCTTCTCGAGGCCTTTTCATCGCTTTATTTCTGTTATTATTGTTGGTTAAAGTAGGACAAAGAATAACAACGTTATTATTTTTCGAAAATTATGAGGTTCTCAAGGATTCGGCCTGGTTTCGGCACGAAACCACGATTGTTGAACCAAATTTCGAAGTATCTTTCATGTTCAGAACGAAAATTGCCATAAAATGTAAAAATAGGACTGTTTTAGAAGCTGCAGCAATCGCGCGTACAGGGTGATTCAAAAAACTCACCAAGCTCATTATAACCAAATGTCCTCAGAATTTGCACCTTTGTACTAATGTGGTGTTTTTAGGACCTGGAGGAGGCCAAATATTCGATTCCTCCTGTTTCTCTTATTTCAAAAATCCCAGTTACGTCCAAATTTAACAAAGAATATAATTATAAAACATTCTAAAGCCACTTTTGAAACTAAAATATACAGGGTGTTTCAACTCAAAGTGGACAACGTAATAGAGGTTGTAGATCTCATCGAGACTAACACTTTTTTCAAATTATTATTTTTTATTCGAGCTTTTGTTTTCGAGTTATCGACCTTCTTTTGTTTTTACACAAACCTCTTTATCTTCATTATTTATGGCCGGATTTTAAAAAATTAAAGTTTTTTGAAATTGTCAGTTTGATATCAACAATTTTTGAGTTAAAATTAAAAAAAAAATATCAAACAAAATGGCGACCAATTTTCTTTGGAGCAGACTTAGAGCTATCCAAGTTTAAAAAAGAAAACTGGTCGCCATGTTGTGTGTTGATATTTTTTGAAAAAATGTTTAACGCAATAATTGTAGATATCAAACTGACAATTTCAAAAAACTTAAATTTTTTAAAATCCGGCCATAAATAATGAAGATAACGAGGTTTATGTAAAAACAAAAGAAGGTCGATAACTCGAAAACAAAAGCTCAAATGAAAAATATTAATTTGAAAAAAGTATTAGTCTCGATGAGATCTACAACCTCTATTACGTTGTCCACTTTGAGTTGAAACACCCTGTATACAGGGATATCTCTAAACTGTATGCTCTACCTTACGATCTTTTTGGATCTGTAGAAGGCAAAAATCCATTTTCCTCAGTTCAAAAGGTCACTTTAATCCAACGAAGGACGATCCATTATCCTCCTAACTTACTTCAATTTGGTATAAACATTTTCAGATACACGAGTATAATGTCAACTTTCGAACCTCTAAAATATATACAGGGCATCTTCAAACAAAACAGCATGCAGAAACTTAGGATCCATTTGGACAAAAATCTGGAAAAAATAATAGTACTTAACATTCATTCTGTTAAGGACAAAACAAGGAATTAAAACTACTGAAAATATTGATTTTTTAGCCATGTATCAAACTCTTCAAATTTATTTACTTTTTGAAAATATGGCGAAGGCGACGGACTCAACCTTCACCCATCAGAACAAAAGCCACCTGAACCAGTATTTTCATACAAGAGAAGGCAACCCTTCAAAACACCTGCACCACAACAATTTTCAGTGACTGCAGAAATATACCTGTGCGTTCAAATTAAAACCCAACCAACAAACCATAAGGAAATTTTGTCATTCTACTTAAACTATCACAAGCACAAAACGCTTTCACCCAATACAATAAATTCTTTCAGCCAATAAAATTAGCTTACATTAGCTGAAAACACTAATGACCTGAAACTTTATGCATAGCAAAACTAGTTGTATTTTATGGCGCGAACGCGAACTCAAACATGACAAGATTTCTCTATAATATTTTTAACAAATCAAACACCATCAAAAAACATTTGAACTAATGAACACATTTCGTGTATTAATTACGATTGTACTCGTACATTACTAGATATTTACAGTTTTCAATATTTTTTTTTATTTGAACAGTTGCAGTTGAATGTTGGACTGGCCAGGCGGCTTTAATGCTGCAGAAGCTGCAACAGGTAAATTGCATTTTTTATCATTTGCACATCCTGTTGTTTTGCGCTACGAGCCACAGGACGAAATAAGAATATAATAGAAGTGAAAACCTGAAAGATAACTGGGTTTGATTTTGCTAAGGATATTTCAATAATAATTTAATAAACTAATCTCTTTTCTTATATGGTCAATAATACAGGGTGTGTCACGACAAGTTGACAGTAGATATAATTCTATTACCGAAAATAATTTAAAACTGAAAATTGGCAGACGTCCATTATACCAAGTGATTTTGTTTAATGAAAATATGGAGACTTTCTAGTATTTTTATATCGTAAGTTGACACTAACTTTGGTATTTTTACTGGGACCCTGTATATTATCACATTTTTTAATTTTGCATTTATGCCAATATTCTCTAACGAAAATGCAAATTTTTTCTATCCCTTTTTAAGCAGTGCAGGAGCAAAAAGGATACAAAAAATTTAATGTTTAAAATTTTACATTTTTGATAAATATCTACTGTCAACTTGTCGTGAACACCCAGTATATTACCGCATTCTAGAATCGAACTAAGGTCTCAAATATCTTTAAAAAATATTGTTTTTAATCCTCTTAATTTTCCTGGAGAATTAAAAGCCAAAATTTTAAAACCACAACGCGATATTTATAAATTTATATAAGTACGTAATTTTTTAGAGATATGATGCTTGCTTGCTTTTTCAATTTATATATTAATACCTAATAATTTTTATCTCCTTTAAGCTATTATATAAAAATAAGGTAGCTCAATGATTTTATTCCGTCCAAAGGACGATTTATTTCTCAGAATTATAATTAAAATCCCATGCGAACATTTTATCTTTAAAATAATATTCCGATTATCTTTGTTAGATCTAAATCAAACCAAACCAAACCTCCACCTTCCACCAATCAATTTCAGTTTTAGCTGATGGTCTAAAACACCCAATGAAATCGCCATTAAATTTCGTGCACATTCAGCTTGGGATAATTTCGTTTCAAAGTTGGTAGGACGTCTTGTTTTCGAAACAAAATAATTCCGAGGCAAAGAGAATATTCCAATCTAACCTAACCTTTCACAGTAGGCATGTGTTGCAGGTGGGCTATCGGCCGACTCGGCCCGACTCACATCGCACAAACACGATCCGTTCAGACCGGTCTTGGTACTCGGAGTATTTTGCTTCCTTGCGCGCAGTGTCTAACTAAATAACGCTCTGTGTGTTGCGTGTAGTTCTACTGCAAGTGTTGTTAGTGAGTTCGCTTTTCCAAACTGAAAACTAAACGAAAATTATAATGTTGCTCCACGCAACAATGACACCACTTAGCCCCAATTAATCATGTGGTTTGAATCTCAAGTAAGTATTTTTTTCAACTTTTTTTCACCTAATTTCCGAAATTTACTAAGTAATTTTCTGAGCGATTTTCAAAAAAAAAAAAAAATAAATCGCGCGCTCTTTACAAAAAATCGCCTGTACTTTATCTGTTTAGGCACCAAATTCAAATCCTCGTCCTCAAAACTCACGCAACACCAACCCAGCATCAATTCCCGTTAGCCCCAACTAAAAACACCCAAATTTTCACTTAAGATCATTTCAAATTTTGATTCCACGTGACAACTGTCAAACGATCTAGTTACCTATGCTATCTCCGCATGTGTTTTGTTTTGAAACGAGCGGGATCGCGGTGCATTGAAATGGTTTTATGTACAGTGGACCAGTGGCATCGTCAATGTTGACAATGTATATTGCGCTTGCGTCCACCCACAGCATTCACAAGGACGACTGGACATTACTCTTGTACTTTCAAGACAGAAAAGTAGTAGGGGCCGGCGCCAAGCTCAGACGGTGCTGTTTACGACGCTCACTATTTTTCTGTAGTTGCAGCCGAAAATATTCTTGAGGTTTTTTTGGGGGAGGCCTTTTGTTTTCCAACAGTTCAAACTCAAAATGTGTCTGGAAATAATTTTGTTTGCGTTAACTATCTAATCAGCTTATCTGATAAGCCTACTGGATGTTCATAATAATTATTACTCGACTATAAAAAAATGAGGTTAGATCCTTTTTTTTTTATAAAATAAACTTTCTGCAATATATTTTTCCAAAATGATCTTTTTTGGTATTTTTTATATTTTTCCCCATTTATCGGAATTAAAAAAATACCAATTTTTTTCCAACAATTTAATAATTATAAGTGCAGATATCCACATTGAACAAACGCATGTCTTTCTCTTGTGTATAACACGGCAGTTACGCCCACTGTTGTCATAGCAACTACACCAACGCTGTGTTATTAGAACTGCTAGTCCCCTTGTGGAATCGATATAATATACCAACTTTGGTGAAATTTATTACTAAAAAAGTCAATGTTTATAATAAAGGATTTTTTCAGTCTTAAAGTTACAAAAAGCGCTAACTAAAAGTATAACTTACTATAAGGATAAGGGAAGATTGTAGTTTAAGCATCGCTTAGTTAAACTCGGTTCAAAGTTACGACTACTAGATTAGGTTTGTCCTCTTCTTTCTTGTCCTTTTTGATTTTGTTTAGTCCTTCAAAACATTGCCACTAAAAACAAAAAATTAATGTATGTTTTGTTAAATAAAGTACATTTTTTACATCAAAAATATATTTTTGCAAAATTATTTTAAAATAGAATTTTATTGGGTTAAATCGTTGTAATGGTATTTAAAATAAAACTGCCACTAGCCAAAATTTACAACAATTTCTAACAATAGAACCGAAAAACCACTGGATTTAAAAAGGATACAAAAGATCCTAATTTCTAATAATCGATTTATAACTTTGTATTTAAAATAAAACTGCCACTAGCCAAAATTTACAACAATTTCTAACAATACAAGATCCTAATTTCTAATAATCGATTTATAACTTTGCCAGCCCCTCTGTTTATTATTGCAAAGTTGTTAAACCATAAATATTGTGTCTGTCCATTAGCCTCTAATAAAACTGGAGATTTGTATAGGAAATGAAGCGAGTCCTTCAAAACACATGCACTTGGAATTTTTCGTTAACATAATCCAAATCATATGAAAACACAAACAACAATGAAACTTATGTGTGTTTATCTGAGATTATTTACATAAAAATACTATGCGATGTTATAATTAATTGTGAATAACCTATGCCAACGTAATAATTATTGTTACAACTTGTTGATATGACATCTTAATAGTGTTTATATTTTTATAAGTTCATTCATAAAATTTACTATAATTACGTCACGGACATTACAGAAACACACTTACACACACATAATTTTATTTATTATTTACAATACATATACATAATTAATATTTTATCCTTTTTTATGGATTGTCTTCGAGCAAGGAAATTTTGTTATTAATGAATGAATGGAATTAAGTGATTGGCCTGTCAAAACAATTATTTATGATTTGTATACTTGTGAGTGTAATAACCGCAAGGTGTCGGGAAATATATTAAATGGATTTTGTTTGAATGTAGTCAAAATTTAAAAACCAGGAACTTTATTTCTAGATCCTATAAAAATTCTAGGTTTTCATTAAAAAAGCTACAAAACGCCAGCGTTCATGATAAAAATTAGAGCTATTTTAGTTCAGCTGTATATCAAGTGTGCGGAAAGTAAAACATAATTTGGTCCTGAGGACGAACTTAAGAGAAACATGACAAATTTTAAATAATTTTTTTTTGTGGCGCTATTAAAAAACTTCGTCTGAAAACTACAAGTCCATTTTTAGACGTAGTGTTTGTACGTCTACGGTCTACTCCCCCTTAGTTCGCTGATGCGATAAAAAAACTTTAACCCCCAACCGCGCGATATGAACCAACAAGTGTATTATAATAACTGCACAGGTAATTCGGCCCTTTATAGTAAATTCCTGCATGGCATCGCTGCCGGTAGTAGTAAACTGGCGGGAGGGGTGTGGGTTTGTTGTTTGTAAGTTTTATCAGGGGCAAAAGCGAAACCAACACAGAAGGTCCCTGACCCAAATACCCATGAATCGTGAGCATGTTGGCAACATATAAGCATATAATATGAATCGCCTGGATCCGGTGGTATATGCACATAGTAGTACAAGAAGATGACGATGACTAGACGACAACCGGCGGCAGCGGCGGCAACAGCGGGCCACATGAATGAACTTCAACTTCACTTTCGATTACGACATCAAAAGGAGGGAATGGGTTCGATTTCGCATAAGTAGAACGAGATAAAGGAATGAGTAATGCAAGAATGTGGCCGGCTAAACTCAAACCACCACAAACTACTTGCCCATTCATAAACTCGGCTCTCTTCCTTGTTGTCATCTCTGTCTAGCACCACCAGGAATACATACTGCACGCGGCGGCTGCTGCTGTGTTAGCTGTCTTGTGTATTTTATTGGTCGGTACATTGGCGAGTTGGCCTTTTCTTCCACTTCAATCGTGTGCATCGCAGACGAGAATAATTATTACTTGGCAGACTAGACAGTTCCATAACTGCATTTGTCACTACAATGTAGTCAAAACGATTATTTTGAAATTTGTATAAAATTGCCCATGAGGCCAAACACTAAAATTATCTTAAAAACTTATATCATTGTTCTAGAAAATGAAAATAATGTTAAAGACCGCTCCAGACTTATCTACGTAACGTTAACTCAATATCAGTTACCATAGAAACGATCACAATCATAAAGCTCGTAGTAGTTCTGATTGCCATGACAACAACCCCTAACCACATTTTAAAACAGCTAACACTAGTTTAAAAGCCCTAAGTACCACAAAAAAATTTGAGGGAGTGTGCGAATAATTTACGACCAAAAATGATAATTGATAAAGAGAAAGATCATAAATCCATTACAGAGGTACGACACAGATGGAAGGAACATCTGGATTGTGAAGAAGCTGTTAGGCCCCAATCGATTATGGACCATAAAATTTTGTTTTGGTAGGTTTGCACAAAATACTACAAGTTTTTGGTCATTTTGGTTCCTAACTCGTGCTTGAAAAGAAACCTTGCCTCTCTAATACACTAAATAGAAGAAGTCTTGCAAAACTAAGAAACAATAGCTGGGAACCCCATTGTGTTTATTTCAGAACACACATTATAATAAGAATGAAGAATGATGTTTTGAAGAGGTGGTTTAATGATCAATTACTCCAAAAAAAATATAATGAGTAAACACAAGCACAAGAGCCTTCTCGTTTTCCTTTCCTGAAGGTTAAAACCGAAGCCGCTTGGCAATGTTGACATGATTTTAAAATCGAATGATGCGAGAGATACGAAAACATGTTTACGTGCCTTCGCGTTTCCCTCTGCCACAAGTGAAATTATTGTTTGTACTGTCTTAATAATTTACGAGACAAATCACAACATCAGCAGCAAGCAGCACCACAGAGGAACTGACTCCGTGGTGCATGGAGTCGAGATATCAGCCCAGTGATTTAGTCTCGTTTGTTGACAAGACATCGAGCACAGTTGACACATAACCCGACCGTCGGATGGCTTTTATGACCCAAAGCATGACAATTGAAGTAGGAAGCGTGCTTTGGCGCGTGCCGACTGTCACTTGTCGGCACGGAGTACTAGATTAGTGTTACACACGTGAGCCAATAATGCAATAAAAACACCAGCGGGGCGGAACTACCGGCTTCACACCCAATCGGCCGGCGTATTATCGGGAAATGTGACATGTACCTGTTCATTGACTAAACTGAGATCACTTGAGCTAGGTCAGTGTTACAAAGAGGATACCACCGGCCAATTGGAATGATTGATGAAGCTCGATGATTTGTTGTTTTATGTTGTTGGCTTTTTATGAGCCACTCACTCACTGTGTTGTGTTGTGGTGTGGTTGATCTAGTTATTGTATTGCCTCGTCGACGTCGTCTGCCTGCCTATTGTTCGTCCGTTTACGATGCTAATTGTCTGTTTATGTCTACTGGGGCCAACTAACAGGTGTCGGTTGGTTTCATGTTGTTTATTGCCATTAATCCTCTCGCTGCTCTTGTGCCGTACCTTTTACTATACTACACTACGCACAATTGATGTGTGCACTTGTCGGGCTGCTCTCCTCTACTCTATTTCACCGCAGGTGACACTCTCATTCATTACTTTGTGTGTGTGTGTTAAAGCCCGCCTTTTTATTACAAACGCCACTCGGGCAAGGTGCATCACATCACATACTGCGCCAGTTGTAGAATGCCTGACATCTACCTATAACACCTAAACAATGCACAAAAGCCAATGGGTCAAGTTGACGAGGTTCACATACCCGATCATAATGTCAACTATGGCTTTAAGTGAACTTCGAATTGCTATTGAAATTTGTAGTCTACAAGACAATGGTCTTGGTCAATTTAAGTATTAAGCCTTAGATCTAACGCAACTATTTTTTTGTTGTTAATTTAAAAAAATATTACCCAAAGTTAGTATGGCAGTTAGTAAAATCCGGACTTCAAGGGTTACATCAAAAGATACAATTACAGACTAAAATTCCAAAGGACCTATCTCCAAAGTTTTTCAATAACTCCAGCTTTAATTATCTGAAAAAAATAAAGATTATTTATTTAAAATTCGTGTCATAAATAACCTAACAGCTAACATTTTAATAAACTTTGTTGAAAACCTAGAACTTTTATAGCGCCTAGAAAAGTTCCTGATTATATTCGTAGGTCCTTAAAAAAAAACAGAATATTACCGAAAAATTGTAAGAATTTAATCTGTCAACCAAGAACACTCTGTATATTCACCAATTCAGGTACTCACTATTTTACCGTTTATGTTAATGTACGGAGTTTATTGAGGTGGGAATAATTTTCTAGATTGCCTCAATTATTGCTACAATTTCAATTTAGAATAAATATTAAATTTACAATCCTATCATACAACATAAATTATTAATTACTGACATGGTCCACAATAATAATTGTCATTAAAACTTAGGCCCAGGAGTTTAAATCAAATTTAATATTAGAATTAGTTTTTGTAATAAAATTACAAAATTACAGCAGAACTCCCTGAAAATCTCAAACCCCCGCATCATAAAGAAAGCAATTCTAAACAATTGCAACCATTTTTAAAATTAAAACTAAACCGTTTTGACGTTTTGTATAGTACGGTCTTTTTTAATCAACCAATTTTAGTTTTCTAACTTGCTCCTTATTTATCCTTGCAAAAATGCAACAACACGTACTAAAAATGCATCATCACCGCAAAAATTCCACAGCGCATTCAAAGAAATTGTTTATCAATTGATAAAATTCCCCGTACCAATGCATGCAGAATCGACATACTATAGAGCTATAGACTAAACACACCACGTGGTCTAGGTATGTAACTTTGTCCAAGTTGGTCGTGATTTACTTTCCACATCCAGCAAGCCCTGGGCCCTCTATTGCCGTTAGTCGGCGTAACGACGGTCGTTTTTAGCTCTAAACCGAGGCTCTAACAAACAACAAAAATGATATGAGGACCCGCATGTCAACTTCATTCCAACTAGCTTAACAGCCAGCTGCAAGATACGGATGAAGGTCTATTTTAGGTTATGATTGAATAGTTTGGGTTTAATTGGTGTTAACTTAACTTAACAGAAAAGTACATTTGGGAAATTTTTGTTTTTTTTTTGGATTTAAGTGGGTTAAATTTTAAATTAACGGGAAATAAGAGAACTTCCTTTGTATTTGCTGTGGTATTTGAGGAATTTTCTAAAAATATCTGCTGGTCGAGGCCTAAGTCGTGAAGTCTGCGCAACGTGCGTAATGCTGCTAGGCTCAATAATTATAATTGTTACTTAATTAGTTTTATGGTTTGTTTTGGTTTAGGCGTTTTTTCCCCATGAATGTTTTAATGTAGACTGGCGCGCGATTGATTGCTTTCGTTATCTTTTGAATAGCGACCAAAGTTAGCAACAAACAAATCAATAAAGTTATTTATAATGCAGCGAGCGCTTATCGATTTTTTCTCCTAAAAAAACCAACCGAAAACGACATAGCCACCGAACGGGGTAGCCCCAAACACCACACATGAGTCCGAAGTAAACAAGTGGTCGAAAAACATTGCGTTCGACATTACAACAGTTACGAACTTAAGAAAGTTGGAATGGTGTTTATTTTACAGCCGCATATCTGCGCAATGCCTCGTCAACAAGGTCGATGGCGTGGCGTACACAACGCAAACACAAGCGATTCCCAGCCGTATAGCAGCTCCCCCTTTCCTGGGCCCCAAACCAGCGATAAGACAAAACGCAGTTGGCTCGGCTCGTACAGCCTCGATTCGTTTGCTAGCTAGATTGCTATGAGCCGAACACACCCGAACGATGAGCAATTTTGTTGTTTGTTTGTGCTCCTCGGTCGGGAAAAAGAAGGCCAACTTTTTGAACTTTTCTCTGACAGTGGCGTAAAGATACTGACGTAGTTGGCGATCGCATAATAGTGAAAAAACGCTGATTTGTCGTCGTCGTTCGCTTCAATGATGCTGTGAGGCGCTACTTTAGACGGTCACATGACATGATGAAAACTTCACTTGTTTGAATGTTACACGTGGAGTGGATTTTTATTTTCATACACAAATAATACACCGTTATATTATAGGACAGATAGGTTCGGTGTGTCTCTAAATTAAACACAGCTCTATGCTTTCTTAGATCATATAAAACCCACACACACACACACTAGATGTGAAAAACCAAGACTCACATGAAATGTCTCGTAATTTCTAATATTTCAAAATTACTACAGCCATAAAATGATAATATACCAATTATTATAATTATTGTACTGGGAAAAAAACTATAATAGAAAAAACACCGCTATTTTATTTATCGTAATTCATTTCTCGGTTCATTCCTACTCTATAACCCTTCGTCCTTATGTGACAAGGGAACATAGGAAATACATCCTGACGACCTCACGTGAATTTTGGCGGAATAATATCCAAACAAAATAACAGATAATTGTATTAGGTCCGACCACGTGCTTTTTTTGTTTTATAATGTAGTGGAGGGGAAAGCACGGCAGTATTGATATCAGATATTTCCTGGGGGCGGTACTGCGCAAAAGGGCCGTCACCCCCTTACATCATATCACAAAGGCGCCAGCCAAAAATCCCTATAATTTTTCCAAAATATCTCCAAGCCTACTTAACATCGACTAATACCACCAAATAAAAACAAAAAAATCTATTGCTCCTACGACTGGTTAAAAAAAATAATTTGTTGCTATCCGCGCGCAGCGCCAACCGAGACCAGAGCAAAGGCTCCTAGTTTTCCCCCCTGACATGGTGGGGCAACTCGCGCTGCTATTGGCTCGTCGTCATGGTAACGCGCCCACGCTTCCCCACTCTGCACTCCACAAACCGGCAAAAACAAAATACGCTCTCGGGTTGCTGGATTTTAATTTGTAATATTCTACACGGCTCCAATGCGAGCGAGAGCTCTTTTACGAGATGAGGGTTGTTTTTAGCGTTCGTTTTTGTGACGTGGATGGGGTTTTTGTTAGATCGGCATATATATACACACACACATACATAGGAGAGAAGAAGGGTACGGGAATATATTTTTGGGCTATTTTGAACTTTATTCCCCCCCTTCTACAGAGAGGAAATTAATGGGGAAAACAGCTTTGAGCCCTCTGTGTGTATGCAAGCAAGGGAAAATTTTAAAGTTTGTTGAGTCATATTTTGTTCTGCTACGGCTTTTAGTTTGAGTTGGGGTAATTTGATGACAGAGTTGGTAGGGCTTTCGATTCAAAAGTTTCCAAACTCTAGGTATAGAACCAACTCCAATTCGTTCATAATTAATATAAAATATAACATTACTATACGATTAATCGGTTTTATATCATGTACTTTAATCCATGTGGAATTAAAAAAAAAATCTAACATTGTATCTAGTACTTAGTTTAGAGATCACACTTAGGTAAGACATATACAGAGTGTCCTCTTAACCACAATCTACTCAAGAAATATTGGTAAATAAAACAGTGAAGTTGTGTTTTAGAAATCAAAAACTAATTGTTCTAAAAAATTATGACTATTCAAAACCGCGACCCCTATTTGACTGCCTGACCTGTCTTATCAGTTAACCACCATGTAACTTAATCTATTCCAGTACCAATCATCCGGTCATCCCCCTCTCCCTTTCTTAACCCAAAGTTACCTTGCATTTATTACAGACATCCACGTTTTTTTATACGCGCCAAAAATAAAATCGTAAAAAATTATAATACCTACGATACTATAAACATTTCCGCCGCAGCATAGAAATCAACCCTCAAAACCCTCTCCCCATCTCTTTTTAATGAATCGCCGGCCGGCATTCCCCCAGCATCAGCCCCCGATGAGTTATATGTATTAAAAAAAGTCCGCGTCGTCGTTTTCTCGCAAGTGAGGCTTTGTTATCTTTGTGGAGCGATGGAGAGAGGGCGAAACGTGCTCCGTTCTTTTATAAATGACATTCAGAGTCAGACATAACCTCTCAAAGAGATACATGGAAATTCCCCGTTTAACAGTTCGTGGTGGTGGTGGTGGCTCTAGTCTGTGTGTGTAAGAGAAAGAGTGTTACCTAGAGTTAGAGTTAGAGCCGGGGCTGTATTTTGTATGCTGCTGCTGCTGATGATAAAACCAACAGCACCAGCAGGCTGATAGGCTGGCGCAGGCGTACCACTCCTAACGCTCTCTTGTTCCGAACAGTCAGCGAAGTTAACCCTCCACTCGATCGAAACAGCGGTCTTCAAACAAAGAGAAAAATTCCTTGATTAACATTAATTTATAACACAAAAATAAATTCTGAAATTTAAACTAGATAACACCTAAAAAAAAACAGCCATAAAAACAATTAGGTACAATAAGAAAATATTTTTTTATTCAAGTTGGCGCCAAGTTCAAATTAGTTATGATAATGACAAAAATTGCAACAGAATTTTTTTCAAATAAATTCGCTAAGATTATGAGTCTTCTAATTAAAAATTTAAAGCCTCGTTGAGACAATTAGCAATAAACCCTGACTGTCTTACATTCCTACGTCATAAAAATGTTATCGTAATAATAAACGTTTCGCCAAATGGCTATAACAAACACCGTTTCGCTACCGCTGGTTATTTTCTACCATAACGGTTGGGGTTGGGTTGGTATACATATCGGGGCATGGAGTGCGCTGTAGAAACGACGGGGCTGGCAAGTTTAGCCCCCGCTTTTCACATCAGAAGGGAACGGCGGCGTTGGTTGTGTGGCCCCTCAGCCCCGACGAAGGGGCACCCGCTCACGTTACTAATCCCGAGTTACGCGTCTCTCTGTTTTTCCCTTCTCTTGCCGTCTATATGTGTGTGTTCTATTCCTAACATAAACTCACCAGGCACGGCGGCACACTATAACTAATGGAAAATTGTATTTTAGATTTTATATTGTAGCATATAGCGTTTCCCCCTTATTTGAGGTGTCTAATAGATGGCCCCCTTGTACTTGGGAGCCGAAAAATAAAATGGAAATATGTGTTGCTGTAAATAGGGTTTCTTTTTGTGGGGCGCGCGTTCGCCGTCTTATCTATTATGAATTTTGTTCAATCGATCTAATTGGTGGTGGGCTTTGGAAGCTTAAAATAGTGCTGGAAAATTAAATAAACAAAAACTCACGTCGGATGCAGTTTCTTCGGAAGAACAGCCAAATTATTTTCAATTCAAGTTACCAAAGAGTTGTTACCATGGTAACAGTAATCATCCTAAAGTTACTTTAAAGTGACTAAACCGAGCTTTAGATTGTTGCGTCATATTAAATACGGTAGATCTTAGACTTTTTTGGTTTTTACGATAAACAATAAATTATTGCAAAAACCGACAGTTAAAATATGAGTTGCCATTTGAAAAACTCCTCGTTGCGTCATTACTAGCAAACCAAAGAATATAAAATTGAACGTCATTGAGGCCAGTTTCTTCACCTTCAAGTGAATTTAATTACCAGGGAATTACGATGGATTTTATTTGTAATAGCAGCAGATAGTGACTAAATTTCTGAGAAATTTTGTATGATAAGATTTTCAAGAGAATTTTATAAGATAAACGACTAGATTTTTAAATAAGTGGCTGAGTTGCGATGTCTAAAACTTTCAAAAAGACCACTACAAAAAGAAATTCTGAATTTTCTGTTTATAATAGAAGAGTTTGTTTCAGGTTAGCCCTGTACTGAAAAATTGGAAAATACGTTTAAGCACCTTTTATTAATTAATCATTTATTTAAAAAAATATGTTTCGCCCCATAGATTAGCTTCTTCAAACAATCCTATTATGTAAATAGACTAAAGGACTAAAACCCATTTCAAATTCGAAAATCGTGCTCACAAAATTCTTGCCCGGATAAAATCTTCCCGTCTCCCAAACATCTGTTTTTAACTTCCATACAGTTTTAAATTTAGTACCCCAGCACAAAAAAAGTTCCACAACCCTCATACCAAATGTTATTCCTGTGCAGTCCTATCTACCTGGCTTTTGAAAAAGAAGGCAACTGTCCCTTTTCGGTCCCCGTTGCTTTATCGGAATTCGTCGCCAGGTAGTTAGGATCTTAACATTTCTATGGAAGTTTATGTTGGGTCTAAAGTTAGGTAGATGTATTTATTTCTAAAGATGAGCGTAGTGATTTTTTTTTGGAAAGTTTTGTAAAATTTTGTTGTTTCAGTATTCAGTACTACCGTCAGTGTATTTATTCGGATGAAATAAAACGAACTTATGGCTTGTTTAGCAAGTACTGACCGGGGAAAAACGCCAAACAAAAACGACAAAATCATAGAGAAACTAATGCTAATGCAGATTATAGTCGTTATAACGAAGTGAACGGACGCAGTTCTAGCAGCGTCAGCTTTTGTACAAGAGAGAGACTTTGACTTTATATAAGCGCTTTCTATTTAATTTAGTTATTCCTGAGCAACGGAGTCTATCCTGCGAGCGACCAACAAACCAAGCAGCAGTTTTAGCTTGAGTATGTGTTTCATAGGCCGGTTTGTACCGTCGAAGGCCGATTACTTGCCTGCTTACACCATGAGAAACTTTACTTCAAGGTTATACATACACCATGCTATGGCATACAATAATATAATCGAGAATATAATAATGTACTACTTGGCTTCGATACAAAAACATACAAAATTATAAAGCTGCAGCTCTGTATTTGTGATTTTTGAAAAGGCTGCGCGTAATTTTATGCAATTAGAGCGGAAAAAAAAACTTGGAATTGCGCCGAAATTCCACAATAAAAAAATGATTTCGGAAAACTTGAATATTCAGGACATATTTATGCCTAATTCAACTTTAAAGTTATATAACATACATGACCAAAAACATACCTATCTGCTTTGAATTTGAACATTCCATGCCATAAATCTAAATTGCTGGTTCTTTGAAATAAATATTTGCCAAACCAAAAACCAATAAAATCTAAAAAACATAACCTCAATAACTAAAGGGCGATAATAATGTTGTTTTACATGCCATGCTAGAAATGTATCCTGTTCGATCTTCGATTAAACCATTTCAGTTACTGTTTGTGGAAAAATTATATTTTCTGGTTTAACTTTGACCAAAATTCAACTTATAGTCTGAAAAAGAAACATAACCGCTAAAATTTGTTAGACATTTTGTTTGTCGGTAACAACGTAATCTATCTTGTAACGTATAATTATATAAATAAATTGTTTAGTAGGTAATTGATATTTATGGATATTTTCCTTACATGGATTAATGTGCAATGTTTAATTTAAGTTTTTACTCTTAAAATATAGCAAATTCACTGGTAAACTTACTAGAAGCAAGCTTATCAACCGAGCTATTTTCAATCGGTAATAAAACAGTTCTTCTTTACCAGCTTAAAAACGCTAATTCAAATTGTCAAAATTAAAAGTCAAATTCCTTGTGTCTGCAACAATTTTTCAAAAAAATCTTGTATGATAAATTTATGGATATTTCCCTTACACGGAATAATCTGCTGCGTTTAATTTGAATTTCACAAGCTTCATATTTTTTAACCACTGATAGACGTATAAGAAGCAAACTTATCAACCGAGCTATAATCAATCGGTAATAAAGCGACTCTCTTTACCAACTGATAAGCGCTAATTTCAAAATTTGAATTTGAAAATAATTTTTTGATTCCGCAACATTTTATCCAAAAAACCCATTTGTATACTCAATTTTTTCATAAATCTTTTTCCTTATTGTTCTAGAACTGTGCCATGATGGGTCTGCAGGCGACTACAGGAGTAGCAGGTAAACGAAAGTTGGAAGCAGCAACAGCTCCAGGTGAATCCACTCCAGCCAAAAACGGTAGATGGGAGGCGGACGATTGTATAGCAAGATTGCAGGCGGTTGCTGTGCCGGCCGATACATGGCGAACACCAACCCCATCATTAGCCGCCACACTATTAAATGCTGATGATGAATTCGATGATGACGAATTCGAGGATGAACTCTCCGATGAAGAGCGGTGCGTGGGCGTACCAGAACCCGCTAGGTTTACTCAACCGTACAATAATAGGTGAGTTTGTTGGCGTTGGTGATGGAGCTTAGTACCTCGTATAATATAAAATATAAATTGGGGATTTTATGGTGGCTGCTAAAAGCAGTTGAAATTTTAGCCAATTCTACAGGGTGAGTCGCAATAAGTGGGACATGCTTTACCTGTTACTAGGCCTAAAACTGAGACGATTGACGCAAAAAGTTGTTATACTAAAATGCATAACTAAAAAGTTATAGGCGTTTGAAGTTTCAGAAAAAAAAATTTTTTGCTAATAACTTCTAAACTAATTGAATGAGAAGAACCAATTCTTGGTAGTTGCTAATGAATACCAAAGACCTTTAATTTGTGAAAATTTTGTTGAAATCAAACTTTAAGAAGTTGGTTTTTTAAAGTAAGTAAGTGTTGAACCTTCTGGAACTTTTTTGTCCTTAAAATTTTAATTATAAAAAAAATTGCATTTAATAGGCAATTTAATTTAAAAACTTTTTGATCTCTTATAAAGTTTTGATTAAACGCACCGTTAAGCTTTAAAAAATTAAAAACTAACAGCATATGTTTACTGTTTCAAAAAAACAGCGTCAAGAATGCTGAGATTTAAAAGTTATTGACGGAGGACGGACCTCCAGCATGTCCCACTTATTGCGACTCGCCCTGTATAGGAATTATTAAGAAAAGTTATGCAGGGGGCCATCAGGTCCATAATAATTTCAATTAAGCATATAAAAGAGTTTTAAAATTGAAAATCTACATATTTTCTTAATTTTGCATTTTTCCCAGTGTGTATTTTAGTTTGTAGTTGCCGATGAATTTTCTTCAATAATTCTGTAGATATTATGACTTTTATGAGTAATACATGCCACATTAAAATCCAAACCATAAAAAAAACAATTTTTTCGGATTTTTGAAAAATGGTAATTGAGCTCTAATTTTTTGTGATTTTGTTTCAGATACCAACCGGATTATTGGCAGTACTACCAGCCGCCCCAACAGCAGACGATCCGGTGCGAAGAAAACGGCAAATCCTACCTGGAATTGGGGGCCTCACCACCAGTGCGCACCAGGTGCTGTGACGGCAGAACGCGATGGTGTCACGTGCCCTGTTACAGACAAAGACGATTAGCAGTGTTAAATCTATCAATGTGCAAACTAGCGCGATATCGCCAGTGTTCGGACCCATCATTAAGACGTTCAGTGTTAATTTGCAACACGTTACGGCGGCTGGAACGCGAAATGGAGGCAGAGCCCCCGGAGCCGCCTAGTTATCCAGCCACATTGCCAGAACTATCCCCGCCTAGTAGACCTAATCCTGTACCTGAGTCGAGTTACGAACAAAGCCTACGCGAAATGACCTGCTCGTCGGGCAGGGCGACGCCGTTCCCTTCAACAGCCCCCGACACCGATTCCGGCCTCGGTGACGACGACATGGCCAGGCCTATCAATTGGGGCTCGGTGCTAAGTCTGACCTCACAAACTGATTTAGAATCGCTTAATAACAACGAGTTGTACGCTGAATTAGGCCTCTCTAGTGATATGCAGGATTGGAAGGAGCCTTCCACCTCTAGAACTGATAATGAATGGGATGGGTTTATGCATGTGTTGGTTGGTGGTACGTAGCAGTAAACCCCCGTAGGTGGAAGTTTTTTTACTCAGGTTGTGATCAATTAGTTAAAAATTGGACGATGTTTTAAGGCAGTACAGGAATTGTGCAGCTATTGTTGTTGACTACTTTTTTTATTATCAATATTTTTTATTTTATTAAATATCTAAATGTAAAATATTATTTATGAAATTATGTTTGTTTGTTTGGTTGGAACGAGGTACTTAAAACAAACCACAAAACGCCAAAACGAAACCATAGAGGCGTGCTTGCTCTAACGTACTAAGTTAAGCCCTCTACCGACCTATTATTTGTTTGATCTCTATCGCTCAATCTGATTGAACCATACCGCACCACGTCTCCAATTTCCACTCTAATAAAGTCCACAAATACATACATTATTTCAGTAAATACAGTATAAAATATTTAATTTTATTATTTTGGAGCCAACAAGGTACTTATATTAGAAATATAAAAAAATACGTTTTTTATAATTATTGAAATTGGAATGGAAATTGTTTGGTGGTGAAAGAAGCTCAATGAAATTAAATATGACAAGTTAAATTAACTATAAATAATATAATAACTGATATTATTGAATTGATGTTAACAGACCCACTAGGGCATTCCTGTGTAAATAATTGTAAAATACAACTTGTGCATAATGTACATAAGAGAAATTATTCTAATTTGTAAATAATTCATGTGTTATTATATTATATTTTAAGGAAAAAAATGTGTGAATTTATAAAATTTCGGCAATATGGTCCTACACAAAACGAAATACTCTCCCAGGCTGTTTCCTCAAACTATTAGGAGTTAAACTCGTCCTGTAGAACTAAATAAACGACAACCAAGGAGATCTTATTTGATAATTTGATAACCCAGCGTTTATTTAGCACTATGGGAAACAGAACTGACTAAAGCAAAAGTTCCTTATAAACTAATTTTTATTTTATCTCTTCAGATAAGTTACCGCGCGTACTCGCGCTTAAATAGGGCGAATATAAAATACTTTTCTCTCGTTTTTTGTTCTTGCAGCTGGGAGGTTAAATCTAGTCCACCGTTGGTGAATCTGCTAAGAAGTGTGAGCCAGTATTAAAATTATTAATGAAAAAATGGAAAGAAATGTCTTAAATTTACTACTTATAATAATGTATAGGTACTTGTTCAAACCGTCCCATTAAACTTCTTAGTACGATGAGTTGCCAATGAGGTTTTTTTGTAGGTATATACCATGTTACTTTCTAGCTAGGTAATTGTGTACCAAGCCCATTTCACACTTAAAACTTAATAAATTATTCTGTATGGAAAATTAAATGTGTGAACTGGGCTTTTGCAGTTTCTTGCCATAACATATATTTTTTGAATAACTACAAATCTCGAATTGTTCTCCAGACTATTGTCAGAAAACGGACAAGCTTTTTTTACATAAAATCGGCTTGTTTCGTCATTTTTACAAACAACGGCGCTACAACTTTCATCCGATTGAATAAATTTTCGGTTTGTTTTGCAACAAATAATAATACAAAATGGGCACAATTAATACTGTTACAATTATAATATACAATATAAAAATTGTTGTGGTACGAAAACTTATTTAGTAAGTTGTTGAAATTGCAATTTTATTCCACATTTATGAAAATAAAAGAAAAATAGTTAAATTATTTATTGATGATGAACTCTAAAGAAAAATGAAAGAAATTAAATAGGGCAATCAATATTATACAATTTTTTCAGAGAAATTGCTGTGTTTTTATTCTAAAAAAGAAAATAAATAAGAAAAACAAAATGTATATGTGCACAGAAATTTTAGAGATATTTTGATAAAGTTGCAATAAAAATATTTTAAAGTTGTTCGAAGGCTGGACATTCTCGATATAACACAAATTTATTATAGATAATTTATTTACACATAAAATAACCACCAGAATACAACGAGAAATTATACAAAAAAAAATTTATTTCGCCTCGAAGATCATACAAACTTTTTTCTCAAGAATGTTCAGCCTTTTTTATACTTTTCTAAGTAAGTGAAATACTTGTACTTCGTCCCACATCGACGTTGCGTCAATAATAATTACGTACAACACAAGATTGTGTGCAAGTAACATGTGATATCATGTAATATGTTAGTGTTAAAAAATAAATCGGTATATATACATATTACCTCATTAATTGTTTTATATTTTTATGTTTTAATATAACAATATTAAGTAAATCAAAATGTCTATTATTTATTATTTATTTATTTATTGCCTTTCCCCCGAAAAAGAATTTTTAAAATACGCGCTAAAATTTAAATAATTTTATGTAAAATACTACTAGCGTCATCTACGGTTTGAGCAGTAATTAATATAATTATTTACGGTGTTAAGCGCCATCTATTATTTAACTTCAGAAAATAGTTTTACGAGACATCTACAATGCAATAGCTAAACTACAATATGAAGGTTTATATAAATTACAGTTGTCTTTCTTCCCCAAACAGATTTCTATTTTATCAAACGTGACAAACTACACAAAAACATAACCTACAATTCACGTTTCATATTCAAATCCAAAATTTGAAATAATGGCACGTGGTAAACAAAAATACAGAGATGTTGTAGGCAAAGCAAAAGGTTCTGTAAGGAAAAACGCACCGAAAAAACAACGCCCACGTAAAACTTACAGTTTATTCAAACCTAACAATAAAAACCAAACGAAAAAACGAGTGTACCATCACCATGAAGTGGAACCAGAAGCTAAACGTTTGAAAGTTGAGGAAAAACCGCTAGTAGAATCGTCTGAAAGCGAAGATGAAGGTGAGGACAACGTACAGCAATTACTGAATACATTCAGTTCGAATTTACGTGGTAAAAAATCGCTGGCAATTGATAGTAGTGATGAAAGTGATGTAGATGAAGAGGAGGAGGTTGTATTAAATGAAGAAATATCGAATGAAAGCAGTGACGAGTCCTCTTTGGAAGCTGAAGAAGAGCATGTGAGTGATAATAATACAAAACAGGCAAATGTACAAGATGAGGAGGAGGAAGTTGAGGAACTAGAAATAGATTTGGAGACTGATAAAGAAGATGATGTTAAAAGCTCTCATGATCCATTCGTGAAACATGTATTTTATGATTTGCATGAAAGTGTTTTAGAATCTTTACAAAACAGTAAAATTAGCGTAAATTCCACGTTGGAAACTTGGCCTAAACTAGGGAAGCTTCTGGTACAAATACCGAAATCCCAAAATGTAGCCGAGGAACCCTGTAGTGAATTTAGTATAGCTGAGAAGAAAACCTACGCTCCACTGTGTGAAACCCCCAAGAAAATCGATGTAAAATCAGCGAAACCCTCAGACTTATTCATAAAATCTCAAATAGTGGAGAATTTAAAGAAAGCTAATAAAAGCTTGTTTAACAACACTGATTTCCTAACGCCGTTACAAGGGGAAATTTTCGGGATTTTAAACAATTATCAAGATTTCTATTTCCCTGAAAGAACGTTCGATAACGCGGAGGAAATTCGGTTTGTGTACTGCTTACATGCAGTGAATCACATCCTTAAAACCAGGCTTAAAGTGGTGCATCACAACGCACGTTTAACGAAAAAATCCGAGGTACCGGAAGAGTTTCGAGACCAAGGTTTAGTCAGGCCAAAAGTAAGATGTCTCAGAAAATTTACACTTCATTATCTAACTGTTTTTTCTTTCAGATATTAATAGTAGTTCCATTCAAAGATGCAGCTTACAAAATTGTTCAAATGCTAATTGATATAATTTTGCCCGAGGAAAAAGGTAACGTTATAAAGAAGAACCGATTCGACGAAGACTATACTGGAAATGAGTTAATCATGCCCAAACGGAATCCAAAACCGGAAGATTATGAAAAGCTTTTCACTGGAAATACTAGCGATGACTTCAAAATTGGTTTAACTGTTACCAAGAAGAGTGTAAAAGTAATAACGAGTTGATTTCGTTGTAAATTTTCCTATAACTTGTTTATTTCCATTTCCAGCTTTACGTCGACTTCTACTCAGCAGACATCATCATAGCTTCCCCACTAGGTCTAAGAACAGTCATTGGTGCCGAAGGCGAACCAGAACGCGACTACGACTTCCTCGCTTCCATAGAACTGTTAATCTTCGACCAAACCGAGATTTTCCTGATGCAAAACTGGGACCATGTCCTGCATATTCTAAACCATCTTCACCTCCAGCCTAAAGACTCGCATGGTACGGATTTCGCAAGAGTGCGCACTTGGAGTCTAAATGGGTGGTCGAAGTATTACCGACAAACTTTAATATTTTCCTCGGTGATCCTCCCAGAGATCAACGCAATATTCAATAAGAAGTGCATGAATTACTCGGGGAAAATCAAGAGTGTTAATGAGATTCAATCCGGGAAAATCGGACAAGTTTTCGTGCAATTACCGCATGTTTTTCATAAATTCGATGCGGAAAACGCGGCAGACGCAATTGAGGCTAGGTTCCAGTTTTTCCTTTCGAAAATTTTGCCGCAACAAAAAGACAGTTTAATGAAGCAAACGCTGGTTTTCGTGGCGAATTACTTTGATTATGTTAGATTGAGGAACTATTTTAAAAGGGAAGACGTCGGTTTTGTGCAGATATGCGAGTATTCGAAAGAGGGGAAAATAGCGCGAGCTAGAGATATGTTTTATCACGGCGACGCGCATTTTATGTTGTATACAGAAAGGTATCACTTCTTCCATCGGATACGCGTCAAGGGTATCCGGCATTTGGTGTTTTATCAACTGCCGAGTTTTCCGCATTTTTACTATGAAATGTGTAATTTAATGCAGGTAAAAAAGAGAGCTAAAGTCGAGGTTTTATATTAATATTTTATTTTGTAGGAAGGGAACATGAATCGTAAAGTTGGGAACATGTCCAACATGACTGTAAGTGTGATTTATTCAAAATACGATGTGCATCAGTTGGCGCAAATTGTTGGAACGGAACGGGCCTCGAAGATGGTGCAGTCTGATAGAAAAGTGCACATGATGGTAACTGGTGCTGACTAATCAAAGATGTTTTATATTTATTCAAGTTGAAAATAAAAACAGTACGAAACTCAGATTTTTGCTCAGAATATCAATTTATTATGTTGATAATAAAATTGGTCGGTAACATACAATCATACAAAGAATAATAAATTATAATCTAGATGAAAATGTTGACTAGTTTTTATCTGTTATCACATCTAGCTAAGTATATAAATTTGTAGTGAGTATAAAAAATTAATTTTTGTGTTTTTGCAAGAGGAAATAACTTGTACTAAAAAAAAATATTATAGTTGCCAATACTTAAATTTCTTATACTCACTATAAAAAATTCTATGTTTCTTAAATATTATAATATCAGTTACATTTTATTATAGTAAAACATAATAATTGAACAGTAATTGATATAGTATCATTCAGTTATCCTCTTTGTTTTAAACATAAATATTTTCACTTCATAAATGCTTACTTACAGTCTTCAAATCTAATTATAGGATTATTTGTATTTTAGTAATTTTTTCAAGAACGTATTTTCTGGTGCTGGTCCTAGCACATTATCGTCGAAATCTGAGGTCCATTCAGATGTACTGCTCATTGATTCTGGTGTTGTAAGCTGAGTAGGATTGGAGATTAGTTCTGTTTCGGAAGCTGTTATTTGTTGTTGCATTTCTAAACAGAAAAAATGGGTTTATTCTATGCTAATTTTTTTATAAAGAGAACTAAAATCTAAAAAGTTATTTTTGGAAATTTTTTCTTTTATTTTTTATACCTGCAATGATATCGCATCCAGATTGTTGTAGCTTGTTCTGGTACGTAACATACTTGTTACTGATTTTCGGGTCGCCTTTCCACAAAAACATGTAGTATAAAGACAGCATAATAGCAGCCAAGGAAACGAAAAAAACGTACGCGACCACCGTCAACACCCGCACTAATTTCTTTTTGTGTTTCGGTTCATACAATCGGTCTTTAGCTTCCTCCCCGGCCAATTTAACATTGGTATTGGTATCAATTGAGGTCCTGGACCACTGCTGCGAATCACATTTAGTCAATTTGATACCGTTGGAGGATTTATGCGACATTTTTCCGCTACGATAATTTTGATTTATTGTGTTTTGGGTATTTAATATAATTTATTGGTAATAAAAATCAAACTGCTGCGTGGCTATTGATACAACACCGCACATTTCACATTAAAGTTATTTCTAAACATTGGGTTATATACAGCGACTTGTGTTGGGTTTTTATCTAAACAATCGATCATTTTACGAAAACCAGGTTAGTCTTTATTATTGTAATTTTAGAATTAGGACACGACGTGTAGTTGTTGTGTTTTTTCGTTTTGTAGCGCGGGTTCAAAACCGCTAACCAATCGATAGAGAGCAGCTGATGGAGGAGGGTTGGTGGTGGTGCGCAAAGTCGCAAGTATTTTACAAGTTTTTTGTAGATAAAAGGACACGGAAGTTTAAATTCAATGAAGGGGTGGCACAGTTAGAATAATTGGGGTAATGACACAAATTTTGAAAAATCTCCAGTTCGTTACTGTTTAAACTAAACATCGCAATGTAAAATACTAAATTTTCTATCCCTCCATTTATTTATTTCTAAGATTTTAGTACTAGTATTTAATTTCAGAATTAGCAGGATTTTATTCCTAATTCGGTATAAATTCATGCCGGTACTAGTATAGCGCATTCAAATTTCCAAAATATATAAAATAAAACCACAAACTTTCCATAAAAATAATTTTTCTCTCTGTTGCACTCTTAGTTTATTTCACCCAATAAAAATGAACGAGCCGCATATTCGCACTTGCAAATAATATCAACGGAAAAAAGTGTAGGTAAACATCGTTAGAAATGAAAATATATTTGCAGTGATTCTAAAAATATGTTTGAATCAATCGATATGCTTATAACAAGAAATATCCGCAACTCAAATTTCATTTGGAAATAAATTATTTGCACTTACATAATGTTGCGTCCTCGAAAAATTGTTTTTAATTTAATTTGGAGTGTTTTGTATGTATAATATATAAAAGAACTCATACAATTCCCTGGAGGATTACGTAAAACATCATCGAGGAAAATTGGATTAAAAATCTATACCTTAGTACCATTATTATAAAATAAAATATTTTAAAACAATAAATCACCTTTTTTCCAGTGGTCCCCAACAACATTCGGCAGTTCACTAGCACTTAAATTAACTCCAGGTACTAAATCAGTTTCCAATTCAAATCGCGCAATGTGCGGCGATGGTACCACCAATTTAGAGTCATTGAAACTGGTTAAGGCACCGATATGTGGATGACCCTCCCACATGAAAATATAGTAAATTGATAGTAAAATAGCCGCCATGGAGACGCTTAAAACATAGGCCAGTACTGTTAGTACTCGTATAACTTTTGGTTTTGGTTTCGGTTCAAACATCGCCTCTTTGGAAGCACTGGAATCAGGCGAGAGGTCAGCGTTGATAGTTTCTTGTGACGAAGACATGACTTGGAAACTGCAACAAGTTTAGAAAAAAAGTTTGTAGTACCTATAATAAATATTAATACAAACCTGATTTAAATTTATTCTAACAAATTTAATTTTCTTAGGTTTATAAAAAACCTGAAAGCAAGCAGACTGAGTATTTCCCGATGTATATATCAGCGTGCGTTGCTGCTCACTTTATAGTTTAAATGTTATCTTAGGCGTCGCGACGACCGTGAATATGTTACACAAACAAATATTGAAGAGAGCGTCAGATAAATTACACATGCGCGCAAATATTATAATTATTATTATTGCAAATAAAGTGAGGTGTTTTATACACAAAAATAGGCATGTTTTTGTGCCTGTTGCTACTTCAATACTATTTACGCGCGCACTACATATCAATTTATTGAATAATGCAGAAAAAAGGGAGAACATGGATGATGAGCCGACAGCTCTGAGAACCACCTAATTTAATTGGCCTGTAATTAGTAGATTAAAAAGCGTTATTAATGATGATTGTTTTCGCACAATACCATCAAACTGGCAATTACTAATTAGATAATAATAATGTCGTAAGTAAATGGGGGATGAAGTTAATTACAACATCCGATTTAATACGGTTTTTTCCTACGTTATATTTTTAATGCACTGATCATGCATCCATTAAGAAGAATTTCAAAAGGATAACTCTGATTCTAAATAATATTTATTGTAACGTAAGCAAAATTTAAATTATTAAAATAAATTCAAAAAATATTTTTAATTACCTAATATAATTAATAAAGGGAAATATTATATAAGTAATCGAGTAAAAATACGAAAATACTACTATTTCTGCTACTCGTTTTTGTACAATTTGAGTTCTCATTTTCAAAATTAAATTTTCCGGCAATTTCTTTATTGAATCATCCTGGTATAACAATTTTTAATAAACTTTCACGTTTCTACTATTGGGAACACTGCGCCAGACATATATTTTACAGTTGGTAACATTGTATTTGGACAGTTGGTACCCCTTCTAAAACGAAGTAGAAGAAGTGTTAACAAATTGTTTTGACAGCTTTCACAGTTCGTAGAAGTGGAATAATAATTTTACTTTGTTGTAAAGAAATTGTTACACGAAATGGTGGACAAGTTAGGTAAATAAATTAACAATTATCCGTGTACACGCTTGGTGCAGTGTTATTTTCCATCAATAGACCATTTCTTAATTTCCTGTTACGGTAAAACCTACGCCATCCACCTTATAAGGTTAAAATTAATACCTGAGAAAAAACTGTTCATGGTCTGTTTGGTACTCTCTGGTCTACTTTTTAATTACTGTATCGTCTAGCGTGTCTCCACAAGAATCATCCAGCTAAATTTCTGCAGCACATCGGAAATTATTTATCGATGATTCATTAGTGATTCGTCAGTTGGTTTAAGATTATAATCTGTGATAAATGTCTGTTTTAGTTAATAGTGAAGCCAATACCAGGCGAATAGCCATGGTGGAGAGCTGCTTTGGTAATTCAGGACAGGTACTTAATAAATTATATACAAAAATTCGTAACTAACGAGATAAATAGCCCTTAGGTGTGCCAGGACGTGTCTTAGTCGGAGAGGGAGTCCTAACGAAAATGTGCAGGAAAAAACCGAAAACAAGGCAGTTTTTCTTATTCAACGATATATTAGTATATGGTAACATAATCATCAACAAAAAGAAATACAATAAACAACATGTCATTCCACTAGAAGAAGTTAAATTAGAAAGTTTAGAAGATGACAACCGTAAGCGTTTTGTTTCGCTAGGTGTGTTAAAAATGTGTTAAATTGTTCGGTGTTTTCCAGAATACCGCAATGGATGGTTTATTAGAACCGCATCAAAATCCTTTGCCGTTTATGCTGCAACAGCTGTGGAAAAAAGCGAATGGATGGCACACATAAATAAATGCATTGATGACCTACTAAGAAAAAGTAAATTAATTTAAAAGTTATTTCTTTTATTGTATTGTGATGTTTATTACAGGTGGTAAAAAAGCTGTGGCTGAACACGCTGCTGTGTGGGTACCAGATGGCGAGGCATCAATTTGCATGCATTGCAAAAAAACTCAGTTTACTCTACTAAACAGAAGGGTAAGTTAATAGTCCATTCAAAAACTTTTCTTCAAGTTAAATGTTTTAGCACCACTGCAGAAAATGCGGGGCGGTAGTTTGCGGTCCTTGCTCAAATAAACGCTTCTTGTTACCTAGCCAAAGTTCTAAACCACTGCGAGTTTGTTTACATTGCTACGAAACTCTTACAACTGCAAAGAATTTCAATTCAATGGATACACAAAGAGGTTTGTAGTTTTCCTAAAGATAAAGTAGATTGTTACTTGGCAATGTTAACAGATCGTGGCAATGCCGAATCTTCTGGTGAAGATGATTCAGATGATGATGAGGATGTTACCAAAGGACAAATCGAAACCCATGATCTGGTAAGCGTTTTATCCTTAGGGGTTTTAGTTGTGTAATAAAAAATAATTTCCTAGTTCCGGAGTCATTGTCTTGGTTATACTTGTTAAAACTGTAAGTTCTGATTTGACATGAACATGATTTTTCCTCTAGATTTGGTGTGTACAAAATAATGTTTTATGTGTTTGCGTAGAAATTCCTATGAACTCCACTACAAAATCCGTACGCATTAACAAGCTATCGCTTGCTTTCGACCAGTAGTTACAACGTAACTTTCTAATGTTAATTACTAATGTTTATCTGTCCTTTGCAGCCAAAGTTCTACGGTGACAATGAAAAACTGGAATAAATACCCGAAACAATAATGAATGCACTTCCATAAGTAATAACTACCTTCAACATATTTTTTTTTAGTTCATAAGTGTCTTATATTTTAATATCCACTATGAAATTTCTGAGTTTCTAGATGTTAAGATTAAATTTTATTATACGGGGTACAACCACTGTTTTATTTTCATATATGTTATGTAGTATTCAGTTCATATTGTTAACGTTTTAGTTTCTTGATATTATACCTTACACTAGACATATTATATATTTTATAAATGCTAGAACACGGAAATTAATATAAAATATTACGGTGAAATAGAAATTAATTATAACATGCATTATTTATTTTAAAACGAAAAATAACTAATATAATTGAATTAGCAACTGTGATATGTTGGCCTGTATAAAGACTATAACAATATTTTTCTAATTTGTAACATGGAAAAACGTAGTGTCACGTGTTTCTTTTTCACCAGTTATGGTTCAGTTTAATTTTTATTCTAGGGTCATCACGCACATTGTTAGAATACATTTTGTTAGTTATAAGTTAAACACTATTAAATATATTGAATATTTATATTATAAACTTGGGGTTTTATTTGCTTCTGGCAAAGGAAGGAAGTTCGAAAGATATATTACAGTGAATGAAAGAAAAAACGGAGCTTAGTAGCTTTTGGTAAAATTTGAAAATAAAAATGCATGCAACCCAAAATATTTCACCGCCTAAAGTTATGCATTTTCATATACATATTTGGTGCGTGTGTATTTTTGGTTGCCTATATTTAGTGTAGTTTTTTGAAAATTATGAAAGGTTTTACGCTTGGATTGTAGTAAATAATAAATATAAAATAGTTTCTTTATAAATTAGATTACATTACATTTTTAAAATAATATTTAAAGTATAATAGTTGAATTTTTTTAAGGCATGGTGTGAGAATTACTCGTATTTTGAATACAAGGTGTTTTTGAAATAGGTGGTCAAAATTTAGGAGCATGTAGAGCAAGTGAAATGATGAAGAAACCCTTTATAAAATTATTTTCTAAAGTGCTTTCTAAGGGAGCTACAGTCCCGTAATTGTAGGCCCTTAAGAATGTTTTTTATTGAATATCTCTGAAACCGTTTAAGATATAATAATGAAATTTTGTACAGCCACTAGCTTTTTCATGCTTAACAATATGAAATTGGTATTATCTAAAAATTTTGTTGAAGGGTGTGTCAAGTAGGGGGGGCGGGGGGTAAATATGATCCCAACTTTTTTGTATGTTGTGTTTTTTTGTTTTTGACATGAAATTATTAAATGTAATAGTTTTTTACAAAAAAATGATCCACTTGTTTAATTTGGATGCCATGCACCGTTTTTGAGTAAAATCGATTTGAAAATTTTTAACATTCTCTGAACGTGAAGCGTTTTTTTTTTTAATTTTCGAAATGAATGTAAAAAATTTAGAAGCATGTAGAGCAAGTCAAATGATGAAGAAAACCTTCAAAAAATTATTTTCTAAAGTGCTTTCTAAGGGAGTTACAGCCCTTTAATGGTGGGTCCCTAAGAATGGTTTTTATTAAATATCTCCGAAACCGTTTAAAACACTTTAGAGAAAAACTTTAATAAGGTTTTCTTCATCATTTAACTTGCTCTACATGCTCCTGAATTTTGTATATTTATTTCGAAAATTTCAAAAAAAAAACGCTTCATGTTCAGAGTATGTTAAAAATTTTCAAATTGAATTTACTCAAAAACGGCGCATGGCATCGAAATTAAACAAGCGGACCATTTTTTTATAAAAAACTATTAAATTTAATAATTTTATGTCAAAAACAAAAAACACAACATACAAAAAAGTTTCGATCATATTTACCCCCCACCCCCCCAACTTGACACACCCTTGAACAAAATTTTCAGATGATACTAGTTTCACATTGTTAAGCATAAAAGAGCTAGTGGCTGTACAAAATTTTATTATTATATCTTAAACGGTTTCGGAGATATTTGATAAATACCATTCTTAGGGGCCTACAATTACGGGGCTGTAACTCCCTTAGAAAGCACTTTAGAAAATAATTTTATAAAGATTTTCTTTATCATTTGACTTGCTCTACATGCTCCTAAATTTTGACCACCTATTTCAAAAACACCTTGTATATTGCATAAAATGCACATAAATTATACCGAAAAATTGCAAATTTGCTAGCGAGCACGTCATAGTAGCTACAGGTCCTTGACATGTTCTCCCTGAAATTTCAAATCCACCTTGATATTTTCGCGACCTGGCTTAATTTATTATTATTGAGATGCGCAAATTCTTCGGGTCCTTGCATAAAATTTTTATGAAGGTACAGTCATAGATTGACTTCATTATACAAGTTTTCTATAAACAATTAAAATAAAAAATTTAATTATGTGAAAAAATTTAATTATGTGTTAATAAAATAATTTTAAATCTCTAGTACTTTCCGCTGTTGAGTAGCAATAAAGAATAAATTCAATTTCTTTATTAAATGTTATGTAAACAAATTGTAATTAATTATTTGTGATTATTTTTATTGGAGTGGGAGATTCAATGATTTATCGCAATAACCTTTCAACATAATAATAAAATAATCTCATTGAGTTTATTTTAATAATTTGCGTTAAACTTTTATTCATCTCTACCCAGAGGGATTTATTACGTAATATACATGCATAATTAACTCCTCAAGAACAGGACACAATTTGTATAATTTTAGAAATGTTCAATAAATAATTATGTTTACTAATCTACGAGCTACAACACAACATTTTCCCATGCTTCCTCCTAAGATATGGAATTTTTGCTTCATTATACATGATTATCTTTTTTTGTTGTTTTCAAATACCTCACCTACAGCCACATCTTAAGGCCACCAGTACCAAACTGGTTTCGAGAATCTGAATATCAAACCATTATCTACATGTGGTTGTGGTTGTTAGCTAGATGACATATAACTGTCTTCAGTATGCATCAATTCACATATCAGTGAGTGATTAAATTAATTTAGTGGTAATTAAACAAAGTGCAACCATAATGGCATCGACTACAGATTTAGTCATGAATTCCGTGGATGATTTATCCGGAAAAAACAACAAAACTCCCACGGCACCAAAAACTTTTAAAGAAATGACTTTGATGGAGAAGTTTAGGTATACAAGGGAAGTGATTACTGTTGAACCTTTGGTAGCGGCGTATATAGCGGCTTCGATTCTTTGTACACCCGCCCTTCAAAACTTGGAATTCGAAAAAGCTTGTAAAGTTAACTTGGCTTACGATGAGGATATTTGCGATATTATTCTAAGTGCAGACGAAATAGGAAACTTATCGCAACATATAAACGAAATCCAATATGCAATTTTGAACATGCACTCATGGCAAGCGCCAGTCCAGAGCGTCGTACCATTAATCTTGGTGTTGTTCCTCGGTGCCTTCAGCGATAAATACAAAATGCGAAAACCCTTTCTGATCATCCCACTAATAGGCGAGCTCTTCGCGGTTGTTGGCTGCATCCTCTGCGTGGTATTCATGAATAGCTGGCCCTTGGAAGCCCAAGGATTCCTCCAGACTGTTATCCCATCGTTTCTAGGAGGACCACCCATGGTAATCATGGCAGTTTTCTCCTACGTCGCCGATGTCAGCTCCGTGGAAATGCGCACCCTTAGAGTTGGTGTAGTGCAAATTGTCCTTAACATTATTAATCCAGCTTGTAGTGCTGTTAGTGGGATTTTATTCAGTTTAATCGGTTATTATGGAATGTTAGTTATTGCGGCCGTGTTGTATTCGTTTGGGATTTGGTATGGGTGGTTTTGTTTGAAGGAACCAAGAGCGCCCGTAACTATCGTAAAGGAGGATATGTGCAAGGATCTGGTTAATCCTAAATTGGTGACGGACACCTTTGATTTGCTGATGAAGAAGGCGCCGGGAAATGATCGGCTGGCCATTGTGCTAGTGTTGCTGACGCTCTTTGCTTTTAGTGCTGTTGGGGCAGGTAGGTAAATCGGAATTTTAATTAAATTTTGGTACGTAGGTTATAACAAAAAATTTTTAGTAGATATTCAAATCGACAAGAAACTAAAGTAGGAAATATTTAAATGTAGGTATTTGTGAATTATTATGTTTGCCTAAAAAATTGCCTACACATTTAATCTTAATTCAAAAAGGCAAGTTTTCTAAACGGTAAACTAACACAAATTTAATTTAATAAAATTAATGAGTAGGAGATTCTTCTATTATTATTATGGGAGTATCATTTTATGAGGCACTAGGACAAGCGCGGGCTGGCTAAGCAATATGTTATAAACGGTAAATACACCTATACAAAAAGCATAACAATAAATTAATAAAACGACACCATTAAATTTGCGGTAAATTTTGAAACAAAATAGTTTTCTAGTTAATATTTCTGAAAATATTTTGGTCATTCTAAAATGGCTTTCAAATTCGACATGTTTCAGTATATTCATTATAATAATTTCTGGGATTCTACTAGAAGCAACATTTGTCTTTCCAAAATTGCTAATTTTATAAAAATCCGACCAGGGGTTCCGAAACTGTAGCGTTTTTAAGCTGTTAATATTTTTGAAAATGTTTTGGTCGTTCTTGTAATGGCTTTAAAATGCGACAAGTTCCAGTACTTATATTCATTATAATAATTTCTGGAATTTTACTAGAAGCAATATTTGGCTATCCAAAATTGCCAATTTTATAAAAATCAGACCAGGGGTTCCGAAACTGTAGCGTTTTTAAGCTGTTAATATTTCTGAAGATGTTTTGGTCATTCTTGAAATGGTTTTAAAATTCGACAAGTTCCAGTACGTTCAATATAATAATTTCTGGAATTTACTAGAAGCAACATTTGACTTTCCAAAACTGCTAATTTTACAAAAATCAAACCAGAGGATCCGAAATTATAGCGTTTTCAAGGTGTTAACATTTCTGAAAACGCTCTAGTCCTTCTTCAATTGCTTTAAAATTCGAAAAGTTCCAGTATATTCATTATAATAATTTCTGGAATTCTACTAGAAGCAACATTTGGCTATCCAAAATGGCTAATTTTATAAAAATCCGACCAGGGGTTCCGAAACTGTAGCGTTTTCAAGCTGTTAATATTTCTGAAAATGTTTTGGTCATTCTTGAAATGGGTTTAAAATTCGACAAGTTCCAGTGTATTCATTATAATAATTTCTGGGATTCTACTAGAAGCAACATTAGGCTTTCCAAAACTACTAATTTTATAAAAATCCGACCAGGGGTTCTTAAACTGTGGCGTTTTTAAGATATTTTTGAAAATGTTTTGCAACTTTATAAAGAAAATTTCTCATAAAATCTGCGAATTGAATCGCAGCGTTATTACATTACGATTTTTCTTCCAGGTGAAGGCAGCGTCTTTTTCCTCTACACCAACAAAGTCTACAGTTGGACAGCAGTCGAGTATAGCTATTTCTCCACCGTCAACACTCTAGTCCACTTAATAGGTACCGAATCAAACACCACCAAATTATTTTCAGCAATTTCTTTCGTTTATAGGAACCACTTTAGCCGTGCCATTATTCACTAAAGTCTTCAACTTATCCGACATGATAATCATCCTTCTGACCTTCCTAGACAAAATCGTAGCGAACATTATCTTCGGCCTTGCTAGTACTGTCTTGCTAGTATATATAGGTAAAGTACAAGAAATCCTGCTGTGACAAAAGCCCAATTTGTACAAATTTTTTTATAGGCTGTGTAGCTAGTTTGATAATCGGCGTAACAGGCGTTGCAATAAGATCACTGGCTACGAAAATAGTCTCGGAAAACGACATGGGAAAAGCACAGTCGCTTTTTGGGATAAGCGAGGCGATTGCCGCTGCTGTAGCAGGACCTTTGTACAATTCGGTGATATATCAATACACGCTAGGTGTGTATCCTTCGACGTTTTTCTTCGTTGGAGCGATTGTCTACGTGCTATGTTGTGTTGTAATTTGGTAAGAAATTGAATTTCGTTATCTTCAGTTCAGTGTAAATATTTTGGTGTTTTAGCTGGATGTACTTTATGCAGAAGAGAAGGGACAGGCGAATAGCTCAAGGTAATGGTACCCATGAAAAACCAATTCAGATGGAGGAAGTCTACAATACTCACATGTAGTAATGGTTTTTTATAAGTTTGCGCTTCATGGTCACTGAAGCGGAACTAGATTATGAAATAATTACCTATGTGTAATGTGGGAAATTGATTTAGTAGTCACAAAGCACAGATTAAGTTAAATTATTTGTAATGTGTCTCTTATTTAAACTGGTGTAAATATACAAATTATGTAGGATTTATTTTTTTACAAATTGTTACTAATTGTAAGAGTTTAACGAACAAAATAATATATTAATTAAACATAATTACTGGTTTTTACTGCCATAAAAATTGGTACTAGGTCTAGGTAGTCCCACGTCCTTTTATCTTAATAATACTCGCAGTGTTCTCCTTTCTCTCATCGTTTTACTCACATTTACAGATACTAAAACAATATCCAACGCATCAATAAATATTTCTGAAATCACGTCACTTTAAGTATTTTAACAAAACTGGTTTATTCGTGTGGTCATAATTTGTATTTGTGCGAGACTATAATTACTAAACTAAACTAATCTTGTGAAATTAATATGAAACAAATATGTGGAGGAACCTTGAACCTTAAACAAAAACTCCTGCTACTAAAACAGTTTATAACAGTGGAACCAGTCCTAGCAAGCTACATTTTCACTCTAGGTCTTTGTCGACCAGCCCTCACAAACTTACGCCTGGAAAAATCCTGCCGGGTGAACCTACACCTACCTCCACTAACCTGCGATGCGATCCTCAGTGGAAACCACTGGAATTTCACCAAAGAAAACCACCTAACCCAACTGGAAATCAGCAACATGTCTTCATGGCTTGCCCCTTTACAAAGCGTAATGCCCTTGATCCTAGTGGTCTTCCTCGGATCTTTTAGCGATAGGAACAAGTGGCGGAAGCCGTTCCTCCTACTGCCACTTTTCGGCGAAATCGTCTCCATAACTGGATGTGTTTTATGTGTGGTTTTTATGGAAGAGTGGCCACTGGAGATTCTGGGGGTTGCTCAGAATGTTGTGTCGTCGTGTTTCGGTGGGCAAACTATGCTGGTGATGGCTAGTATTTCGTATATTGCGGATAATAGCACGCTGGAAATGCGGACGTTGCGAGTTGGGGTAGTGCAAATTGTTATTAGTGTTTTTTCTATGAGCGTACAGTGGTTTAGTGGATTATTATTTGTGGAAATTGGATACATTGCAGTGTTATTATTAGGGATTTTCCTGCTGTCCCTTGGATTATTGTACGGGTTTCTTTGTATAAACGAACCGAAAAAAATAGCGCGAAATAACAAGAGTCTTCTAAAAGACATATTTAATCCTTCGCACGCTTTGGACACTTTTAAATTATTATTTCGTAGACAATCTGAGAGCAACCCTTGGCTCTTAGTGCTAGCATTGTTGATTATTTTCATGTACAAGTGCGCTTTTATCGGTAAATTCCTCATAAAATTTCCAGACGAGTTCCGTAAGATTTTTTTTGTATTTCAGGCGAAACTAGTGTTGTATTTTTGTACACACAAAACGTTTTCCATTGGACTCCAGTTGAGTTTGGATATTTCCTAGCTGCCAACTCTCTAGTCACTCTAATTGGTAAAATTCTAAAATTTTAAGGTTCTTCTCTAACTAAAGTAGCCAAATTTCTCTATATAGGGACTTCTACAGCGATTCTCCTGTTTACCAAAGTGCTGAAATTGGACGATTTGTCCATACTCCTAATAGCACTAAGCGATAAGATTATCGCTAACATAATTTTTGGTCTCTCCTCTACTGTATTTTCAATGTATGTAGGTAAAAAAGCTTTATATTTTAATATCTAACTTACTTCAACTAATTTTCTTTCAGGCGTTGTTGTAAGTATTGTTACAGGCCTAACTAGAGTAGCAAATAGATCGTTAGCAACTAAAGTTGTTTCGGAAAATGATATAGGAAAAGCTCAATCACTTTTTGGGATTTGTGAGGCTGTGGTACCTTCAGTGGCTATTCCAATTTACAATAAACTGGTGTATAATAACACTATTGAGATGTTTCCATCAGCGTTTTATTTTTTCAGCATAATTCTTTATGTTTGTTGCTGTTTTATTGCAGGGTAAGTTTTGAATGAATGGGGGTTTTCTAAAGAAATTAATATTTTCGGTTTTAGGATCATGATTTTAAGTAATCGAAAAGAAGCTGTAGCTGTGAATATTTAAAAGTGTGTAGACCAAGAACTGATTGTTTGTTATACGAGCCCTAACAAAAGGAAATTTGATTGTCGTTTTTCCATACGCGCAAAAGTTATCTAAATTAACTTCCATAATATTGATGTTTTTTTCTGTTATAATGCCAACATTTAGTTATATAAAAACGTAAATTTCGTAAAAATCCGCTCGGCGGTTCCAAAACTGTGGCACTTTAACCCAGCAGGATGGGAAAATTGTAGAAACAAAGAATTATTATTTTCAAAACGTTGGATCTAATAGTCGGATTTTGATGAAATTTACTTTATTGCAAAGCTGGATGTTGGTTTTCTTTACAAAAAAGTTACACAAGTTTTTATTTGGTGATTTAAGCATTTATCGGAGCTTCAAAGCTGCACCTTTAAAAATGATAAAATTTTCTAGTAACTGTTTTAAAGAATCACAGTTTTGACACAGCTGGTTGGATTTGTGTCAAAAAACATTTAAATCAAAGCTGAATAATCGTACTATATTAAAAAATCCTGAAATGTTAATATGATTTTTTTTGAATGTTTTTCGAGTTCCACAGTTCACTTTTCAAAAAACGTGTTTTTTTAGGGGTGCTACCTCCATTAAAATAATCACAGTTTTGGAACCATTGGTTGGATTTTGGTAAAATTTACTTTATTGCAAAGCTGGATGTTGGTTTTATGTAGAAAAAAATCCCCAAGTCTTTATCTGGTGATTTTAGGCATATTTCGTAGCTTTAAAATTGCACTTGAAAAATGTGACGTAATTTTCTAACGACTGTTTTTAAAAAATCACAGTTTTGGAACTTGGGGAAAACGACATAAAGGTGCTTTCATGGCCCTCATCCAGTCCGGACTTAAATGTCATTGAAACTCTTTGGCATAAAATTAAACGTATTTTACGCAATAATCCACCAAGAACCATTGGGGAATTAAAGACCAAAATAGAAGAAATTTGGGACAGTTTCACGCCAGAATTGTACCAAAATTTGATAAATACAATGCCTGCTAGAATACAGGCAGCTATTAAAGCAAAAGGAGACGTAACCTCTTATTAATGGTCCTAAATTAAAAATTATCCCAACATTTAGTTGCAAATTGATTTTGTAAAGTTTGCTAATTATTAAGGTTAAAATATTGTTAAATCCAATAAATAATTTTCTTCCATGCATAATATTGTTATTAAGGCTTTATCTTATTGTATTGTTAGGTGTTTACTAATTATTTGCGTAAAATTTCCAGTTCTCCTTTCATACTTCAAAAATTTACTTTTGTCCGAACATTTAGTTGTTAGGGCTCGTATAAGTTTTAAAATTAATAAAATGTTCCTATCCAATAAATTAGTCTCTTATTAACTATTCTCACTTATATTTTCTCCTATATACGAATTAATAACGAAACCTACCATAAAACTAAAACACATATACATTTTTATTAGATTTCCAATCGGTGCTACTTTCTGGTTTGCGTTTAGGAAGCACCACGTTATTTTCTAGCAGTAAATTTACGAACTTCTCCTGTTGAATTGGAGGCAAATCCACGTTGTTCCTAATAGACCACTGAATAATTTCTAAGGCTCTTCGCAGATCGCCACGTAGAACTAAAACCAACTAGATAAAATAACCCTTAAAATTTCCACTAAATCACCTACATTGATAATCCAATAACGAATGCAACACGATAGTGTACTGGTGCTTCATATTATACTTCAACAAAACCTCCAACAGTCTATAAACAACCTCAGTACGGTGACAGCGTAACGATACCGCCACAACATACGGTATCCTATTCACAACGGATTTACACAAACCATCATTCCTTTCCAGTAGTTCCAACGCAGTGGTTTGGTTAGAAAACCACTCGCTTAGAAAACAAGCTTGCCAAACGCAGGTTACAGGGTAGAAGTCGCTGAAATCATGCAGGACTCCCTCGGAGAATTTAATAACGTTGACTAAAGCTGCCTCGCTGTGATTTGCTACTACATCCGTGATTAAATACCGCAACATCAAGCGGATTCTACGTCGTAAATACGCGTTTTCCCTGTAGACGATTTCAAATATTTCCAGTGACTTGGTGATGTTGCCTTTGATCCAAATGGCTTCCGCAAGGTAGTGTCGAAAATGGGAGTTTTCCTCGAGGACTTGTTGGTTGATTTCGTTGCTACAAAGCTCCCGGATTATTTTCTCCACAGCTGGTTTGTCACCAGCGTGCGAACATACGGATAAAATTGTAATTAAAACTGATAACGTCGGGCACTTTTTGTGCTCTATGCATTGATCTATTAGCTTAAGCATGGTTGTGTTGTCGGATTCTTCGACAGCGTTCAGGAATAGTTTGTTGACTTTTTCAATGTCCAGGAATTGTATGTTGATGTCTTCGGGTTTGTGCCGCATTTTTCTTAATGTAATAATATCACAAGTTTCATGGGATTTTTTCTGGAGTAACGCTTTTTTCATCTCCCATTTATCGGTTTTCTTTTGTAGTAATTGTTCCGTGAAATCATCCAGAGCATCCGTTTGTAAACTAACATTATTTACTACCTCATTTCGGCTGTATTTCAGGATATTATGAGGTAAGAAACGGACGTATAATCGGCTAAATTGTAAAATGTGTCGGGTCATAAAACTAGCCATTGGCTTCTGAAAAGAATTTTATAATTTTTTTATATTTATCATCAACAAATTGGTACCTTATCGTGTTTTATATGCACATAATTATAACGAAATTATGAAATAAATCGTTCCATTTTAAATAAGTTAAAAGTAGTTAAAAATAAACAAAATTTGAGGTTATGCTCCTGTCAAACTAAACTGTGTTCGTAGAAAATCGGTACAACCCTAAAGAGCGATAAAGTTATCGGTTGAGTGTGCTCAAAACAAAGACAAAATTAATGCAGATAACGAACACAGCTCAGAGCGCTATGCTTTTACTTTTAATGTGCTAACTTCACCTTATGCGGTTTTCATTTATTACACCGGAATGACCCAAGTATATCTCTATTTCTTTTTATCACACTTACGAACAATTTATCCATTTCAATTCAGTGCATTCCAGTGTATTAACAAACAACTGTTTGTGACTTGTGTTCCTAACCTAGAATTTCGATCAAAACTAGAATGTTTACATAATTATGAATTATTTGATATTTCCTTTAGTGTTTTCCATTATATTATCATTGAACTATGCCGAAAATATAAAATATGTGTCAGTGGACTGTAGCACGTTGCGTATGGGACAATTTATGTGCCCCGACCCAAACTACGACCTAGTAGATCCCAAAACCCAACAAATTAGAGGCTGTACAAAAGAAAACAAAGCGAAAGGTACAAAACTCGCATCCGTTATTACACGTTATCTCACTGAAATATTTTCCAGTGCAATGCATCGCTGTAGAGGGAATTATTTGTAGCGAAACCGACAACTCAACCTTCACCAAAGAAATGCCTTGTAGATGGACGTAAGACACAAACTCCACTTAGAAACACCACACACTCATCCAGTATGTTTCAGAAATGGATACTCGTTTGACACGGCACTTTTACTATCTATATTCCTGGGCATGTTTGGAATAGATCGATTTTACTTGGGATATCCAGCGATTGGCTTAGCAAAATTCTGTACGTTGGGTTTTATGTTCCTGGGGCAGCTTGTTGATATTATTTTGATTGCTACTCAAGTCGTGGGGCCTGCAGACGGGTCGAGTTACGTAGTACCTTACTACGGACCCACAGTGGAAGTTGTACGAAATAATAATATGACGTATAAATATAAGCCTGATAATTATTGGTAGAGTTAAGTAGATTTTTGTATAATAAATAAATTAAATTGGTTTTTGGAGGGTGAGTAAGGAGACAAGTTCAAAATATAGCAATTTTTATTGACGTGTCTGCACAGTAACATAAAATTCTATAAATATAAAATCAGAATATTTTGGTTTTTCCCCAGCTGAAAGCACGCTAAGGCTAAATATAATCGGAGAAAACTTTTTGCTGATTTTACTATAAAAATACAAACAACAACGATCATTAAAAATTAAAATCTTATGAATTTTAGTAAAACTACAACCGATTATTATAGATATATTACAAACATATTTTTCTTAGATATTATATTAGGTTTCCTTAATAATTTACAATTAAAAAATACAGTTTTATAGACTAGTTCTGTACACATACTGTGCAAAATAGGGTTTCATTTATTGTTATAGATTACGCCAATTTAAAGAAAGTTTCAATAAAATCTTAAATACTCCTTTTTAGGTAAAACACAAATAAAAACAATTCAATAAACACTGTAGTAAATAATAAATAAAACCCCCTATAAGAATATTGTATATGTTGCATATACAAATATAGTTTGTTGAATTGGTGATGTTTATATATTAGACAAATACATAAAAATACTAACTTGCACTACAGAATTTGTATTCTCCATTATTTAACAATATGTCAAATAAACTGGATAAAATTTATTATATACAAAAGGCGCTCTTAAGTTAAAAGTTAAGGGAACGAGGTTTCAAGCCTGCCGTTTTTAGAAAACGATGGGCTTTCTCTGTTAACTCTATCTGATCCTGTGTCCGGCCACAAGCCACCATAGCCCAACGATAGTCCAACTGCAACGAAACACACATTAGATTTCGCATTAAACAAAATTATATTATGTAAAGAAAATTAGTATTTACCGAGGTATTTATTTACAATTTATTCCGGGAAAAATTCTTTCACGGTTTAGTAACTTTTGTTATATATACTTAAATCAAAATAAAATTTTCGATTTGAAATGTAAAACCCAAAACTCGCCTATACACAACAAAAACGTTAGAAAACCAATTGCAGTAAGTGTTAATATCGTACAAAAGGTGTCAAAGCAAAACCAAAAACCAACTCCACACAAAATCACTTCATCACCTCAGGGGCTACTCAAGGGGAGCGAGGTCTCACCTTGGGAGCTTTCGGCCGAGCATCCTCGAATGTGATTCGCTTGGCGGCGGTGCTTCGTGGACCTTGGACACGGATTGAGGCACTGGCGGAAGGCAGGCGCTGCCGGGACAAGGACAATAATGCTACAATACCACCACACATACAACCGATCTCTACTAAACACAGCCCCAAGCCCTCAAACACAACCCAACAGAAAGCACCACAAAAAGTTTGCTTCTGTTGATTTGTGATGTAATATACAAAGAGCACCGATTTATAGTTGCGAAACTAATGCAATAATAATAAATCATCCAAGTAATTCTACGAGATAAATTAACATTAATTAAAAAAAACAAACAATTATAGTGCAATATCTACAATAAAAATATAATTTATAACAGGTAGCAGGTGCTAAATATTTTCTTGTAAAAACGTAACTTACGTCACCCAAGCAAGATAACAAACGAAACAATACTTAACTCACAGTAATATAAATAAAAAATAATTTAGAAAAAAGGTTTGTCCTTGGTGATTCAACTTACAAGTTACCAAAAGATTTTTAGTTTATATTCAAATCACTTAGTTTGGATTTGTAATATTAGACCAACCCCCATGAGATTCTTTCAGTAACAACACAATTAACAAAAATAAAAATAACATAAAATAAAACGTAATTGTGGTATTTTATACATAGTACAATGTTACAAAATAATAGCTAATTCGACCATCAAAAACAAGAAGAAAAGTGATACTTGCGTTCTCTGTGCGATGGCATAAGCTGATTTTTGGGATATATTTTCAAGGAATCTGGACTTTGGTTTCTAACGTTAGCTGAGTTAGCTTACAAAAAAATTAATACGGACTAGAGGTAAATGGAATGGAACAAAAAAACATGCATTAAGGCGGAAATAAGAATTAACCTACAGAAGTGTGTGTTGTGCAAGCCGGATATAACAAAAAAAAAAATAATCCCCACTCCCACCCCAAAAACACAAGAAGGAGAAAGTTCAACAAAAACCAAAAGCAAAACCAAGGTGTATGTTATTAAGGTACAGGGATCATAAATTTTCAGGGCTGGAATAGAGTATCTCCAAACTGAAACCATCCATGTACCTTGGATGATCCTGACTGCGGAGGGAAGTCCATCAGACCTGTTACTCCTAAAGAGTCTTTCATTATTGAAGAAGGTGTGGAAAATAATATTGACGTTTCTTCGCCCAACGATTTGCTCTGGAAAACACAATGAGCCATAAGTACATACATGGATTTCATTCAAGATAAACTTACTGGAGTTTCGATGGCAAATGACAGGTCGGATGTACTGATTTGCGATGTGGAGGCATAGGATGGTGCTAGAGCTTTGCGCACCCGTTTGTTGGGTAAGATATTTTCCTTGCCTGCTGCCAAGATTCCAGTCTTTCGTTTGCCATTTGTTAAATATCCACTATCGTTCTGAGGAAAAAAATTGAAAAGAAGATAAGACTAACTACCGAGTTTGGTTTAGAAGACTAGCTACCGAACTACTCAAATTGAAGACTAAATAAACACAAATTTGGATTGGGAACAAGTTAGGGTTCATGGAGCTGGTTAAGCTTAAAGTGCGTATTATAATAAACACTATTTAATGCAGACACAACGAATCTTAACACAAATATGCTTTGTGCACATCATGCCTAATTATTAAACCAGAAGCTCCCAAAAGGAATCACACAAATTATACTTTTGGCTCTAAGACTCAAATGTGGGAACCTTTAGCCTACATTAACTCTACGATTTTCCTCCATAAAATAATTCCACTTACGGTTATCATCATACTGTTGTCAGTTTCATAATGCGACGTGTCCTGATCCTTTTTCATAATCTCAGTGATATCCTCCAGTCTTGTAGGCGTATCGGGCAGCTCAGTAATCGGCCCGGATTTCTTCGCAATATCCGCCAACGCTTTCTTAAAAGGCGTAGGCGTCCTCGGTGTATCCCCACTAAGAAACATTCTCTTACTAGGTGTCACCACTTCCGCTTCTGAAGTAGACGCCTGTGGTTCCATCTTGTTAACCGACATACCATGAGGCGTACTCAAAGGACTGTAATCACGCTCCTAAATAAAACATGATTAAATATTGCTAGTTTTAAGTATAATCACTGAGCTTACTGGTTTTTGTTTTTGGGGCGTTGTTGTAACTTTCTTCACAGGAGTAGAAGCCATTAGAGCCACATCGAAAGTAATGTTTGGGCTGTTTAGAAATTGCGACGGACTGAAAGGTAGCTGTTTTATGGGTGAGTTGCCATTGAGGGTGTTTCTAGGCGGACTGAAAATAGTCGGTTTACCACTTTCAAAGATAAAACTTAAATCTTCCATGGGAGGACTATCGGCTGCGTTAGTAGTATCCAAGTCCTGTGTTAGATCGCTGCTTTCTCTTCGTCTTCGCGTCTTGTTTCTTCGTAATATCGGAGGGGTGGGAGCTCTAGGCATACCGAGAATATTTGATACAGGTACAAGAGTGTTTTGGGGGTAAGCTGGAGGAACAACACCTGCGAAATCAATCAAATCAATGACAACAAACTGACAATAATGTCAGTTACTTACGAGCTTTAATAAATTGTCTGTTGTTGGTTTTTAAAGGGCTAATCGCGGGCGAGTATAAACCAATATCGAAATCGGATATTGCATCGTCGGCCATTGGAGTTAATTTAACGGGAGACGGCTGGTTTTGGTAAACGTTAATAAAGTTGTAGGACGAGACTTCCGCGTTGTTGGAATGAGATGAGGGGAAAGTGACTGCTCCAGGACTTGGACTGGGAGTTGGAGCGCCCCTGGAATATCCTCCAGTACTCGACTGGCTACTACCTTGATCACCCAGTTCCCCACCGCCCTGTTAAGTACAATTAAACTTAAAATAATTTAATTACTTTTATTTAAAACCAACAAACCTCCAAGAAAATCTGCACCTGCTTCACCGGCTGATTTTGGAAGATTGGAAACGAGCGAACCTCGATTTGTTTACTAGTTTTACGGTGTTTCCCTCGTCGCGAATCACAATCTCTATGTTCCGATTCATACTTGCGCCGCATTGTAGAATTCCAGTGATTTTTAATAGCATTGTCCGTTCTACCAGGCAACAACTTGGCGATTTTCGCCCATTGATTACCAAGCGCTTGGTGCGCCTGGTAAATCAAATCATCTTCCTGTTCCGTCCAAGCCGTTTTCTTGATTTTGGGGTTCAGGTGGTTGTGCCAGCGTTCGCGACATTGCTTACCGATGCGACCCTTTAAATGCCGGGCGATAAGAGTCCATTTTTTGGCGCCGTATTTGTTCACCAGTTCGATTACCTTTTCGTCCTCCTGGAAAAAAGTATGTTTGTTTTAGTTCTACTAACTACAATTAATAATACGAGGTTTCCCATGTAAAGGCAGCAGACCGGAAATACAAAACCACGCAATTTGAACATCTGGGTGTCAGTGGACATCCAGAAATTTTCGACCATATGACGGTATAGCACAACCGGAAGGTGGATTAAGTTTAGTTTAGTTTCGATATGCTGAATAGTAATTGTGGGAAATAACTTTCGGTTAAGTCAATATTAACAAAATGTTTATGTATAATAATTTTTATTTGCATATTTTCCCTCTTATTAAATGTAAACAACTGATAAATAGGGGGAAAATGTGAGAGACAGAATAGCCCTTCAAGTTATTTTCCAGACCGACAAAACTGTGGTTTATTCATATATCATTCTAATTGTTTTGCGCTGATAAGAAGAGATCTGGTGCTGACCCCATGTGATAATTTATGTAACAAAAACAAAAATAAAATCCATACAACGTTGCAATTTATTTGCATTATCGATAACAATTTATGTTTACTCCATGAGCGCCGGTTAAGATAAAAAAATATTTCTAGATATTTTCGAATAAATTGTAATTTAAAAAAAAAACTTTATGAAAGATTAAAGGAAATTTGAAAAAAACATCTAACGCCACCACTAGGCTTAAATCTCTTACAGTTTTTGCAAAAAATCACATAAAAAGGACTGTGACAGTGAAAATAATTGTCACCTTTGTTATTCGCCAAAAAAATGTTTTAAGTATAAAATCACTGAGTTATCAGAAATAGAATGTCAGGAAGTGGATTAGTGACCAAACCTCACAAATTCGCATTTATCTCCTACAGTTTTGTAAAAAAAAAATTGCAAAAATCTTTTTATATGTTTAAAGGATTAAGATAAATTTTGGAACATTCCTTAGGTAAATTATGGTAAAAAAAAGTGGCCATCTCATTCGAAACGCACATCGTGGCCTGCGTGGCCCTGAACCTCATAAAACCCAAACGCAACTTAATCTTCTTTAGCCACAACAAACGTTTCGCATTCTATTATATAAGAATTTTTTACCAACACCACTAGTTGAAAAATTTACATTAAACACACCTACGAGTAAGCAAAAAAGCGATCCTTCCACTCAATTTAAATTACCCAATTGAAATAATATAATATAGTTCTTTGAAATGCCCATCAACGACTTCCGTGGCAATAAATTACAAAACTTAAAAGAATAATAAGATGTTAGATAATAATTGATAAAATATTCACGTGGTGTGTGTGTTGAAGCAAAAACTTGTTTGGCACAGATCTACAGTGCTAACGGTTGAGCCAAAATTTAAATTTTTTTCCCGTGGTTTGGTATGTGACCAGCATTAACATTTCGTGTAGATAACCTTGAAAACTATGCCGGCAATTCTCCGAGATGAAAAGCGAAAGTTTTTTTATACCACAACAACCAATAACAATTAATTTAAACAAATTATATTTCGGATAAATCTAGTTATCTAGTTGAGCAGTTGGGGGGCCCTTCATAGGTACCTCCTAGTGTCCTTTTTTGTCTGCACGGCAATTTTCTCCCCTGTTTGGAACGGGTGTGCGACGGAGCGTGGAGAGAGATGTTGAGCACAATAAAACAAAGCTAAGAAACCCTTCTAGTTACTACATACCGGTTCCCACAATAAGTGGAGAGACGCTGAGGCTGTAGGGCAATGCCCTAAACATCTAGTTGTTGAATTACGCGTGGAGGAAATTTTATTACGCAAATTTTTATTATTGAAATCGAGAAATGGAATTTTAAAGTAAATTATGTCTAGATTTTTTATCTAAATTTGTTCAATTTATCAGATAATAAAACATTTCAAAAAAGCATCTGGTAAAAAAAATTAGTTGAGAAATAAATGCGAAAAAACCAAACAAATAAATTCCTATTTTATGCTTTGAATATTCTACTAGAACCACACAAATTCCTTATTTATTATTTTGATAACTTTTACTACACACTAAACAACTCAAACGTGATTCTATGGGCGCCCCACATGATTAATTATGTCCCCACAAAAAATATCCTCAAGTTCTCACACACCTCTTTCGTCCAGGGCCCCTTAACCAGTTCCGGATTGACAACTTTAGTCCATCGCTGCTGACACTGCACATCAGATCGATCAGGAAAATGCTCCGCAATAATATCCCACTTTTCATTATACTCCTCAACCAACTGTTTTAAGCGTGCATCCTGAAACAACCATTAAAACATAAATTACAGGTGAAGTATGTACATTAAAAAAAATTCCTCACCTCCTCTTTGCTCCACCGTCCTTTATTAATGGACTTTTTTGTCCTGGTGTGAATGGAATCCTCAGCGGCTGCCGAGTCATCGGACTCGTCATTACCACTGTTGTCGATTTCCGAATCGTCTCTGTCTTTTTTGTAACTGGAACTGAAACAATTTCAGGAAATTAGCATTTTTGTGCGAATAGCGTTCCCACGGATTTGGTTTTTACGAGTTTACGCCAGAAAATTTTTAGTTAATCCTGAATAAGGGGGTTGGCTTGTCAACGAAATAATAATGTATAAAATTGCGTATGACAACAAAAGGTAGTTTGTGAGGTATTTTCTAAGGTTCCGGACCAGCTGCCACCGCAAAAGGAAATTGAAATGGTGGCTAATAAACTTGGATTAGACGGGACGATTATTTATTGGAGATGGGATGATGTAACACAACATAGAAAAAAATTTAAGTCTCCAGCAGATGACGGGGAATTAATATAAAAGGACTTTGGCCGGGCACAATTTTTAACTAATTGTCAAGATAAGAATGTAGGTTAGTACTATATTTTAACCGATTCCTAGACTATCTGCTGTACATACAGTAAAATTTATTTACTCAAGATTTCCAACACAAACACACCGCTTTTATTGTTTAATTACCTATGACCAAACCATGTGCCATATTTAATTTCCTCAGACAGGATTTCTTCCTTGCCCTATTATAATACCAAAACTTGGCCCCCTTGCTTTTGAATACAATTTCCCATAGTGTTAAAAACTGGTATGGGAATGTTCTATTTTCTATTCATCGGACTAATGTAGGGCAAGCACGAGAACCTAATGCAAATCTTCATCCACATATCTTTTACCTGATCTAATACAGATGGCAAGTTGTCGATTAAAATAGGGTGAAAAGGGGCGCGCAAGTGTGGGATAGATAAAAATTGCTTGAGTTATCAGTGCCACCTGATAAGAACAAATTTAGTCAAAATTTTTTAGACAATAGGACAGTAATAATAATAATAATTTTTTTACCTTGACATCGGAAGATAATCAGCAGCTTTAGATCAAAACATAAAGGGCCTAAATAACATATAATTTCCTCCTTCGTGGAGATATGCTTCGTATGCGCACTTAAGAACCAACTTCCGGTAATTGTCACGCATTTCCGTCAAATTTATAAAGTAATGATAAAAGGGGTTGCTTTTATATGCGCGATCTTATAAAAAAAGAAATTTATTATTACATTCAATTTGTTGGATGTATGAAACAACCAACTGTCCAGTGTTAATTAAATTAAATCCGTTACAGGAGAAAAAATTTAAAAGAGCATAGCAGATTGTTGGCGGATTTTATGAAAATGATATGGAGAGAGGCCATGTGTGGATCAGGTTATGGAGCAACAAGATGATTATTTACTTGAAGTGTAAACAAGATTACTAAAAACAGATTTGCCAACACAGTCTGGCATTTATACCATGAAAAGTTTCAATGTGCGTATAAAAAAGTGGCAGGAAAATACTTTTACTAAACTTGAATTTTTCTAATTCGCACTAATTAATTTAAGATTTTCTTACATCTTATAACATACTTCATGTCCGGCGTTTTTTAGTTTTTCTGGTGCTACTTCCACTAAAAAATTCAATCTTTTGAGACTAGAACGCGATTTATCAAGTCCGAACTACAGGGTGAGTCGCAAATAAGTGGGATATGCTTTACCTGTAAATATTAGACCTAAAACTAAAGTAAAAAGTTGTTATACTAAAATGTATAACTAAAAAGTTGTAAGCGTTTGAAGTTTCAGAAAAAAAAATTTTTTTGGTAATTACTTCTAAACTAATTGAATGAGAAGAACCAATTCTTGGTAGTTGCTAATGAATACCAAAGACCTTAAATTTGTGAAAATTTTGTTGAAATCAAACTTTAAGAAGATGGTTTTTTAAAGTAAGTAAAGTGTTTAACCTTCTGGAACTTTTTCGTCCTTAAAATATTAATTATAAAAAAAATTGCATTTAATAGGCAATTTAATTTGGAAACTTTTTCATCTCTTGTAAAGTTTTGATTAAACGCACCGTGAAGCTTTAAAAAATTAAAAACTAACAGCATATTTTTACTAAGTTTCAAAAAAACGACATCAAGTCTGCTGAGATTTAAAAGTTATTGACGGAAGACGGAGCTCCAACATATTAAGCACGTCCTGTGCGACATTAGCATATTGGCTATCAGTCACCAATCCTCAACGATGGATTGGCAGAGCCCCTGACGATGACGCTCCTGTAGCTCTTCTTTGCATTGAAAACCGAATTTTTTTAAAATATAAACTGTCTCTCGAACTTCATTGGCGTGTTGATCGATTCTCCTAAGCTCTTGAAGTAAAGGAATAGGTGCTGCATACACTTTTGATTTTAAATATCGCCAAGAAAAGAATTCAATTGCGTTTAGGTCAGGAGAACGTGGAGGCCATGCAACAGGAGCGTCAGGGCCTCTACCAATCCATTGTTGAGGATAGGTGACAGATAGCCAATGTCGCACAGGACGTGCATAATGTGCTGGAGGTCCGTCCTTCGTCATAACTTTTAAATCTCAGCATACTTGATGCTGTTTTTTTGAAACTTGGTAAAAACATGCTGTTAGTTTTTAATTTTTTAAAACTTAACGGTGCGTTTAATCAAAACTTTACAAGAGATCAAAAAGTTTTTAAATTAAATTGCGTATTAAATGCAATTTTTTTATAATTAAAATTTTAAGGACTAAAAAGTTCCAGAAGGTTAAACACTTTACTTACTTTAAAAAAACATCTTCTTAAAGTTTGATTTCAACAAAATTTTCACAAATTAAAGGCCGTTGCTATTCATTAGCAACTACCAAGAATTAGTTCTTCTCATTCAATTAGTTTAGAAGTTATTACCAAAAATTTTTTTTTTCTTAAACTTCAAACGCTTATAACTTTTTAGTATAACAACTTTTTGCTTCAATCGTCTCAGTTTTAGGCCTAGTATCTATAGGTAAAGCACGTCCCACTTATTGCAACTCACCCTGTATAACAGCTACTCTTATTACATACCAAAATAATTAAGCTTTACTTTTCAATTAAAATTTTAATGTCATGCTACATACAAACTGATACAAAAGCAAAACCACAATTGATACAAGAATGAAAACAGAAATCTCAGTCCAACCCAACATGAAAACTTACTCATATAGAGGTTTCTCTGTACAAAAATTTAATTCATCCTTGAAATAGTTTTTCATTATGAAACATGATGATGGATAAATTATTTGAAATTGTGTCAAATCTAAAATAATTCAGCCTACTAAAAAATTTCCAGGAATTTCTATTTTATATTCGAGTTAAAGTATTTTTTTTATTAAAGGCTGTACTTTACCTGCATTTTGTAAATGTATTTCCTATTTTATCTATTATTATTATTACTACATACTTAAAGTTTACTATAATATAAACCGCTAGGGTGACAAAACAATTATTCCAACGACAATAATTAGAGACACCTGAGTAGAAGCAATATACCTACTATTAATAGGTAGGTATTTCTTTAATTCAACCTGCTACACACTAATTTACATTTTGTTTCCGGATAATACCATCATTTCCTATTTGAGTTGTGCTTAGCAGATGCAATTAGTTCTAACTAATTTACTATACAAAGCTGTATTAATTCAAATTAGATACATTACTTTTAAAGGAAATTTCAAGAGTTACAATAATTTAATATTTAGGGTTTCAAAATTCAACAATATTATTTTACTGGGTTCGTTACACTTTATGTTAGTAGAAAAAAGTAAAATACAATGAGTCATACTTAAATAATACGAATATTTGGCGACATTTATTCATAAACATAGAAAATGTCTGTCCCAAAATTGTTAAAAAAATCCAGTGGCGCTCGTTTTATTACTACAAAATATAGAAGCGAAATTTTGGATTTATTCACACAGAATTGATTTAAATTTCATATTTATTTCTTTTTTATCCAGTACCAACACTTGAAACTTAGCTGAAGACATTTTTAGGTATTTTAGGAATATCTTGAAAATAAAACAATTTACGAAATTTTTTATTCTTTAACATTGGTTTAGAATTAAATTTTGAACGTATTTTGTTTGAACTTTTTTTTTAAATTCCGCCAAAAAAATTTCAAAAAACTATATTTATTAAAACACGTAATATTCGTCTTAAAATTTGATTATAATGAGTGGGACAAGGACAGATTTATGCGTACTGCAATAAGTGCGACAGAGACTTCCGAAAACTATTTGAAAATTGCTGGAAAAAGCCCAAAATTTACGAAATTTTTTATTTTGTAACATTGGTTTAGAATTAAATTTTGAACGTATTTTGTTTGAATATTTTTTAAATTCCATAAAAAAAAATTCAAAAAACGAGATTTATTAAAACACGTAAAATTTTCGTCCTAAAATTTGGTTATAATGAGTGGGACAAGGACAGATTTATGCGTATTACAATAAGTGCGACAGAGACTTCCGAAAACTATTTGAAAATTGCTGGAAAAAGCTCAAAATTTAAAGACGATTTTTACAGAAAGTTTAACTTAATTTCTTAAGGAAAAGTAATTGTAGTACTATATCGCATTGTATAAGAAAGTCATGCGTTGAACACATCAGATATTTTATAAAAGTAAAAGAAATGGAGCTTCTTGTATTTTACGCAAATTTCTAGGTGTGCCACCGACTCCTTTTTTTCTACAAAAATCGATACAGTTCCACTAAATTAGATCCCAAAATAAAACTGACGCAAACACTGTTTAAATTTGAATAACATCCCGGACCCCCGGCTCCGGACCTCGCAAGTTGTAAAAAACTAATCTATACCTTGAAAGGCGTAAAAACATCCAGCTCTTGAATGAATGAACGTGTGGGCCGCAAGTTATGCAAAGCAAACATAAAGCAAATTATTCCAAAGCCAAAACAAGTTTTCGCGCGCGTGAAATATTCCAAGAAGAAATTTTATGACCATCAATCTAAATGTATGATTGAAAACTAAAACCCATTTATGTAGACGAGTGATCACAATTATATATCATATTGTAAAAAGTGTTAAGAGGAAAAAATAAAAGCCACCCCGTTGTTCGCCACAAGCCACGGGGGTGTTTTGCAGCTGCTTTGGTCTCTCCCCCATATGGAACTGCGTGGGGTACTAACACTACAAAACAACACATCTGTACTTTATTTAATAAACTGCAAACCAAACGCGTATGAAAAATGAATGAAACAGATTTCAAGTTCACAAATCATCCACTGCCATCTGGAGCTTGAAAGGGAAAAATTGCCTCAGGTGCAACTCACCTTCAATATTCAAATTCGTTCTAATTAAATTGTTTTACAAAAAGAACATCTGCAAAATAATTAATTACACAGTAACTGAATTATTCATAAAACGAATCAATGAAACTTTCCCCACAAACAAACTTTTTTTGCACTTTTTCCCGATCATCAGGTGCATAATCCGCCCTTAGTTCATTAATCCTAGGCATCTAACTGTACTATTGGTTCAATGTCCAAAGCAGGCCTAGCGCCCACATCCCTTAAGACAGGTGCAAATACTATAGGAACCACATATGTCGATTATGTGGAGGAGCACGTGCCTTTCTCATTTAGGTACTTCCTAAGTCAAAGACCCATTTTATATATGACTGTATAGTGTATTGTCTGCCTGTTCTTTTCTTCTTATTAGATAGTTTCTAACTTATGACACGACAGTTGGTGGCCCTCCTCTATGCAACATGTGTAATTAAAAATTTATTGGGGTTTGGAATTAAATTCTGGGGTATTTTAATTAAAGCTTGTATAATATCCGCAGAAATTCGATGATATAAGCATTTAAACTCCAAAACCATTTTTCTCTTAATCGTCAATTCCATCCTTCCCCTCCCTCGTTTTTCCCACACATTCGCCAAAAACTCACCCTCAAAATCACTGTCAACAAGTACAACAAAATTTTAAAAAATATCACATCGGATACATTCCCACGAATCCACGTATGTATATAAATAAAATCTCTACCATTGGTACTTACATCACATCAGGTACGACCCTATTTTAAATCTTTAATCATTAATTTTGATAGAAGGGAACTAAGAGCAGAGGGTAGTCGTGTATGACGTTCAACCCCTCTAGTTTTACTTCTATTCAACTAGGATGATGGGTAGTGTTTTCTATTAAAATTTTTGTATTATAAAGTTGGACTCAGATAGTTTATTACCTTTTGTCCATTCCGGTTTCTCCTGGAGCTTTGAAACAAAGCTGCAGGACTTGGAACTAAAGGATGTTCCGGACTAAATGAGCATTGAAGCGTGTATCCTTGCTTCATGTCTTAACGCCCCTACGCGCAAGAAATCTACTCTATCAACTGAGAAGTCCAAAAAAATTATTTGTAGCTAGTTTGGATTATTTGTTGTGATAATTGTAATGATGGCATTGTCCGATTGAATATGGTTGATGAAGCCGCGACTAAGCGAGGATATCGATCAAGCTAGGGTAAGCCATCTGCCAGAGGGGATTCTAGGGACACCTGCCAGGCCCGCATGTGACCCCTCACATGTGCATATATTATAAAAAGCACTCTACACTTTCGTCATTACGCCTGATAAGTGAAAAAACTACTTTGGGGTGACCTGTGGAAACTAGCTCGGAAAATCGATAAACCTCAAGCAGGGACGCTTTTCTGGCTCTGTTGTGGATTCTTCAGGTAAGGACAGAAAAATTGACTAATCCCACTTCTGCTATCTAAATAAATAAAGACTGAACTTTAGGTGACTGTCTTTTCCAATTTCCAAACACATCTACATTTTTTGTTTAGGACATCCCCACAGACAATTTGTTGTATTGATTAATTCCCAGACGCCATATGCCCATTTGTACCCCTAAAACTACGCCTGATGTCTGAGCCACAACTACCCTATCCTATATATCATAGGAAATAGTACCCAACTCCATCCACTAAGTAAACTCCTTGCAGGGCAACGGAGGGTAACACCCCAAGTTATCGCAAGATGTTAAGAAACATACATAATATCAATGAATTCTTTAATACACACACACACACGGAAGGTAGACGCGTGCCTTTAGAACAGCTGCTAGGAACAAACGGGTCCTTTTCCATTGTAAACGCAGACATATCGCGATTTACAAAGAAGTTTTTGGCAAGCCAGTTCCGTCATCTTAAAATAGGGGAATTCCCTTCCTTGGACCCTTGCGATGTAATATTAGGCAGATTTTCACTCAGACGTACATCGAAAATCGACTCTGTCAATTTTTTTGTGTTGTAGTCAGCTGGAGATGGTCCAAACTGGACTTGGGTCAAAGTTTGGAGGGTCAGCGAGAAGATATTGAAAGGTTACTGGAGCGTATTGTGGGGACATTTTAGAATAGAGCGGGAATTATTTTCTACTGATGACCTTGAATTAAAATAAATCCTGCAGAGGATAAACCTCACTTTGTCCGATGGGCTCAAGTTCTCATTATTTTATTTAAAGTATGCTTAAAAAATAAGCTAAAAAGTTCTGTATCTAAAGGTTCTGAGCTCAAAAGATTATTAATAAAAATATTCAGATCGTGGCCTTTGAAGAGAGTTAAAGATGATGGTAAACTTAGGCAAATTACGATTAAAACAAGGTACAACGTGTTAAGGAGTTGTAAGAGAAATTAGGATAATTTCACATAATTATATCCACCTTATTTTATTATTTAGGATTTTGGGAAACTAACTAGACGTTTCTCCAAATAATTTGCACATTTTATAAAAAATTCCACTAGTTCTATTGGCAATACAATACTAGGTGTGTACAATATTAAAAACGTGCAAACTATTGTAATTGTAATTTTATTCCTACCCACATTCTAACAATTTCAGTTGAAATATTTCAAATACAAGCCTCCTATTGGCATGTTTAAATCTGTAAACAAATTTGAACTGCCTCTTAAAGGATGATGTCATAATATCTAACCGACGTCTCATTATCTTATTATACAATCATATATTAGAAAAGCACATGTAAAATTTGCAAGGTCCTGCGAAATTATAACAATAATAATAGAGCATTGTATGTTTGTGCTTGCTTATAAAAGGGATTTGTTGAGTTGACTCTATTTCTATGTTGTTTTTGTACCAGAAAAGCTGAGAAATTATTTGACACTCAAGTAGACTTTGTTGCCATACCATGCGCTATTTTTACCTGGCGTTTTTTGTCGGAAAAATTCCTACTTATTTCTGGCGCCATTTTGTAAACAAAGCGCATTTTCGGCCCTTAGCGTGTACCAAGACACATTCATGCATGAAAGAAACCAGAATCACATTCCAGACACAGAGCCAGGCTGACCCTTACAAAACGCCTCATCACTCAAGTACATCTCAACAAAAAAAACCTAAAATTACTTACAAGTCCCGTTCATGACTATGATAATAGCTGGCCATATCCTTCCACGAGCCCCGTGGGGCCACAGCACACACGCAACTCACACGCCGTGTTTATAACAATTATTCACTTTTTAGTTAGTTGGGGGCTAACCGAATCCGAACTCGCGGCAAAGCTGAACTGACAACAGCCAGAGCGACCGACATAAACCTGCTTTTCTGAACTACTGGTTGGATAATGCGCGGGCGCACTGCGTTGTTGGGAGCAAGCGCAGGGGGACTTTGGGTGAACCAGGGGGTGGTCGGATGGAAAAATTGAGTTTTTTATTTTGGCGCTTCGGCGAAGGCAGATGGGCGGCGTCTTCCGATGTTACGTAAGTTGGGGACTGTGACTCAACACACATGGAGCCCAGAGGGGCGCCCTATGGTACTTCCACTTGTTTACACAGACAATTTTGAAGGTTTCTAGTAAGAATGCTCGGAAATTAGGATTTGATTACACAAATACCTCCAAATTCATGATTTTCCTTTATTCACGTGGAGTTTGGTTGAATTTTCACGGTTTTGTGACTAAAATGAACAAATTTCATTTTTTGGTTTCTATATCTAGTTTCTGCTACATACCCCACTCTGATCAAAATGTCATCTAAGCAGCCCATTTCTTGACTCTTTTAACTGCATTGTAGTAGATTTTATTACAAATTTTCGATTTCCATTTAAAAAATACTTGATACGGGCCTGATATAAACCACATGCCTATAAAATCATAGTTATCCGAGAAAATACAAAAAATCTTGGAAAATCATTAGAATAAAACTTACATACATCAATCTGCAGATGTTTTTAGCAAGAAATTGGGTTTTCTTTGCATAATCTAAAACAGTTTTTAGCAAAATGCCAACAGCATCCAACACTAGAATTTTAAGATAATATTTTAATAAGATTATTGATACGACAGTATTACCTGTGTCCTGTGTGAAGTTATAGAAACTATTTTCTCTCCTAATATCAAAATATTCAATACAACTAAAAGCTTGGGCTTAAAAATTCAAACATTTTCCCGGCAATTCCGCCATTTTGGACATTTCTCTTTCTGTTACAGTACTACGCTAGTCAAATTATGACTCAATATTATTAATAATTTTATGAAAACTGTAATTTAGATTACTTTAGTTTGAGTAACCTCCAACAGATGGCGATATTCCAAATGCCGTAATAGAGTCCCTAAATAATGTTGTATAGAGTCCCTAAGAAATTTAAGGATTTTATTCCCGAAATAATCCAACTACTCTGAGCGCTCCGCCACTGGACCACTTCAAAATCCCCCCACTCAAAAATCAACAACAAGTTGTCTAGTGGGATTTCCGAAGCATGGCTGCCAACATACCAGACGCTGGTCCACCAACAGGTTGACATTTATCGTTTGGTTCGTTGTTGGTAGGTGTAACTTCACAAGTTTAGTTAAGATCTATATTTATTTACCGACCCTATTTTTACACGGTAGTAGTTGAATAAGGTCACATTATATATTAATTTTTCCGGACACAGTTTCAATAGAATGGCAAATTTTCAAACCTACAAATTAGTTATTGTCGGTGGCGGTGGTGTTGGAAAATCTGCAATAACTTTACAGTTTATCCAGGTAAATTATTACTAACGTTTATTTATAATTTACAAACAGGGATTGTTGTAATCTTATCAATAAATCATCGTTTATTAGGTGTAAATCCATCAGATGGTAACCTATAAAGTTATTTATGCTATCTGTATATGGTATGTTTAATAATAATTTGTAATATAACCTTGTCTGAATCCTACACAAAAAACCCATCAACCGATTTCTAGTTTAAGTTTATTTATTTTCTACAGAGCTATTTCGTAACTGATTACGATCCTACTATAGAAGATTCATACACCAAACAATGTGTAATAGACGATATTCCAGCCAAATTAGACAGTGAGTAATCATTTTAATGATAACAAGTTATTTTTAACAAAAAAATGTATTTTTAGTTTTAGATACGGCTGGACAGGAAGAATTCAGTGCCATGAGGGAACAATACATGCGATCAGGTGAAGGTTTCCTGCTTGTATTTTCCGTCACAGAACGCCCAAGTTTCGACGAAATTTACAAATTTCACAAGCAAATTTTACGAGTGAAAGATCGGGACGAATTTCCAATGCTTATGGTTGGAAATAAGGTGGGAAATCAAGCTAAAAAAGCGTGGTAGTTAATTTGTGGGTTTTAGGTTGACTTGGAGCACCAGAGAGTGGTATGGCAGGAGGAGGCGCAACAAATGGCCAGGCATCTGAAAATCCCGTATATTGAATGTAGTGCCAAAATGCGAATGAATGTGGACAATGCTTTCTATGAATTAGTTCGTGTTGTTCGTAAATTTCAATTGTCTGAGCGACCGCCTTTGAAACCTAATTACATTAAGAGGAACAAGAAAAAATGTGTTATACTATAAGTAGTCTTTTGGTATGTTGCCGTATCATTGTTAAAACATCACATTATTTTAGCTAAGAAAATATTTTTGTAAATAACAGACCACAAAGACAAATACATATTTTGTAACATATCCAAATAAACACACACACAAATTATCTGGAGTACCTAAAATTCTAAACAATGATTCAACACATATTACATAAAGAGTCGGTTTTTTCTTCCAAGTTAAATTGAGGTGAATTTACTTGATCGGATACAAAACCAGCCCTTATTCTAAATGTACATACTATACCACTTTGTTTTCTTATTTACTAATTAGTGTAGGTTTTGAACTCCTTAAAAGCTTGTGGTAAACAACAATTTATTTTGGTGCACAAATAGGGGGCCACAATATTTTAAGGAAGCTTTCGGGAAGATAACTTGTAAAGTTAAATATGTACCTACTGCAAATCTTTACAAATTACTTTCCTTAAATTTTATTTTCAATTGCAGAACTAATTTCTTTTACCTACTGCACTGTTAGAGTGAAAAAAACACCAATTTTATTTTTATATGAATTCTATTTTTCTAAAGATAATCCAATACCACCAATAATAATAATGTATATGCTAGATCTTAACATACGCAGTTATTATTTTAGGTTTGTTCATTCAGATCTCGCATTACAAGGAAACTGCGGTTTTTTTGTCTGTGTACCAATGCATCACTCTGTATGTGATGAAAAAGAAGTAACTTTTGCGATTTGTTTAAATCGACAATAAAAAAATCAGATGAAAATAATTTATCCAAAAGATTACTTCTTTCCAATTTTTTTTGTATAGTATTAAAGAGATTCTACGAAAAGGCACTGCCATCTATACATGTAAGGTTATTAGGCAGGATTTTATTAACCTCGAGGGTGTCAATTAATAATTCTAATTAAAAGGAATGTATGTCTAATATTGTGGTTACTATTTAACTAATAAAGCGTTAAATTTGTTTTTGAAATAATAATTCAGTTTTCTAGCAAATTGACGCACCATTTTCGTACAAATTAAATGTTTTAAATCTTGTTGACTCATAATATACGCTTTTGATTATCCGCTTGAAAATAATCGAAATTGGCTTCATTTTTGTAGACAATCAGTGGATATTTTCTTTCTGTTTAAGTTTGCATAAATGTACGTACAATAACCGTATAACCTCTGGTGCTATTTTTATGATAATTATATTATTTAAAAAAAGAAATATATAAAACGTGTTCTATGTATAACATTTTATTATTAATAAATGTTTAATGTAAAAGAAACTGCGTCTTATTATCTCTCACAACCCGTACTTATATAACTATTTTATTTTAATAAATAAACAAACCAGTAAACTTAATGTGTGTACGGTTTTTTCACATGGTACAGCCCCATTAGTGCATCTTGAAGCGCTCGCATGCAAGCGATATTCGCTTTAAATCCACCAGCTCTCTCCTGTTCAGTTTCCACTCTAACATGGTTGATATACCCCTTTTCAACCAGCTCGCCTTCTGAAGGGGGTTGCGGACCATCCGAAGGAAAAACGATCGGTTTGTAACTGTACAGCGGTCCTTCATCTGAAGGCACCGGCAAAAATGTTGCTGTATTCGGCTGCCGACCAAACTTAATCCCAGTGGAAAATTGAGTGATTTTACTCGGCGGCTGTTTCGCCTTCTCTTCCTTAGCCTCCTTGGCTTGTTGAGCGAAAGTTTCCAGGATGTTTTGTGCGTTGGCGTTGGAAAACATCAACTCGTCTATCAACGCCTCCTTTTCGAGGATTTTCTTCTTTTTAGCCTCAATTTCTTCTTGTTTTTGTTCTAATTTACGCGCCTCTTCCAAGTGCTTCTCCATTTCAAGCATCTCTTCCAACTCATACTCCTCACGACCCAATTTACTTTTATTTTTCAATATATGTTCTCTATTATCTCGTTTATATTGATCGATTTTTTTGTTGGTGTTTACAATGTCAATGTTGTTGCATAGATTGTAGATTATCGTTTCGACTTCCTCCAAATAGTTGTTATATTCTATCAGCGAGCTAAAATCGTCTTCCTTTTTGTTGAAGTCTCGTAAAATGCGTTTTCTAATGTCCACTTCTTTTTCCACGGTGGGATCTTCGAACATTTGTATGCGGAAATTGTTCCGGCGTAATGGAATGGAACATTCTGGACACGATCCGGAGCCTACAATAAATTTATTAGAACTGTTGTGCGATTTTTAAGCGATTAAGTTGTACCTTTGAGGAAAAGTAAATCAACGCAACTTTCACATAATCCATGTCCACAGACATTCACCATCATTTTCAGTGAGGGGTTTTGAAATTTCGTTGTCCTGCATCGCGGACAAGTAAAATCATCCATGTTTTATATGTGTTTTGGAGGAAATTAAATACAAATTGCATCGGTAATAATTTTTTTGAGGTTAACACTTTTCAGGTATTCTGCAAAGTAGATTCCAGCTTTACCGACTAAAGTTAGGCAACACACAATACACAAACGAATCTACTGCAGTAAAATAAGTTGCCTACGTTGCAGGGGATCCAATTTATTTCTTAGTAATTGTAATTAATTACATGGTGAAAACACAAAGTATCAACGTAGTTTTATGTATTTGAGAGATAATTAAATAGGAATTATATAAAAATAGTGCTTTGTTTGAGATTTATAATTACTCTTCTTCTCCTGCGCTCTCAAAGTAGTTTCCATCCTTACCGATTTGCTACAAATATAGGCAACACACAATACGACGTGGAGTAAAATAAGTTGCCTGTAATTCAGGGAACAACATTTATTAATTTAAAAAAATCTGATCGAAAAATAATTATCTGAGTTTGTTTATAGTTTTTTATTATTCAAAATGCCATAGTTAATTTATGGAAGGTAATAAAAATGCAAATGCTTTCAAGTGGTATATTTCATTGCAATAAATTAGAATTGATAACAAATTTAGATTAAATTATATCAGTAAATCACCGAGCTATCACAAAAAAAAATCAAAAAATATATTATACAAATAAAAAGAATAAATCCTCTTTTACTTAATGAGAGCCTACATAATGTTACAATAATAGCTAACTTATCTAACGGAATTATCTATTGGTAGTATCTTTATATCACATTTACCAACAGCCTTTATTTTATAAAGAAAATAAAACATATCTAAAAGTACGGAAAAAATTCGGATATAAGCAGCACAGAAGCGATCCCTAAAACATTTTCATCATTATTATATTTTTGCCTAAAACAATTTTAAAATAGAATCTAATTGTTTGATATTCATAATATATCTCCATTACATTGAAAGCTAGAGTACAATAACAGTTTCGTGTATTTTATCGCTTTATTTTTTGTATAAATGCAATTATTAAGTAGTTACGGAAACATGGATTTTTTAAGTTTAAGTTTCAGTTAACTCTTCTAACTCATCTATAACAGGAACTGGATCTCTCCAATAGACAAACTGGGAATAATCATTCGCTGCATCTTGTAGTGGAGGAAACAGCTGGTCAACGATGTAACTCATGTTGAAATAACTGCAAAAAACGGAAAATCGATTGGAACACACAAACAAAGAAGTTCACTTGTGCTTGATTGATTTTATTAGTCACAAAACAAAGCATATAATTTTAAAGCTTTACTAATAAATAAATAAATAAATAAATAAAAGAATGAAATTACGTAGTTTACTGATCATAAAAGCAAATTAACACTATAAAAACATTCTAATTTTATCTCACTTTAAATCAAACCAAGCAATGTGTATTTGTTATCTGTATTATTAAATTACTCAAACTCAAACGCGTTTTCTAACAAACACTCACTTGCTTACCATTTTTAGTACAACGTGCTGAACCTTGCAGGTAAAACAGTGTAAGAGGTATTTTTTCCATAAATTTAGATAAAATATTTGTACCAAATAAAAACACACATATGTATTTCATCTTAATAAATAAAGCTGGAATGAGAGAGCTAATGTTTTGTTTAGTGTTAAACCCTGGTTAGTCATGATTATGATTAAAGATATGTCATGCGAAAGCCCATGAAGCGTTCGATAAAACACATATGTTTACTAATAACTAGTTATGCACAGATCAGAGAAAAACTGCTATCAATCAGTCCATTTATATAATACCATTAAAAAAAAATCAGTCAGTCTCATTATTGTGTATAATTAGCTAGAGAAATTCCGAATCACTATAATCGGAATCAAATTCATCTAAATCATCATAAATTTTGTCTAAAAGTGGAGGAAATACGTCATTGACTACCAGTGACTGGCCGGTGTAACTGCAAAATTAAATAAGATAACTCGAACATGCCCGCAAAATAAAATAACACCCACAAAAAATATCCTTAATCCAAACTATGTACTCACCTGGACTGGAAAGTCTGCGTTAACTCATGCTTTAGTTCACCTTTCGGATTTATAGTAAATATTCTCACAATTGGTATACCTACAGCACGATAGGCCCACACATCCTAAAACCAAACAATCAAAACCTCACTTTAAACTTAAACACCCCTAAAAAACTCACGTTGATTCGATTTCCGTACCCCGCATAAAACGGATTGGACTCAGTTGGGAACAACGCTTTTATATCACTCATACAAGAAATTTTAAACTGCTCCGGTTTCTTCTCTATAACCTCCCGATGAAAGGCGGTAATCAACGAGGTTGGATTGAGCAAAATCGGCCCATCCGGCATGCTTAAATCCCCTTGTCTTATAGATTTGAGATACTCGCGAGTTGTGCGGGCTTGTCCAATTGCTCTTGCGCTCAAGTACAACAGTTTATAACCGTTGTCTTTGATTTTGTTGAAGAGTTGGGCCACGCCGGATTGAGCCCAGTCTTTTCCCACAATTGGCAGTATATGCCCCAAAACATCAGACCTAAAAAATCCATCATAGACTCTACAGTTACTCAAATTAAAACCAATTACTTTGTAATAGTTCCGTCGATGTCGGATATGACGATCTTGTCATCCCACTTCCACTTGTAGATGTGGCATTGACAGCGAGTTGTACCTTGATAGGCCGTAGTCACGCTAAACTCCACTTCGTTCACACCATCACGCAAATTCAAAGACTCCTATACGACAAGAAAAACATCAGAAATTAACCACTAAACAACTAGCCTAACTCACAATTTGCCTGGTACTAAGCCGCAAGGTTTTCCTACACTTATCAGAGCCTGTGCTCTTTGGTGACAGCGATTCATCCTGGTACTCTTCCGGACTGACAGGTGCGCTTCCAGATTCTTCAACTAAAACCACAAATTGCAATATACAAATAAAACTAGCTTAAATTAGTTAAGTACATTTAGTTGTCTTGTCATCTGTTATAGTTTCTTTGACGCCGGATACATCTAGACTAGTGGAAACTTCTGGGGCTGGGGTGGTTTCCCTGGAAATTCCCCTGCGTCGCCAGCTGGGCCACCACGATCTCGACGCGGTTTCCGGTTTTGGTTCCTCTTTATTTTGCACGTTGCTTGGCATATGCGCGTTGCAGAGTTGGTCTACTGAAGTCTAGAAAAGAACAGTTTGGTAGGAAGTTTATAGAAAAAATTAGCACGTGAAGATTTGTGGAATAAATAAAAAACGGGGTTCTAACTCAGTTAATTTACCTTGTAATCTTGAAGTTGTGGAAACTATACGAAGAAAAGACAGAGGAAAAACGAATGAATTAAATTTTTTTTGTGACAACTTCAGAGTAAAATGAATTTTCTAGGACTTTTTTAGTGGGCGTAATTATTTATTTATAGAACCTGAACTTACGGGAAGAAGAGGCCGCCCATAGATCATAATACTGGCAATAATAGGCGCCGCCACTTTCCACGTGTAATGCTTCCCATGAATCTTCACCACAATATCGCGATTTTCCAGCATATTCGGATTGTTGCACAGATCGGTGAAATCCACCCGATGCTCCGCAAACCTCTCCTCATTAGGCTCCGGATCCCATCCACAAAGCGACAGGAAAATATCCTGGGAATAAACTTGCACCCTACCAAAACCCAAAATCAAAATCCTACTAGCAATCCCACTGAATGCTTACAATTTGTTTTGTTGCTCCTCAAAATCCGAGTCAATGGACTTGCACCCTTCCGCACTGTTGGGACTTTGCGTCAAAGACGGACCATTTCCTGATTCACAATCCATGTCGGCATCTGAATGTTATATTACAACACTTAAATACATTATGCGACAAGCACTAAGACTACACGAGCAAACGGAAGAAGCAAGCACAACAATTAGTTCCCAAAGTTACCTGTGTGGCTTTTATCCTTGGATTTATTAAAGTAGATTTCAGCTACTTCTGGATTTACCGATGTTATATCCGAGAGGTACATCCCGCCTTGCAGTTGGTTTTGTGTACCATGTTTCTGCTTCATAAAGGAGAACATGCCGCTCAACATGGATTTGTGCTCCTCTTTGCTGGGGTTTTCACTGGTGGGGCTGCTGGTTTGCGAGACGCTAGGAAACCCACCCCATTCCCAGCTTTTCGAACCTTCGTTTGCGTCTGTATCTTCTAAAACTGTCACAGTTAAATAAACTAAATATTTAATATTGAATAAACTAGCGTACCTTTCCGACATTTCACCTCGAATTCCGAGTCTGATTGCACGGATTCAATATGAACAGGCGAACCAGCTCTAGAATCAGCATTGCTAGTTGTTAGCTCAGTATCGCTGAAGAAGTGAAAATCAGCGTCGATCATCTTTATATTAGAAGCATCAGTGGAAATTGGAATTGGAACAGTTTCGTTTTTTCTACAAATAAACAAAATTAATCTGGAAATTCTGCGGTTATTTCTCGCTGTGTTACTGTGCGTCCTTCAACTCAGCTTCCGATGAATTACTATCCAAAGAACTACGATCCGTTGCCGAATTTTCCACAGTATCCGACGCCTGACTCGTGGTCAACTGATTAATACTAGACGATTTGCGTGGGGCGTTTTTCCGGCGCATTTTTTTCCGCTTCTTCTTACTGCTTTTACTTTCAGTGCTCGGCTGCTCTTGTGTCGGTGTTACCACTAGACTTTCCGCCTTACTAGTGTCTAAATCTAAACTATCCATTTTGAATATCGTCTCGGATATATCAATGCTCTTACTGAGATCCTCGCTACTGAGCTTGTTGGACTGGATGGACAAAGTCATGTCTTCTGTTGAATTTTCCCCAACTTCTATATTGCCGAGGCCAATTTGTCGTTTCAGGAAGTTTCGCTCCCTAGTTTTGCTGTTTTCATTGTCGTCGGTGTATCTACGTTTGGAATAATCGTTCACTTGGTTTTCTATATCTTTGGTTAAATCGAAGCTTCTTCTACGAATGCCCTGTGGAATAATAAAATTAACAGTAGTAGTTTTTTTATTAGTTTCCTAAAAAAATTTTACTTGTGATTTGATCATGTCCTCAAATTCAGACACAGGTATCGGTGAAGTAGCTAGATGCTCTGGAATTTCATTTTCGTCGTCTTCTAATTCTTCAACGAAGAACGCTTCGCCGCTTTCCCCAAGTTTCATGTGAATATCCTGGGATTCCCCATTTATTTCTATATCAACCTTTAATTTAAAATTAAAATAAATATAAACACAACAACACGGCTGAAATAATGTTATTTAATTTGAGTAAATGTTTTATTATCCTGGCTGGTCGTAAATAAACCATAAAAGAATATGCAAGTGTCCTGTGATTAAGTGCTAAATAAACACTTGGTTATATTCTATTATTATTCATACATTCATATGGTCGACAAATGCCCACTCAAAGATGACGTCGTTTTTAAATACGAGTACTTAAACGAAACGAATCTAAAGAACCTGCAAAATGATTGCGTAATTTGATGTAAAAATATACAATAAGGCCCCGTATTTGTAGTAATAAAATTCAGAATAATAAATAAAATTCTGTGGTGAAGCTAAGTAAAAAATTCTTAATTATTTCTATTTATATTTATTACATTCTCAAATTAACAATTTGCACTTTCGTTTATTCAGCTGTACGAAATTCAATATTTTTTATAGCCTCACAGGTATAAATCTTTTTTATTTATTAGTTTATTACCCAAGTATTTATGACGAATATTAACCCAATTTTAGTTAAAATAAAATCTAATGTTACATAAGGCATTTCTTAAAAAATTTTGCGATAAAATTATCATCAGCCAAAACTACAATTTACTAGTTTTTCGCTTATAAGGACAAACTTACGTAAAAATCATGTGAATACTTTTTTGTTATACTCTAAAAAGTCTTTATAAAATCCTACCACAAGTTTTTGGGCTCAAAATAATTCGATTGAACCAAACTTACCTTAGTCCAAAAGTCCTTCCTTACTGAGTTACAGGGCGCTAAGAAATATCTTTCCAAATCGTTTTTTAAGTATATCTACAGAACGGTTTAAAGTAGAGACTTGAAATTTGGTGGGTTAATAAGTCTATAAGGAAGCTACAATGTGATGGTATTACAACCAAAATAATATTGTTCAGTGTCGTACTTATAGGGGGGACTCAGTGTTTTTTTGGATATTTTTTGTAGGGTATTGGATTTTTTTACAAAATAACACGAATTATGATAGATACGCTCAAGACACGTAAAAAAGGTATACTTGATTGACTTACGTTAACTCAACTGTTTGCGAGATATTTAACTTCGAAAATTTTTTTGCTATAAAAACAATTTGTGATTTACCCTGTAAAGTAAAAAATATTGGGTCACTATAATACAGCTGATTCTACGTCCAAAACTAAGCATAAATGGTTGTAGAATAAACCGACCCCCAAAAATGTTTCGTTACTAAAATACAGGGTGTTGAAAATATGTATTTTTTTTTGCCCCTGTATCTTTTTTAGGTATATCTACAGAACGGTATAAGATAGAAATTATGCTTAGTCTTGGACGTAGAATGAGCCGTATTAGAGTGACCCAATATTTTTGACTTTACAGGGTGTCACAAATTGTCGTTTTAATAGCAAAAAAATTTTCAAAGTGAAATATCTCGCAAACAGTTGAGTTAATGCAAATCAAACAAGTATACCTTTTTTACGTGTCTTGAGCGTATCTATCATAATTCTTATTATTTTGTAAAAAAATTTAATCTCCTACAAAAATTATTCAAAAAAACCCTGAGACCTCTTCGATAAGTACGCCACTGACAATATTATTTTGGTTCTAATACCAACAAATTGTAGCTTCATTATAGACTTATTAACCCATCAAATTTCAAATCTCTACTTTAAACCGTTCTGTAAATATACTTAAAAAACGATTTGGAAAGATATTTTTTAGCGCCCTGTAACTCAGTAAGGAAGGACTTTTGGACTAAGGTATGTTTGGATCAATCGAATTATTTTAAGCCCAAAAACTTGTGGTAGGATTTTGTAGTTAAAAAATTATTTGGAAAAATATTTTTTAGCGAACTGTAACTCAGTAAGGAAGAACTTTTGGACTAAGGACCAAAAACTTGTGGTAGGATTTTGTAAAGACCTTTTAGAGACACCCTGTATATAAAATTCTACGTGAAATTAGATGAAAATAAAACCGAAAATACAGCAGACTTAAAAATGCTTAAATTAAAACTAGCTTGAATTTTGTATTATTTTTTCCTTTGGTTCAGGCAACAAAAACGCACATACAATTTAAAGTAAGCTAAATTCCGAGAAAAATAACCAATGGAAAAATTTCCTAGAACTAACAGACTCTAACTTATAGTGCTTCATAAATTATCTGATTAGTTTTGCAGATCGCATTTTAACGCATCATAACTTCGCATCCTCTAGTCGTAGAAAGTTTTCCGATATTAGCTTATTTTTCTCGTCATTTAATGTATTTATAAAATCATTTTCATTGGCTGATGCATAGGAAAAAAATTCCGAGAACAAGAGTAAAAAATACGAAATTTCAGCAACTTTTAACATTTACGCTGTACCTCTAGTTGTAGTTATTGTATAGGGATTATTTTACCCTTATTTTACACAGAATTTTATTCGTAACAAAAAAGTATATTAGACACTTTCACGTAGCTTGTACCATATTTTTTTTAAAAAGGAAAGTTACCGTTTAGTTATTTTTAAGCATTATCTTTTATTATTTCCATTTATTGATTAAACACACTTCGACAAGTGCACAAAGCAAATAATCACCATTGCCCCCCTCCAACGAATACGTTATAAAACAAATAATAAAAAGTCAACGGTCATTGAACAAAACGTTTCACATATTTTGCAATAAAATTCAAGGTTAATAATAATTCAAGTACCGACTAGTATAAATTATAACAATGTTAACAAAATTGTGGATTTTGAAACTGGGGGTACTTGAACATTGCCTTTTATAGACAAGCAGGCATTGTCATTTAATAATAAACAATTATCGAGAAATATGTGTATCATTTAAAGTTAAACAATGAAAAGATAATAACACCTATTCAGATTAAAGGTCAAAAATTTTATAAAAACATTTACATAAAATGCGTTCCAAAATTTCCTTACCACTTTTTCCTTGCTCCTCAACACCCCCAATTTCCCAAACCGAACATGAAACGGTGAACAATTATAACTTCCATCCGGTTGTTCCACCACAATCACATCAATAGCACCCGTTAACGTTGCACCGTTAATGTCGTTATAAAAATCCTTAAAATTGGAGAACATTTTCATCACTCCGTGCATGTCTGTTGAGGGATAGTTTACTTATATTAAAAAAAATAATTTTACACCACACTTTATTTCTTCGTAGTAAACGCGTTTATCACAGTCATTTAAAATGTGAAACTTGTTTCAAGTGCAGTTCAAGAATGAGCCAGGCAAATGTATTGTTTACTATTTTTATACTTTGTTTATTTTTCGAAGCTACTAGCAAGCACATGTGGCTTGCGCAGAATCTGAAACAATAACAAATAAGGGCGTCATAACATTTATTATTAATAATTGCAAAATTATTTATTAGTCGTTATGTAACCAAGATAATACAGTTTTTGCGTCGATAATTTATATTAAAGTACCTCAGATAAAACCTCTCTTTGTTTTGGAAATAATCCAAAACCAAAACGCAACTATTACCCCGAATTTACCCCACTTGCACGTGCTGATTTCCTTCCTTTAACAAACACTCAAAAAAATTATTCCAATTTATAAAAACAAATCCCAGCCACGTAAACAACGATTTTTGTTATTGTTGTTTTGTCCTTCAAGTTACAAATAAACAACGTACTTCTGATTTTGGATAAAACGCTGATTGATAAAGTGAAACAATTTAATTAAAAGTCTTTGAAAGGTTTAAAGCACTTGGATTGTGACGAAAAAATTATATAACTATTGCATTAGAAGTTCGCGTTATTATATCTTTACTATGGCTTTCTCTTTTACGAATACACTAATAATAATTATAGAGGATAAAAACAAACTGCAAAATTGCATTTGCATTCTATGATTTAGTTTTCACATTCGAGCAGTTTCTAGTTTATTTAAAGCTATTAAACTTTATCTCCGAATACGAAATCACCATATGAAATAAAAGTCCAACACATGACTTTCTTATACGATGCGATATACAGGGTGTCTCTAAAAGGTTTTTACAAAATCCTACCACAAGTTTTTGGGCTCAAAATAATTCGTTTAAACCAAATATACCTTAGTCCAAAAGTTCTTCGTTACTGAGTTACAGGGCGCTAAAAAATATTTTTCCAAATAATTTTTTAACTATATCTACAGAACGGTTTAAAGTAGAGATTTGAAATTTGGTGGGTTAATAAGTCTATAAGGAAGCTACAATTTGTTAGTATTAGAACCAAATTAATATTGTTCAGTGGCGTACTTATCGAAGAGGTCTTTTTGAATAATTTTTGTAGGGGATTAAATTTTTTTACAAAATAATAAGAATTATGATAGATACGCTCAAGACACGTAAAAAAGGTATACTTGTTTGACTTGCATTAACTCAACTGTTTGCGAGATATTTCACTTTGAAAATTTTTTTGCTATTAAAACGACAATTTGTGACACCCTGTAAAGTCAAAAATATTGGGTCACTCTAATACGGCTCATTCTACGTCCAAAACTAAGCATAATTTCTATCTTATACCGTTCTGTAGATATACCTAAAAAAGATAGAGGGCGAACAAAAAATACATCTTTCAACACCCTGTATTTTAGTAACGAAACATTTTTGGGGGTCGGTTTATTCTACAACCATTTATGCTTAGTTTTGGACGTAGAATCAGCTATATTAGAGTGACCCAATATTTTTTACTTTACAGGGTAAGTCACAAATTGTTTTTATAGCAAAAAAAATTTTCGAAGTTAAATATCTCGCAAACAGTTGAGTTAACGCAAGTCAAACAAGTATACCTTTTTTACGTGTCTTGAGCGTATCTATCATAATTTTTGTTATTTTGTAAAAAAATTCAATACCCTACAAAAAATATCCAAAAAAACACTGAGTCACCCCTATAAGTACGACACTGAACAATATTATTTTGGTTGTAATACCATCACATTGTAGCTTCCTTATAGACTTATTAACCCACCAAATTTCAAGTCTCTACTTTAAACCGTTCTGTAGATATACTTAAAAAACGATTTGGCAAGATATTTTTTAGCGCCCTGTAACTCAGTAAGCAAGGACTTTTGGACTAAGGTATGTTTGCTTCAATCGAATTATTTTGAGCCCAAAAACTTATGGTAGGATTTTGTAAAGATCTTTTAGAGACACCCTGTAGTACTACAATTACTTTTCCTAAAGTCGTATATTTTTATTAACCACCTGGAAATTAAACAAAATTTCCCATAAAAGTGGTGTTTAAATTTTGAGCGTTTTCCATCAATTTTCAAATAATTTTCGGAATTCTCTCTCGTACGTATGGCAATACGCATAAATCTGTCCTTGTCCCACTCATTACAACCAAATTTGAAGACAAAAATTTGTGTTTTATTAAATCTCGTTTTCTGAAATTTTTTTGACGGAATTAAAAAAAAAAGTTTAGACAAAATACGTATAAAATTTAATTCTAAACCAATGTTAAAGAATAAAAAAATTCATAAATTGCGCCCTTTTCAAGATAGTCTTAAAAAACCTAAAAAAGTCTTCCAGGTAAGTACCACTTGTGTTGGCACCCACAATTTTGTTCTTATTACTTCGTATAAGAAAGTAAAAATAGGAAGGGCAGAATTTTTATCGCAATAAACTGGGCATTGCCTTGTGTGTTATCTGAAAGATAAAAACTTGCCCACAGAATTCCTTCTGGATGTACAACAACAAAATAATCAAGTTCAACATTTCTAGCTATTTCAGTTTCAAAATATGCAATAAATCGAAAACCATTATAGCGCATTGTGGTCAAAGATCCTGAATACTAGTTTTATTTATCCACAAAACCCGAAAAATATTTTGACATTGTATTTAAATGATTTCTTGGCACCAATTCCTAGTTTCCAAAATAGATTTGACTGACTTGTCTAGGGCAGTTTTAGCACAAAACAAAACTTCAACCATCATAAATTACTTAATTACCAGTTGTTATAAATAACTACCAATGTTTTACGAAATGTTTGTTGAAATCTTATCAGAGAAATTTAGACGTCAATACAAAAACATTTTATTTCGATCACGAACATCATAAACAATTTAATGTCCTTTATATTGATTTTTTTATAATCTCACCATGTATGTACATAAGTAAAATAATATTTTGGCCAAGTACACACTTATTTACCTCAACCTCTACATAATAATCAATATTAAATAACACCGCAATATTATGCATCAGTCAAGTTCAAGGTTTGCACTTTATATTTGCATAATTCAGCGAATATGGCCAGATGGACAAAAAATACTCGTTTCTATTGACTGCATACCAAAAATAAACTTTTGTATTGAGGCTATTTTAGGGCGACTGTTGGAGTTGGCAAAATTAATATATTCGTCCAGGCACTTCCGGAACCTGATGTAGGGTAAGCAGAGCAAATCATCGTAGCTAAAAATAACTGAAAGGATTCGTTAGGTTTTGAAATTATTGAAACTAACGTAGGTACGAAACAAAATTTAGATCGGTAAAGTTAAAAGGACTAAAAGTTTATAGAAAAACGAATTTATTTCTAATAATTAGACGCTCCAAATAAATTCGTTATACATTAAAGAAAAAATTCTGCACGCAATTTAAACGCGTTGTAACCAACAATTGTATCCTTTTGTAATTTACACTTTCACGTGAAAACAACAGAAAGGAAAGTTTACTTCACTATTTTACTGCTTACATTATTTATTCTATAACGCAGCAGAAATATCTCAAAATAATTAATATTCCAATAAATAAGTCACAACCAAGTACCTAAATAAGTACACATTATCTTTTTCAACCCATCCACGTGTACTATCTATTTCCTGCTATTTTTTATGAGGACTACAAAATAACAAATTTGTTTTTGAACCTTGAATTTGAGTTTATTTTGCAACACACGCCTTCGTTTTCAACCAATAGCAAGCGAGTTTCAGTTTCAATAAACTCACTTTCAGTTCCATTAATTAAATCTAATTCATCAGGAAACTACTCCTGCCTCCTGCTATTTACAACTAAAACAAAGCGTAGTTATTTTTTAGGAAGCACGTGGAAAATGCGACAGTTTTCTCAAGAATTTTGTTTTGAAACCTTGAGAATTATTTTGTTAGCTTAGCCCCACTGAAACTTTCGATTTTGTAGCAGGCAGACACGTGCAGGTTTTGCGCTGTTTTCCATCCAATTGTGGTGTGTTATTGTGAACATGTTACGACTTCAACCAATGGCAACAATCGTATGATTTATCGGTGCATTATTGTGATTTTGTCGTACGATGTCGCGCGTTCACTGACCGCGATTTCGGATTTAAAGTTCTATAATAAATTAAATTACGTTATAACATATGGCTTAGTTAATTTAATTTAATTATAATGAATCTTAAGTGCTTAAGTATAGCGAACCAAGCAGCAAGCAGGAATAGAATTTTTGATTAACCAGACCAGTTCCTTAACTATAAACAAAACCAATTTATAATTTATTCCAAGGCATAAAAAATAATCAGCTGATTGTGTGTGTGTGTTTATCGTAACATTTAAATATTCCTAATCTTTGTACCTACCTATGAACCGTTTATTAGCAAGGTTATATCAATTTTTACATAGCAATGTCACCTTAGGCAGTAATTTTCAAAATCATTCCGCAAAAATCAAAATTTTCCACCGCAGCATAATCTAAAAAAGAATTTTGTTAACTTTGGCAAGTATACCTGGCTCAAAGCCACTAAAAAATTTATTCTTCGGACAAAAAAAAACCTGGATGAGTCATAAATTTTACAGGGCAAAATCCTTTGTGCATGTAGCATAATCATGATAACAAAACAGCTCGTTAAAAATAAAACACAAAGAACCAACAACTCTCTTTACACACATAAATTCAAACCACCACGGAAATTCCTCTCTGGGCACTTCATTTACACAACCCCCAAGTTAAAGGGGTTGAACGTCCCCTACATTATTGATTAATCAAAATTGTGACAGTCTTTCATATTGTTACTGTTAGATTAATTAACAAACACAGTTGTGTGTTATACAAGAAATATTACATACCAGCGATAATTTCGTGGAGTAATTCTACTAAAAACTTTTGCAGCGAACCATTTCACAACCACAAAATACCACTGCAAATACCCATCAACGACTGTTAAGAAGTCAAGCGACCCGGCAACACTGAGCACGAGTAGTTCTAATGTCACCCATTTATTGAACTGCTATACTAAAACTAGCGTCCAACATATAGGCAACCCAACATACTCGAAATTTTGTTGTGGCTAAAGTTACACTTCTGGTAATTTGTTAGGTTATAATTACAAAAAAATTACTATTTTGACCTCATTTGATTATTTTATTTAGTTGATTCATTACATATTGCAAAGTAAGTATTTAGTCTTCCAGCCGATCCTTCAATCCTGGCACCACGACATAATCATCCGTCTCCCAGTCCTCCTCCCTTGGATGTTTCGACTCGCCCGGCTCCAAACTAGTCTGCAATGGTTTCCCATCCTCACCCAAAGACAAATAGTTCTTAATCGCTGGCGATATGGTGGAATACGGATGAGCGTTTTGCGATATCGGAATATCCTCTCCAATCCCATGAAGGAACGTCTTGGTAAACTTGAAACTCTCTGGAAGACAGTGATGCTGCAAGCAGTAGTAGTTACCGGTGCCATCTCGATGGCACCAGGTACCATCGGGGAAGTAGGGCGATACTCCTAGATCGTTGAGTTCAATGCGAGGGGTGTAGAAACTTCCAGAGTCGGCTCGTTTGCAGAAAATCGCACAGCCCATCCAAACGCGAGCTAGAAATTTATAATACGAACTAAATGTGTTGTGTTGTAGTTGGTAAAGTACCTTCTTCGTGTGGTGCTTGCAGACCGGAGCCTTTGGGGTCCAACTCTGGGAGAAGTCGGGAGAACTCGCCGCATTTTCTCGAGGCATAATCCACGGCACTAATACGCTTAGATTTGCAAATCTGAAAAGCAGTCAACTATTACAAAGTTTTAAACTTGTAGGAAAATACATTTTGGTCTTTGCACAGTCCGAATTCCACGCTGGAACCCTCGCAGCCTTGGTCAGTATTTATGGGGGTTGGATTATTGCAGTGGCGACGCTTCATTTGTGACCCGCGAGATTTTTCTAAACAACCAGAACTGCATTTGCCTTCTTCCCATTTGCTCCAACCACCCGGTACCACTTTCATAGGTTTGGGGGCTTCTTTTTCCACACAGTCGCCGCCGTAGCAATACTAGAAAAACCCATCAAAATTTCGAATTTTAAACTATATTTAGCTGACCTTTCCTCTAGCGCACTGTGTTCCTTCCAGAGCTGGACCAGCGAAGTAATACCCGCTTCGATGGGGAGTTTTACATTGCAAGTTGTAGCAAATCGTCGAAAGCTGTTGATTTGGGGATATAATTGCATCCTTATCGCGTAGCAAGATCTCGCATTGCTTTTTCCCTGTGTACACTTGGCCAGGATTGTCCAGGAAGCGACTGTGATCCAAGGTTTTTTTCGGCTTTGCTGAGTCTCTTAAACACTTAGCCCAACTACAAAAAACCGTCAGTTTATTCTAGTTTATAACATTATTTCTCTTGCCTTAGTTTAGACATAATTTCAGCGCTACAACTAGACCACTGGGTTTCCCCGTTGGTACCCCGAGATGGCGACATGATGTAGCCTTCTTTAGGACAGTTATTTCCACTGCTATCGTGGTGCATTCCAAGACTGAAATTTTTTTTTATTAAATAATTACCACGATTATCTTAAAAATTTACTTGTGTCCTATTTCGTGAGCTAGGATATAAACGCTTGTGAAACCAGCACTTGGATACGGTTTCCCAAAAACGTTGGTAGTACCCAGCTCAGCTATAACACACGCGTATTTATCTAAGCAAACTCCTCCGACTGTGGCTAACCCCATGGTGACGCCACTTTTTCTCCCGTTTTCATACGCAAAAAAATCTAGACTATAAAAAAAAGCACGTTTAATTAAATTTAGTTAAATTTAGTGCGTCGTACCCAGAAACATATAACCCCATGTCCCAATGGTCGGGATTGGAATCGCCACTAGGATTTAAACGCTCTTGATAAGCGCAAAACGAATCCAGAAGCTTGCCCCTTTCCCCATCATAATGAGGCATAGCTCCAGGTTGTCGCTTCATTATATCCATTCGCACAAGCACCAGCTCTAAAGTAGTGCCCAAACTTGGATGATGGTACAAAGCTTGAACTCCATTCACGTAAGCTAACAACATATCTTGAATTTTCTTATCGTCGTTGTCCATGTAGGAAGCGAAGATTCTATAAGCGGCTTCGTCGAAGAACAAAGCTAATTCCACGGTCATTCCAGCTCCTACTGGGCGATGGCTAGCTGCTTCGCGCGGTAGGAAATTTGTGTCCACGAAAACGTCGGAAGTTGGGAAAAGCTCGTTGTCGGAGAGATGGGAGGTGAAGGAAGCTCTTTTGATGAGGTGAGGGATTTTTTCGTCTAGGAAGTTTTCTACTAGGGGTTCGCGTAGTTTGAGGAGTTTACGCAGGCGGTGGTTTAGAGGGTGTAGTTCTAGAGTGGAGTTTCCTAGGAAGATTAGTCCTTGCTATAATATAAGAAATTTAATGATAATTTTGTGTAAGTACAAAATACTTACCACGGATGGACCTCCACAAATACTAACAGAAGCCGAGCTAGTCTCGTCCACATGAACATAATGGCAATTTTCAGGAGCTTGAAATAGTCGCCTCATCCCATTGTCATCATGAATATAAGTTTTAAAATTCGGCGCAGTTATTCCAACATTTTTCCGCAATTTCAAGTTAATAGGTCTGAAAAATAACAATAATTTTCACCACATTTTTCTACCTAATTCTAATACAGACCTTTGAAAAGCCGAAAAATTATAATCTACTTCCTCCGACTCTCCAAACTCACCAACGGCTTCACGTACTGGTAAAACAACCGGTAAATAAACGACCTCATATTCAGGAACTGCATTAGGATCCGATGTTTGGAAAAAGTACTGCAGCTCTGGCTCAATCATGTAATTATGTAAAGCCTCGATTGCGAAGGAGTTTACTAGAGTAGTAAAAAGTAGGATGGCTAACGCGGTTGTTAAGTAATACGAAGACATTTTTCAGTGTTACTAAATCGTACATTGGATTTACCGACTGTTTTATATGCGATTTCTTGAACAGTTATGGTACTTAAAAATTATGCTGGTATAAAGGTGGATATTTTGAATAATTTAAGACAAATTTCAGTGGAATGACCGAAATAATAACCAGCATACTGATAAGTCTTTATATTAGAATACAAACAAACATTAATTAATAAAAAGTACTTTAGTTTTATTTTGGTATTTTTATCTTTACAACATACTATATTTCGGTTTGGAAGTTTCGTCCCAAATGGACACCCCATCGCAGGCACAAATGGTTTTAGGATTCTGGAATAAGCCCGCCGATCTCGCTATAATTCCACATGCTATCCTGTTATTTTTATCAGATATAACCAGCGATCTACCGATTATATCCGAGAGATTAATCACGTTGTCTTCAAGGCGAAACGAGACTCTTCCAGTTTTTTCTGCGGTGATGGTACCCAAGTCACCGGAAATGCGATTGTGGTTAGTGTTGGGGTTGTTGTAGATGTCCCCTAGACTTTTACAACCTTAAATAGAATAAATTTTTTTAAATTATAAGATAAAACCGCCATTAAAAAAAAATGTGGGCTACAAGCTATTTTTGAAATATCTAAGTTCCAGTCGGTTCTAGGATAAAATTAGCTATTATCAATTTTACGTAAAATTTGATTATCTACAACTTTTGATTAAAATTTTTTCTTATAAATTCAACACTTTACAAGTTAGAGCGGTTAAAATTGTCAAAATAAGTGTTGAGTACTTTCTTTGCAAATATCTCATTTCCAGTCCGTCCTACGCTGAAAATATCTATTATCAATCTTGTAGCGAATTGAATTACCAACAAAATTTGCTTAAACATTCCTTCCTAGCTTCAATATTTTACGAGTTACAGCCGAAAGTCTAGCTACAAACCTTCTGAAATATCCCCACATTCATGCACGGAAATCTGATGGGTTCCAGGCTGTAGTCCATCAACAGTCCCATCTATGATACAAGTGTTCGGTGTGACTTGCACGAATCTAACGACTCCTTTAACATTAGCTGCGCCTGTATCCAAAACGGAAACACCTGCTATACTACCATCATACCCTTTTACCACAACTTTACGACCAGTTAATTCAATTTTCTCTTGTATATCGAGTGTGGGTAGATTACTGTCTACTACCACGGAACCAGTTTGCAAATTCACGTCCACACTTTTAATTCCTTGCACATTTTCCAAAGACTTTTTCACTGAATGGACACACGAATCGCATGTCATTTGTACGGCGAATTCAATTTTGTTTGTGGACATTTTCAAAAGGATTAATCAATGGGAATGACACAGCTTATTTGGTTTTTACTACGTCTTTGTACATAATTATTTTATCGCGGTTTAGAAATCCAAATTTTACCTTCAATATGTCAAATAAAATACATTTGAACTATTATTGATGCAATTTGAACTACTTTTGACTTGAACCTAGCGTCATCTAGTGGATTAACTCAGACATCATTCAGAAATGTCAACGGCGCTTTTTTAACGTTATTAAAAAATAGCCACGTAAATTAAATTGTTCATTGTTCTTAAACTTACCTGTGTACTAATTGTAATTGTGCTTGTTTAAAGTGCTGTAAACATTAACCCTGATGGGGGACTCACTAGAAGGGAGTGAAAACACTCCCGAGGCGCAAAATGTTGCCATTGTGGACTTCACCGCTTTTTGTAATTTCATTTTAAAAGCAGCTACGGTTTTGTTGCCGGAAGACGATGGCCAAGCTGAACCAACCAACTTAAGTGCCGCACTAGACGACAAAAACAACCAGGAATACATTCGGAAATTCCTAAGCGATCCGCAACTTTCAACTTTGTATATCCAGAGGAACTCCTCCAAAGGTCAGTTATGACTTATGACTCATTTATTCATGAGATAATAATATTGAATTTATTAGATGACGACAGCGATCAACCACCTGAAGGTGAGGAGGAAAAAGAGCCGGTTACATATTATATCAGTAATGAAGTGCACTATTCCAATTCGAAAATGTCGAGCCTTGTTTGTATTAAACGGGGAGGGGTTGTGGAAGCGGATAAAAGTATTCGGGCGCAAGTTAGGTTGATGAACTTTAGCGATGGGTCACCGTATGAGATTCTGCACTCGTATGTCAGTCGCACTGTAGCGCCGTTCTTCAAATCGTATGTCAAGGAGTCTGGAAGGGCTGATAGGTAAGTAGAGAATTTTTAGGTTAGGTTAGGTTAGGTTATGAAATTATTGCCTAAAATTGATATAATCCCTAGAGCTTTCTTAAATTTCCTTGATAATTATAGGGATGGCGACAAAATGGCCCCCGCAGTGGAAAAAACCATCGCGGAGCTCGAAATGGGTTTGCTCCACCTCCAGCAGAACATCGACATCCCGGAAATCTCGCTCCAAGTCCACCCGTACGTGGCCAGTTTAATAAAGCAGTGCTCCGATGAAAATCGCAAGCCCAAAGTGGCGGATTTCAGCGACAAAGTAGAAGACTCCAACTTTTTGAACCAGCTACAACACGGCGTCAACCGCTGGATCAAAGAAATCCAAAAGGTCACTAAACTAGACCGTGACCCCTCCTCTGGCACCGCCCTACAAGAAATCAGTTTCTGGTTGAATTTAGAACGAGCTTTGCATAGAATCCAGGAAAAACGCGAAAGTATGGAAGTGGCGTTGACTCTGGATATCTTGAAGCATGGAAAGCGGTTTCATGCGACTGTGTCGTTTGATACTGATACAGGTTTGAAGCAGGCGATTGCCACTGTGAACGACTACAATCCGCTGATGAAAGATTTTCCGATTAACGATTTGTTAGCGGCTACGGAACTGGAGCGGATCCGAGCGGCAGTTCAGCTGATTTTCGCACATTTTAAGAAAGTGCGTTCTACTAAGTATCCCATACAGCGTTGCCTGCGTTTAGTTGAAGCCATTTCGCGAGATTTGGGAGCGCAACTGTTAAAAGTTTTGGGCACTAGGCGTCTAATGCACATTCCTTTTGATGAGTTCGAGAAAGTCATGACGCAATGTTTTGACGTGTTTGCCATCTGGGAGGACGAGTACGAAAAACTCCAGGCGCTTCTACGGTAGTAGTTACATAAACTCAGATTTTAATGGATTACACTTGTTTTAATTACAGAGATATTATCAAGAAGAAGCGCGATGAAAACATGAAAATGGTGTGGCGGATTTCAGCCCAACATAAAAAGCTTCAAACTCGCATGGAGCAGATGCGGAAGTTCCGAAGACAGCACGAGCAGCTCCGTTCTGTGATTGTAAGAGTTTTGCGTCCTTCAGTTCGTGATAATAACGCACCGAACGAAGGCGAGGACTTAGAACCCACGAAAGCAACTTTCTCCTTGGACGCAGCGGATGCTAATGCTATGGAGGTGATTTATTAACACAAACTAAAAATATTTCTAACTACATAGGTAAATGTTTTGTAGGAAGTAAACTTGGCGTATGAGAATGTAAAAGAAGTGGATTGTTTGGATATTTCCAAGGAAGGGCAGGATGCCTGGGATGCTGCAGTTCAGCGCTACGAAGAGCGTATAGATCGAGTGGAAACTAGAATCACAGCGCATTTACGCGATCAACTAGGAACCGCTAAAAATGCTAATGAAATGTTTCGTATTTTTTCGCGATTTAATGCATTGTTTGTTCGGCCTCATATCCGAGGCGCCATTAGCCAATATCAAACACACTTAATACAAAGAGTCAAGGATGACATTGAGGCACTACACGAGAAATTCAAGGTAACATATCTCTTAACCCCCCAAAAAAATTTTTATAACGCTAGTTTTAGGTGCAATACCCTCAAAGCAACAGCGCTAGGATTAGCAAAGTACGCGATTTGCCTCCAGTAGCTGGCTCTATAATTTGGGCTAAGCAAATCGACCACCAACTCACAACTTACCTGCGAAGAGTCGAAGACGTCCTCGGTAAGTTACTTGCACTTTCACCAAGTACTTTTGTAACCCCGAAAATTTAGGTAAAGGCTGGGAGAACCACATCGATGGTCAGAAACTAAAAGCCGATGGTGATAGCTTCCGGTTGAAGTTGAATACTCAGGAGATTTTCGATGACTGGGCGCGCAATGTCCAGCAAAGGAACCTGGGGGTTACTGGACGGATCTTCACTATAGAAGCTGTGCGATCGAGGACTAGTCGCGGCAATGTACTCAAGCTTAAAGTGAACTTCCTTCCGGAGATTATAACTTTGTCTAAGGAAGTGAGGAATTTGAAATGTTTGGGTTTTCGTGTGCCGTTGGCGATTGTCAACAAGGCCCATCAAGCTAACCAGTTGTATCCGTTTGCTATTTCCTTGATTGAGAGCGTGAGGACTTATGAGATGACTTTGGAGAAGGTGGGTGGGGATTTGTTTGGTTTTATTTAGTAGTTTTAGGAGGTTTTTTTTAAATAATTTAGTGTGTTTGATAGCTAACGAACAGGACTAGTGCACAAACTGGTACAAAGGTAGTTGTCTACTACATGGTAAAAAGCATGGCAGTATTCGTAAAAATGTTTTAGAGGTGTACTTATCGATGGAGTAATTTTTTTCCTATAGTCCGTTTTATTTTAATTTATTTATTCAGGCATAAAGATTATAGAGAATAAAGGAAACTACAAAACTAGCTTAGCACTTAATGAAGTGTTTAATTTTTAAATAGAATCTGCTTTCTAATCTAAATTTGCATTAAAAATAATCAAAAAATTGCGAGTTTTGGTAAATGAAATTTTGGCGGAGGCGCCGGTTCTACTAAAACGAACTATTTTTAAAATGCTGTAACTTGGGATTGGAGTAAGATATTTAGACGTTGTTTACGGATTTTAATAAATAACCAACTCTATTTTAAAATGATTTGTGAAAATCGTATTAAATTTATATAAAATTGTTGCGAAAAATTTTTTTTGTTATGTATCAAATTTTTTTTTTTATAATCTCTATAATAAGCAAGGAAGCTACGAAACTTGCTAAAAACTTAATAAAGTACTATATTCTTAAATAGAATCTGCTTTCCAATCTAAATTTGTATTAAAAATAATCAAAAAAGGTGAATTTTAGAAGTTAAACTTTTGGTGGGTGCGCCGGTCCCACAAAAACGAAGTACTATTTTTTAAATGTTATAACTCGGGGTTGGAGTAAGATATTTAGACGTTGTTTACGGATTTTGACAAATAACTAACTCATTTTCAAAATGATTTGTGAAAATCGTATTAAATTTATATAAAATTGTTGCGAAAAATTTTTTTTGTTATGTATCAAATTTTTTTTTGTATAACCTCTATAATAAGCAAGGAAGCTACGAAACTTGCTAAAAACTTAATAAAGTACTATATTCTTAAATAGAATCTGCTATCCAATCTAAATTTGTATTAAAAATAATCAAAAAAGGTGAATTTTAGAAGTTAAACTTTTGGTGGGTGCGCCGGTCCCACAAAAACGAAGTACTATTTTTAAAATGTTATAACTCGGGGTTGGAGTAAGATATTTAGACGTTGTTTACGGATTTTGACAAATAACTAACTCAATTTCAAAATGATTTGTGAAAATTGTATTAAATTTATATAAAATTGTTGCGAAAAAATTTTTTATTATGTATCAAAATATTTTTTGTATAACTTCTATAATAAGCAAGGAAGCTACGAAACTTGCTAAACACTTAATAAAGTATTATATTTTTAAATAGAATCTGCTTTCCAATCTAAATTTGCATTAAAAATAATTTAAAAAACGGCGAGTTTTAGTATTTGAAATTTTGGCGGATGCGCCGGTTCTACAAAAACAGTTCTATTTTTAAAATGCTGTAACTCGGGATTGGTGTAAGATATTTAGACGTTCTTTACGGATTTTGACAAATAATGAACTCTATTTCAAAATGATTTGTGAAAATCGCATTAAATTTATATAAAATTGTTGCGAAAAACATTTTTTTTGGGAATCAAAATATTTTTCCAGTAACATCTGTAATAATCAAGATAGCTACAAAATTTCCATAATATTTTTCATTAATTAATAAAGTGCTTACTTTTAAATTTGTAAATCTGCTTTCGAAGCTAAATTTGCATGAAAACTAACCAAAACATGAGCGAGTTTGGCTAGTTAAAATTTAGGCGGAAGCGCCGATTCGATAAAAATTTAGTTCGTTTTTGGCCTGAGGAACTAAATCTAAACTTTAGTAAATTTTTTGTGATTTATGCTTTTATTATTAGACAAGGAACCTACTCCCCCTATTTCCTAGTTTAAATAAGCCAAAATTTGTGTATTTTCGGTACGATAATTACCGCAATCAAAAATTGTCACATAAAATTCCTTTTTTTTAGTTACTCAAGCCTAAAAAATCCGACTGTACATACATGTTTGTGCTTGTAAATATGTTTGCCTTGCCTTCGTCGCCCTTTACTATCTCATATCTTTAGCCGTATTTCGCTAGGTTTATTTCTATTCGACCCCTACTACATTTCTTAAAATCCAATTCGCATGAACTGTTACACATCCAATTTTTTTTTCACTAAAACTAACCTCCATATCTTCTAGATCGAAGACAAAGCCAGCATAATTCCCCTAGTGGCGGGAATGCGAAAAGAAGTCCAACAACTCATAGCCGAAGGCATCCAGCTAGTCTGGGAAAGCTACAAACTCGACCCGTACGTACAACGTCTCTCCGACACAGTGGTGGGTTTCCAGGAACGAGTGGAAGAGCTAGTGATAGTCGGTGAGCAACTAGAAGTCGACGTGAGAAGCTTGGAAACTTGTCCGTATTCAGCGAATACTTTTGCGGATATTCTGTCGAAAATCCAACATGCAGTTGATGATTTGTCGTTGAAGCAGTATTCTAATTTGCATATTTGGGTTAGCAGGCTTGATGAAGAGGTACTAAATATTTAATCCTTGTAATAATCGATAAGTAAAAGAGTGGTTTTAGGTGGAGAAAAACTTGGCGCGGCGTTTACAAGCTGGAATCGAAGCGTGGACTGATGCGTTAAACGGCCAGAAAAAGGAGATTGACCACTCGATGGACACGGATGCTCCAGCTCAGCCCACGCATAAACCAGGCGGTGATCCGCAGATACAAATTGTGGTACACGAGGTTAGAATCACCAACCAGACGATGTACTTGTATCCCAGTATTGAGGAGGCGCGGTTCCAAATAATGCAGCAGCTCTTCGCCTGGCAGGCTATAGTTACGTCACAGCAACGGCTTCAAAGTAGCAGGTATCAAGTTGGAGTGGATAAACCAGTTGTGGAGACCTATAGGAATATTTTAACCAAATTGCCTGCTGGTCCGAATCCTTTAAATAGTGCTTATAGTGCTATTGATTACAAAATTAAAGAGGTCCAACAATATGTAAGCGAGTGGTTGACTTATCAGTCGTTGTGGGACTTGCAAGCTGATAATTTGTATGGGAATCTAGGGGATGATATTAGCAAGTGGATGGAATGTTTGAACGATATCAAGTGAGTTACTTTCTTACAGAAAAAGCGTGATTTATATCTTGTATTTTCCAGGAAAACTAGAACCACTTTTGATACCTCGGACACCCGTCGTGAATTCGGCCCAGTGGTCATCGACTTCGCCAAAGTTCAAAGCAAAGTGTCCCTCAAATACGACTCCTGGCACAAGGAAACCTTGAGTAAATTCGGCGGTTTGCTCGGAAACGAAATGGCCACCTTCCACACGAACGTCTCCAAATCCCGGTCAGACCTCGAGTTGCAAAGTATCGAAGCCGCTAGTACTTCTGACGCAGTCAGCTTCATCACCTACGTCCAACAGCTAAAACGCAGCATGAAAGCGTGGGAAAAACAGGTGGAAATCTACAGAGAAGGCCAGCGAATCCTCGAAAGGCAACGTTTCCAATTCCCAACGACTTGGCTGCATGTGGAGAATCTTGAAGGTGAATGGGGGGCGTTTAACGAGATTATTAAACGGAAGGACTCGTCTATTCAAACGCAAGTTGCAAGCTTGCAGCAGAAGATCGTGTCTGAGGACAAGGCAGTCGAAAGCCGGACTAACGATTTCCTAAGCGATTGGGAGCGTAGTAAACCAGTGGAAGGCCATTTGAGACCTGATGAAGCCCTGTCGCAACTCCAATTATTTGAAAGCAAGTTTGCTAGGTTGAAGGAAGAGAGGGACAACGTGGCTAAAGCTAAGGAAGCACTTGAGCTGCAAGAGCCTGGTGGTGTGAGCACCAGTGAAGATCGCATGCAGGTTGTCTATGAGGAACTGCAGGACTTGCGTGGGGTTTGGTCGGAATTATCGCGCGTTTGGACGCAAATTGATGAAACAAGGGAGAAGCCTTGGTTGTCTGTTCAACCTAGGAAACTACGCCAGCAGTTGGACGCTATGTCTGCACAACTCAAGGAATTACCAGCTAGGTTAAGACAGTACGCTTCGTATGAATACGTGAAGAAAACCTTGCAGACTTATACTAAAGTCAACATGATGATTGTAGAGCTTAAATCTGATGCGTTAAAGGAGCGCCACTGGAAACAGCTGATGAAACAACTGCGTGTTAATTGGGTTTTATCCGATTTGACCCTAGGGCAAGTTTGGGATGTTAACCTACAGAAGAATGAGTCAATAGTTAAGGATATAATCCTCATCGCACAAGGCGAAATGGCTTTGGAAGAATTCCTGAAGCAGGTGCGTGAATCCTGGCAAACTTACGAGTTGGATTTGATCAACTACCAAAACAAATGCAAGCTAATACGCGGTTGGGATGATCTTTTCAACAAAGTCAAAGAGCATATTAACTCAGTAGCCGCGATGAAACTGTCGCCGTATTATAAGGTTTTCGAAGAGGAAGCTTTGACTTGGGAGGAGAAGCTTAACCGAATTAACGGGCTGTTTGATGTTTGGATAGACGTGCAGAGGCGCTGGGTTTACTTGGAGGGCATATTCTCGGGAAGCGCGGATATCAAAACGTTACTTCCAGTGGAGACATCACGCTTCCAAAGCATAAGCTCCGAGTTTTTGGGTTTGATGAAGAAAGTTAGCAAATCTCCGATGGTGATGGATGTGTTGAATATCCCAGGAGTACAAAGAGCTTTGGAGCGTTTAGCTGATCTTCTAGGGAAAATCCAAAAGGCGCTTGGTGAATACTTGGAGCGGGAGCGCACATCCTTCCCTCGCTTCTACTTCGTTGGTGATGAGGATCTTCTGGAGATCATCGGCAATAGTAAGAACGTGGCAAGACTACAAAAGCACTTTAAGAAAATGTTCGCTGGTGTCGCCTCGATTTTACTAAATGAAGACAACACAGTAATCACTGGGATTGCCTCGAGAGAAGGCGAGGAAGTCACGTTTGGTACGCCAGTTTCCACAGTGGAACACCCGAAAATTAACGAGTGGTTAACTTTGGTGGAAAAGGAGATGCGTGTTACTTTGGCTTCTAGTTTAACTCAAGCTGTGCAGGATATAAAACAGTTAAAAGAGGGGGTTGATCCTAAAATTTACATGCAATGGGTGGATAAATACCAAGCTCAAATCGTGGTTTTAGCCGCGCAGATTCTTTGGAGCGAAGACGTGGAGGCTGCGCTGGTTAAAATGAACGGCGAGCCGCAGAAAGGCCCGCTAGAAAAAGTCCTACAACAAGTCGAAAGCACCTTGACTGTCCTCGCTGACTCAGTCCTACAAGAACAGCCTCAATTACGCCGGAAGAAACTCGAGCATTTAATCAACGAGTTCGTCCATAAAAGAACCGTAACTAGACGGCTGATTTACAATGGAGTTTCCAGTAACAAAGCTTTCGAGTGGCTATGCGAAATGCGGTTTTATTTCGACCCCCGCCAGACAGAAGTCCTGAAACAACTCACCATCCACATGGCTAATGCTAGATTCCACTACGGCTTCGAATATCTTGGAGTCCAAGACCGGCTGGTGCAGACACCACTTACAGACCGGTGTTACTTGACAATGACGCAAGCTTTGGAGGCGCGTTTGGGCGGTTCGCCGTTTGGTCCAGCTGGAACTGGTAAAACCGAGTCGGTGAAAGCGCTTGGTAACCAGCTAGGTCGCTTTGTCCTAGTCTTCAACTGCGATGAGACATTCGATTTCCAAGCTATGGGCAGGATTTTCGTCGGGCTTTGCCAAGTGGGCGCCTGGGGGTGTTTCGATGAGTTTAATCGTTTGGAGGAGAGGATGTTGTCGGCGGTATCGCAGCAAGTCCAGACTATTCAAGAGGCGTTGAAGAGTCAGAAGGAGGGGACTAGTGAGGGTAGTTCGAGTGGTGGTAGTATTAGCGTGGAGCTTGTAGGGAAGCAGGTGAAAGTTTCGCCTGATATGGCGATTTTTATTACTATGAATCCTGGATACGCTGGACGTAGTAACTTGCCTGATAATTTGAAGAAGTTGTTCCGCTCTTTGGCGATGACTACCCCAGACAGGCAGCTTATAGCCGAAGTTATGCTGTTTTCACAAGGGTTTAGAACCGCTGAGAAACTTGCCTGTAAAATTGTTCCATTCTTTAAGTAAGTTGTACCCAAAAATTTTGTTTTATTTTACTTATTTATTGTGCTTTTCCCTAGATTATGCGACGAACAACTTTCTAACCAATCGCATTATGATTTTGGGCTTCGCGCCTTAAAATCCGTTTTAATCTCAGCTGGTAATGTAAAACGAGACCGGATTCAACGCATAAAAGAGGGGATGACCCAACGTGGGGAAACCAACATAGATGAGGCTAGTATTGCGGAGAATCTTCCAGAGCAAGAAATTTTGATTCAGTCGGTGTGTGAGACTATGGTGCCTAAATTGGTGGCCGAGGATATTCCGTTGTTGTTCAGTTTGTTGAACGATGTGTTCCCTAATGTCCAGTACACAAGGGCTGAGATGAAAGGTAAGAAGAAACCAAAATTAGTTTATTATTTATATTTAATGTTGGTTTTCAGGTCTTAAAGACGAAATCCGGAAGGTTTGTGCTGAAGAATACTTGGTATGTGGAGAAGGCGACGAGCAAGGCTCAGCTTGGATGGAAAAGGTATTTAACTACTTTTGTCTATTTATTTAACTGCACTAACTCTCATTTCACGCCGCACAGAGAATATTAGGCGGAGATACTTGGGTGGCAAAGGTACATACATCATGCTTTAATTTGCTTCATTCTTCACTTCTACTAGGCGTTAATATCGATGTTATGAAAATTTTTATGTGTTAGGTTCTACAACTGTACCAAATTTCCAATTTGAACCATGGTTTGATGATGGTTGGTCCAAGTGGCTCAGGTAAAAGCACCGCGTGGAGGGTGTTGCTTAGAGCCTTGGAGCGGTTTGAGGGAATCGAGGGAGTGGCACATGTCATTGATCCTAAGGCTATTAGTAAGGAGGCGTTGTATGGAGTGTTGGATCCGAATACTAGAGAGTGGACGGATGGGTTGTTTACACACATTCTTAGGTTAGTTTTATAAGAAACCCAGCGACAAGATATTACATATATTTTTTTTTAGAAAAATTATCGATAATGTCCGGGGGGAAATCAACAAACGCCAGTGGATTATCTTCGACGGCGACGTCGACCCCGAATGGGTAGAAAACCTAAACTCCGTCCTCGACGACAATAAACTCCTCACCCTTCCAAACGGTGAGCGTCTCTCCCTTCCACCGAATGTCAGAATTATGTTCGAGGTGCAGGATTTGAAGTATGCGACTCTTGCAACGGTTTCGCGTTGTGGAATGGTTTGGTTCTCGGAAGATGTGCTTTCTACAGAAATGATCTTCGAGAACTTCATGTTGAGATTGAGGAATATCCCGTTGGAGGAAGGCGATGATGATAGTTTTGGGAAGAAAGGGGACAATAAGGAGGATTTGTTGTCGCCTACGTTGCAAATTCAGAACGATGTGGCGGCGTTGTTGCAGCCGTTTTTGGCGCCGGATGGGTTGGTTATTCGGTGTTTGGAGCATGCGATGGAGCAGGAGCATATTATGGATTTTACGAGGTTGCGGGCTTTGAGTTCGCTGTTTTCTATGCTTAACCAAGCCGTGAGGTTAGTACCAATTAGACTAATGTAACAACAAATCTAACAAATTTTTTTACAGAAACGTCTTACAATACAACCACAATCACTCCGATTTCCCCTTGTCAAACGAGCAACTAGAACGCTACATCCCTAAATGTCTTGTCTACTCGCTGCTATGGAGCTTCGCTGGAGACGCTAAACTAAAAGTGCGATCAGATTTAGGCGACTTCATTCGTTCGGTTACTACTGTGCCACTTCCACCAGATCACAACATGTCTATTATAGATTACGAAGTGAATATTGAAGGCGAGTGGTCGTTGTGGTCTAACAAAGTACCGCAAATTGAAGTGGAAACTCACAAAGTTGCGTCACCGGATATCGTAGTGCCTACGTTAGATACAGTACGGCATGAGTCGCTTTTGTATACTTGGTTGGCGGAGCATAAACCTCTAGGTAAGTTTTGGGACTTTTTTTTTGGCGAGTTTTGATTGGTTTTTTCAGTTCTTTGTGGGCCTCCTGGTTCTGGTAAAACCATGACCTTATTCTCGGCTTTACGAGCCTTACCTGATATGGAAGTGGTGGGTTTGAACTTTTCTTCTGCCACTACCCCTGAGTTGCTGTTAAAAACGTTCGACCACTACTGCGAGTATCGCAAGACTCCTAACGGCGTAGTCCTAGCACCTGTCCAGGTTAGTTATTTACCTACCCAAAACTTTTGTTTTATAAGTAACTTTTCCTTTAGCTTGGTAAATGGTTGGTGTTATTCTGCGACGAAATCAACTTGCCTGACATGGACGCATACGGAACCCAGCGAGTGATTATGTTCCTACGCCAAATCGTCGAACAAAAAGGCTTCTATCGCTATTCCGACCAAACCTGGGTGTCCTTAGAGCGTATTCAATTCGTCGGTGCGTGTAACCCGCCTACAGATCCAGGTCGTAAACCGCTTTCCCATCGCTTCCTTCGCCATGTTCCGGTTATCTACGTGGACTATCCAGGGGAGACGTCGTTAAAACAAATCTATGGCACGTTTACTAGAGCTATGTTAAGATTAACGCCTGGACTACGTGGATATGCCGAACCTTTAACCAACGCCATGGTGGAGTTTTACCTGTCATCTCAAGATCGCTTCACTCAAGACATGCAACCACATTACGTGTACTCCCCTCGTGAGATGACGCGGTGGGTTCGAGGTATCTGCGAGGCGATTCGTCCGTTAGACAATCTATCAGTTGAAGGTTTGGTTAGGCTTTGGGCGCACGAAGCGCTCAGGCTGTTCCAAGATCGGTTAGTTGAAGACACGGAAAGGCGTTGGACTAACGAGAATATCGACGCGGTGGCTTTGAAGCATTTCCCAACAGCCAACTGTGAAAGAGCGTTAGAGCGTCCGATTTTATACAGCAACTGGTTGTCGAAGGATTATATTCCGGTGGAAAGAGAGCAGTTGCGCGAGTATGTCAAAGCTAGACTTAAAGTGTTCTATGAGGAGGAGCTGGATGTTCCTTTGGTGCTCTTCGATGAGGTGTTGGATCATGTTTTGAGGATTGATAGGATTTTCCGGCAACCGCAAGGACATTTGTTGTTAATCGGCGTGTCTGGTGCAGGCAAAACTACGCTATCTCGCTTTGTAGCCTGGATGAACGGCTTGTCCATCTTCCAAATTAAAGTCCATAACAAGTACACTGCGGAGGATTTCGATGAAGATCTTAGGTCAGTCCTTAGACGGAGTGGTTGCAAGGATGAGAAAATCGCGTTTATTTTGGACGAATCCAACATGCTGGACTCCAGCTTCCTGGAAAGGATGAACACCTTACTAGCTAACGGGGAAGTACCTGGTTTGTTCGAAGGAGACGAGTACACTACGCTTATGACGCAGTGTAAAGAAGGCGCGCAAAGAGAGGGGCTTATGTTGGATTCCAATGACGAGCTTTACAAATGGTTCACGCAGCAAGTTATGCGAAACTTGCATGTAGTTTTCACGATGAATCCTTCGACTGATGGGTTGAAAGATCGAGCTGCAACTTCCCCCGCGTTATTCAATCGTTGCGTCTTGAATTGGTTTGGCGATTGGTCCGATGGTGCGTTATTCCAAGTTGGAAAAGAGTTTACCAATCGCTTGGATTTGGATAGACCTGTGTGGAAATCCCCGGATTTCTTCCCGGCATCTTGTACGCTAATCTCAGCCACTCCCACGCATCGCGAGGCGGTAATCAACGCTTGCGTCTACGTACACCAGACGCTCCATAAAGCTAACGGTCGTCTAGCTAAGAGAGGCGGTCGCACCATGGCGATTACCCCAAGACACTACTTGGATTTCATCCACCACTTCGTCAAGCTACACAATGAGAAACGCTCGGATTTGGAGGAGCAACAGCTACATTTGAATGTCGGTTTGAGTAAAATAGCTGAAACTGTGGAGCAAGTCGAGGAAATGCAGAAGAGTTTAGCGGTGAAATCGCAGGAGCTTCAAGCGAAGAACGAAGCGGCTAACGCTAAATTAAGACAGATGGTTAAGGATCAACAGGAGGCGGAAAAGAAGAAGGTTCAGAGCCAGGAGATTCAACAGCAGTTGGCCGAGCAGACGGTGCATATTGAGCAGAAGAGGACGGAGGTAATGGCGGATTTGGCTCAAGTGGAACCGGCGGTTGTAGACGCACAAAACGGTGAGTGAACTACTATACGATTCAAGTGTTTTCAGCCAGTAAAAAAAAATACAGACCACCGATTTAAATTAAATATTTCTGTTATTGTTAGCGGTTAAGTCAATTAAGAAGCAGCACCTCGTTGAGGTACGTTCAATGGCCAATCCCCCCAACAGTGTTAAAATGGCCCTTGAATCAGTTTGTCTACTTCTGCACGAAAATGCCAATGAGTGGCGTTCAATAAGATCTGTAATAATGCGCGAAAACTTCATAGCGACTATTGTAAACTTCAACTTCAATAATTTAACGTAAGGCTCTTAAGCCTCTATATGTGTATTATGCAGATGAAGCATGACTGATAACTGCTTACATCTGTACAAACAAAACCCAAGTAGTCACATTCTAACACAACCAATTTATTATTGTCTTAGTTTATGTATATAATTTAGCTTGTTTAGTTTAGTTTCTGATCCATGCATTATTTTATGTTTCTCTCTCAATATTTGCACAGCTGTAAAATCGATCAAAAAACAACAGTTGGTCGAAATCCGTTCCATGGCTAATCCTCCCGCAGTGGTAAAGTTGGCCTTAGAATCCATTTGCTTGTTGCTCGGTGAAAATGCCAATGAATGGAAGTCCATTAGGGCTGTCATCATGCGTGATAACTTCATCAATACAGTAGTCAACAATTTCAATACTGAAGACATTAGGTACGCATGTGCTTTAATTTTAATCCAACTTAAGCAGATGTTGCATGGTTCCATGTTTTATTTAAGTATTTGTACATACTCGTATCTTAATTAACTCATTATTTGTTTAGTGATGACGTACGCGAGAAAATGAAGACTAGATACTTGAACAACCCGGATTATAATTTTGAAAAAGTAAACCACGCCAGTAACGCCTGCGGTCCCTTAGTCAAATGGGCAATGGCACAAATCCAGTATGCAGATATGTTGAAGAAAGTCGAACCGCTACGCGAGGAACTCAACTCGCTGGAGCGCCAAGCGGAAACTAACCAAAAACGCGGCGACGAAGTCAAGAATTTAATTAGTCAACTAGAGCACAGTATCGCTTCGTACAAAGAGGAATACGCACAACTTATAGCGCAAGCACAAGCAATTAAAACCGACTTGGAAAACGTGCAAGCCAAAGTGGATAGATCGATAGCTCTACTTAAGTCGTTGGTGATTGAGAGGGAGCGTTGGGAGGCGACTAGTGAGACCTTCCGCTCGCAGATGTCGACGATTATTGGAGACGTGCTTCTTTCAGCTGCTTTCATAGCTTATGGTGGCTACTTCGATCAGCACTACCGGCAGAATTTGTTCACCACTTGGTGCCAGCACTTAACGCAAGCTACTATTCAATACAGAGCTGACATCGCCCGGACTGAGTATCTTTCCAACCCTGATGAGAGGCTAAGATGGCAGGCTAACGCCCTACCAACAGACGATTTGTGTACGGAAAACGCGATAATGTTGAAGCGCTTCAATCGCTATCCATTAATAATCGACCCTTCAGGACAAGCCACCGAGTATATCCTAAACGAGTTCAAGGATAAAAAGATAACTAAAACCAGCTTCCTTGACGACTCATTCCGGAAGAATCTGGAGTCGGCGCTGCGTTTTGGCAATCCGCTTTTGGTGCAAGATGTTGAGAATTACGATCCGATTTTGAATCCGGTTCTTAACAGGGAGCTGCGGCGTACTGGTGGTCGAGTTTTGATTACCTTAGGCGACCAAGACATTGATTTATCCCCATCGTTTGTTATATTCCTGTCGACAAGAGATCCTACTGTAGAATTCCCTCCAGATATCTGCTCACGTGTCACTTTTGTTAACTTTACGGTTACAAAAAGCTCGTTGCAGAGTCAATGTTTGAATCAAGTGTTGAAAGCCGAGCGGCCGGATATCGATGCGAAACGGTCGGATTTGCTTAAGTTGCAAGGTGAGTTCCATTTGAGGCTGCGCCAGTTGGAGAAGTCGCTTTTGCAGGCTTTGAATGATGCCAAGGGGAAGATTTTGGACGATGATAGTGTGATTACTACTTTGGAAACGCTAAAACAAGAGGCAGCGGAAATTGGACAAAAAGTCGAGGAAACTGATAAGGTTATCTCGGAAATTGAGACAGTTTCCCAACAGTACTTACCGCTATCTCAAGCGTGTAGCAACACTTACTTTACTATGGATAGCTTAAATCAAGTTCACTTCCTTTACCAGTATTCCTTACAAATGTTCTTGGATATGTTTAGTAGCGTGCTGTTAAGCAATCCGCACTTGGAGAGTATCTCAGATTACCAAGCCAGGTTGAAGATTATCACCACTGATTTATTCTCGGTGTGCTACGAAAGAATCGCCAGAGGAATGTTGCATAACGACCGGCTTACCTTTGCAATCCTCTTGTGTAGAATCCACTTGAAAGGCGTGGCATCCGAGCCAAACCTCGACCAAGAGTTCAACTTTTTCCTACGTGGCAAAGAAGGCGTGTTCAACACTCCTCCTGGTGCAATATCCGAGGGTTTAAACAGCGAACAACAGGAAGCGCTAACCAGACTAACGGCACGTTTACCAGCCTTCCGGAAACTATCGGAAAAAATCAAGGAAATGCCCGAGTTTGGAGCGTGGTTACAACAGAGCGCCCCCGAGCAGTGTGTGCCTAGATTATGGATTGAAGAAAAGCAGCTGAGTCCGATTGGTACCAGTATGTATCAGCTTTTGGTGATTCAAGCCTTCAGACCGGATCGAGTTATAGCAGCTGCGCAGTTGTTTGTATCAGCTGTGTTGAGCACTGATTTTATGCCGAATGCTGAAAAGGAGCTGGATTTGGCTGCTTGTGTGGAGAAGGAATTGAGGTCCAATGTGCCGGCTTTACTTTGTTCAGTGCCTGGATTTGATGCGTCGAGTCGTGTGGATGATTTGGCTGCTGAGCTGAACAAGCAAATTTCTAGTATTGCTATTGGGTCTGCTGAAGGATTCAATCAGGCTGATAGAGCTATTAACATGGCTTGTAAAACTGGAAGATGGGTTATGCTGAAGAACGTGCACTTGGCGCCTCAATGGCTAGTACAACTCGAGAAGAAACTACATTCTCTTCAACCCCACGCTAGTTTTAGACTCTTCTTAACCATGGAAATTAATCCTAAACTTCCAGTTAATTTACTGCGAGCTGGAAGGATTTTCGTTTTTGAACCACCGCCAGGCATCCGAGCAAATCTTCTTAGAACCTTCAGCACGGTAAGTGACTTGCCTTAATATTTAAAACAATTACCAACTTGTTGTCCTTTGTAGGTTCCAGCAAGCAGAATGATGCGAGCTCCAAATGAAAGAGCGCGCCTTTATTTCCTTTTAGCTTGGTTCCACGCTATAGTCCAGGAGCGTCTACGCTACTGTCCTCTAGGTTGGGCCAAACACTACGAGTTTAGTGAATCGGACTTGCGTGTGGCTTGCGATACTTTGGATACGTGGATAGACGCTACAGCTTTGGTAATAAATTCTTATTAAGTAATTTATTCATCATATAATTGTTTGGATTTTTCTTTAGGGTCGCACTAATTTACCACCAGAAAAAGTCCCATGGGATGCTTTGGTTACCTTGCTTTCCCAGTCGATTTACGGTGGAAAAATCGATAATGATTTCGACCAGCGCCTCTTGCATTCGTTCTTAAACAAACTTTTCACGCCGAAGAGTTTCGAGAGTGATTTTGCTCTAGTTGCTAATATTGATAATGGTCCGGGAGGCAACAGGCATATCACCATGCCTGATGGTACTAGACGCGACCACTTCCTGAAGTGGATTGAAAGTCTAGCTGACCGTCAAACGCCTGCTTGGTTAGGCCTTCCAAACAACGCCGAGAAAGTTCTGCTTACAACTAGAGGCACGGATTTGGTAAGCAAACTGTTGAAAATGCAGCAGTTGGAGGATGATGATGAGCTAGCGTATTCCGTCGATGACAGTTTACCAGCTGATCCAGCTCAAGTTGATGGTAGACCATCGTGGATGAAGACCTTGCATAACTCTGCAGCCACCTGGTTGCAGTTGCTACCAAAATCCTTGCATACCCTCAAGCGTACTGTAGAAAATATTAAAGATCCACTTTATCGCTACTTCGAACGCGAAGTTAACTCCGCCAGTAAATTATTGTTGGAGGTTATCCACGATTTGAACGATGTGCTGTTGATTTGCCAGGGTGATAAGAAGCAGACTAACTACCATCGGACGATGCTAGGCGAGTTGGTGCGTGGGATTATTCCGATTAACTGGCATCGGTATACCGTACCGAAGGGTTGCACTGTTATTCAGTGGATAACGGACTTTAGTCAACGAGTCAAGCAACTCCAGCAGGTTTCCCAGGTGGTTTCCACAGCTGGTGCGAAGGAGTTGCAAAGTTTTCCGGTGTGGTTGGGTGGATTGTTGAATCCCGAGGCGTATATCACTGCGACTAGACAGTGTGTGGCCCAGGCTAATAGTTGGTCGCTTGAGGAGTTGCACTTGGATGTCACGATCACCGATTCGAATGATAGGAATTCGATTCCGGCGGATTGCTTTGCAGTTATAGGTATGATTTCGTTTAATCTAAGATAATTTATGTGATGTTAATTTTTGGGTGTGTAGGGATTAAGTTGCAAGGCGCCCAGTGCAAGAACAACCAGCTACTGTTAACTTCGAGCATCATGTCGGAGTTGCCCATAACTTTGTTAAGATGGGTCCGGATTATTGGGGATGAAAAAGTGGCGGGAAGCAAACTTTCCCTTCCGATTTATCTGAATTCCACTCGCACAGAGCTGCTTTATACTGTGGATCTTAATATAGCTTCAGGACAAGATCCACATAGTTTTTATGAACGCGGTGTGGCTTTACTAACTTCAACTGCGCTTAATTAAATATTTAAAATGTTTATTTCTATTATAGTAGGTCAAAATTAACTTATTTATCTAATTATTATTGTCTAATATTCTAATGTTTGTCTGATATTAAATGAATCAACTTAAAATAGTGTTTTTATTTTATAATCTCAAATAATTTCCTATATAACAAAAAAACTATATTCAAAATTAAAACATTTTTTTTTTATAATTTACAAAGAAACAAAATTACAACCAACCAATCCCCTTCCGGTCCACTTCTTCGGTCTCAAATCAACTGTCAGATACCGATCGCCCCTTTTAATCTTCAAACTGACCTTATCTCCCTCTGAATGCTGAACAACGGCAGCCAAATCTGCGATATTCTTGAAATTAGTCGAATTCACCGACCCAAACTCCACGATTTCATCATCACTAGCTATCCCCTGAAATTGACGCTTTAAGTAGAATGTTCTTAACTTTGCTTTCTTAATAACTCACCGCATATTCAGCTGGTGATTGTGGACTAACCAAATTAACTTTAGCAAAGGGGGTTTTATGTACCACAGTCTCTTGTCGATCTATTTCCATTGGACAGGGGGTCGAGACGTCAGTGTCAGACGAGGCTGAGTAGTAGCCCTCCAAACCACGTTCGATTTGTTTCATGAGTTTTATGTGATCATTTTGCAGGCCTACAATATGAAATTACCGTACTTCGGTTAGTTTTTGTTAGGTTATTCTTTGCGTACATATTATCCTGTGTCGCGCGTGTCTAACTTGGTAGATATCGACGGAATTGATGGGAAATCCTTCGTTGTCCACTAAAGGATCGCTCATGCCCACACCATTCTAAAAGAAACTGTGTTAAAGAAAAATTAAGAGAACATTGTTTGGGTATAAATACCTTTGTTAGAATTGAGGTTAGCTCTTTGATTTCGCCTTCTATTTTATCTTTTCGCTGCATTAGTTGCAGAACATGTTCCCTAACCCTATCGCTTTGGTTTTCCATTTTTGTTGTTATAATAATGGGAAAACTTTTAAAATTGTTAAACGTCAAAAATAATGACAAGACAAAAACTAACGTATTGCTTCTTCTTCTACTAAAGGTCATAGATAATAAACTGTGTGGTGGTGACACACCTGATTAGTAGTTCAAAAATATCAATATTGCGCCGAGTTTCAGGCAACCAGTAATACAATTAACTCTATTTCAAATGTCTTTTTCCAAGCCAAATCTATGTTGCTACTCTATTCCAACGGTCTTTTCCATGTCGATTTCTATTGCTTCTCTATTCCAAATGTTTTTGTCCACTAATTAAGGTGCATTTGAACTATTTGTTTGTTTACTCAACTACAAATTACAATTATTTACTGATTATCTAGGTTCACCTAAGTTGTAAAGTTATTTAAAATATTTTTAACAGTCAAAGTGTGAAATAAATGAATTTTTAAAATTAATTTAAAAATGCGACTACGTATTGTTGGTTGCCTAAATTCAGTGGAAGAAGCAGCTAATAATTATGTTTTTCAACATACGTCAAAGCTGTCAAGTAAACTCTAACCCAATAATAAATAATGTGAAAAACTTTTCGTTTTTCAAAAGAAATAATGGAAAAATCCACTGATATTGAAACAAAATATCAAAAATTAGCAACAGAATTTTCCAAGGTAATGATTCATAACCACAAACCTAATCCACAAATCAATACCTAACGTCTTCCTGTTTGTTTTTTTCTAAAATTTTCCTCCTTAGGTTCGATCTCAAGCAACAGTTTTAAAAAAGGCGGTGCTCGACGAACAAGCAAAAAACACTCAACTGAACGAAGTTCTCAAAACGTACGAACAAACCATTCGTAAACATGACCAGGAAATGGAAAGTTTAATATTTCGAAATGAACAACTCACAAAACGGATATTCGTATTACAACAGGAGCTACAAGGGAACAATCACAGCAAGAAAAGTAAGTCGAATACTAGAGCCGCGGAAAATGTCGTGTCGAGCGATATTGGTGTACTAAACGAGGAGCTGCAGAAGAAAATATTGGAAAATGCACAACTTTCAAGCAGCGTAAGTTTTTGTACATAAAAGTGGGGTAGTATGACAAAGTTGGTTTCAGATGGCAGATAAGGACCTAGAATTGATTGAAAGTAAAGAAAAAATTCAGTGGTTAGAAGAAAATGTAGCTAGTTTAAATAGAAAGTTCGACGAAGTTGATCTCCGCCACAAAAACGAGTTACTAAAACTCTCGAGGGATAAAATAAAAGTGGACACGTCTGAAAAAAGCGTTCCAAATGGCGTCAATACAAATAACTGTGATGTAAACAATGAACAAGTGAGTCGGTTTAAAATTATTTACAATTATCTATAAATCGTTCTTTTAGTTAAAATACTGGAAAGAGGAAGCTGAGCGATGGAAAACCGACTGCCTCCAACTGCGATCAAAGCCAGATTCCAATGAAAAACTGACGGATTACTACGAAAAACAAATCAAAGAAATTCTGGATACAAAAACAGTGGCCCAGTCCGAGACAAAATCGCTATGGGCCGAAAACTTAGCATTAAAATCTCGTTTGGAGAATGTGACGTTGGAGCATGGTAAAGTGGCCAATAATTTGGAAAAAAGCTACGAGGAATTGACCACCACAAACGAAAGTTACAAGGCACAGTTGGATGCTATGAATGAGCACTTTTTAGCGCAGAATGAGAAAATTACGAAACAATGTGATGAAATTCAGTTGTTGAAGCATTTGTTGTCAACAAAAAAGTAATTTACAACTATAATAAAATTGTTTATTTCGCGTACCTATTAAGTAATGGGGTGATCTTTTTATTTTTTGAATGGTCGCCTTTTTTATCACATAAAATTCATTTCTATACTAAACTAAAGTTTATTTAACAGAAATAAATAATGTAATCTTGTAATCTATTAATTATGTACAAACTATTCCGTTGTTTTAATAAAATTATATACAGATTAAAATAATTTTAATCGAGCCTGACTGCGAAGGACGCCCCACAAGAACATCCCTGTTCAGCAAGTGGATTATTAACGATTTTAAACGAAGCTCTTATAAGCTCCTCTTGATAATCCACAGTAGCCCCTTTAACATACTCTAAGGATGTTTCATCTATCACAACTTTGGCACCGTTTTTCTCAAATATCCTACAAAACCAAACTATTTTTGTATTTTTCACAAACCCAATCACACACCTACTTATCGTCTTGGTTTAAATTCGAATCCAAATCGAATTTATACTGAAATCCTGAACAACCACCGCCTTCAACTGCAACTCGTAGGAAACTGTTGGTGCCATTTGTGAGTTTTCTTAGTCTTTCTGTGCATTTGTCGGTTAAGATCAGCTCCGATTTTACATGTTTCAGGGGAGCAACGTTTGCGTTTATTTTATTGGAAAATTCCCGAGTGACTCGAAGTAAATTTGACTTGATTAGACGCGTAGAAAACATTTTTAATTCTATTCTATCAGACTACACAACAAATTTGACATGGATAAGTTAGGTTATATTTTATTATTTTCATAGAAGTTTATTTGTAAAAGTTGTTTGGATTGACATTATAACAAATAGGCAACCAACAATACACAACAACATAGATTTTGCCTAAATTTAGGAAGAATAAATGGCAAAACTGTAGTAGTAATAGGAATTAATGAGTTATTTAACATAATTAACTAAACATACATAAAACGGAAACTTTCTGGTCTCTCTTGAATTATTTTAAAATATTTATTGGAAATATTCGTTGTAGAGGGAGCTACAGAGTACACATGCACACCTACTCGCTCTAGATAAGAAAACCTCAATGATCTTGATTTTAATTTTATAGGTTATGAATTTTCAACAAATTTTCCTCTAAACCCGGCTTTTATCTAACTGGAAACTTATAATAACATTGAAGCTCCTTCATTTAACTTTACTGTAAGTTATTGTACTGGTCAAACATTTCTCCTAGTTTTTGAGAACATGTGCATGATAAAATTATAGGTTATAATCCTGCAAAATTTTCCACTGCACGTTATTCCTTCCCATTGAAATTATCTCCAGACAGCAAAATGGTTGAACAACAAAAACAACGAATAGAACAAGAAATGACTAAAATGATAAACGATTTAGATTTACAACACCTCCGAAAAATGCAGGTTTGTACCCCCATTCCAAGAGCGAAAAATCACCTGAAATCGAATGCACTTACAGGCGGAAATGCACCGATGTGCAGCAAACTGCTGTGACAATAGAGAAGTCTCAATAGAGCGCGTACAAAAATGCGTAGAAAACTGTTCGTCTGCATTGAACTGGGCGCAAAGTTACGTACAAAAAGAACTGGAACAGTTACAGAATAAATTGCAGAGATGTGTGATGGACTGTAACGATGATGTTCGGGTACAAATGGGGCCTAATCCCTCTGAAACAGAGGTAGAGATATGAAGGTTTATACTTAAGCGAGTTTTGTTTATTTTTTATCTGGTTGTAGATGAATAAGTTCACGACGATTTTTGAAAATTGTGCCAAGAAGTGCGTGGATAAACAAATTGATTATATGCCGTCGCTTTTCAAGAGAATTAAGTCGGAATTGTCCAAAGGATCGTCGGAGTCAAAATAGGTAGAGGTAGGTACGGTACAAAAGTAGAAATAACAGTGAAATCGAAATAGAATTTTAAATTTATATCAAATGGAATTTTCCTACACTTGCATTTGTTGTTATCTGTAAGTTAGTTAATTGTTATTTACATTTGTAATTTTTTTAAATATTAAAATACAATCAGTACATAAATTGTTGCGTAAAGTTCTAAAATACTTTAAATCAAAGTCCTAATCCTCTAGTTGCCAAAAATTTCTATTGTAGGCAATTTTACAAACACCTTAAATATTTTTTATGAAAATCCTATTTATTTCAATTTTTTATATAGAAAAAGGTTGAACCCCCACTGAAATATCCACAACAAAACATTTTTTACTTTAAAAAACACAAAATCCACCTGCGATGTTTTTTTCGATTCCTTCTCCCAATTTGCACGCCTTGTCAGTCGAAATAACCGCGGTCGAAATCCTCCAAATGTACACAAACCATTTTTCTCAAGTGCAAGCTATAATCCCATACCGATAAATTGGATTTCATGCGAATTTCTTAAACTTAAACTTATTATATTCAAGTATAAATACACCTACTTTTTTCTTATAGTATTGTAAGGGTTTTGTGGGTGATGCGTGGGAAAATTTCTAAATTAAATGTAATAATAATTACAATCCCTAAAAGAATAACGTTGTAAAATTGTTTGTTTGCATTTGAGATATTATTCACAGTTTTGTTGAGGGTTGAGGGATTAGATGGACCAATTTGTCAGGCATCAGTTGGAGCGTCTGTCGAGTTCACTATAGCAGTAATCACTCATTTATGGGTTTGTTTGTCTCGTATATTTTGTCTTTAGCTGCACTGAAAGGGTGTTAGAAAAAAAATTAAAACAACCATGAAATATTTTAATTCTAAAAATTGTAAGTCGACAATAATTTTATTATTTAAACATTTAATTTTTAGCGTGATACTAGTAGATACTAATAGATATTTTATTTATTAAATTGGTTTATTTGTCTACCTGAAAAATGTACAAATTTTATGACGTGTTTATAAAATTATCAACGGATTTTTTCTATAAAAACAAAACGGTAAACGCCACGTTAAAGTGCTTATATACCTTTTTGATATCTATTAAATTCTTTGTAAAAACAGCTTAATATGAACCCTGTCCGATGAATAGAGCCAAAAATATAGCTGTTTAAATACGTTAAAAAAACTTTAAAATTTCCTGAATTTTTTACTTTCCCCATGGAACTTTTTTTCTGTACATTCGACGACGAAAATGCATAAGAGGTGATTTGGAGTATATTGAATGACGAGAAAAATAAGCTACACAAAAATTTTCTATGACTAATAAATCGGAAGTTATGATGCCTCAAAGTCTGTAGGTTTAAAATCAGGTAGACAAAGTGGCGATTTGACCTCATCATAACTTCGGGTTTGTTAGTGGTAGAAAGTTTTTCCGTGGTTGATTTTATTCGCAATTTAATATACTTTATATTAGTTTATGCCCATTTTTGTGTTAGAATGCATAGAAAAAATCCAGGACGAAAATTGAAAAATATTTTTAAAAAATATTTTTTGCTGTATCTCTGGATTTATTTATCGTACATGTTTTACTCATTTTATGTATAATTTCATCCTTTACAAAAATATATAAACACTTTTGACTTAATTATTAAAATTCGCTTACACGAGTAGAACTTGTAAAATATTAAAAAATTCCAATTTTTTTTTTATTTAAGATCTTTTTGCCTCTATTAACAAATATTTGTATTTATATGCTTTTTCAAATATTGTTCGTCATAAAACAACCCGTATAAATTTAGAACAATTTCACCGCCCCAAACCCAAACCAAATAAAATTCATTTTATTATTTATCCTTACAAAACTGGATGTTTATATTGAATAAAGCTTTGCAACCGTCGAAAAGAACATCCTTAAAGCAAATATCCTCCTCGCATATTCCATACATCGTGGGAGCAAGCGATCTGGCAGTGTGACATATCCGATCAGTAAATACGATCCTAATTTGGTCTGTATAATCCCATTAAGATAACGTACCCGCCACACCATTGACGGGATTATATGGAAATGTGGTCCGTAATTCAAACAAAGCGAGCCACCAGGGAATCTTATTTAATTACTAGTCCAAGTCCAAGTATTTACGTGGTTTTTTGACCAAATGATAAATCCCTCTAATAAAATTTGAAATATATACCGGTAGCTATTGGTAAGTTCTTACCACTTGCTGGGCCGGTGATGCTGTAAATATGCACCCCGTTGGGCTTCGGATGGTTAAATGTTTAGCGGGTCGAAACAATCGCACCTCCGGCATGGCAATGCTCATTTGTTATGCACAACTGATTTGATCTACCCGTGTTCGTGAATAAATTTATATGGAGAGAGGTGGTATTTAAATTTTGTGTATAAATCTGTGATTTTTCTATAGGAGGAAATTTGGATCTTGAACCGTATTCTCGTAAAAATAAAAATTCTATCTGCCTACAACCTAATTATAGTTTTGTTGTGGTTATAATTTATTTTACAGCATGTTGTTTGTTTAGCCGCTCATATGAACTCGTCGAAGATTTTACGAGGCCCTCAATGAGTTTATAGATATACAATATAAATTCATTGACTTCCTTTTAATACACGCCGTTAAATCCACCGACTAAAAATTATAACACATTCAACTTCGACAATAAATCACAGATGTGGTTTGGGAAATAATTAAAAACCAAAAATTGAATTTTGAATCTTCCATCATGGGCATGATATAATATGATATGATACGATGGCTGTGTTATTAACTTTGATGTAATTCAAGTTTTGAAGGTAAATCATGCTGACAATGTGCGTACACGTATCTTACGCCTGGAGGAAAATAGTGTACATCAAGGGCGCAGACTCCCATGGTATCGAGCGCTGCCCCGAGGGCGGCGTCGCCCTGCCAACCCCAAACTTCCCTTACATATATATGGACAGATCTCGTGCCCTCCCTTTAATGTACACCACAGCTCGACACCGCCAAACTTGATCAATGATTTTGCTTTGCGATTAATTAATTATTGGTGATTTTTCGAAAAAGAACAACTTTTCAGCAAAATAATTGATATCACCTCGTAAATCAATAAAATATTCCCTATCAGCTTTCCAAGTTTTTCACCCTCTTGCAAAGTTAGTTTTTATTCCCTTATTTTTTCTATACCCAATCTCAGCGTTTTGTGATTTGCTGTGAAATATTCATGGAAAAAAACCTCCCCTTCTGTGTGTTTATTTATGAGATTGATAAATTTACGTTACGAAAAAACTAAACCTCCAATTTAATTAAAACTAACCAAGTGTTAGAGATATTTGTGTGGGTATAATTTGTCTTGAACATTACATTAACTTGGTGTAGAAAAAAGTGAACGCACGGGGCCCCATTACAATAAACAATCATCGGCAATAAACGGCTCTCAACCCTGTATTTGAGTGTAAGTGTGTCCTGAGATTTATGAGATGGCAATAAATTTTACTTATTTTGCTTTAACTGCATATTAGACAGGTTAAAATACGATATAGTTGGGGTATAATAGGTATTGCGGTTTGACTGTTACATAAATCAAATAATTAAGAAGCGCCCGTCAAAAGGTTTACTAACTTCGATAATGTTTTTTCCAAAGTTAATGAGCGTCTACCAAAACGATATTACAAAAAAAGAAAAGGAAGTGGTTCATTAGAATATTTTTTACTAGGAAGGAGTCGTTAGACTAAACTTCTAAATTATTAGGTGGAGTTTGGTTTAAACTAATTTTGTTTAAAATATTAATTTTGAAGTATAACTGTAAACTTTTTGATAGCGAAATTACTACTAAAAAAATCGTAAAAATGTAAATTTGGAACTTTTAGCAGATTTTAAGGAAATTTGTCTTGTTATATAGACATTACTGAAGAAAAATCAATAATATTTGATATTTTTTGCGCGATTGAGTAAAACTAAAAACTTCTCATCAATTTTTTGAAAATTCGTAGTACCCCGGATTTCAGAGTCATATTTTTAACTGGCTGTAGAATCATTACTGGTGCTCCGAATTACACCAAATCTTCTGCCACTGATTGATTGAACCTTCTACTTTAGTTATTTAATGTCCAAATATAACTTTTCGATTTTTTTCCGACTGCTCAAAGTGATGGATCTTTTTTTGGTGATTTTCGACCAGCCACAACGACTTTCCACAGAGAAACTGATTAGATTTTCTTTTTCTACGGCTTTGAATTAGTTAAAAGCATATTTTTCCTGAAAATTCAGAACTTGATGAAAATTGAAGTTTTTTCCAACTGATTTCGCCATTTTTCAAAGTTGAAAATACTTAGAAAAATGTCAATATTTTCAACTGGCTGTAGAATCGTTAGTGGTGCTCCCATTTACACGAAATCTTCTGCTACTGATAGATTGAACCTTCTGCTTTAATCTGATGTATTATTTAATGTCCAAATATAACTTATTTTTTTTTCGACGACTCAAACTGATGGATTTTTTTTTCGTGATTTTCGACCAGTCACAACGACTTTCCATTATGCCATACAAAGAAACTGATTAGATATTTTTTTTCTACAGCTTTGAATTAGTTAGGAACATATTTTTCCTGAAAATCCATGACTTGATGAAAATTGAAGATTTTTCCAACTGATTTCGCCATTTTTCAAAGTTGAAAATACTTAGAAAAATGTCAAAATTTTCAACTGTCTGTAGAATCGTTAGTGGTGCTCCGATTTACACGAAATCTTCTGCTACTGATAGAGGAAACCTTCTAATTTAATCTGATGTATTTATTATTTAATGTCCAAATATAACTTTTAGATTTTTTTTCGACTGCTCAAAGTGATGGATCTTTTTTTGGTGATCTTCGACCAGCCACAACGACTTTCCATTATGCCATACAGAGAAACTGAGTAGATATTCCCTTTCTACAGCTTTGAATTAGTTAAGAACATTTTTCCTGAAAATCCATGACTTGATGAAAATTGAAGATTTTTCCAATTAATTTGGCCATTTTTCTAAGTTAAAAATACTTAGAAAAGTGTCAATATTTTCAACTGGCTGTAGAATCGTTAGTGGTGCTCCGAATTACATGAAATCTTCTGCTACTGATAGATTGAACCTTCTACTTTAGTTAGCTGTCTTATTTAATTTTCAATTATAACTTTTTGATTTTCTACCGCGACTTGATGAAAATGGAAGATAAGTTAAAAGTTAAAAATACTTAGAAAAATGTCAATATTTTTAACTGGCTGTAGAATCATTAGTGGTGCATCTGATGTATTATTTAATGTCCAAATATAACTTTTTAAATTTTTTTCGACACCTCAAACTAATGGATCTTTTTTTGGTGATTTTCGACTAACCACAACGACTTTCCATTATGCCATACAGAGAAACTGATTAGATATTCTTTTTCTATGCCCTTCAATTAGTTAATAAAATATTTTTCCTGAAAATCCATGACTTGATGAAAATCGAAGATTTTTCCAACTGATTTTTCAATATTAAAAATACTTAGAAAAATGTCAATATTTTCAAATGGCTGTAGAATCGTTACTGGTGCTCCGAATTACATGAAATCTTCTGCTACTGATAGATTGAACCTTCTACTTTAGTTAACTGTCTTATTTAATTTTCAATTATAACTTTTTGATTTTCTACCGACTGCCTAACTGATGGATCTAAATGTTTATAAACTTTTCTTCTCAAATCTTTGTTTTTGTGTAAAATAAACTAGTAGATTTTTCCATCTAACTCATACTTTCAAAGAATTCCAATTTTCAAACGCTATTTTTTATTTAATCACCATCTCTCCCCCTTGATTTGACCATTAATTGAACTTGAATAAATAACGAATAGATTTCGGCAGAACTGGAGGTCCGCTGGCACAATTAATTATTACAACAATATTATATACGGGTTGTTTGTACACATAACTATGAAACATGTTTGCTTTCCATCAATACATTTCAGGGGGATGCGTTTAATTTTGTATCTGCTTTTGGTGCTTTGTTCACGAGATATTTCGTTTAAAGCCTGATGTGACCCATATTAGCCTTTAGCAAGGATCAGCCTAACCAAACAAATCGGCTACGCACTATAGTATACACTCTTCATCTATGTTTCTACCACACATGCATCAGACGACCGTCTTCATTCTACTCCATGAATTGGTTGTTGATATCTATTGACAAGTATTTATCTATTGTAGTTGGTTTGTAGTGTAGCAGAACTAATTTCCAGTTCACATTCACATGGTTCATATGTAGAAATTGTTCTAGTCCTTAAGCTCTCAAGCAGTTAACTATTTTTAATTTAATTATAATTACCATATAAAATATTGTGTTAAACAAAACCTCCAGGGGACTGTTCGTTTGTTCGTTTGGTTTGTATTACACAGAATATAGGAAAGTTTTTATCCAGTTTGAGGATGTGGTTGAGAATATTATGCGCGTGCCGTATCCGTGTGGGTCAGCGGGGGTCAGCCGGCACCAGCTCATGGACCTCTAGCTCACGGAAAGCGTGCTGGAATTGTTCTTTCTGGCTTGGACCTGCCCATCTTGTTCATACAGCACACACCACGGGACAGACAAATTAAAGAGCCAAGTTGTGTCTGCCTCTTCTGCTCTTGCCATCATTTATAATAAACTGTGACTGCATGGTTCTTTCATATTAATAGATACCTACGCCGAAAGTGGGAAGATTTTTTCATGATGATTTTGTCGGCAACACGAAATTATATAACATGATGGTAATTAATTGGGTGAGGGTGGGGATTTTGTTTCAGGGAATTTTTTGACTCTCTTTTATTGTCTACTATAACTGGAATAAGTTTTTCCCGCATGATTATTCTTACACAGGGAGCTGAACACAAAGTCCACTTCGACAAGTTAGCTAATATAAATCGTTTGTTGAGAGGAAAAAGGACCACCCACTGTTAGAACTGTACATTTTAATTGGGGTGGAATGAAAATTTCCATTGTTTGATCATGTACAAGTAACCCCAATGCGTACAACATCTACACCAGAAATCCAATAAATTTCCACGTGTAGACTACTGAAAACTTCCACCAACAAGTTTTCGCTTTTGCTTATTGTAATTAAACAATTAACAGTAAAATTTAATTAAGTATTTTAACCTTTTTCTTATATAGTCAGGTGTGCAAGATGTGGAAATAATGGAATTTTCAAGCATGTGAAGTGGATAATTGTTTGTTTATTTATTTATTTATTTATTGCACATAGTAAAAGTTTATTTGCAACAAATTGTTTGTGATATGCGTGAAATCAAGTTTAAAAGCGATTATTTTTGGACAAAAATAGAAATTTCATTAGGTACCTATAATTACATAGTAATATTTCTTGTAGAAATACAGAAAATTGTCTCAAATTTCCAGACCTAAACTTAGTCGTTTTCCCTCAATTGAGCAAACATTCTTAAACCCTTATGAATACTGCATGAGCTCATATTAAACTAATCATGAAGGCACTCTAGGTATGTGGCGTGCGTGTGTCCATCATCATCCTTCCAATGTGTGGGAGATGCGCCAAGACACGCAACTTGTATTATAGTCAGTCGCCAATCATCATTCCTCCACTATTCTCACAAAAATTTCGTTCCCACCAGCTTACACCCACAAGCTATTCACGCCGCCGCTGCTCCACACTCTTAATTATGTACCTACCATGCCACAATGACAGTGTATGGATGATGGTATGAATCAATTTATTTTGCCGTTTGGACTAGGTTGTTTTGGGCCTTTGGGCGACGAAGGCGGGAAATAAATTGGAGAAATTTACTTACCTACAATGTGGATGCGAGTTTTAGAAAATGAGGGCGTGTGCTCTTTGTTGGCAAAGCACGAAGACCTCTGAATTATTCTGCTTTTCTAGTCTAGTTCTAGTTCTAGTTCCAATCCTTCCCCAATTGTTGCTAATATTTCGTCTCAAACTTTTTCCAACTCAAAATTTAGAATGTTTAGATCCACTGACATACCACAATAGCACTCCAGCCCACCGTTTCATAGAGAGAAAATGCAAAAGATAAATGAAATGAACTCTGTGTATAAGAAATAAAGTAAACAGCACTTGTCGCCTGGGGGATCGCATTGTAATGTTACAGATGAAACGCAGACCGAAGAGGAACGCAGGAGGGGACCCTCCTCTCTCCTTATAGTTATATACACGCGGACAATATGGCTGGCCACAGTTTATTACCAACCAACCGAGAAACAAGAAGGGGTTTTCTTTTTTGCTAAACAAAACAACAAAATTAATATACAGTCGGCAGAACTTGTAAAGCGATTTATGATCCGTTTTTGATACAATGTGTTGTTATGGGTTTGGTAGTTCTTGTAGAGGGAGGGAAAACGTTATGGTTTTCGGAAAAGTCTTTTAGGTATATTAATTTTGGGAAATTTTTGTAGTTTTACACAAATACAGTTTTGGAACGTCCAATGGTCTTTGTATGTAGATCGAGGGACAAATAGAAAATTCAAACAGAACGGAAAACTGTATAACAAACCAATTGAAAAAACGATAAAAAGTCAACTTAAAATAATAATTTTACTAGAAAAATATGTGTAGAAAAATCGAATAGAGGCTGATACATGATAGAGATGTAAAAATAACACTATAACAATGACTTTTTGCGCGACACTATAACAGACCATCGAAAAACTGTAACAAACCAACGGAAAAAACCTAAAAAATCAACTTAAAAAAAATATTTGTACTAGAAAAATATGTCTAGGAAAATCGAATAGAGACTGATGCATGATGGAGATGTGAAAATAACGTTGTAGCAATGATTTTTTGCGCGACACTATAACAAATCAACCGAAAAATCCATAAAAAATCAACTTAAAATAATATTTGTACTAGAAAAATATGTGTAGAAAAATCGAATAGAGGCTCATACGGGATGGTGGTGTGAAAATAACGTTGTAGCAATGATTTTTTGCGCGACACTATAACAAACCAACCGAAAAATCGTTAAAAATTCAACTGAAAATAATATTTGTACTAGAAAAATATGTGTAGAAAAATCGAATAGAGGCTCATACGGGATGGTGGTGTGAAAATAACGTTGTAGCAATGATTTTTTGCGCGACACTATAACAAACCAACCGAAAAATCGTTAAAAATTCAACTTAAAATAATTTTTGTACTAGAAAAATATGTGTAGAAAAATTGAATAGAAGCTCATACGAGATGGAGGTGTAAAAATAAAGCTGTAGCAATGATTTTTTGCGCGACACTATAACAAACCAACCGAAAAATCGTTAAAAATTCAACTGAAAATAATATTTGTACTAGAAAAATATGTGTAGAAAAATCGAATAGAGGCTCATACGGGATGGTGGTGTGAAAATAACGTTGTAGCAATGATTTTTTGCGCGACACTATAACAAACCAACCGAAAAATCGTTAAAAATTCAACTTAAAATAATTTTTGTACTAGAAAAATATGTGTAGAAAAATTGAATAGAAGCTCATACGAGATGGAGGTGTAAAAATAAAGTTGTAGCAATGATTTTTTGCGCGACACTATAACAAACCAACCGAAAAATCGTTAAAAATTCAACTGAAAATAATATTTGTACTAGAAAAATATGTGTAGAAAAATCGAATAGAGGCTCATACGGGATGGTGGTGTGAAAATAACGTTGTAGCAATGATTTTTTGCGCGACACTATAACAAACCAACCGAAAAATCGTTAAAAATTCAACTTAAAATAATTTTTGTACTAGAAAAATATGTGTAGAAAAATTGAATAGAAGCTCATACGAGATGGAGGTGTAAAAATAAAGTTGTAGCAATGATTTTTTGCGCGACACTATAACAAACCAACCTAAAAATCGTTAAAAATTCAACTGAAAATAATATTTGTACTAGAAAAATATGTGTAGAAAAATTGAATAGAAGCTCATACAGGATGGAGGTGTAAAAATAATGTTGTAGCAATGATTTTTTGCGCGACACTATAACAAACCAACCTAAAAATCGTTAAAAATTCAACTGAAAATAATATTTGTACTAGAAAAATATGTGTAGAAAAATTGAATAAAGGCTCATACGGGATGGAGATTAGAAAATAACGTTGTAGGAATGACTTTTTGTGCGACACTATAACAAACCAACCGAAAAAACCATAAAAAATCAACTAAAAATAATAATTTTACTAAAAAAATATCTGTAAAAAAATCGAATAGAGGTTCATATACGATGCAGATGTGAAAATAACGCTGTACTAATGACTTTTTGTGTGACACTATAACAGACCATCGGAAAACTGTAACAAACCAACCGACGAATATTCCTGATTTATGGCTTTATATAGACTTACTTAAGAATAAAATTCGAAATTTTCATTGTATTTATTTATAACAAAGCAAACCCAATACCAAAAACCCTTCAATCTACAATCCTCCACTTTCTTTTGTACAAATCTCTTACGCAAATCATCCTAACCTAATGAGAATTGGTTTTACACTTTTCTTGGTGCTTATCCGGTATATTGCAAAAGTAAATTAAAATCTAACTTAAAACTCCCTCCCGCAGGCAGGTATTCCATCCTGTTTAACAGTACTAAGCCAACGAGAGCACGTTGATGACGATGTTGTGCAGGGGGTAGGGCGAAAGAGAGGAGTAACAAAGAGGCGGATAGGTGCATCATGTTAATTGAATGTTAAGAACACTCAGACGGAATTAACACAGGTCACTGATCAAAGGTGATTATATTCTAAGTTTAAGCTATCTATCAAATACAGACTGTACCTAATACATCATAAGTCCCTTTCTTTGGAGGCCTCGCACAGAAGAGCAAATCCCACCAGATTAAATTGATGTATTTCGTAATAAATTAAGTTGGTATGATAATAGTTCGGAATGGTGATGTAATTGAGTGGGTGTTATGAAATTAAATTGCTGATGCAGTTTTTATAGAAAAAATTATGAAAACCACATAATTGATCAAACTGTTATAGTTTGGCGCAAAAGACCCAGCACAAATTTCTCAAGCTAGCCTTCATTTTGATTTTAATAAAACGATCCAATTATCCATAAAGTTTGGACTATTACGAAAATGACAGTGTTTGCACCTTCTAATCATCCAACTCCTCGAATTCTCACAGATCATTATCCTTAGCCCCTATCATTACCTACATAGTATACACTAATCATAATATGATGTTGTGTTTGTCTTAAATCACGAAAATAAAATACATAGAAATTTCGCAAAATATCATCATCTAAAATTAACTCTCGTGTATGTAGATATAGAACAAGACTGTCAATACAGTTTGCTTTTTTAATTTATCAACTTCACTACCCTCCGCAATATCACATCCATCTCTGGATCATTAGTGCGGGTGCATGTGTGGTCTATACATCACTTTTCCCAGTTAAATACTAGCTAAAGTCCATTATTAGCTTGATTAGAGTTGTGGTGGTGAATGTGCCACCCTTTGCACGTTCTTCTATTATTGAAACCGAGGACACACATCGCCCCTCTTGTCTCCTGTTTCTGTGGTTTAGCATGATTTCCAAATGAATTCATTTTCTGCATAGGAATAATTATTATGCCAGTTGTTGGAGCTTCGGCCACAAAAGATCTAAAGGAGTGAACATCACACGCGACGGCGAATTTTTATCAAATCGGTTTTATTTCCGTTGATGGTCTACCCACGCACGAACACATTATTTATATTTTGGAATATTAGTTATTGTTGGGTTTTGTTCTGAGGTCAAAATAATGGTTTATGTTAAATCATCTAACGACTAAACCGGGCGTTTAGGTGTAGCGTTTTTTTACGAGACAGATGGTGAACGCCCCCCATGAATATTTATTAGGAATCATCGTCTACTACTAATTTACAAGAAAAAATATATCATGCATTATTTATCACTATAACATTAATATACCACATTGTATTAAATAGACAAAGTCAAATAAAGATTTTCGGGTAGTTTTTTGCATATTTTAATATAAATTAGCGCTTAAAAATCTTGAAATCTGGAAATTTGTACAATTTTAGATTTTGTGTCATAAAATTTAAAAAAATCTTTGCAGTCTACTTTGTTACAAAAAATAAAATGGAAAATTTAAACAGAATGAAAATCCTACAAAAATTCCGGATTTAATTGCCTACTAATTCCCAATTTGCCTAAAGTATTATTTAGGGTTTTGTATGAAGGATAATAAAGAAAGTGAAGGATTGTAGATGGTTTTTGATGTTGAGTTCGTATAACGTGAGATTTATCATCTGGAAAAACAAAGTAATTGTTTGAGTTTCCTGTCAGAACCACGGAAAATATTTTTTGTTAAAGTATGATGCTCAAAGAAGAATTTGGTTGTGTTCTTTGTTTTAGAACCACTGTATGGATTTTAACGTAATTTGCATTTTTACAAAGCGGAATGTTGGTTTTCTCAGAAAAAAAAATTCAAAAGTGCTTAAGGTTTTTTTTTTGTATTTTTCATACCTTTAAACTGAAACTTTAAAAATAGTGCCTAATTTCGAAGTGTGGAGTTGTAGCGTGACAGTTTTAGAACCATTGATTAGATTTTAACGTAATTTGCATTTTTACAAAGCGAAATGTTGGTTTTCTTAGAAAAAAAATTCAAAGGTGCTTAAGGTTCTTTTTTGGTATTTTTCATAGCTTTAAACTGAAGCTTCAAAAATAGTGCCTAATTTCGAAGTGTGACAGTTGTAGCGTGACAGTTTTAGATCCACTGAATAGATTTTAACGTAATTTGCATTTTTACAAAGCGAAATGTTGGTTTTCTCAGAAAAAAAAATTCAAAGGTGCTTAAGGTTTTTTTTTTTGGTATTTTTCATACCTTTAAACTGATACTTTGAAAATAGTACCTAATTTCGAAGTGTGAGAGTTGTAGCGTGACAGTTTTAGAACCACTGAATAGATTTTAACGTAATTTGCATTTTTACAAAGCGAAATGTAGGTTTAATTAGAAAATACTCGTTCCGAGGCTCTAATGGTTGTCTTTGTATATTTTTGAGACGTTCAAACTAAAACTTAAAAAATTGTACGAAATTTCATGGATTGTCAGTTGTGGTATCACAGTTTTAGAACCACTGGTTAGATTTTAATGTAATTTGCATTTTTACAAAGCGGAATGTTGGTTTTCTCAGAAAAAGAAATTCAAAGGTGCTTAAGGTTTTTTTTTTGTATTTTTCATACCTTTAAACTGAAACTTCAAAAATAGTGCCTAATTTCGAAGTGTGACAGTTGTAGCGTGACAGTTTTAGAACCACTGATTAGATTTTGACGTAATTTGCATTTTTACAAAGCGGAATGTTGGTTTTCTTAGAAAAAAAATTCAAACGTGCCTAAGGTTTTTTTTTTGGTATTTTTCATACCTTTAAACTGAGACTTTAAAAATAGTGAATAATATCGAAGTGTGACGGTTGTAGCGTGACAGTTTTAGAACCAGTCACAATTTTTTTAGTTCCCATTATAAATGAACTAAATTTCTTTATATTTAATAAATTTATAATTTATAAATATCACAATCTCTAGATTTTTCTGCGACCTAACAATGATTCAATACCTACAATTAATTCCACATCCTATTAGATATGCAAATATCAAATTTGTGGAAACGAAAGCTGATATTTTTACAGCCTTCCAACATCAAGTTATTTTAATAATTACCGGGTGTGGAGGTTTTGAATAAATGTTAAAATCGTGCTCCAAGGAAGCTGTCGTTTACTTGTTGAAGAACATGGATCCAATTATAATTTGCGTATATTTATTTATCAATTAATCAATTTATTCAAGTAGGTTAATCGACAATTAATGAAAGATTAAAAATTATACAAGGTTAAACTTAAAACAACACAGACAATTAATTTTAAATATTAGCTATTGGCGACTTCGGTCAGCAATCAAATTAATGCATTTTATTCCCCGCTGCTAGGCGCTCAAATCTCTCACTCCGGCCCTGTTGATCGGCGCCCTCAAAGAATTCCGTTTAAATTTTGTCAGAGATTTGAAACAATGTAGTACGCACTATACACTTTTAAATATTATGCAAAAGTGGGTCTACATAATCTGATAGGAACAACTCGGGACCGGAGTTTAAATTCTTAAATTATAGTCCACGATTATTTATGAGTTATAGAATGCCTTTTATGTTAGAAAATTATCGATACTTTATAGTGATTGCATTAAAATACGGGGTGTACGATGTTTTTGTAATTTAAACGATTAAGTATGCTTATATACGAAAAAAGCACAATCTTAATATTTATTTTATGGTAATTTCTCTTGAATTATGATCCTGAAAAGGACGAAAATATTTGTCACCGCATGTAATTGCAGAATATTCGAACACAAAACAATGTCCGCGAAACATCCTCTTCGCGATGGGAAACAAGGACTAATTGGAATGTCCTGCGGGTATCTGCGTCGTTGTTCCGCATCCCTGTTTCGTCCACAGAGACGATCGATAGATACATATTGCTCACCACTATATTCACAACGAAATACAAGAAGTACTTATACCTAGAGACTTAATTAATTTGTTGGAAAGTTTGTTAATAATTAAAAAATAGACAAGTACTTGAGTGGTTGTCAAAGTGGCGTGATAAATGGATTTGCGAGTGGTTTTTTTAACAAGTTTATTATTTTTCTTGCTGCTAACATGGTAATATATTGAAAAGTTTGATTACTGTTGATTGGTTTATAAATGCCAGGGGTCGGAAGGTTAAGTGAAAATTTACATGTGGAATTAAGTTTTATGGAAGGAATCTAGAAAACTAGGTTATAGTTAGAAAAATTATTATACTAAAGTAGATTTTTTTGTACTTATTATATGTTCTTTTCCTACCAAATATTTTAGTTTTAAAAAAAATGGGCTGTTATATAGCATTGTTGCTGTCATGAATCCATCATCTACACAGTTGCATTTATAGAAGCAGTTCACCTGCACGAATTTTCCACCACCAAATAACACGATCATTATTATTGACTTCCAATTCAAAATTGAACATCCACGTCGAATATAATACAAGCAACATATATAATTGAACAACCAGCATACAACAAAGGCATAAGCCAGAACACGTTTTAGTTATTTTATAGTATGCGCTCTGTTCTCCACCATCATCCAGTATTTTATAATAAAGCTACCACCCCCGCGGCAGCTGGTCGCGTGTGGACCGCAGATATCGGGGCTCTCTACACCACACAATCTCAAGTCGGGCTCATGATGGCCCAGGGCTTCTTCATGGGCCCAAGAATACAGGCCTGTTGTACAGCAGACCACGACTGTCCCCTAGAGCCAAGTCATTGTGCCTCGCACATTCCTTCTTATGTATATGTAGGTACTGTGTGTATTATACTTGGCTGTTTGCTGCATCAGGCGGCGATTATATTGTGTAGCATTTTTAAGGCGTTTAAATATGAAATGTTGATGATGGGAAGGAGTGGGAAGGGCAGCTATAAACTTCAGGGGCGATCAAAGTGGAATTTTGCAACTGAAGGGTTTGATCATGTCTCTAATGCAGTTTCAGCAGGATGAGTTGGTGTTCCACAAGGAACAACGACAAAAGAATTTTAAGAACTCTTAAAGAAAAAATAGAAGTTTAGGTCAGATACTGAAATAAGACGAAGAACATAAAACGTTAATTTACTAGGCACTAGGCATTATCTAACTTTAAATACTACGCCGCCTCTGGAATGACGACCTGAGATCCGCTCTCTACTCATTACAATTCGTCCAAATTCCAAATGCGTTTACTTGTTCCTGGTCCTTTTTTCACCCACTTCAGCAGGAATAGATAGCATTAGAACAAACCTCGCATCTCTCACGATCCAATTTTCCAATTCTCCCAGCTTCCCCTAATGCCTAACCGTAATTATCACCATAACTTAAACTATAGACAAAGAAACTCCTCTCTCAATGCGCAATTTTCCCTCGCAAACTTGTAAAATAGGAAAACTGCACCACATCACTCTCTCGGGGAAATCCACCGCAATCCAGGCATGAAAGAGGGGCATTGCCTGGGGCTGGGCGTGTCTTGCGGCTGTGATTGGCTGCAGGAATATTGCCAGGAGGCGGGGACTATCAGAGGATGCCGTTGGGGGGTTCCGGCGTATGCCCGGGGCCGTCCTGCGGGCAGCAGACCAGTTCCCCCCAAGCCTTTGTCTTGCCCTGTGCCTCTGAAATTTGGAAATTGTGCGCGATTTCACGGCCGGTATTCCTGATTAATTATTTATGCTGACTAGTTGACGAGTACAGGAAACTTAGTTTGGAGATATTGGTGAGTGTCCTTAAAGTGTAGTAGTAGTTGGAAGGGGTGAAGGAGATAAAAATTTCAGGATATGTGGGAGCGTTAAAGTTAAGTTAAGATAATTTCAGTTTGCGGACTGTTTTAATGATTTATGGTTGGGTTGTGTAGTAGGTACGCGGTTTTACTGCTACAGTCTGCAGGATTTAGCATAATTTATATAACAAGGATCTTACTAACAAAATAATAGCTCGTAACTCGAATAAACTTTATAAAACCAAAAAAAAATTTAGACGAAAGATTCCTGCTAAATATAGCAGCGTTGCAGGAATGCTTAACGATATAAATAAATTCAAGTACAAAAACTTTATGAAATCATGCAAAATATTAAGACAAATTTATGAGTATTCCTGCTGTAGTAATTTTGTGGTTTCAACTACTAGTACCATTTTTTTTGTAAACATTTATGTAAAGTTGTAAATAAATGCCCTGTAGATATTTATATTAGGCTGAGGTTTATTAACACTGAACGGATAGAGATGAAAGAAATAATAGCCGATGGGAAATTATAATAAAACCGTTGAAACAAAGTAAACTTGAGCACTATTTGGCATCTGATAATAAATTTCTCTTAAGATAAGAGATTGTATTAAATGGTAGGGTATTAAAAGGAATTTTATGCGAGTATATTAAAAAATAATTTAGGTTGGGTTATAAAAATATTACCTAACCTAATCTAACCTCAAAATTTATTATTAGACAAAGGATAAAGTTTACAAGGATAAAAATATTTGTCTCATAAAATTTATTCTAATGCCCTTCCTGTTATCTAAGAGAAATTTATATATTATAAAAATTATAGATAATGTTCCCGTCTCTGGAATAACGACCTGAGATCCGCTCTCTACTTATTTAATACGACCAAATGTTCGAAAACGACTTTATGGTACAAAACAACAAACCTAATGTTATTTATAATATAAAATCGTAAGTCCTCTAAAAGTAAATTAAAATATCGTCCTTGTAGCGAGACTTTGACGAAGGTACCTACATAATTACCTAATGTTAATTCGATACCAACACGGCCAAGTCTGCGTGGTGTTGACTTTAAATTCTCTCAACTTCATTCACTCTTTAAAGCTTATTTTACATAAAATCTAAATCCCAAATTATTATTCGACAACTAAGTGACTGGTACATAGTACCAGCTAATATGTATTGAAAGCAACATCCCTAAGGGTCTAAAATATTATTAATGAGTTATCATTAATACAGATTACAAGTCAATTATGAGTAATTTAAACAGCATTAATCATTTATGTAATAAATTTGCATGGTTAATATTATTGTGGTTGCATGGTTTGTATTACCTACCTATAATAAATAAACTTTTATGTTTCCAGCAAGCATATCCACGCCCCTCAAACCCCGGCACATCCATGAATATGTCTTTTTTGGCCACGCTGGACTCCAACACCTGGCAGGTAAGTCCTGAATTCTGTAGAATAAGGAAGTTGAAATTCGAAGGGAAAGTGGATTTATTACAGTGGAAAGTTATTAAGTTACTGGACATTGCTGTGGAGTTTCCGCTGAATTTCCGCTGGAAAATTACCACTTTGTGGTTTGTGGCTTGAGTTGAGGCTCTTAGTGGGGCTGTTTTCGAGGGAAATTGTCCGGGAAATTGGTGACAAAATTTTATTTCTTAGAGACTCTTATACAGGATTTCACCAGTCGATAGTTTAGCGAAAACTAAAGGTGGTTTGTCTAATAAACTATGGTCAAATGTTGCTTCCTTTTTGACGTACAGGGCATTAAAGAAAATAAATTATTTTAAATAATTAATAAATCAATAACAAAAAAAGTTAGCCTTCTGAAATTTTGCATAGATTTTTTTTTGTATTCTCTTATTAATAGTGGTTGCAATTATTTTATTTAGAATACAGAGGCGTGCGTACGGGTTTTTACAAAAACATTTTATTGAATAAAACGTACGCCATTGGTTTTTTTTGCAGCACCAATATGCAGAGAGTATTTTCCATTCAATTTAGAAACTTTTTCGTATCTTATAATTTTTTGATAACTTAACTCAACATAACCTAATAGTACAGTAAATAAGGGAGAAAAAAGGGCTTCAAATAGACTTTTTTTACTCTACAGCCAATTTTTGTAGAATCTTCTAGAGGGTCACTCTGAAAGTTTAAAACTGAGTTTGTGTATTCGTATACCCCGCCCTTTCTTCACCAGCCCTCAATTAAGCGTTGGATTTTTTTGTTTATTAAATAACTTTTTTCCTATTAAATTTTCGAAAAAAAGAGTCAGTACAAAGTTGTAAAGAAAAATATTTCCTACAACTTATCTTTTAAATTTTTTTTGATATTGTCGATATTTAACAAGTTATTCAACAAATAAGTTGAAAATTTTGGGGAAAAAGTAGTAAGTAGTAGTAGTAAGTAGTACCTAACTAGAGAAAAATTTCCCTAAAATTTGCAACTTATTTGTTGAATATCTTTTTAAATATTGACAATATCAAAAAAATATTAAAAGGAAAGTTGTAGGAAATATTTTTCTCTACAACTTTGTACTGATGCTTTTTTCGGAAATCTAATATAGGGAAGAACCTCTTTAATAAATAAGAACAAAAAAGTGAAATTATCAAGAAATTGTAAGATACAAAAAAGTTTCTAAATTAAATGGAAAATACTCTCTGCATATTAATGCTGCAAAAAAAACCAGTGGTGTACGTTTTATTCAATAAAATGTTTTTGAAGAAACCCGTACGCACGCCTCTGTGTTCTAAATAAAATAATTGCAACCACTATTAATAAGAGAATACAAAAAAAAAGATCTATGCAAAATTTCAGAAGACTAACTTTTTTGTTATTGATTTATATCAAATTATTTAAAATAATTTATTTTCTTTAATGCCCTGTACATCAAAAAAGAAGCAACATTCGACCATAGTTTATTAGACAAACCACCTTTAATTTTCGCTAAACTATCGACTGGGGAAATCCTGACCATATAAACTGGGACTCCCTGTATAAAAATGAATTTTTCAATAAATTTTTGATGCATGGATCCACATGGTATAAGAAAGTAGAAACCTATTAACATTTATAATAAGTAATAGAATATATCTTAGCGTGTCTTCCTCTGTTGTCCAATATTCCTCTCCGAGGATTAATTAGATGTCATTCACATGATTTATGCAACAGATTATTTCCTAAAACCATTAACGAAAGCCAGCTTTTTATATGAAGAACAAAACTAAACCAACCGGCCACGACGAAAAAAAAGGTATAGTGAACCCTTTAAATCTTCAACCCAAGCGAAATTCATCAAATGTTCCGTTGTTTTTATTAGAAATTAGTGATGACCGAAGGCAGGCTAAATTAAAAACAGTCGAAAGAGTGAGACGACGAACTCATTAAAATATTTCATAGAACCTAATTTAACGCAGTTAATTGTGAATCTGTAGTATGGTCCTATATGGACCCGCACTTCATGAAAAGTCTAATTCCAAGCAACGCGCCGACATGGCCATCATATCATAACCAACGTCGCAGTCTACCTGAACCGCTCATAATATGTATTACCTTGCTTGGCATTTCATTTGCTCTATGACAGATTCCTGTTACTAATTCATTTTTTAATTAACGGGACGAGGCCCCACATTTCTGTGTTGGTCGTTTTTCTCAATGAATATCACGAGGTGTTTTGTTGTGAAGGATTTTATGGCTTTGGGAAATATATTGGTTGGAAATAGTAATCAGTTGTAGCTGGAGCAGATGATGTTTGACCATTAGGAGACGCTGGCAGCAAGGATGTGTGAGACAGCCACCGCGGGCAGGATATTGATGCTTTGGGGAATATTCCGGATGATACATTAGATAATGTTTTCATTCATAACCACGGACTTTGCGTTTTGTACTTCAATTATAATATTTTAAACGAAGTTTAGGCAAATAATAACTAAAACTTTAACCGTCTGCCATCATCACATCAGAAGTGGTAGAGGATTGTGCTAACCTCTAGTATATAAATTAACGCAAACTTTTCGCTCAAAGTTCCGGATCTTTTTTGGTGTGGATATTTTAATATTATTTTAGTACAACAAAATATTGTAGTGCATGAGTTGGGATTATTATCTACTATTTTATCTGTGTGGGCGTGCACCTAACGCAACAATTTTGAACTGTAACTAACACAAATTACCATCACTATACCCACACTATAACAGCGAAATGGTAAAGCTTAGAAAAATTGTAGCACATGCTCTACACGCGAACTGAATTCCAATCCACTCGCAACTCTCTTAACTCTCTTAAGACACTTATTTTGGTCACGCGATTACAATTCTATACAATAATTATTATACATTGTTCAAGAAACAATAATTACGGCTTATTATTCATGCACACTCGGCACAAAGCAAATTAGCTAGCCAAAGATATCTGACTACTTTCCACTATATATATATATACGAGAATAGATTATTGTTAATTAAATTTATACCTACAGCTTTAATTTATTATGTTTTTTCTAAGGATTAGATTACCTACTAACGCAATATTAAATTACCACCCCCAAAACTTCAAGTGCAACGTACGCGGATCATTTTGTAAAACATAAACAGATTGAAGGGCTTTTTTGGTATGAGCTTAATGAAAAGCACGCGCACGTTTCGCGTCTGGAAGCTTTTTGCCCTGTTGATGTTGTAATAAATGTGCACGTGTTTGCTGCTGGTTTGTAACATTATATCAAGTTTTTTAGAACCATTAGAGGTCAGAATATTGGAAAAAACTGGGGTGCATGATGCGAGGATCAAAACATAAAATTAGATGAATAGATCGGTGTATGTGTGTAATTAGGTGCACGCGTCTGTAAGAGAGCTAAGAGCAAGTTTACTTACTTCATAATATACAAGGTGTCCCATAATTTTAACGTAGAATATGCACTAAAAATTATTTTTCTAGACTCAATACTTTTCGAGTTATTGCAACTTTAATTTTTAAATGCGAATCATAGTTGGCTATGATATTAAACAAATGCATATTTTGTAGATTTCAAAAAATATATATGTATAGGGTGTCCCCCATAATAATTTTAAACGCCAAAAAAATTCTAGTTGAAATTTGGTATTTGGGGATTCAGGGCGCTACTGATATATTTTTATTATAAAAAATCTAGTAAGCTTCGACTGGTTTCAAAAATTTATTTTCTGTCTAGGTAAAGTGCTTTTTTATAAGACAGTCTTGGGACACCCTGTATATTGTTTAATTTTAAGTACATATCTCAAAATTATGGGGTTTTTCGTGTTTAAATTCGTAAATTAATTGTTTTGTTAACTAAGTAGGCGTTGACAAAAATTTGATAGTTATTTCGCCAAGTAATCATAGTTGGCTTATATACTGGCCAACGATAAAACTCATCGTGGGTGGAAAAATAATGGAGACCATACCTTCACAAAATCCATTCTAATTTTTCTTCCAAAACTTTTTTGTTACTTTTAGCACTTAGGCATTATAACATAATGATCAAGAACTAATTGTAATGTTGGTTGGTCTCAAATAATACCAATCTACACTTAATTACTGATATTAACTGCAATCACAGCCCTTCCAACTCATCACGCTACCGAAATTACAAGATAATTATTTTAAATCGACTGGCGTTGAAACCACAACCTTATAATATACGGATTTTCGTTTAATTGATTAAATGATTACATTAACATCTCACTCTGGATCAAATTAATTGGATAGAGATAATTATTTGTTAATAGTTGTGTAGTTTTGGATCTTTAGGTGTGGGTTGATTTGGGTTTTAGGCCGAAATAATTATGGGTGTACTTTCTTTGTGACAGGTAGCAATTTTTTTGAGTTTTATTAGACGGTTTCCAAAGTGAAAATGTACCTATATAATACAGATCTTTCAGGAATTTTCAGTTTGTTTTGTCTTGAAATAATAAAATACAAAAAGGATTATTTTAAAAATCGCCATAAATTGTAGCCTTTTTCAAAGCTTCTAGGCCTCTAAATTTTCAGAAGTGGGATAAACCAGCCTCTGCATTTCTCTCATACATTTCCATAAAACCACCTTCATAAATTCCTAATAACCTCTATTTCCCATTTTCTATTTCAGTGTGCGTCTTCCTGTAAATATAATTTTTAATATCTATGCTCTCTATGCTAACAAAAAGCATCTTTTGATGATGCTAATGCACGTCGGTCAACTAGAAAGCGCGTTCTTGCTAGAAAAATAAAGCTGAACTTCATGGAAAGATGAGTGTGTTAGCGGCGGATGAAACTGGGCCTTTGAAGTGCCTTAAATAAGTTCTTGTTGACAATGTCCGCGTGCCGAACTGAGTCAAAAACCACAAGTAGGGACGTTGATGGTACACATTGATGACTCCCGCACATGTCACGTTTTTATTAAAATTGTGGGGGGCGAGCGAGATTGTCTTCTTATTATTGATTCGGTTCTCAAAATTAAATCACGAAACAACGTTCATTTCTTTAACTGTTTTAAATTTCGCGCTAATATTTAGGGCGGGAAATTTAAACTATTAAGTATTAATTTCCCGCCAAATATTTTTAGTTCCGATTCTATGGACTATAGACTTGCAGATTTTTTTCCACCATCCAGTAATTGTCGGATGATGATAAGCGGGTGGAATGACAATGGCCACGTGATTCTGTTTGTTCTGCTAACGAGTTGGGCGAGTGCCCTTCAGTGAACGGTAAGCAACACTGATCGTTGAAGAGGCTTTTGTTTCTCCCCCGGTTTTGGTCCATCATCGTTCTTTTAAATAATTTCACTGCAGATTCATTAAATTTATAACGATCACACATTATTCTTAGACCTAATCGATGGATAATCTTAACTAATAGTTAATTTTCTTATCTAACTATAGAGTCTAGACTCAAACTCAAATTTCGATCTATAAATTAATATTTATCATTCCCAGTGTCTTAAATCTCTTCTGCAGGTACATATTCTATATAACTATGTGCACCTAAAAATAAAGTGCTTGTTAGAGCGTGACTTGGCTCTTGATGTGCTACACCAAGCAGAACATTGCTACTAGCACCCTTATATGCACTCTCTAGGGTTCCCTCTCTCATACCAAGCCAGCGTGTTATCATTGATTTAGATTGAAATCTGAATTACCTAGGGCTCGAAAGTGAATGCATGATTATTTTTCCAATCGCGAGATTCAAGATGAGAAATCTTATGTGTGTTTGTTTACATTCAAAGTTTGTATGCGAAATATGAAAACGTCTAGAAAAAATTAACAGGAAATTCTTGGTAATTTTCTTCGCATTTTTATTATTATTTTTTTGTAAAATAAAGGCAAATATATGTACATGAAAGCGATGTAAAAACATCGATACAGCAATTAATTTTTATATTTTCTATAAACTATAACAGACAAACTTAAATTATAACAGACAAAACCCCAAACTATAACAGACAAACTAAAAACTATAACAAATCTGGACTTGTTACAAAAATTTGCAACCAATCACGAAAAATATGTGTAAAAATATAAAATAAAGGCAAATACATGACGGTGATGTAAAAAAACACCGATAAACTATAACAGACAAACTAAAAACTGTAACAAATCTGGACTTTTAAAAAATGTTGCATGAAATAAATCAAGAAAATATTATGTAAAAATGTAAAAAACTGGAAATACCTGAAAGTGAGATTGAGTTCGTAATTTCAGGACTGAGCTTCCAGATCTTTCAAGAAAAATAATTGCGTAAAAATGTAAAATAAAGGCAAATATACATAAAAGCGATGTAAAAACAATAAACAATGATACAGCAATTAACTTTTATATTTTATATAAACTATAACAGACAAATTCAAATTATAACAGACAAAACCCCAAACTATAACAGACAAACTAAAAACTATAACAAATCTGGACTTGTTACAAAAATTTGCAACCAATCACGAAAAATATGTGTAAAAATATAAAATAAAGGCAAATACATGAAGGCGGTGTAAAAAAACACCGATAAACTATAACAGACAAACTAAAAACTGTAACAAATCTGGACTTTTAAAAAAATGTTGCATGAAATAAATCAAGAAAATATATTATGTAAAAATATAAAAAACTGGAAATACCTGAAAGTGAGATTGAGTAATTTCAGGACTGAGCTTCCAGATCTTAGTTTACCAATACCACTTTTAAATTTTAAGCTAGTCAGAATGTAAATATTTTTGCGCAGGACCAGACCAAATTTTTAAAGATATTTTGAAACCTCCCTTATTTTCGATTTAATTAAAAAAAGTCATTTGAAAAACGTTTTTATTTTAGTCGTTCTAACACTGTTAAAAGAAAAGCATGAACTTAGGAACCACCCTGTATCCTGTATAAAATAAAGGGAAAATCTGAGTGCTGTATGAGGCAAACAGTTTTTTGGAACATCATCAGTCATTTTCAGTGTGTATCGAGCACTATTATTAGGAATTAGTTTAACAGTCATTATAACGATAATTTTGTGATATTTATGTGAAATTAATTACAACTTTCCCATCACAGGGGATAATAGTAGGGGGCCGCGTATGGCGCGATTCCAACCAAAAACAAAGACCCTTTATCTAGTTTATAGAACACAGAACCAGATAAGAGGATCATCTAAAGTTTATAATGAGTATGGAAGCATGAGATCGACCGTATCGCCGGCGGGGCGAAGCATATGCATCTCCACAACTTGACATAGTGCATGGATCCGCCTACACGTACACGTATTGCACCTGCCGCAGTTTTATACACCAACAACATCTAGAATAATGCCAGCAGCCACATCACAATCAGGAATTTATATTGCCATTACACGCGCTTGTCCGCCTCTATGTGTGCGTGCATGAAATTAAACCGTTTAGTCCTTCTGCAGGTCGTTCTGTCTTCCTCGCACATCCACAATAAATTCTGCAATGGTACTTGGAGTTTTGTACTCGTAAAGCTACACAGAGCCGAGTGGCCAATTTCAGTCCAATCGCTGCAGGGACTTTTATTATAATATACATATAACAATGAGAATATGGTAAATACAAGAAGGAGGATGGTGTAGTGGTGGGTTTTGACGAGTATGTCCAATGCAGGTGTCGTGGGGTTTTTAAGTGATCGCTTACAATATGTTTTTTTTACTTATTTCTTAAACAGCTTTGATACAGGAAATTCAACGTGTTATTATCTTGACTTGACTACAAAAAGTCTGCACGGTTTCATCAGGGAAAAATTATTTGAAAAATGTGCTTATTCCGTTAAAATCCCAATCACCCTGTATATCTACCTCGAAATTTAATTAGATGAAGAAGTGTACCATCCCAAGCCAAACTTGAACTCCCGCACATAAAGGAAGAGAAGAGAATTAAGTTATCCCTTAACGAAGCCGCAGTTATTCTACTCAAAAGACAATATTAAATATTTTTATATTTATACTCTGTCTCTTTGCGTGCGGAAGTTTTGAGCTACTTTGATGATGATGCAAAATAATATTTGAATAAGCCTCAGTTTTGCTTCTTTGTTGTACTTATTTACATAATAATGTTGGGGCCATGGGGGGGTAAGTTGCAGGGACACAAACCCAACCAAACAAAAATATTTTCCAATTTGCACAGAGAAAAGTGTATTTGATATTAGGTAACATGAATTGCAAATGAGATTTGCTTTGGGAAGCTGGAAAATAATAAAAATGTGATTTTAAAAGTTTCATTTAAAGGATATTACAAAGGGCAAGCTAGTTCGGGTTATAACATCGCGATTTCGACCACATTATTCAGTCACTGTGTATTATTGCAATTATGGTATAGAAACCAGTCCTAGACAAAATTTAGCTACGTAGGCAACCAAACACACACTGTTAGGTAGGGAGTCAAATACAATTTGATGAAATTGGGTGCCATAAGTTTCTAGACCAAGAAAACTGACCACAATTCAAATTCTAATTAAGGCGATTAAGACAAAATTTATTGATAGCAAATTCCTCAAAATGAAATTTTCCAGCAAACATCAAGGGTTCGCTCGACCTTCTCGTATGTTGGCTACAAATTATTCAAATTACGTTGCTGATGAGACTGAAATGAAGGAGTTCCTTAACCTATCATTATCACGGAATGCTCAAATAAAACAGCATTCCATTATTTTATTTTTTATTTGAACATATGTGTATTTCCAAATATTTCTGTTGCGTGCCTCGACATACTTATATCTTATATAGTGTAGCAAAAGGGACGACAATGGGAATCTAATTTTAATATTTGGTTTTTTGGAATATATTATAGGAATAAGTTCATGATGGTGGTGGAATTTCTTGTATATAAAATCCCACATTTCCCACGATGTAGCCATCAAGCTAGTAAACTAACTAAAATTTTCATTTAACTAAATATTTGCGTATAATTATCCCCTTTTTCGAATTATAAAACCAAAATTACAGTTATGATGTTTGCTTTTTAAGGTCCCTTCTTTGATGAATGACAATTCAATATGCGATTATATATAAAAGGGGTCCTGTTCTGTGATTACAAACAGCTATATTTTTATACACACAACTGTTTCGGCACAATGGGGCAGTTACAAAGCACCCTGTTTCAATTACAAATGACCGTATTAACGATACATCGCCTCCCTCCCCCAGAAAAATTCGTAAAAGTTTAAATTGGCCACATCCAAAGGTCTGTCAAATTTGTAATTTACATATACATTAGGATTTAAATGTTTAAAGTGAGAGGGGTAATTGTGGCATCCACTTACAGAATTAGGGGAGTAGATGGACTAGACTAGGTTTTTAATAATAATTGACTCATCAATATCCTTTCAAAAAACATAAATAGCAAAATTGCATAACCATTCAAGCAATAAATAAATTGTGTTAATTACGTTTTAACACCTCTTCGAATTTGATGTTGGAAGTGTTTATGAACTCGTAAAAAGCTAAAGGGTCACTATAGACAGAGGAATAATGGTAGTGCGATAATTAACTTTAGAGTTATTATTTGTTGAAACGACCTGACTGACGTACATTTACAATGAAAATTGACGATGGGTCCTGATGGAAAGCACCTTATAGGTTGCGTTGCACATCCACAAGAGCACTTTTAATGAGTACTGTAAACTTAGTCTGCTCGTCAATTAACAACAAAATTAATTTCCATCAACAAGAAGATTAGCTTTTGGTTTTTTTTTTTTGGTTTCGTTGGTTTTCAGGAAATTAGACAAATAGTTTGCTTGTGTGCTTCTTAGATTTGTTGGGTTATAAACTCAGCAAAAACCTGAAATTTCAGTCGTACTTTAGAATTTTTTTATGAGGAACGTCTAAATTTGGTATTTAGTTTAATATGAGCAGAAAAATTGTAGTTTTATTTTCACAGTATTGATAAATTTTTTTCTGAAAGACAATTTTAACTTTTGCAAAACTGTATCCTAAGTGAAAATCCGAAAATCGAATGTAGAGCTACGAATTTTCAAAGCACACCATGGAAAAAACTGATAAAAGTTTTGGTTTTTTCTTTCATTATTGTCAAAATAATCTAAACTAACTTCTATATTGTCGATGATTTTTTTCTTAATACAGGCATCATTGAGCTTTGCAAAATGGTATTCTAAACGAAAATCTGAAAATCTGGTGTAAATTTACAAATTTTTAAAGTGGAACATGTAGAAAAGTGATGAAAAATTTTGTTTTTTTTTCATGGGTGCCAAAATAATCTAAACTAACTTCTATAATGTCGATGATTTTTTTCTTGATACAGGCATCATTGAGCTTTGTAAAATGGTATTCTAAATGAAAATTTGAAAATCTGGTGTAATTTTACGAATTTTTAAAGTGGAACATGTAGAAAAGTGATGAAAAATCTTGTTTTTTTTTTCATGGGTCCCAAAATAATCCAAAATAACTTCTATAATGTCGATGATTTTTTTCTTAATACAGGCATCATTAAGCTTTGCAAAATGGTATTCTAAAATAAAATCTGAAAATCTGGTGTAATTTTACGAATTTTTAAAGTGGAACATGTAGAAAAGTGATGAAAAATTTTGGTTTTTTTTTATTTGCTGCCAAAATAATTTAAACTAACTTCTATATTGTCGATGATTTTTTTCTTAATACAGGCATCATTGAACTTTGCAAAATGGTATTCTAAATGAAAATCTGAAAATCTGGTGTAAATTTACGGATTTTCAAAGTGGAGCATGTAGAAAAGTGATGAAAAATTTTGTTTTTTTTTCATGGGTGCCAAAATAATCTAAGGTAACTTCTATAATGTCGATGATTTTTTTTCTTAATACAGGCATCATTGAGCTTTGCAAAATGGTATTATAAATGAAAATCTGAAAATCTGGTGTAAATTTATAAATTTTTAAAGTGGAACATATAGAAAAGTGGTGAAAAATTTAGATTTATTTTTCATTGGCGCCAAAATAATCTAAACTAACTTCTATAATGTCGATGATTTTTTTCTTAATACAGGCATCATTGAACTTTGCAAAATGGTATTATAAATGAAAATCTGAAAATCTGGTGTAAATTTATAAATTTTTAAAGTGGAACATATAGAAAAGTGGTGAAAAATTTAGATTTATTTTTCATTGGCGCCAAAATAATCTAAACTAACTTCTATAATGTCGATGATTTTTTTCTTAATACAGGCATCATTAAGCTTTGCAAAATTGTATTTTTAATGAAAATCTGAAAATCTGGTGTAAAATTACTTATTTTTAAAGTGGAACATATAGAAAATTGATGAAAAATTTTGGTTTTTTCTTTCATGGCTGCCAAAATAATCTAAACTAACTTCTATAATGTCGATGATTTTTTTCTTAATACAGGCATCATTGAGCTTTGCAAAATGGTATTCTAAATGAAAATCTGAAAATCTGGTGTAAATTTACGGATTTTCAAAGTGGAACATGCAGAAAAGTGACGAAAAATTTTGGTTTTTTCTTTCATTGGTGCCAAAAAAATTTAAACTAACTTCTATAATGTCGACGATTTTTTTCTTAATACAGGTATTATTGGGGTTTAAAAAACTGTATTCGATACCACTAATAAAGTGATATATAGCGGGCTAATTTCCCGCCTAATGGCATGTTGGTTAAGTCACGATGGTGTCTGGGTATCCTACCGTGTACCAACTCCAGTAGCCGGGATCCTACGGTGAAGCCCTGCTGCGACCGTGGAGTCCCCTGCTGATGCGACACCACATCGATCGTAGCCTGAGGCCGTCACACACCCTGCCACAAAATGGTCGACACATTCACAATATCTCCGATTCCGTCACATCCCCACACGACTCCCTTTTCACCGTTTCGTTCCATTTTTGTCATTTTATCAAAACCGAATTGCTCCGCATTTTATCTGCAATAACCACCAAGGGGGTGAGGGAATGGGTTTTATTGAAGTTTTTATGTGGAATTTCGCGCGCGTGGAAATTTTTATCTTTTTGTGGAGCTCGGGTTATCTTTATTGTTAGGTCTTGGAGGGTTTTTTATTATAAGACGACAATTTCGCTGTGTCAGCGTGTCTGGACCCCACAGGGACTCATAAATATCCTGGAACAATTGTTCACTTAGCAATTCAAGAAAATCATCCACTATAACAGAAACAACATCTTCTTTTGACAAATTAGAATTATCTACTTTTTTGCCCTTTTCCCATCCGGAGCATCAGGTAGACCATACGTCGACTTCTAGCTGTCTCCTCAGGGTCTTCATCTGTTCCACACAAAAAAATGGCAAACATATCGAGATACATTCTCGCTGCCGCCGGCTGATTTTTTCCCATCTATATAAGGGAGCTTATTCGTATAGCCCACCTGGTTTCCAGTGCACCACCACAGAGTGATTGCTGATGTAGTTACGCCCTCCACTGAACCCCCAATTAACCGGTAGTCTGTTAGTTAGCTCTAATCACGACCTGATTGCTACCTGTTCAACGCCCTACGCCCGCTAAATTAATACACGATTTTATGTCTCAATTACCCCACGTGATGGAAGATTCGATTAGGATTTGAATAAGTGCCAAAAAGCGAGTGTAAACTGAAGACAACGAAGAATTTGTATAAGGGTTAAAAATCGTAACGACCCAAGTTATAAATCAATATTTCAAACATCCTTTGAGATTTCAGTACGGTGGGACCCAAAAGCTCATTTTTCATATCCTCCGATTAAAACCACTATATACAAAAGTGTTGTTTATTTAAATACGCTCTGTAATAAATTTTCTTTCGTAGATGGAAGATATTGTAGGGTGCATGCAATCGAGACCTGAAAACTCATCACGCAATCAGTGTTGTTTCTATAGGGCCAAGATGCCGGTATCTTCAAAAGGGCATACCTCGCCCAAAACTATAGCTAATTTGGAAAGATTTTTTTATTTTATAATTCGTACCATGTTTAGTTTGCAGTACCATTTGGGGTAATTTTCATGACAAAATGTGATAGATTGAATAGTAGATTAAGAGCCCATGATGGTAATTTATATAGTTTTTTGTGGTGATATGATGGATCGAGTAGTTTCACGCAATTATTGGCCGCTTTGTTTTTTTCGTGTTTTACTTTGACCCATGTTGACCGGACCATCAAGTCCAACTGATTTAATTGACGTGCTCTCTTCAATTTCAACTTAACTGCTTCTAATCTATTTAAGACTGATGCGCGTTGGCTGGTGCCCAGACTTTATAGTTTTGCGCTTTGGTTTTATTACATTCCTTTATATTGAAGCAGAGGTCGGGTGGTGAAATCGCAAAATTAATTTGACTTTTAACTATGTAATTATGTGCTCGCTTCGGTTCATATTTCAAGGCGATTTGAGGATAAGGTGCACAAAAAATCATGTACCTATTTTTCCAAAATAATAGCAGTGGTTCTAAAGCTGTGATTTTTTTTAAACAGTGGCCCGAAATTTATTTATCAGTACACATCCCTCTATGAAAATGAATAAATTTCCCCAATTTGCATCTATTACCATACGCATAAACCATGAATCATATCCAAACCCATAATAATATTGATTCAATAATTTTTGTTCCCAATAACCATGTCTAATGTTAAATCCCTGGAGAGATGGGCTTGGTGGTGGTGTACTAAAAGAAACGATCTCATGGTTAATTAAGCAATAGACTGGCGTCATGGGGTGGTGCGTGGTTCTATGTAAATATCACCCAGGGACAATTTCAAGCTCTTTTAACCACCGCTTGACAATTACTCCGCAATTTAGATATGTATCAGTAAAAAGGGGGAACATGCTGATAATGTTGCGTCACGCCAAAGATCGAGCTCTTGGTTTTATAAGTGGACATTTCGACATATGTGCTTTAAAAAACGAGCACGAGTAAATCAGAATTGAAATGGAATGGAATGGAATTAAATACAGTTGGGGGTTGGGGGAGTAGCATCAGCTTCAATGGAGATTAAAAGATTAAAAAGCAAATCGCGCCTAAACTATTTTATTTTCTTATTATAAGTACGAAGTATAAAAAAAAATGTGAGGACTTTTTCCGCTGATTGGAAACATATTTTTGGGATACTTGTCCGATATTTCTAACATACTCTGAAGCCCTACAGGCCCCTTGTGGACTGTAGTAGTTAAAAAAATCCTGCTATAGAATTATCAATATGATCTGAGAAAAAGAGTCGATTTTAGGACCACATCAGAAATGAGTGATGCTGGATCGCGTGCGTGGCTCGTTGCCCAAGGCAGTTAAAGACTTTGCCGTGATCTGGACCCCCTTCATTAGGCCTTCGCCCTCGCCGCCCGTCATGCATTACCATAGCTAATTATACACGTGGTCGGGTTGGACTGGAGACCATCCGACCATCATCCACAACGTTCGCGCTAACGATTACAAAACATATACATATAGCATTCCTTGTGCAATTGACGATGATGGTATAACATGTGCAAGAATTAAAAAGACATTTTCATTAGTTGGATAAATGTATGAGTACCTATGTAATTTTTTAGGACGAAATGTTGGGTAATTGCAAATTGGGGATGGTAATTCTGAGGTATGATGGCGCCATTCGGACTAATTCGTATGGTCATCTATGTAATTTTTTGATACGTCGAATAAAAGCTAAGAAATTTTGGTGAAAAGGAATACTTAACATTCCAGGTACTCAAAAGTACGCAAAATTCTGTGACAAATCTAAGATTTTAAGATCTGTGTTCTCCATAAAAAGTTTGAAGTATTTTGCTTAAATTCAAACTTTTGTCCCAATTTTTCGATGAGCGGCTACTGAAATTATCCCAAGGACACTAACCGCTTCAATATATTCAATTTTCAGATTTTTAATATTCGTATAATTTTCCACAATGTAAATTCTAAATTTCAAATTTGTCGTTTTATTATGATTAATAATCTTAACGATATGATGTAGGAAATGGTTTGCAATTAAGTTTGATTAACCATGGATATTATCCATGCTCAGGTAGAAATTAAGATTAAATGGAAAATCTGAAACGGCTCTAATAGCAACACCATTAAATTAATCACTTAATTTTGATAAATGTCTATAGATTAAAAAAATAATTGAAAAGGGGAAGAAAATGTGTGCTGTTTCTAAGAGAAAGGTTAGTTTTGTGAATTTTGAGTTTAAGTTTCTAGGTAGTACCAAGATAGTAGTCTTCTATGTACACACTTAGAATGTACAGTTTAATTTCTGTGTCCTCAAAAATAAACTCTAATTACTCAACATCAGTTTAACAACTAAGATAAAGAGGTACTACAGTTTAATTTGGTATTCAGGTACTAATTTGGTTGGTGGATTTTCAGATTTTTCCGGTTATGAATCCAAAATTTCTATATTCAGTCTCTAGGTAGTACCTACTAAGGCAGTACCAAGATTCTAGGGAAGCCTTCAGTATTTACAGTACCACCATTTTTCAGTAAGTGATTCCAAACTAAGCTACTTTATAAATAAGTACCCTTGTCCTTAGTAGAGTAGTAAATTTCCAGTTTCTAGGTAGTACCATAGTTACAAAATACATATTTTAAACGGTGGTAGTACCAAGCTTGTCTATATACCAAAAGTACAGTTATCAATCTGGGTGTTTTCAAAAATTATTGCCGCAATGTAGCTTCAGTAGGTACTTAGTACAGTACCATCATTTTACAGGAAGTCCTTCCAAACGAAACTATCTGATAAGTAAATAGTCCTGTCCTGAATAGTAAATTTCCATAACTGGTCCTCCTCACCCCTAACCGGCTCCGGTACCACTTCCAGTACTACCCTACCAGAGGCACCAAAACCCTTTTCAAATCCGCCTAATCTGCATAACTGTCTACTAAACTGAGACATAGTCGTCGGGATAATAATCGAGTGATCTGCGTCGTGAGGTTTGGGCGTGTTTACAAGAGCCCGCCCCAACGTTACGCCCATCATCGCCCAAGCATCGTTCAAAGATATAAACGCACCCTGTGATTAGGTTAATAAATAGACACTTAGCGGTACCGGCGCCGACTGTCCTGATCCTGACCGCCTAATCACAGGTCAAACGTTCAAAAATTATATACAGTTCAACTGACCCATCGAGCGAGAAAGCGAGGGTGGCCCAGCAATCCAGCATCCAGCACTTTTGACCTTTTTCTGGTTTGGTTGATTTTCTAAAAGGGGGTTTGTGTGTAAATCGCTAACGTGTTATTATTTAGACGAAAAAACTGTGTGTGAGTGTGCGTCTCTAAAAGTTTTTTCCAGAAAAAATTGTGGGTGTTGGAATTATAAGCATAACGCTTTTAAACGATGAATTATACTTGATGGGTTATGATTATAACGTGCTGAGATTCGAGGAATTTTTTACACAATTTGGTTGAGCGCCAGGTTCTTCGGATTTTTCTCACAGCTCATCAAGAGCACATCTCTGCATGATGATGGAGAAATTACTATGTTTATACAGAAAAATTGCACAGATTCATGTTTCTAGGAGAACATTAGCTTTTGGAAAGTACCACAAAAAAGTTTTCAGCTATTAGCTCTCGAATATAAGAATAGTTTCAAAAATTGTCCTTCCTTCCAAAATCACAATATTTCAGATAATCGTATGAACCCATATTTTTTCCCATAAATTTGCAGAAAGTAGCAGACAAAGATAGAAAAAGTTTTCAGTTTTTAGATCTCGTATATAAGAGAATTTTCAAAAAACTGTCCTCCCTTCCAAAATCACAATATTTCTGTTCTATCTTTCCTGATATTGTTACTCTTACTATAAATATGGACCAATATCCTTTCTCATAAATTTGTACTACCAGAAGTACCAGACAAAGATGGAAAAAGCATTCCGTTTTTAGATCTCGTGTATAAGAGAATTTTCAAAAAATTATCATTATTTCTGTTTTATCTTTCCTGATATTGTTACTCTTACTATAAATATGGACCAATATCCTTTCTCATAAATTTGTACTACCAGAAGTACCAGACAAAGATGGAAAAAGCATTCCGTTTTTAGATCTCGTGTATAAGAGAATTTTCAAAAAATTATCATTATTTCTGTTCTATCTTTCCTGATATTGTTACTCTTACTATAAATATGGACCAATATCCTTTGTCGTCAATTTACACTACTCAATAACAAGGGGGCTATTTGTACTTAAACTGCCTTTGATATAGACAAGTTAATTTAGGGGAAAGGATCAATTCGTGGTGAGACTAAGCTTTGTGGCAACCATGCATGAAAATTTTGTGTGTTCGGCACGAGGGTCTGGAATTGATAAATAGCTCGATAAAGGGGTAAATTAGGGTTTAAACTTTACGTCGATAACGATAATGATGAGTTACTATCGCAATTTTCAGGTAAAATTAAAAATAATAAACTAAAACCTTTTCAATCGTCAATTCAAACAACTATTTTTTACTTCAAGATAATTCCACATGTAGGTATTCCTATTCACATCAAACATATCCTTGTCTGGTTTAAGATTAACAGTACATAATATAACTACATACTAGTTTGAAGGATGAACAAAAGCTCCGCACGTTATATAAAAGGGTCCTGCTCCACTATTCCCTGAATTGTTATTGGGAGCCCTCGGGCTTGTTTGCAAAAGTGAACTGCAGCCGCCGATTCGCATCACATGTGCCATGACACAACGGCACCAGGGCCAGGGTGATGCACTCAACAAATCCTCATCTGATTGATTTCCCTTGTAGGAGTTTTTTTGCGTTTAGGACAAATAAAGAGAAAGCGAAAAACGTCGTCGAATAAAACCACCAGTAATCTGACAGTAACGTATCGTCACGTTATCCTAATCCCATCTACGCTTTTTTCTTCGCGTCACTCGCGGCCTTCTCCTGCAGCTTTGCCTCAATCTGCCGCTGCGCGTCAAAGAATTTATTCATCTGCATACGCTGTTTTCCTAACGGAGTCTTATAGTACCATTTCTGGTACTTTTTGTACTCCTTATCGGTGATTGGCTCTATTTCGAGTGCCAAAAAAGCCTCGTAGACTTCTTCTGGTCGTAACGGTTTGTAACTCAGTTGGATGATCCTGCGAGGATTCAAAACTTTGTCCACAACTATCTTCATGTCGGTGAAAGTATAGTTTACTGTAGCTGTAGCTAGACTGGTGAAATCAAAATTTCTGTCTATGCCGAAGTAGGGGATTAGAATGTCTTGCCAGAACATGTAGACGCTGTTGTAGTCTGGACGAGGAATTAGGATAGACTGGAAAAATAAAGTTAAAAACTAGAATAGTTGGTTATTATTAATTTGTACTCTTTCGAAAGCTTTCTTGATTTTTCCAGCTTGCCCCGCCCAAGGTTTTCCAGTTATTCCCAAGACTAACACTCGATCTTCTGGCAAAATTGGTTTGACTATACCAGAAAAAAGCTTCTTTCCTAAGCGCTTCGGCTCTAAACCTCGTTCTTCCCTTGGCACTTTTTTGTAAAATAAACGCTCAGCCCCGTCGATGAATATAATAGAAGGAGCCAGAATCTTCGACATTTTCGAGACCAAATGCAAGAGCATCTTCATACCCTTAATAAATTGCAGATTTTAGAAACATTTGAGAGAATCATCTTGTAACTCACTTTTTGTCCTGGATATTTTCCAGCAGTGATCTCTGGCGACAAATCAAACAACACACACCTCGTCCCATTGAACACAGCATTGGCCAGCAAATGCTTCCCACTTTGTCGTGCTCCAGCAATCAAAACCGACTTGGGTTTCTTCATTTCCTGTACGCCCATTGGAAGAATGCAGTTCATTATCACTGCTTGTCTTACATCCATTAAAGCACCTGGTGGATCTCTGTTTTGTTTTCGCATGTTCCAATTTTTAAAACTGAAATCACAACGAAACTCATCCATGCTAACTTTGGGATATGTGCGAATTATTTGGTTGTCTACTAGCTCTTGGAATAAGTCTTCAGTTGTGCGGTCCTTAGTCATGTCTTTTTTACCCTTAGATTTCTTTTTCTTCTTTTTTTTGGCTTTAGGTTTTTTGCGTTTTTTTTCGCCGTGGCGCTTGCGGTCTCTATCAAGAGCTGCTTCGAGTAGCTCCAGCTCAAGTCTCATTAGTTCGTCTACTTTTTCGCGTACTTCCAGCTGGGTTTCGTAGCATTTCTCCTCGGTGATCATGTCCATGTAGTGTTTTTCCAAAGGATTATCTTCGACTTTCCTCTCGTCCCAAATTTCCCTGAACTCTTTTTGTGCTTTGTCGAAGAGATTTTTCGTGGTAGTATCGGTAAGTTTCATCTCGAACTCATCTAGCTTCTTCTTTTTCTTTTTTTTCGCCTTTTCCGCCTCGGCCTTTTTTTTCTCCGCTTCCTTCTTCTTTAGCTCCGCCGCTTGTTTCTCCTGTTTTTCCTTCGCGGCTCTCTCTTTTTCCACGTTGCGTCCATCCTTCTTTACTTTTTCCCTACGTTTACGCTCAACTTCGTTTATCCACTCTTCAGGAGTCATCGTCTCGCCTCGCACTACTAAAACAGTACCACCTTTGTCTACGTCTGGATATTTGTCAAAGTTCTTAGCACGGATGTACCACTGGTAGAACCATTCGCGTATTTCATCGCCGATGTCCTCCATTAATCCAGGACCGACAACTCGAAGAACCCTCGCTTTTTCTTGGTCAATCGAATTTATGTAGTCGCGAATACGTTGGTCGCGGTACTCTCGACGATTTTCCACATTTTTTTCGAAAATTTCAAACTGTTCTTTGCTTTTCCAATTCGGCATGGTCATGCCTATTAGGATTCTGCGTTGTGCCTCACGCCTTTTCAACATCTCACGATTGAGGTGACCTCGGACGAATTTCTGAATGACAGTTGTGGCAGCCTCTTTAACTTTCGGATCTAATCTTGGTGGTAATTTCTTCCCATCGTCCATCAACTGCTTCAACTTGCGCTTACCGCCCTTCTCCGAAAAATAAACTCGAGATTGCCGAGCTCTTTCAGCAGTTTGTATAATCCGGACTATGTTGCTGATTTGCTCTTTTCGTTTTAGCTCTTCCATTTGTTCTGGGGTCATGGATTTGGCTGCGGCTATCGCCGCGGCTTTGGCTTTTTTCTTCGCCTCCTTTTCCAGCTCCAGTTTCATTGCTGATGATATTTTTTTCACTTCCTCGACCGGTTGTTCTTCTTCGGCTTCTTCTGGGTTCTCCTCGGGTTCTGGTTCTGGTTCAGGTGGTGTGAAGATTCGCTCGCCTGCTAAAATTTTTTGCACCAAGTCTTCGATGTCGATAGGACGAGGGTACATCAAAGCAGGATGAAGGATTTCAATGTCATATGGTACTAATTTTAGTTCGATTAAGTTACCATCGACGTAATGGATTTCTGATAAGTCTACCTTTCTCAACTCTTCACTTAGTTCGGTTAGTCTTATAGTAGCTGCGTCTACAAGTTTTCTTACAGTTTCCCTTCGCTGAGGCTATAATTATCATTATTATTAGTACTGGAACCATTTTTGGGATATTTTTGGTTATACCTCAGCAAGTTGGTCCAGACATGCATCGATATCTTGTACAACCATGGCGTATTTAGCATATAGACCACCGATTAGTGTTTGAGCTTGGTTCCTGTCTTTCAAGGAAATGTCCTTTGCAATTATTTTCTGATCTTCATCGTACAACTTTTCAAGTTGTTTCCTGGACAACACCCACCATTTTGAATAATATTCAAACGACATGATTATTAACTGCAAATTTTGTAATTTTTGGAAAACTTTCTAAAGGGTCATGTCAAAATTTTGTTGCTTAGAAACGCGTGATAATCAACTTTATTGGAATAATAATAATTATGATGTTTAGGAATTTATTATTAAAACTAGTTAGTTATTACGATTACCAATCTCCTCCTCCATCTCCTGCATCTTCTTTTTTTGTTCCTATAAATAACTAAATGTCTTTTGGATAATCTACAAGAATAATGTCTTCTGATTATATGCTAATACAACGTTGTATTGGTTTGGGTTGTCTTGGCTTTGGCTTGGTGTGTATACCGGAATGTGCGGCAAGACCTCTGTGATCAAGTACATGTCGTGGGCGGCCAAGCCGATCTGCCGCAGGACAAAACATGGCTTCTTGAGTAGTCAATATGGCCGACTACCATTGTTTCAGCCTGCCACAGAAATTCCATCACCGATCACCGGGTATAAAGCCTATAGATGTGTTTGTATGTGTGCGTGTGGATTATTAAAAATGATTTGTTCAATGGCGGATCCTGCAGGAAAGGGGAGTGCAGGATGGAAAGGAGTAGATTAGGTAGTTGGAGATTATTGGTATACGCTTGGAAAAGTGATACACAAGAATCTAATTTATTTTTTCAAATATTAAACTTTGTTATTCGTAAATTATACGAAAAACTAATCAGCGATTCGATAAGGCAAAAGGACTAAATTTGTGTGAAATGAAATTTTTACCTAAGCTTCGAGTAAAAGCATCATAAAATTTAAGAAAATCGTTCAAAATTCACTTAGTTAGATTTTTTTGAAATATAGAATGTACATCTAACCTACTTTGGTGACAGAACCAAAATATTTTAGGTCCTTCAGGATTTACAACATTTTAAATTTGTTGGAATGCAAAATTTTTGCCTAAGTTTCGAGTAAAAATGTCATAAAATCTCGGAAAATTATCCAAATTTCACTGCGTTTGATTTTTTTGCAATACTGAATGTATATCTAACATAATTCGGTCAGAAAGTGAAAATATTATAGGTCCTTCAGGATTTACAACATTTTAAATTTGTTGGAATGCAAAATTTTTGCCCAAGTTTCCAGTAAAAACGTCATAAAATCTCGGAAAATTATCCAAATTTCACTGCGTTTGACTTTTTTGCAATACTGAATGTACATCTAACCTAATTCGGTCACAAAATGAAAATATTTTAGGCCCTTCAGGATTTACAAAATTTTAAATTTGTTGGAATGCAAAATTTTTGCCTAAGTTTCGAGTAAAAACGTCATAAAATCTCGGAAAATTATCCAAATTTCACTGCGTTTGATTTTTTTGCAATACTGAATGTAGATCTAACCTAATTCGGTGACAACGTGAAAATATTTTAGGTCCTTCAGGATTTACAACATTTTAAATTTGTTAGAATGCAAAATTTTTGTCCAAGTTTCGAGTAAAAACGTCATAAAATCTCGGAAAATTATCCAAATTTCACTGCGTTTGATTTTTTTGCAATACTGAATGTAGATCTAACCTAATTCGGTGACAACGTGAAAATATTTTAGGTCCTTCAGGATTTACAAGTTTTTAAATTTGTTGGAATGCAAAATTTTTGCACAAGTTTCGAGTAAAAACGTCATAAAATCTCGGAAAATCATCCAAATTTCACTGTGTTTGATTTTTTTACAATACAGAATGTACATCTAACCTAATTTGGTGACAGAACCAAAATATTTTAGGTCCTTCAGGATTTACAAGTTTTTAAATTTGTTGGAATGCAAAATTTTTGCACAAGTTTCGAGTAAAAACGTCATAAAATCTCGGAAAATCATCCAAATTTCACCGCGTTTGATTTTTTTGCAATACAGAATGTTCATCTAACATAATTTGGTGACAGAACCAAAATATTTTAAGTCCTTCAGGATTTACAAAATTTTAAATTTGTTGGAATGCAAAATTTTTGCCTAAGTTTCGAGTAAAAACGTCATAAAATCTCGAAAAATCATCCAAATTTCATTGCGTTTGACTTTTTTGTCATATAGAATGTACATCTAACCTAATTCGGTGACAGGATCACAATCGTTTAGGTCCTTGAGGAGTTACAACGTGTTAAATTTGTTGGAATGCGAAATTTTTGTATAAATTCCGAATAAAAAAAAAGTCATAAAATCTTGGAAAATCGCTCAAATTTCGCTGATTTTTTTGACATACTGTACCAAAGTTGCTTATCATTCTAGTCATTCTATTGGCAAACTTAAAACTTGTCCAAAAATACAAATAAAATAAATAATTTGATAAAGACATCAATTGTAGGTCAGAACACGAACCCGACTAGTTGAAAATAATTATTTTTTCAAAGTAATTTGCTAAAATCACAAAAATAACGAATAGAATTTTTTTGTATTATACAAAACTATTTCAGAAAATTTGATTTCCAATTCCAAGTACATAAAACATTTCATGTCCATTCCTTTACTTCAAATGTCAATATACTTAACTAAATGATTAATTGTGTGTTAATTTTAATTACATCTAATTCACCTCAATTACCTAAACAATCCCCGCTGTAGTACACACTCATATCATTGCCATTTTCCCCCCTATGCACCTATAAGTGTTTTAAATATGTTAATAACAGTGCACTTAAATAAGTAATAATTACACGTGAATTTTAAGTGATTTTGTAATAGCACCTTAATGATACGGTTTATGTAGGCCAAAGCACGTTATGCACCATCTAACTGTGGTTTGTGTCTATGATAAATGATAAAATAATAAAAAGTGAGATATGCCCCACCTCCCTCTTAAAACATTTATAATTGCTGTGCGACTAGAGTGTTAATTATACAGGCAGGGATATAGAGGCAAGTAAGACACGTAGGTATACTATGTTATAATCTGCGATGATCAAAATGTAGTGTATGCCATGATAAATGACAGTCCTCCCTCTAAATCCGACCCTGCAGCCACAAATTATTCCTTCTCTAAGTATAAGTTAGTGTCGGTGAGGAAGAGATGGCTGGTTGGGAGGTTGCAGGGATGGAGTCAGAGTGGATACTGAAAAATCTAGTAGGTTAGAAGTTCAAAAAGTTATAAATTAGTAAAAAAGTAATATATAAGCATTTTTTGGGTCCTGCAGGATTTACAACGTTTTAAATTTGTAGGAATGTGAAATTTTTGCCTAATTTTCGAGTAAAAACGTCATAAAATCTCGGAAAATCGTCCAAATTTCCCTGTATTTGATTTTTTTGGCACATAGAATATACATCTAACCTAATTCGGTAACAGTATCAAAATCTTTTAAGTCCTTAAGGATTTACAACGTTTTTATTTGAAGCAATGCGAAATTTTTGCTTGATTTTCTAGTAAAAATGTCATAAAATCTCGGAAAATCGTCCAAATTTCCCTGTATTCGATTTTTGGCAAATAGAATGTACATCTAACCTAATTCGGTGACAGTATCAAAATATTTTAAGTCCTTAAGGATTTACAACGTTTTTATTTGAAGGAATGCGAAATTTTTGCCTGATTTTCTAGTAAAAACGTCATAAAATTTCGGAAAATCGTACAAATTTTCCTGTATTCGATTTTTTGGCACATAGAATATACATCTAACCTAATTCGGTGACAGGATCAAAATCTTTTAAGTCCTTCAGGATTTACACCGTTTTTATTTGAAGGAATGCGAAATTTTTGCCTGATTTTCTAGTAAAAACGTCATAAAATTTCGGAAAATCGTCCAAAGTTCCCTGTATTTGATTTTTTTGGCACATAGAATGTACATCTAACCTAATTCGGTGACAGTATCAAAATCTTTTAAGTCCTTAAGGATTTACAATGTTTTTATTTGAAGGATTGTGAAATTTTTGCCTAATTTTCGAGTAAAAACGTCATAAAATCTCTGAAAATCGTCCAAATTTCCCTGTATTCGATTTTTGGACAAATAGAATGTACATCTAACCTAATTCGGTGACAAGATCAAAATATTATAGGTCCTTCAGGATTTACAACGTTTTTATTTGAAGGAATGAAAAATTTACCTAATTTTCGAGTAAAAAAGTCATAAAATCTCGGAAAATCGTCAAAATTTCCCTGTATTTAATTTTTTTGGCACATATAATGTACATCTAACCTAATTCGGTGACAGGATCTAAATCTGTTAGGTCCTTTAGGATTTATCTGTTGTATAGTCAGATGTATCATTTCAGTTCTCGTTTCAGGACTTTTTTTAAAAATATTAAAAGTAGAAAGCTCTTAAACTGAAATATTTTTCTCACATTTATAATAAGCTTTCTGCGTGACTTATTTCAACAAGGATGAAGTGTAAATTAAGGCTTCTTTAGATGTCTTAATAAAAACAGTTTATTTTTATATTTTCAGGATAATGAGACGTTAAGTCGATTAATCTGCCTTGAATTAAAACGAAAATCGCGTAGATAATCTTTAGACCTTTGAGCGTGTTTCTTAATTAAAATCACTTCCTTAAGTAGTTCTAATAGGACTGTTTTTGTAGTATGAAGGGAAGGAGTAGGATCTTAGCTTAAGATTATCTGAAGGAAACCGTCAAGATGCGCGCTTTCAGGGCATGAAATCCTGAGACACCGGCCCTGTTCTTCCACAGGGATCTCGAGTATCCCCGCACATACAGTACATACACCCACAGTCGCCGCCACAGCGCAATACGAAGAAGTAAATCAAAAGATGAAATTGCAGGTTTGTAATCGCAGTCGCCTGCAGCACGTAACTCGGTGAGCCAATCGCGGTGCGCCGGTATCTGGTTGTTCTGGCCAATGGCCGCTAGTCTTACCCCCGGCAAGCTCCAGTACTAGCCAAAGGACTCGCTCTCCAACTACCTAAACTACTATCTCACACACACAGTGCCTGGAAACCTGCCTAAAACCAACATATCGCAAAATACAACACAAAAACTATTCCGTCGTCGGTGTTTATCTTTGTAGTGGTGGCGGCGCGCGCTTTGGGGGAAGACGTTAAACCTGCAACGGCAGCAGGATTCAAGTCCATCCATCAGCTGCATGCTGGAAAAATATCGTTGTTTCTGTGATATTTAACTAAACTCAAAATTTGGATTTTATTTGAAGTGCGCGCATGTGATAAAATATAACAAATTATCCTTGGTGGCGAATAAAATCCTTTTTGTTAAAGAAGTGTACTTGTGTGCTATAAGTGAAACCCTTGTAATTGTTCATATTGGATATTTTTGAAGTGACCGGTGTTTTATTAGAAAATGGAATGATGTCACGCTTCTATTTAAATTCTAACTCATCATTAGCTAATTACCAACAATATGAAGTAAGTACTTGAATCTGTTAACTTGAATATCAAATTTAATTCCGGAAATTTCCACGAATTTTATAAAAAAAAGTCCTTTTAGTGTCCTTAGAAATTTTTCAGGATCCGAACCTGAAAATTGTCCTTAGAATTGTTTAGTCCTGAAAAGCAAATTCATTTTTTAAAATTTATTACCATCAAGACAATTTCTAGAAAAACTGTCTAAAAATAGTTTAAGGATCAAGGATCTATCACGATCTGAAAATTGTCCTTAAAATTTAACTCATCCATCAACTAATTACCAACAATAATAAGGATTAGACCGGAAAATTATCCGTTAACATGAATATCAAATTTAATTCCTGAAATTTCTACTAATTTTCTAATAAAAGGTCCTTTTAGTGTCCATAGAAAATTTTCATAATCGGTAAAAGTAAAGAATGTGATTGTGCAGGATTCAAGAATTGGAACCTGAAAATTGTCCACAATTTTTATGTACCTATAACTAAAATTATATGAAATTTGTCAAAAAAGTTTCTAGCAAAAAGATCCTAGAATAGTTCCAAAAAATCACCGCATAAAAAGGATTTTTATATCTATACTAACCTCATAATCTTAATTTTCTGTATTTTTTATAAATTCCAGTTGCAATTAATTGTTTAAGTCAAAATAAGAAATTTCTCTTCGTCCTTTACTGATTATTTTCCTCTTCCTACAAATTTCCTTTTCTAAAACAAATAAACTTTAATTAGTTTCATTCAAAGTGAATGGCAAAATGTCAGCACCCAGTACACGCATTTAATACTGTATTATTTCCCAAGATAACATCTAAATATTTGGTTTGTTTGAAAACGCCAGACTTATTAACTTATTAAAAGAGAAAGGACTTATTATGTACTAAATTAATAAGAAACAATTATTTGCTTAATCACCAGAAGATTTGCTTCATGCCCTGTTTGGTTCACATAAATTTAATCACTTTGTATGCCACCATATTAATTTATACACTGTATCAGTCTAAAATGCGGAATATAGGGAAAAATTTAATTAGTACCGCATAATTCATGGGATAATTGGAGTTGTCCTTAAAAGAGAAATTTCTTGTTTTCAAGCTGGATTAATTAGAATCTCTAGTAGAGGTAAAATAGTTGGTTCATTATTTTATGTCAAAGCTCTTAAATATAATAAAATGTTGTCGGTAATTAGTGGTTTTATTCGAGAGAAATTGAAGCTCGGATTAATTATAAAATATAAGCCCATTTTAACTAAAATACACTTAGACTGTGACTTGTCGCACCAGAACGGCATACATAACGTCACATTCTAAGTGTATTTTAGGTTTTTGGAATTTCAGAATGATTTACTACAAAAACTATATAATTTATGGTGGTACCGTTTGAATTTTATTTATAAACTATTTCGCACATAATTCCCCGTTTCGTGTAGACCAAAAATTTGTAAAGGTTCACAATAATTATACCCATTATTTACCTAGATTATAAAATATATGATTATACACATAATATTCCGAAGAAAATAACAGTTATTACGTCTGGCAAAAATGTTATCAAACAAAAAGAAAACTTATATATTTAATAATTATGTTGAGGTTTACGTGTGTAGGTATAAGAAATTATTTATGATTGAGGGTGTTGGAACCTTTTGAACCATCGAAAATAAGGCACCAAGTTGAAGATTTACCGACCCGACGGTTATTATGTGAGAAATCTGATGTTTATTCTTAAATATCTATTCATAAAAATAAAAGAGATTTTAACTAAAGTAGCACTTGATTAAAAAAAAATACAGGGTGTCCCAGTTTATATAGATAGTTTAGCGAAAATTGAAGGTGGTTTATCTAATAAACTATGGTCGAATGTTGCTTCCTTTTTGACGTACAGGCCATTAAAGAAAATAAATAATTTTAAATAATTTGCTATAAGTCAATAACAAAAAAAGTTAGCCTTCTGAAATTTGGCATAGATCTTTTTTTTTGTATTCTCTTATTAATACTGGTTGCAATTATTTTATTTAGAACACAGAGGCGTGCGTACGGGTTTCTTCACAAACATTTTATTGAATAAAACGTACGCCACTGGTTTTTTTGCAGCACCAATATGCAGAGAGTATTTTCTATTCAATTTAGAAACTTTTTCGTATCTTATAATTTTTTGATAACTTAACTCAAAATAACCTAATAGTACAGTAAATAAGGGAGAAAAAAAGGCTTCAAATAGACTTTTTTTACTCTACAGCCAATTTTTGTAGAATCTTCTAGAGGGTCACTCTGAAAGTTTAAAACTGAGTTTGTGTATTCGTAGACCCCGCCCTTCCTTCACCAGCCCTCAATTAAGGGTTGATTTTTTTTGTTTATTGAATAACTTTTTTCCTATTAAATTTTCGAAAAAAGAGTCAGTACAAAGTTGTAAAGAAAAATATTTCCTACAACTTATCTTTTAAACTTTTTTTGATATTGTCGATATTTAAAAAGTTATTCAACAAATAAGTTGAAAATTTTGGGGAAAGAGTAGTAAGTAGTAGTAGTAAGTAGTACCTAACTAGAGAAAAATTTCCCTAAAATTTGCAACTTATTTGTTGAATATCTTTTTAAATATTGACAATATCAAAAAAATATTAAAAGGAAAGTTGTAGGAAATATTTTTCTCTTCAACTTTGTACTGATGCTTTTTTCGGAAATCTAATAGGGAAGAACCTCTTTAATAAATAAGAAAAAAAAAGTTAAGTTATCAAGAAATTGTAAGATACAAAAAAGTTTCTAAATTGAATGGAAAATACTCTCTGCATATTGGTGCTGCAAAAAAACCAGTGGCGTACGTTTTATTCAATAAAATGCTTTTGAAGAAACCCGTACGCACGCCTCTGTGTTCTAAATAAAATAATTGCAACCACTATTAATAAGAGAATACAAAAAAAAAAGATCTATGCAAAATTTCAGAAGACTAACTTTTTTTATTATTGATTTATAGCAAATTAATAAAATAATTTATTTTCTTTAATACCCTGTATATAAAAAACCTCACAGCCTATTTTTTGCAAGAAACTTGCTTTAAATAATAGAACAAGGTTGTGGGATGATAATTGTGTTAATTGATTGTATACATTTTGCTTTAAGCGACATTTTTTTTCAGCCCACAATATTATAAACTGGCTATTAATAAATCTAATAAATATTAAAATATTGTTTATTTTCAGCCGTACAAAACATTTCAATTAAAACAACACGATAATTGTTTTTCAGCTAAATGAAAACTGTATTTTTTCCAATCATAAAACTAAATAAAAAAAAAATAACATATAATATTTATCTGTAATTTACTAAAAAGCAATATTTTTCTGCTGGTACTTCGGATAATTTTAAGGCTAATTCGATGTAAAAATATGCAAAAAAGTCGTAAAAAAATTACACACATTACTTTAGTTATACTTGTATATAACCACCAAAGCACACCTGTTCAAGTCAGCTTTTCTGGAGGCTGTTGTAATTATCTACATTCCTCCCTACCCCATCAATTAAATATCTCAGGTCCAACACATTCTTCCAAGAGCCAGTTTTGCAGGGCTTGGAAAAAGTTTTAATGCAATAATATTTTAGGTGCATTTTAGATTTAACAAATTTATTTGGAAAGATAATATAAGAGATCTAGAATTGGTAACTAATTTTCTTCTTGGCCACCTCTTAATTATTGTTGTTTTTATTCATGAAATAATAATCAACTTTGTTATAAAATTTATGGATGCACCCATTCTGGTTCATACGTGATAGTTCAAAGACCATCCTCAGGTAGCACTAGAATTGATAGTGTCGGTTTATTCGAATTATGTTTTATTCATCCCACACCAGTAGATAACTACCAGTTTGTTCCAAGAGAAATATTTTAAGAATGCCATCAACATAATTTATTGATGGGTTTATTCAAAATCAGTACATAATCAAGCCTTAAAAGAAAATTCTTTAGAATAAAAGTTACGAATTATTATTTGGTTTTTAAGATAAATTTGTGAAAAATTTACACTGTTTATTATTATGTAATAAAATTATTATATACCTACTTAAATTAAAGAGTTTTTGCTCGAATATTATTTACATAATAAAATAAAATAAAAAAGTTCCTAAATTAACTTAGCAGCAGAAGTTAAAATGCGCTTTTTTTAATAAAATGCACCAATTAAATATTTTTTTGGCATTATATAATAAATTTCACATTTCGTGCATTAATTTTGGGCTCTAAAAAAGGTATAAAATGACATCATAAAGAGAAAATGAGGTTAGCTCAATATTTTAGTTTTATTATTAAATGTAGATAATTATCTGCAATTTATTATTATTTTTTAAGCGTCTCTCAGAAGAATCCTGACAGTTCCAAATTAAATTCGAACGTGGGTAAGATGCTATGAAAATTTCCACTCTATCCATAATACATTCTGCATGGATAATAGTGAACTTTCTCTAGTAGCAACTAGATGGCTATAGTGGGGCGGATATGCGGATGCTGCTGTACCAAATCTTGTTAGTTCACGGGTTCTAATACAGATGGCAGTGTTGCATTTAATCTTGAATAAATTTAAAATCTTAAACGGATTTTAATTACTGGTTTTGTCGGTTGGAAATTGGAATAAGTTTTATTTAGAAGGATTATTTATATTTATAGGCAATAAAATCCGGAATTTTCCAATTTTCCACTAAAACGGACTTGGTTCTTTGTAAAGAAATAAATTTTATGGAATTCTGTTGATTTTTTAAAGTTTTATAATAATTTTAAGGACCCAAAGTCTAAAATTGAGTAAATTTTATGAAATTATATAATAAGCAATAAAATCCGTAATTTTCAAAGGATTTTCATACTACAGTTGTAATTTTCTACTAAAACTAACTTAGTTCTTAGTAAAGAAGCAAACCGTAAAAAAATCTGCTCATTTTTTGAAATTTTATAACAGTTTTCAGGACGCCAACCCGAAAATAGGGCAATTTTTGCAGTAGTCTATAGTAGGCTAGAAAATCCGGAATTTTCAAGGGATTTTTCCAATTTTCCACTACATCGGACTTGGTTCTTTGTAAAGAAATAAATTTTATGGAAATCTGTTGATTTTTTACAGTTTTATAATAATTTTAAGGACCCAAAGTCTAAAATTCAGTAAATTTTGTGAAATTATATAATAAACAATAAAATCCGTAATTTTTAAAGGATTTTCATACTATAGTTGCAATTTTCTACTAAAACTAACTTAGTTTTTAGTAAAGAAGCAAACCGTAAAAAAATCTGCTCATTTTTGAAAATTTTATAACAGTTTTAAGGACGCCAACCCGAAAATAGGGCAATTTTTACAGTAGTCTATAGTAGGCTAGAAAATCCGGAATTTTCAAGGGATTTTTCCAATTTTCCACTAAAACGGACTTGGTTCTTTGTAAAGAAATAAATTTTATGGAAATCTGTTGATTTTTTACAGTTTTATAATAATTTTAAGGACCCAAAGTCTAAAATTCAGTAAATTTTGTGAAATTATATAATAAACAATAAAATCCGTAATTTTTAAAGGATTTTCATACTATAGTTGCAATTTTCTACTAAAACTAACTTAGTTTTTAGTAAAGAAGCAAACCGTAAAAAAATCTGCTCATTTTTGAAAATTTTATAACAGTTTTAAGGACGCCAACCCGAAAATAGGGCAATTTTTACAGTAGTCTATAGTAGGCTAGAAAATCCGGAATTTTGAAGGGATTTTTCCAATTTTCCACTAAAACGGACTTGGTTCTTTGTAAAGAAATAAATTTTATGGAAATTTGTTGATTTTTTAAAGTTTTATAATAATTTTAAGAACCCAAAGTCTAAAATTGAGTAAATTTTGTGAAATTATATAATAGGCAATAAAATCCGTAATTTTCAAAGGATTTTCATACTACAGTTGCAATTTTCTACTAAAACTAACTTAGTTCTTAGTAAAGAAGCAAACCGTAAAAAAATCTGCTCATTTTTGAAAATTTTATAACAGTTTTAAGGACGCCAATCCGAAAATAGGGCAATTTTTACAGTAGTCTATAGTAGGCTAGAAAATCCGGAATTTTCGTGGGATTTTTATTCTATGGTTACAATTTTCTAACAAAACTAACTTGGTTCTTTGTAAAAAAGTTAATTTTACGGAAATCTGTTCTTTTTTCGATGTTTTATGACAATTTTAAGGACACAAAGTCTAAAATTGGAGAAATTTCGAAATTAATCTAATTTTCTACTAAAACTAACTTGATGCAATATGGTTTAGATGTTTTATATTTTTGTTCAGGGGGTAAATGTGAAAAACATCAACTAACTGTTCAATTTATTTTCCCGTTATTGGTTTTAAAAAAATTTTGGGTCCCAACAACAAACCATAAAAACCAACTTCTAGTCCCTAGCACAAAAACCTAAATTAATATCAAACGAAACCACACACACTGAAGAAAAAACTCCAACCATAATTAAACCAGTTTTTTACCATTACACATACCTACTTGCATAAGACCTGAAAAAAAACCTATATGTTGATGAGCACAACAATAAATTAGCAACATTTTTCGAGTACTTAAAAAAGCTTAATGTTTAAAAGTAATTATTTTATTGCGGTATGTTTTGTAGCAAATTACGGGCGAATAATAAAATCCCAGGTTTATTATTTAGTCATACACCTGCAACAACATCATATTCAGTCGTGAGGCAGACATTTTTTCGATGTTGTTCATTCTGTAAGAGTACATTTACTCCCCATCGAGTACAACACACTAATACAATGATTCTATTATCTACAAACAGCATCACTTTAGACAACCAACGACCAGAGCGCGCAAGATTATTTTTATTTATTCGTTACTTATCAAACATTGACAAATCGTTTAAACTTAAACATGCGCCAAGTAAAATTAATAATTTAATAGAACATAAACGATTGGAAAACAGTTACATTTTGCAAAACGTTTTTTTTTTGTTGACTGGGCGAGTCTAGAAGAATTTTTCTAATTAACCTCCTTTACTTCTTTGTGATTTCTCATGGCTAATGCGAATCAAGTTATAATTATAAACTCCTGGCTTATTCTATTGTATTATGCAACACTACATCATAAGGTAACACATTTGGTTTTTTGTATAGGAGGTTTTTTGTCGCCTTTACAATGGTGTTGAAAAGTCAATATGGGTTTTCAAAGGAACTCTGCGGGGGGCGACGGGACAGTCAGCCAATTATTTCCACCCCTTGGGGAGGGCTACTGAAAAATCACAATAAAAATAACAGCTAATTTAACCAGTTAAAAAATAATTGGAAACAAAATATAATTTATCAATCCATAAAATTTTAGAAAAAATTGCTACATTAAAAAATCCCCCAAAAATCCTGGAATTGTAAGTTTCTTCGAGATGGTAACAAAATCTTCAGGTAGTCCTTGTTTAAAAACGTTTAAAAACCAAGTAGTTTTCCTGTACAGTAGAATTTGTAATTTTTGGGTAATTTTGAAGATTTTTGCACTTTTTCTATTTTCCAAAAGCTCCAGGCGGTTTTAATAATTCAAAAATATATCTAGGTCTCATTTTTTGCCTCTTTCTACAAAGTGTCTGTAAAAGGTTTTTACAAAATCCTACCACAAGTTTTTGGGCTCAAAATAATTCGATTGAACCAAACATACCTTAGTCCAAAAGTTCTTCCTTACTGTGTTACAGGGCGCTAAAAAATATCTATCCAAATCGTTTTTAAGTACATATATCTACAGAACGGTTTAAAGTAGAGACTTGAAATTTGGTGGGTTAATAAGTCTATAAAGAAGCTACAATGTGATGGTATTACAACCAAAATAATATTGTTCAGTGTCGTACTTATAGAGGGGGACTCAGTGTTTTTTTTGGATATTTTTTGTAGGGTATTGAATTTTTTTACAAAATAACAAGAATTATGATAGATACGTTCAAGACACGTAAAAAAGATATACTTGTTTGACTTGCGTTAACTCAACTGTTTGCGAGATATTTAACTTCGAAAATTTTGTAAAAAAATTTTATCCCCTACAAAAATTATTCAAAAAAACCTTGAGACTTCTTCGATAAGTACGCCACTGAACAATATTATTTTGATTCTAATACCAACAAATTGTAGCTTCCTTATAGACTTATTAAGCCACCAAATTTCAAATCTCTACTTTAAACCGTTCTGTAGATATACTTAAAAAATTATTTGGAAAAATATTTTTTAGCGCACTATAACTCAGAAAGGAAGAACTTTTGGACTAAGGTATGTTTGGTTTAAACAAAAACTTGTGGTAGGATTTTGTAAAGACCTTTCAGAGACACCCTGTATAAGTCAAAATTTCCTCCTTTTTTTCAGTATTAAAAATATTTTTGAAACCGCAAATAAAATTACTTCAAAATTGTTCAAGAAAGTGTTAAAATTTAAAACGGTTTTAAATCAATCTCGCCCAAAATTTTGTTAAAAAAAGCCGTAAAAGCACAAAACTTGTACCTACTTTTATTACAAACAAAAAACCTCAAAAAATTAGATATTATGTAAGTAGATTGTATTAAAGTTATAAAAAATAGGGCACTTGTAGGGCACAATCAAAAACGAAAAAATTACATTATAGCTCGTGATTTTTTAAAGGGCGAAGAAATAAGCTAATAAGTAGTACCCAAGACACTAAATGATTTTAACCCAGTCCTGGATAAAAGGCTAAAGAAAAAATATAACAAGGTAACCATAAAGGAAATAACAAAATGTTAGAAAAGCTCACAAAAGATCAAATTTTGACCAAAATATCTACAGAATATTTAAGAATCCTAATTTTATTTAGGAAATATGGTACAGGAAAAATCAAAATCTCTTCGAAATTTATTTAAAACAAAAAGCAATTCATAGTTACTAACACAAATTAGTTCGTGACATCTTACCTGAAGGTTACTAAATATAAATCATTTATAAATAAACATAAAGTAGGTAATTCACAAATATAGTGACTATATTCATTCATACAAAACACGTTCATGTTTCCATTTAAATAAAATACATTTGTCACAATATGCTAGTAAATTTATTGGTATATTTGGAGTGACCTGCGGCGTAAATATTGAATAATATAATCCAGGCTAAGAACCGTCTGTGCATAATAATTACCGCCGTTAATGACAATTTTATTATTGTGATTTTCTAATTTTTGGGGTTTGAAATAAATTAATTCCGTGAGATACAATACTTTATTGGGATTTTATGGGTTCAAATCTGGGGTAATTAATTAATTAAAAAAACCTTTATTTTTCCTCCTAATTATTGTCATGTTATAAAACTTGTTAGTTCTGGGAATTTTACACAACACACGCATTTCTCAGCTGCAATTAAACCAAAACTACTCGTATATAATTATTGGTGCCAAAATAATAAAAATCTTGTCCATTAGCTTAGCACACAAATCCACGTCCAGTTTTAATTGGAAATTAATTAGATTAATTTCGGTTCTTGTCGTCGTAACGTAACTTCCTTATCCTTTACAGCCTATTCTATCTAATATTACTTTACACAGGTACTAATTATGGATATGACTTAAGCATAGTGCGGTGTGCCAATAAACGCGACATAAATTATTCGGAATAACTGTAAAGTGGTAATATATAAGAATAGATGACACGACAGGTATTTGTAAAAGTTGAAATAAAACGTAGGCTGGCGCATAAAGGACTAAATGTAACAGAATGTGTGTGTGTGTAACAAATGATATTAGTCCTTTTAAGGCGGTAATAATCCTGTTTCATTCGATTTACTTGATTGGGCTTAAAATAATGTGGAGTTTACTTGGGTTCAGTAAATTATATAGTCTGGGCGTTAAGGTGGGTTTAAATCCAGCAGAGGAACCGAGTTTATTAACAAAAACAAAAAATTAGCTACGCCAAAATCACCAACTAGAAATTCAATTACGCAACTTAACTCCTAAGATTAAGTTATAACACACTAGTCACTAGTGCACATTGATGATGTTGTGGAATTATTAAATAAAATACTCGTTTTGGAATCTATATATTTTAATTAGCGACACCTGCCGGTGTATATGTGTTTATTATGGAAAAGTCGCAAGATGTTAATTAGTTGCTTAATGAAATGGTAATTTTGCACTCTCGGTCAGTTAGTGCGCTTTCTGGTGATTTGCCATACTTTAATTGTAAATTTCGTTTTGTTTTGTGTTTGCAAATTGAGAGCCAATGGATTATTCTGGTTCTGGATTATTTGTGGAAGAAAATTATTACTCACATCGTGACGTGAATTTTTGTGTTCTAGAAAATAATGCTAGGAATGACATTAAAATATATTTCAGTTTATAAGCTATGTTTTCAATGTGGAATTTTTCGAGTGTTCAGGTACTTTTTAGACGAAATTTCAGCTTCAATTAAAATTCTAATAAGTTCTGAAAAATTCGAAAATATTTTGTATATTTGACAGTTTTTACATCTGGATACCCTCAACATATTACTAAGAAACTATACATAAGAAAAGTAGGGCATTTTCCGAGTATTCAGATATTTTTCAAGTGAAATTTTAGCTTTAATGACCAAAATCCTGAAAAAATCGAAGAATATTTCTATTTTTCACTTTTTGATATCTGAATATCCTCAGAGTACACTAATGGGAAAAGTACAGAATTTTCCGAGTATTCAGTTACTTTTTAAGCGAAATTTTACCTTTAAGGACTGAAAAACCTGAAAATACGGAAATAATTGAAGAATGTTTCTATATTTCAGAAATTTTGACATTTAGATGTCCCCAAAATAGAAAGAAATATTCAAAGACAATTTAAGGAATTTTCCGAATATTCAGTTACTTTTTAAGCGAAATTTTACCTTTAAGGACAAAAAAACTTTTATAAATCCTGAAAAAATCGAAGATTGTTTCTATATCTCACAAATTTTGACATGTAGATGTCCTTAAAATAGAAAGAAATATTCAAAGACAATTTAAGGAATTTTCCGAGTATTCAGTTACTTTTTTAAGCGAAATTTTAGCTGTAAAGACAAAAAAACTTTTATAAATCTTGAAAAAATCGAAGAATGTTTCTATATCTCACAAATTTTGACATGTAGATGTCCCCAAAATAGAAAGAAATATTCAAAGACAATTTAAAGAATTTTCCGAGTATTTAGTTACTTTTTAAGCGAAATTTTATTTTTAAGGACTAAAAAACTTTTATAAATCCTGAAAAAATCGAAGAATGTTTCTATATCTCACAAATCTTGACATGTAGATGTCCCCAAAATAGAAAGAAATATCCAAAGACAATTTAAAGAATTTTCCGAGTATTCAGTTACTTTTTAAACGAAATTTTAGCTTTAAGGACTAAAAAACTTTTATACATCCTGAAAAAATCGAATAATGCTTCTATATTTCACAAATTTTGACATGTAGATTTTAGATTGTAGTTATCCCTAAAGTAGAAAAAAATATTCAAAGACAATTTAAAGAATTTTCCGAGTATTCGGACATTTTTTATTCGAAATTTTAGCTACAGGACTAAAAATTCTGAATAAGTTTAAGAATATAGTTTTTGATAGTTGGACATCTCCAGAATAGTAGAAAAAACATTTCAGAAGAAATATATAAAATCTCCCCAATAATTAGTCATTTTTCATGCAAAATTTCAGATCAAGGATTAAAAAAACTTTTATAAATCCTGAAAAATTCGGAATTTTGTATATTTCAGTTTTCAACAACCAGACATCCAGAAAAACGATACAAAAAAATTATTTAAAAGAAATGTAGAAAATTTTCGGAACATTTGCTCAATTTTCAAGCCGAAATTTTAGGTCCTAGTCCTGAAAAAAACAAAAAAGTCAGTTTTGATTATATTTATAGAACGGCTTAAAATTTCTGAAATTTGTGGTTTAATAACTCTTTAAGATACTATCAATCTTCGGTAGGTACTATAACGAAAATTGTGGTATTCAGTGGCGTAGTTATGGGGGAGGTTATCTTGTAAAAATTTTGTTTTAATTTAGTGTCTTGATTATTTCAGCGGTTTATTTTCAGTTAGTCCAAAGCAAATATTTTAAAGCAATAATGTCCAAAGAATAACTTGTTATAATTATCAAAATATTGCATAAAATTTCTAGATTTGTGCCATGAAAACCCATCATTTTTCAGTCGTCGAACTGTTCCTCTATACAAACCAAACCTTTCAGCTACGCGCCGGAAAAAAGGAAAAACGCGAAGGATATGTGAATGTGTTTAGGGTAAAAAAAGTAGTTTCGGCAGCTAGAAAAGTGTTAAGTACATAACCTGTGTGTGTCGCTTTATCTGTTGGCACAAAATGTCGCTGCCACCCTGAAAGGAAAGGTAATGCATTTGAGGAAATTGGAATATCCATAAGGTTACAACAGATAAGCCGTTTCAAAGGAACATTGCATATGAGGGCGTTATCAAACAAATATCGATTGAAACCGGGTCGATCGCCCCCCTATCATATCGAAAAAACCACCAAAGAACTCAAGGCTTATCTCACAATAACGGTACTTATTCAAGAAACACATTTTAATTATTTAGATAACACATTACATGTAAAATCCTGTCAAAGTTAATTAAAGCGGTTTTGTACTTAGATGCAAATTTCATCAGTGTTCGGCACACAACACAAAAAGAAAACAGTGTATGTGCGCTGAAAAAAATCATCTAAATAAGTAACAGAAGTTTTGATTGATGTTGTAGTAGCTGGTGGGTTTTAGACCAAAATCGCTCTTAAGCTTTAATGAGGTGCACTTGAGGAGCGAGTGGACCCACAGTTGGACTAGGCGGATTTTCCCGTAATGCCAACTGATTAAAATAGGCCTGTGAATAATGTATATATGACATGGCAATCGTTCAATTATTATTAGACTTGGACTTGGCCAACATAACATTATTATTGTCTCACATGTGGAGCTGGAGACCAAGAGAGAGTTCAACAAGCCATACAATTCTTGATTGGACAACTAAACCAAACGCATAGATTTATTGGTATTATTGCTACTATAATGTAGTAGCTCTTACGTAATTTCAATTGGGAGTTTTTTCCATACCAGAACTTGTACTAATATCCGAGAGAGATATGTTATCTTAATTAGACACTTGCCTAAAATTTGCCGTGCGCTAAGAGCCGTGATGGTGATTCACAATTAAGATAATTTGAAAGTATTGCGCAATTATTTAGATTAGGTGTAACTAGCCACCGGAAAATTTATTCATAAGACATAACTCTTACTTTTTGTTGGAGAATTATAGGAAAATTAGCTTGGAAACAACTTACACCTACTAGAAAATTTAGAGAAAATAGGAATACACAAGAAAAATCCGGATTTTATATAATTATTATTATTTTATTGCTTCCTATAGACTCATTTTAAAAATGGTGTAATTTTATAATTTGCGTCCCTAAAACTAGCTTAAAATTTCGAAAAATGAACACATTTCTTTGTAGTTTGCTTTTTTACGAAGAACCAAGTTAGTTTTATTTGAAAATTTAAATTATAGAATAAAAATCCCTCGGAAATTCCGGTTTTCATCACCTACTTAGACTCATTTCAAAATGTGTCTAATTTTAGACTTTTTGTCATTAAAATTGTCATAAAACATCGAAAAAAGAGCAGATTTCCTTAAAATTTACTTTTTTACAAAGAACCAAGTTAGATTTACTAGAAAATTGAAACTATAAAATAAAAATTCCTCGAAAATTCCATTTTTCATCAGCTACTAGACTCATTTCAAAATTTATCTAATTTTAGACTTTTTGGCATTAAAATTGTTATAAAACATCGAAAAAAGAGCAGATTTGCTTAAAATTTATTTTTTTACAAAGAACCAAGTTAGATTTACTAAAAAATTGAAACTATACAATAAAAATTCCTGTAAAATTCCATTTTTCATCAGCTACTAGACTCATTTCAAAATTTATATAATTTTAGACTTTTTGGCCATAAAACATCGAAAAAAGAGCAGATTTCCTTAAAATTTATTTTTTACAAAGAACCAAGTTAGATTTACTAGAAAATTGAAACTATACAATAAAAATTCCTGTAAAATTCCATTTTTCATCACCTTCCTAGACTCATTTCAAAATTTGTCTAATTTTCGACTTTGTCTCCTTAAATTTGTCATAAAACATCGAAAAAATAGCAGATTTCCTTAAAATTTACTATTTTAGAAAGAACCAAGTCAGTTTTACTAGAAAATTATAATTACAGAATAAAAATCCCCTGAAGATTCCGGTTTTTATTATCTACTTAGACTCATTTTAAAATTTGTCTAATTTTAGACTTTTTGTCCTTAAAATTGTCATAAAACATCGAAAAAAGAGCAGATTTCCTTAAAATTTACTTTTTTACAAAGAACCAAGTTAGATTTACTAGAAAATTGAAACTATAGAATAAAAATTCCTCGAAAATTCCATTTTTCATCGCCTACTTACACTCATTTCAAAATTTGTCTAATTTTAGACTTTTTGACCTTAAAATTGTCATAAAACATCGAAATAAGAGCAGATTTTCTTAAAATTTACTTTTTTACAAAGAACCAAGTTAGATTTACTAAAAAATTGAAACTATACAATAAAAATTCCTGTAAAATTCCATTTTCATCACCTACTTAGACTCATTCCAAAATTTGTCTATTTTTCGACTTTGTCTCTTAAAAATGGTCATAAAACATCGAAATAAGAGCAGATTTCCTTAAAATTAACGTTTTTTACAAAGAATCAAATTAGTTTTACTAGAGATTTTTATTCTGTTACAATTTACTAGTAAAACTGACTTATTCTTTCTAAAAAAGTAAATTTAAAGAAATCTGCTCTTATTTCGATGTTTTATGACAAATTTAAGGTGACAAAGTCGAAAAATGGACAAATTTTTACGAAACTATAGGAATTTATGACCCTATTTTATTTTTTTTAGATAAAATTTCATTAATTTGGCAATTCTCAATTATTTTCCTTACAAAACTAGAAACTAAATTGTGATGAGATTAGACTACTTTTCTCCAAACTCCTGCCTATCTATCTTTAATAACTCGATGATTTTTTGAACTACCACAACAAAGTTACCAGAAAATGAAAAGAGCTCACCTGATATAATTTTTATTGGATATTTTACAAAAATATAGAAAAAAGTAGCGAATTTGTGAGGTTAGAACGATTTTCCATAAAGAGCGGATTTTGTGTCAAATACCAGAACCGACTTGCAGTTTTTCCAACAGTAGTTGACTGAATCTTACTGAACCTTAATTAAATTCAAATTCAAAAATCCTTTATTGTGATAAGAAAACACAAATACGATTTTTCAATTTCTTTCTGAAAATTCGCCAATACAAATTCCACTTAACCATATCCAACAATTAGTACTTTCTGCGATTTATTCCACTTCAAGCACGCCTACAATACTAATATAAACTACATGCTCTTCGCTATGTGTAGCCTCGTGTTTATTGAAATGTTTATTTAAATTTTTTGCGTTCCCGCACATTATTGATGTACTTTATATTATATTTCCTTATTATGTTTTGTATCACAGAGCGCCAATTTAATTACGCTATAAATTATTTTATGTACACCTAGTAATATTATAGTAAAGTTGAGGAACTGTTTCTTAAGGTAGTTAGCTTCGAGTTTTGTTATTGGGGAGTTTTATTCGCACAGTCACCTCAAAATTGATTTGTATATTATAATAGCCAGCGATTTTTTACACGCTTATTCACACATCGTAATTACCGCGTTTTTACAAAGTAAAGTGTGAAATTCATGTTAATGTTGCTGTATTGATTGCTAAATTCCTATGGGCAAGTATTAGGTACTTAAATTAGTTTTTGATGCGAACATATTTTCTATAACCTATTTAAAGTTTTCAAAACTAGAACTCGCATAAATTCTCAGAAAGATTTTCGCACGCTCGTTTTGGGGGGGGGCACGATGTCCAAAACACGGGGGGCAATTACTGACCATATTCAGGGTGCGCCGCGCTTCGTCCACTTCTCATCTCACACAGAATGTGATGTTTATAATAAACGTATAGGTACATATATGCAGGTTGAATTGAGTACTGTTAGACCTGGCGCAAAAACTCAACGAGAGATGTGGGTCATCAGAAGACACCTCTCCGTGGGCCGCAGCGATTTGGCCGGTTGTTGACCGTACGATCACCCTGCATAACTTATAAACTATGGCTGTTTGATCGAAACCGAACCGACCGCGCCTTGATATTTGATTTCTTCCTCTTCGTCCTTCGCACCGCTGCGGCGGCTTCGGACAATTGCTATTGGCTCCCAATAGATGAGAGAACAAGAGGTGAAAAACTAAGCACTAGAAAAAAACAGCAGCGTATGTGGATGTGGACTACACGCCGGAGTTATGATGAATCTATTATAAATGGTACCCACGTGTTTGGGGCTATTGTTTTTCGGATTTGGAAACACGCTCTCTTGGATTGGTACATTCTAATAGTGATTTCTAAATGGATACTCGTAAATCTTTGGGCTCATTATAAGAGACCCCCCAGGCTACCAAATATACGAGACAAAATTTTTAGTATTTCAAACTTTTCCCAAAATCGAATGAGTTTTAATTTTCTTGAGCTAAAGGTACCAATTCTAATTGATTTGCACCTGTTCTAACGAAATTTACAGACCATAATCATTGAAAATTTTAGAACTGAGGCTGTAAAGTACGTTTCCAAACTTACAAGATCTAAACCAGAAGGACGAAAATATTTTAATAGCTTGCCACACGTTAGTTCAAAAAATTTATATACTACAACCTACCGAGACTAATTTCATGACTTTGCAGCTTTTTGAAGTGAATTTTTGTCAAAACCTAAAATTTAACAGTTAAATCTGAAATAAATCGTTGAGGAATCTGAGAAAATTTAGAGATAAGCTTCGAGATATTACGATTTTCTACGATTCGTCAGGCTCATGCACAAAATCGAGGTAATTTTAAAGAAATTTTAAGTGATCGGAAATAAATCCTAGATAGGTTAGAGATTTCTTCCTATTAAGGACGCCAACTCGAAAATAGGGCAATTTTTTACGGGAGTCTAGTAGGCTATAAAATCCGGAATTTTCGTGGGATTTTTAATCTATAGCTTCAATTTTATAGTAGAATCTACTTGGATCTTTGTAAAAAAGTTAATTTTACGGAAATTTGTTTTTATTTCAATGTTTTATGACAGTTTTAAGGACACAAAGTCTAAAAGTTGACAAATTTCGAAATGAATCTAAGTAGGTGATAAAAACCGGATTTTTTCTAGTAAAACTAACTTGGTCCTTTGTAAAAATACAAATTTAAGGAAATCTGCTCTTTTTTCGATGTTTTATGACCATTTTAAGGAGACAAAGTCGAAAAATAGACAAATTTTGAAATGAGTCTAAGTAGGTAATGAAAAATGGGATTTTACAGGAATTTTTATTGTATAGTTTCAATTTTCTAGTAAATCTAACTTGGTTCTTTGATTTACTAGAAAATTAAAACTATAGAATAAAAATTCATCGAAAATTCCATTTTTCATTGCCGACTTACACTCATTTCAAAATTTGTCTAATTTTAGACTTTTTGTCCTTAAAATTGTCATAAAACATCGAAAAAAGAGCAGATTTCCTTAAAATTTACTTTTTTACAAAGAACCAAGTTAGTTTTACTAGAAAATTGTAAATATAGAATAAAAATCCCTCGAAGATTCCGGTTTTTATCACCTACTTATATTCATTTCGAAATTTCTCAACTTTTAGATTCAGTCAACTAGTGTCGGAAAAACTGCAAGCCGGTTCTGGTATTTGACACAAAATCCGCTCTTTATGGAAAATCGTTCTAACCTCACAAATTCGCTTCTTTTTCCTATATTTTTGCAAAATATCCAATAAAAATTAATATATCAGATGAGCTGTTTCTATTTTTTGGTAACTTGGTTGTGGTAGTTCAAAAAATCATTGAGTTATTAAAGATAGATAGGCAGGAGTTTGGAGAAAAGCAATCTAATCTCATCACAATTTAGTTTCTAGTTTTTTTTTAATTAATGAAATTTTATTTAAAAAAAATGTTGAAGTTATAAAATTATTGAGTTTTTAAATAGGAAATAAAATAGGGTCATAAATTCCTTTATAGTTTCGTAAAAATTTTGGGCATAAACTAGTTTAAACTACTTGGTAGAATTCTTTATATAAAATTACACAAAATTGTTAAAAAAAGATGTAACCTCACAAATTCTCCTTATTTCCAAAATATCCGTAAAAATTTAGCTCATAAAGTCGTGGCTTTAAAAAAATAAAACTAAGAACTGCCTCGATAAAAAATTCTAATATTCTCTCCGATTTTTTGTTGATACTTTTCGATTTCCTAAAGTGAACATCATTGTTTCATTAAGTAATGGAATTCTAATTACAATAATTATGAAATTACAAGAACATTGTCCATTTTATAGGTAATTAATTGAGTTGAACAAAATAAATTCCATGTTTTATTATAATCAGTGTGGAATGTAAAAGGATAGAAAAACAAATTATTCTCCACGTTAGAGTTTTTCGAAAACAAGCAATTAAATTGACATCACCACGAGCTTCCTCGCGCACACGCCTGTTTGTCTTCTATACAATTAAAAAGCATTACCTAATACAAACATTCTAGAATTTTATTTTGGAGATTTCCATTTTATTTCGGTTTTTCGACCAACCCAATAACACAACACAAGTGGTCGTCGCCAAGTATTATATGGTGTCTTTTCTGAGAAAATTCAATTCGACACCGTTAGTCACTAATGATGGACAAAGACGTGATTAGTGGTTTTGGATCGAGCCGGATAAAGATGGAGGATTGGTGTGTATACAGAGGGAAAGGTATTTCAAGGCTGCCTCAAGCTACCTTATAACTTGCAGGTGCAAAACAATGAAACGTATTGAAAGGTATAACCACTTATCTATATGCTTCATAGTTTGCAGAACCACTTAGGAAAACAAGCATATAATTTTGATGGTGGTTAGGAAAATTTCGTTGGATTCAAGATTCTGGACGCGAGTACTTCAGAAAATATGTTTTTTCCAGAATCCTGGTATTGGTTCACATTTTTAATGACTATTTGAACCCAAAATTAGTTAATAAAAAGTTTGGAATATTTTTGGAAACTGTCCGTTTAATCTCAAGGTAAAATCTGCGAAATTTTGGAATTTACCTCAATAAAATTATGAAACCATTAGATAATTACCATAATTATGAAGATTCTTGTCACTAATGACACTTTTTCGTTTAGATTTTGAGGCCCCAAAATATTCCAGAAAAACTTCTGTAAAAATTTGCAAAGAATTTTTAAAATGCTAGGGTTGAAATAGATTTCCAACTTTTCTTTTTTCTTCAGTCGTGCTTTGTGTTTCGAGCAATGTTTGATGTCTGTGTCCTCAACAACTTCGAGATTCTGACAATTATATTAAATTATCGATAAATTTCTTACGAATTGTGTTAAACCATTTGAACAGAGATGACTCGAGAAAAGGTAACGAAATTATTTTTATTATATTGCAGATTTTTGACAAGAATATTTTTTTGAGATATTCAATATTTCTTACATATATTTTTTATAACTCAATGGTTCGTTGAAACACCACAATAAAGTTACTTGAAAATGGGCTGAAGTCATTTGCTAATAACTTGAAAATATTTCTGTCGGTTATTTTGCAAAACTATAGGACATAGAATAGAAATTGCGAGGTGAAATTATTTTTTAACTTTTATTTCTAAGATACTAAAAAAAATTAACTGATTAAAATGGATTTTTTTCCTGAACTTGTTTAACCCAAAAAAAGTGCGTCTTCCACTAAACTATAATCATAATTTACTCCACCTTGACACCCCCGCCCCCATCCGCATGATTCTCACTGCATTTACTGAAATAATTTTCAATCATACACACACACACATACACACCGAGATTATATAACAAGTCGACCAAGATTCGAACAGGTATCCGTGCAAGAAGAGGCGGGGAAGGCCACCTATCTCTCCCTCTACCCGCCCGCCCCGTATTACCTGGCCCGCTGATGATGGTCACTTGCTTGCGGGCAACTTGAGTCGACGTCAGTTCGCCTGAAGCCTTCTACCTAGTCAAAGTTCTTGCCATATGATGACAATGTGCCTTAATTGTTAGTTTTGTGTGTAAATTTGAAAAAAGAGTTGAAAATCTCCACACGATGGACAGTAACAATCCAGATGATTCGCCTGATTCACTTGCTAGTGACCAGTTGACTGTTGACCTTCTCAGTCCGCGTTCAAGTGCCAAACGACGCAGGATTATCATCAATGATATTGATAATCGTGGGGGTGGTGGTGGTGCTGGTGGTGGTGCTGGTGGTAGGGACGATGTTAATGCACCTGATGTTAATAACAAGAACAATAACAACGATGTGGGGTTTGTCTTGATGGAGGAGGAGCAACACCACGAGAATGGTACCGAGGAAGACGATGAAGTATGTACTAATATGATAAATAAAAAATTAAATACCTACGTTGAAAATTATCGTACAAATCAACAGAAATATACGCGCTTTATTAGCCTTGGAAAGTTGCGTTAAGTTTTTATGCAGTGTTGACGTCACAGTACCCTGCGGGAGGGTATCCTAGTTATCCTGGGGCGGCATTCGATCTACCTGCTCGAGCTCGAGCTCGATTTCCCGTCGCGACTGAGCGTTCATGTCTCTCTGTTTAAAGGAATTTTTGCGGCGTGCTAAAACTAAATAATCTTGATTTTATGGTTGTTTTCGAAAAGGAAATTGTTATTATAAGATCTAATTGGATATAATGTTTATGCATTACCTGCATTATAATTATTCTTGCATTAGTTTGGGATTGAGTGGCTTTGTTGATTTTCTGTAGCTATAAAGAAAAATACTTGGAAAGTAATTATGGTTTTGAATATAATAATGTATAGACAAGGCGCGCTGGTTGGAATAATTAATGGGTTTTGTGGATAACTATAGGAAATTTTGTTGGTGTAAAGTATTTGAAAGGTGAATTCTAATTTATGTATATACGATTAATAACAAAGGAAACATGCAGTTTCAGTAGAGGAATGTAAATATCTGATCGATATTTTCGTCATAAATTCAAACTGGTATCAAATTTAGAAATATTTTTTTGGTGTAAATGTAAACAAACCTCTTAGGGAACCTGTTGGGTTGGTTTTTATACCTATTTACCTAAAATTTCAGATTTTTCCTCGATATAATTACGCAAAACTTATAGTCCAGACTATTTTCCATAGTTTAGAATAATTTATGGCAGTTTTTTTTAATAATACCTACTATAATAGATGGATGCGAATTTTTGAGGTTTGACAGTTTTGAAATCCACGAAAAATACTCGAGATCCTCCTTGTAACTTAAGTTAAATAATCAATGAGCTCTCCATATTTTTTCTTTCTTATACGATGTAATAACTCGAAAACGACTTATCGGATTTGATTCAAATTTCATATTTAAGAGTTTGGACAAATTTGTGGGTGCCACATTAAATATTTTTCATCTAGCACCAACATAAGTGACACTTACCTGAAGACATTTTTAGGTTTTTTAGGAATATCTTGAAAAATAAACAATTTATGAGATTTTTTTATTCTTTAACATTGATTTAGAATTGAATTATGAACAAATTTTGTTAGAACTTTTTTTTGAAATTCTGTCAAAAAAATAAAACACTTATTTTTGTCGTAAAATTCGCTTATAATGAGTTAGACAAGGACAGATTTATGCGTATTGCAATAAGTGCGAGAGAGACTTCCGAAATTTATTTGAATATTGATGGAAACGCTCAAAATTGAAACACGATTTTCACAAGAAATTTATAAAAAAAGTAATTGTGGTACTATCCGTATAAGAAAGTCATGTGTTGGGCACATCAGATATTTTATTTTCCTGTCAGGATATTGGCTTTTCAATTTTACTAAAAATGAACATCGAACGTCCTAATCTTAAAAACTAGACACAAAATTATATTTCATATATTAAAAATTAAAACATTCATTTTGCTACAAAAATTTCCTGTAAATATGAGCTTCAAATTTGTGGCCTCTTTAAACACAATTAGGACCAAGTAAACCAGTAATTTAAATTTGAATTTGCCGCCTCGTGATTCGTGATACACTAAAAACATGACCGAAGACCTAATGTCACATTTGTTTACTCTATCAGTGGCAAATTTCAGGATAAAAGAACAAAATTTGCGAAATATACAAGGAATAAATAAAAAACGTGCCTTCTCTAGAGAAAATCAAATTTCCCGCCATATTTGGACTAAGTTTGATTTGAAATATTTAAATCTAAGTAACTCTTTTCGCATTTTGAATACCTAACCTCAATTATTATGAATTTCAGTATTTTTCCATTATGTCAATGCAATTTTTTCCTAAATTTATCGAAATTTTGCCAATACTTTAATATTTTGTCTACGATCGTGTAAAAACTAGGCGCTTTTAAAATCACTTGGTCGCACCTCGCTCGTGCAATAAACAATGACTTTTTACACTTCTACCTTAAATAACTATTAAATATTTAGTTTTTAAGTTTAAAGTCTCTTCTATTGAATTTTTAACGGTTTTATGAAAATTAGCTTAGCTTACCATAAACTATTTACGAGTTTTTAATATTCAATATTTTGTCATCATAAAAACATGTTAAATATACGGATAAATAATGACTCATACCATGAACAATTATTTACATTAATTGCAAAGATTTGTTTTGAATTACCGGATTAACTTAATAAGACGAAAAGTTCCATACATTTTCTACCGTAAAAACTATGCGTGATTCATGAAAATTCATCTTATTTTATGGTAAAAAAGTTAAATTAGAAGGATTATCTCAACGATTCTCTCTAAATCTAATCAATCCTTCAATTTACTACGACACTTTTTACAACTTTAATGCATACAAATCAATAATTATACCAATTGTATTTATTACACAAAGTACTTTTTTTTAGAAAGTAATAACTCCATCATATTTTTATTTTCAACGCTTTTTCTCATTTTATTGTAGCTAATACCTTTTTTAATATTTTTAACGATCAATTAATAATTTTATTTGGATGGTGGAAAAAGCTGAGGTAAAACCTATACGAAAAACTTTTTGTCTGTTTTAGCTAAGTAGATAAAGCCATAAATCAGGTGGACATTTCTTATTTAAATTGTGACAGGAAAATGGTTTTTACCCTTAAATTTTAATTGGTAATTGTGAAATTGGTTATTTATATTAATTTGAAGTTGAATAAACTAAAGGTGGGTTTTTAATAAAACGTACAGAAGAAATTTTTTTGGAATTTAGGCGACGAAATTTTTTGGAATAAGTCAAAATACTAATTATTTTGTAATTAATAAAAAGCAAATAATCGTACCTACTGTCTAATGTTGATAATTAAATGATAATTAAAATAAATAAATTTACATATGTATTTAACTTGCTCAAATGCGGAAAAATAACAAAATTTCTGGTTTTCTACAAGAAACTTCATGACGTTTTTTTTTACAAAAATGCAGGAATCCAAATCACACAATTTTATGGTGTTCTCGAAATTTATTTCACAACTGTACAATTAACTCTGTTAACAACTGAACACACACACAAAATTCTAGGTCGTTTTTCAGAATCAACTAAATAAAAATTCTTCAACACCCAAAAAAAAACCATTATGAGAAACCTAATCACAAATTCATTCGATTTTAATTAAGCTAACTAAGACTTCATATATACATAAACTATATAGTAATAAAAATGATCGTTAAACAAATTTTATTTCCAACAAATTTGATTTATATACGCATTGGTATACTATGTTAGATAGAAAAAAGAAGCTGAGGTATTCAAATGTGTTGAAATCGGGTCCAAAAGTCAATGTTCGCACAAGAATATGTACAGGGTGGCAGAAATAGGTTTCAAAGTGTGTTCCAGCTTCTCAAATTATAATTAATCATTGATTAAAATTTAACTGACGTTGTACGAATCTAGCAAGTATTTTCCTCCCACATATTACTATTTCCATTTACACCACTTAGTTTCCCATAAATCCTCTCTAATATCACCTCCATCACCACATTACAACCATCAGATTTTAATCTATAATTGAACAATCAAAAAAACATTGAACCATGTTGTATTATTAAACTTTGTTCTAGACAAAACCCAACAACGGTTTTGTCTAATAAAGCTAACATAATAAATAAAAGCTAAAGGGTTACCCGGAAGGCAATGAAGATGGTGAAGAATGTATATGCGGGGCACACGCGGCACGCATCGCCTCAAGCTCTTCACTTAGAACTCCTTGCGGGCGCTGCCCAGTCATCAGCAGCACGAGAATGGCTACTGGCGTTGTTTGGCTTGGCACCCCAACTAGCCCTCCGGCTAAATGGGCATTACCTCTTCGAAGGAGTTTGTTTGTTTTATAGAAATAGGCGGTGTAGGCGCTTGAATTTCCGGAATACCGCGTGTCCCCCAACTAATCAGAAATTGTAATTAACTATGCTAAAGGTGCTAACCGTAAACTCCATATGGTATTTTGGTGTTGGTAATTTATCGTGTGTGACAAGAGTGATTTATTTGTTTGTGTTTTGTGTGGTTTTTAAACTGTTTATATAAAAAAACAATGATTGGAGTGAATAATTTGGTAATTTCGCGGAATATCTTATAGCACAGGCTCGGACTAGCCTGAGAAACTAAGCTAAATTGTGAGATAAGTCTCCAACTGCTCTAAAACCATTTTTTGATATTTAAAAGGATTTCAAATAAAATTCCGTTGAAATTTCAGATTTTACGTTTTGGAGGATTACTGTTATAAAAAGTCACAGTTTTAGAACTGCTGGTCGAATTTTTGTCAAAGTACCTTCATTTCAAAGCTGAATTATGGCACTAGTTCGTAAAAAAATTACCAACTGATTATATGCATTTTTCTGTGTTTGTTTGGAGACCCAAGTTGCACTTTTGAAAAACTGCGTTTTTAGGGGATATTGTTTAAAAAATCCCAGTTTTAGAACCGCTGGTCGGATTTTACTCAAATTACCTTCATTTCAAAGCTGAATTATGGTATTATTTTGAAAAAAATCATCAACTGATTATATGAATTTTTTTGTGTTTGATTGAAGTCCCAAATTACACTTTTTCAAAATTGAGTTTTTCAGGGATTATTGTTGTAAAAAATCAGTTTTAGAACCGCTGGTCGGATTTTCGTCAAAATAGCTTCATTTGAAAGCTGAATTATGGTATTATTTAGTAAAAAAAATAACCAATTGATTATATGCATTTTTCTGTATTTGTTTGGAATCTCAAGTTGCCCTTTTCAAAAATTGCGTTTTTCGAGGATGATTATTATAAAAATCACAGTTTTAGAACCGCTGGTCGGATTTTTGTCAAAGTAGTTTCATTTCAAAGCCGAATTATGGTATTATATCTTGTAAAAAAATTATAAATTGATTTTATGAATTTTTCTGTTTGTTTGGAGTCTCAAGCTGCGCTTTTCTAAAACAGCCATTTTCGGGGATATTGTTATAAAAAATCACAGTTTTAGAACTGCTGGTCGCATTTTCGTCAAAATAGCTTCATTTGAAAGCTGAATTATGGTATTATTTAATAAAAAAATAACCAATTGATTATATGCATTTTTCTTTATTTGTTTGAAATCTCAAGTTGCCCTTTTCAAAAATTGCGTTTTTTGAGGATGATTATTATAAAAATCACAGTTTTAGAACCGCTAGTCGGATTTTTGTCAAAGTAGTTTCATTTCAAAGCTGAATTAAGGTATTATTTTGAAAAAAATCACCAATTGATTATATTAATTTTTTTGTGTTTGTTTGGAGTCCCAATTTGCACTTTTCAAAAACTGCGTTTTTCGAGGATGATTCTTATAAAAATCGCAGTTTTAGAACCGCTGGTCGGATTTTTATCAAAAATAATACCAACATTTTACTATATAAAAACTCAAATTTCGTCAAAATCCGACCAGCGGTTCCAAAACTGTGGCACTTTAAACCAAGAAACTAATGTAAATTTGTACAATAAAAAAATTCGTGTTTTTAAAATGTTATAATTTTAGAACCACTGGCCGAATTTTCATGAAATTTAATGTAAAGCTACACATTGGCTTTATTTATAAAAAAATTAAGATGCGTTTTCTGACAATTTGGGCATTTTTTGAGGCGTCAATATTGCTCGTTTAGAAAACGATAAAATTGTTGAGTGGCTGTTTTAAACAGTCGCAGTTTTGGAACCGCTGGTCGGATTTTTGTCAAAATAGCTTCATTTCAAAGCTGTAAGTGTTATTTTGTAAAAAAATCATAAATTGATTACATGTCTATGAATTTTTGTGTTTTTTTGGAATCTCAAGTAGAACTTTTCAAAAGCGGCGTTTTTCGGGGATTATTGTAAAACAATCACAGTTTTAGAACCGCTGGTCGGATTTTTGTCAGAATAGGTTCATTTCAAAGATAAATTATGGTATTATTTTGTAAAAAAAATCACAAACTTTTTATATGAATTTTTCTGTGTTTGTTTGGAATCTCAAGTTGCACTTTTCAAAAACAGCGTTTTTCGGGGATTATTGTTATAAAAAATCACAATTTTAGAACCGCTGGTCGCATTTTTGTCAAAATAGCTTCATTTCAAAGCTGAAAGTGTTATTTTGTAAAAAAATCATAAATGAATTACATGCATGTGAATTTTTGTGTTTTTTAGGAGTCTCAAGTAGGACTTTTCAAAAACAGCGTTTTTCGGGGATTATTGTTAAAAAATCACAGTTTTAGAACCGCTGGTCGGATTTTTGTCAAAATAGCTTTATTTCAAAGCTGAATTATGTTATTATTTTGTAAAAAAATCATAAACAGATTATATGACTTTTGAAAATTTCTAGTTCCATTAGAAGAAAATATGTTAACTATTTTCCTTTTTTTTCTGTCTTCTCGAAGTTTATGCAATCTAAATCTAATTAATAAATTTATGCCTGAATAATCAATCTCACTTATATTTAAAATGAAAACTATTCCCTATATTACTGCTTTAATTACGCAGCCTAATGGATGAAAAGAAATTAAGATGGAACGCAATAATCCTCTACCACTCCATGCCAATAATATACCTAATTAATTGATTAATGCTGACATTTCTCGAACTAGCCATTGCAAAGCCGACACCGCACAACTACATGCAACTCTAATAAATGCCGTTTAAATCAAAACTGTGCAAGTACTTCCTGTTTGGTGGTACATACAACCTAAAGCCTATAAGAGCGAGATGCCAACTACGCGATTTAGTTCCACTTGGAAAACCAAAACCAAGAGCAAAGCCAGCAGGACTATTACGAGGTGCTTTGGAGAGACACTCTCCAAGTCAGCTTAGCACACACATATAATACTTTTTTACTAGTGGGGACATCGGAGGGGCCCCGGGGGTCCAACCGAGGATCAGGGCGTGCACTTGCCTGACGGCATTCCACAATGCTTCAGGCAACCTGCTGCCTCCAGCTCTGTGGCCTCGGACACGACACCAATCTTATAAGTTTTATTATACACACTAAAATTGTTGAATTATTTACCAATCAACAATAAAAAGTTTTATAATCAGGCACAAATGCTGTGCTAAAAGTGTACACATTGGAAAACAGGTGCTACTTGAGGTTGGTTTTTTTTTAGGCGAGTGATTAGGTGAAAAAATGGATTTTTTCGTGAGGAATTTCAGGAGAAATGTTGTTTTAATTTGAATTTTTTGGTGACTAAAGCGAAACCAAAGCGTTGTTTTTAATTACCGAAAATATTTACATACCTATTCAAAACTTGTTTGGTAATTTAATAAAATAACATTTCTACAACACAGTAAACAAATATGATTAAATATCTTTTGTGAAGCTAACAAAAAAACATATTATCTTCTAGATGGTTTTAAGTTAGGATATAATGCGAAACGATTTGACCAGCCATTATTTATTTTGATGAATACCCGAACGCTTTATTTTTCATTTCTATTCTCCGCAAAAGGTATTCCATTAAAATATATTATAAGCTGCTTTACAGTTACAAATAATATGTACATGTAGTAAGATGAGAAAAAATAATTATGTAAGTATGAGTAAATATTATACATAGTACCCATAATGGTATAGGTTTTCTTAAAATTACCTCCAATTTATATTAGGAGGCAACTATGAAATGTTTTCTTGTATACCAGAATAGAATACGTAACTGTTTTAAATTACAAAAAATCACATAGATTTATGATTAGTCATATTCACAATCGATAAGCAAGTAGTTTTTAATTGGGTGTTAGTTTTGCTAAAGAATTAGTAATTTGTATATTACTAATTTGGCGCTTTGAAATTACTAACAAAAATTTGAGGTTTAATAGCGTTCAGGATTTGAGAAAGTATCCACTGAAAATTGATTCAAATTCAAAAAATTATCCTAGTTTCTTCCAGTATTTTATTCAATTCGTGGTTTTTCGAAAATTTCCACTGAAAACTACATAAAAATTTGAGAGAAGCTCAAATAAAAACCCCTTGAAATTTTACGTTTCGCAGGATTACTGTTATAAAAAATCACAATTTTAGAACCGCTGGTCGGATTTTTGTCAAAGTAGCTTCATTTCAAAGCTAAATAATGATATTACATATTTTCTAAAAAATTTTTTTGCAATTTAGCGCACCAATTGAAAACAAATAATTTATAATTTGTGGAATTTTTGTTCCATTTTTCTGGCATTTGTCCTAATAATTATTCCTAGAAATTGAATAAAGCAGATCGAAATCTATTCTGATAAAATTCAGTTATTTTTATTAATAATTACAATCGTGTTATTATTATATTGCACTCGCAGTAAAACTCAAAAATTTCAGTGGCTTTTATTTATTTTTAACGACCAATGCCTGAAACATCCCCTTCAAATTTACGAGTTTATTCAATTTGACCAGAAATATTCTAAACTACTTTCCACGATATTGATGATTTTTCTCAAAATAATACCAATATTCCACTATATAAAAACTCAAATTTCGTCAAAATCCGACTAGCGGTTCCAAAAGTGTGGCACTTTAAACCAAGAAAATAATGTAAATTTGTACAATCAAAAATTTGTGTATTCGTGTTTTTAAAATGTTATAATTCTGGAACCACTGGTCGAATTTTCATGAAATTTTCTTTATTGCAAAGCTATTGCAATATTCGACTATATAAAAACTCAAATTTCGTCAAAATCCGACCAGCGGTTCCAAAACTGTGGGACTTTAAACCAAGAAAATAATCTAAATTTGTATATACAATAAAAAATTGTGTCTTTGTGTTTTTAAAATGTTATAATTTTGGAAACACTGGTCAAATTTTCATGAAATTTTTTTTATTGCAAAGTTGTACATTGTGTTTATTTATAAAAAAATTAAGATGGGTTTTCTAGCAATTTTAGACATTTTTTGGGGTTTCAATAATTCTCGTTTAGAAAACGATAAAAATTGTTGAGCGGCTGTTTTAAAATGTCGCAGTTTTGGAACCGCTGGACGGATTTTTGTCAAAATAGCTTCATTTCAAAACTGAAAGTGTTATTTAAAAAAAATCATAAATTAATTACATGTATATGAATCTTTGTGTTTTTTTGGAGTCTAAAGTAAAACTTCTTAAAAACAGCATTTTTCGGGGACTATTGTTAAAAAATCATAGTTTTACAACCGCTGGTCGGATTTTTTTCAAAATAGCTTTATTTCAAAGATGAATTATTGTATTATTTTGTAAAAAAATCATAAACTGATTATATGAATTTTCCTGAGTTTGCTTGGAATCTCAAATTGCACTTTTCTAAAACTGCGTTTTTCGAGGATTATTGTTATAAAAAAACACAGTTTTGGAACCGCTGGTCGGATTTTTCTCAAAATAGCTTCATTTCAAAGCTGAAAGTGTTATTTTTAAACAAAATCATAAATTGTTTACATGGTATATGAATTTTTGTGTTTTTTTGGAGTCTAAAGTAGAACTTTTCAAAAACAGCGTTTTTCGGGGATTATGGTTAAAAAATCACAGTTTTAGAACCGCTGGTCGGATTTTTGTCAAAATAGCTTTATTTCAAAGCTGAATTATGGTATTATTTTGTAAAAAAATTATAAATTGATTATATGAATTTTTCTGTGTTTATTTGGAATCTGAAGTTGCACTTTTCTAAAACTGCGTTTGTCGGGGATTATTGTTATAAAAAATCACAGTTTTAGAACCGCTGGTCGGATTTTTGTCAAAATAGCTTCATTTCAAAGCTGAAAGTGTTATTTTGCAAAAAAATTATAAATTGATTACATGTATATGAACTTTTGTGTTTTTTGGAGTCTCAACTTTTCAAAAACAGCGTTTTTCGGGGATTATTGTTAAAAAATCATAGTTTTAGAATCGCTGGTCGGATTTTTGTCAAAATAGCTTTATTTCAAAGATGAATTATGGTATAATTTTGTAAAAAAATCGCAAACTGATTATATGAATTTTTATGTGCTTTTTTGGAGGCTTAAATAGCACTTTTTAAAAACAGCGTTTTCGGGGATAATTGTTAAAAAAATCACAGTTTTAGAACCGCTGGTCAGATTTTTGTCAAAATAGCTTCATTTCAAAGCTGAATTATGCTATTACTTTGTAAAAAATAACTAACTGATTATATGATTTTTTCTGCATTTTTAGCTCTTTTCAAATAACATCGCCAGATGATCGTTTATCCCGATTTTCTAAATTTTCTTTAATGCGAAGTATAAAAATTATCGCTTGAAATTTCAAATACATAAATGAGTATTATGTTTCTTTGTGCTTTCAACATTAAATTACTTTTTAACTGCCGTCACAAGAAAATTATTAGAAGTTTACCAAAATTAGATATAATTATTTCAAGAGTGTAATTACATCAAATAATTGAAAAAATTTTTACGCGTAAAAGCCGCGATATTTTACGCAGTTACCTGGCAAAGTTGCAGGTTGGGAGTTTATTAAAACCACCATAAATCCGATGTTTTTTTCTATATAAAAAATATTTCAACTGCACAAAATCTTTAGAGCAGGTATAATAGAGGCAGGTACATGAAACAGGTAGAATTAGCACTCCATTACTTACATCACATCACATCCAATATACTTATTATTGCAAAGCTCACAAAGATTGATTTATTCTATTCGATTATGTGTACACGTTTGTGGTTTCATCGAGTATTCATCATCATATTCGAATCAAATTATAACCTAGATTTTTCCTAATATACCATAGGTAAGTTATTTACTGTTAAACGCCGACATCGACATGACGTAACAACATCTTCTGACAAGAGAGACAGAACCAATGTAAAAAAAAACAAATTACAAGAAACAATTTCCTGAACATTAGATCATCGCCAGGCTAAATTATAGGGCAAGTGTATTATATGAGTGTTTCTCTGTGTGCAATTCTCTTGGTAGTACCAACAAATCCAAGAGTTCTTCGTCTAAATAACAGGTGTCGGTCAAGGTAGGGCACGTGAGAATAAGCGCAACGGCAACACGTGTGGCCTCCAGGTTACCCATCAAAGGGGCACAACTTTAATCATATGAGAGGTAGTACTAGTATATACCACAAGACAGTAGTTGGTGTTGATCTTTGACCGTCGTCTTAATTAGCAGCAACCCCACAGAAGGCGGAAATTTAGCGATTAAATTTTCTATTATAAATTATTTATTATAATAGGTAGTACTGTGTGGTTGTAATTATTTTACTGTTAGGAAGCGAGGAAGGGGAATAATTGTTTGGGATTTTTTGTCTAAACATGGAGGATTGGTTTCGGAGAACCTGACCACGATAATATAGAAAAGTGTGTGCTGAATTTTATTATAAAACTCATTGAGATATTTCAAAAAATCACCTGGCCATGTAACATTTCCACAAAATCCATTTCTCAACAGCCAATTATTTTTTACATCGAAAATACGAAATCATTTTCAAACCACAAAATAATCATAAGAAAGTCCATTCGATTCGTCAGGGATCATAAACTTGTCCAGTTTTCTTTCCTCTTAATAGACATAAGTGAAAACTAAGCAATTATCCATCACCCAAAGTACATTTGACATTTTCAGAACAATATACCTTGTCACTTCTTGTACATATTAATTAATATTTTTACACACAGAAGCTAGCGTTACAAATTGCAATAAAGTAGTCATAAACTTGTGAAATAATAATTATTTCTACATGCAGAGGCGAATTGGTTTTTTTTCAGGACGATGCTTTTTTGGCGATATGATTGGTACAATATTAATTACAAGATTTTTGATTAATAAACTAGAATGGAAAATCTAGTCAAATCTACAGTTGTTTCTCCATTTTCACCCTCTTAATTATCGGCCGGAAAACGGTTTTTAGCAGGCAACCAATGAAGAAACGTAGCGGAAATGACATATTACGCACCCATCAAGCTTGAAAATGCTCGCACGCAACAATTTTCAAATCAGATAAGACATAATATGATGGGTAATATTCCATGTAAAAATACATGAATATTTTCTGGACGATAAGAATCAGACATCAACAAGTTTAAGTAATTTTGATTGTGTTAAATGTTAACTGTTAAGGATTTTTCATGCATTACGCATAATATACACTTTCTAAAAATTAAGCGCAAATTGTTTTACAATTAATTTTAGAAATTATGTTGTTAATGGTGTAGTAGAGGTATTAAAAAAAATCATTTCTACTTCTGAGAATCGACAATAGTTATAATTTTAAATTAAAGCTTGGAAAACAACCAAAAAAATTCATGTAAACAGTTCGTGAATTTTTACAAAATAAAACCAGCTTCATCAGCTTAGAAATAAACGTTTTTAAATAAATATCTGGCCAGCGGTTACAAAACTAATTTCTTAACACAATAATAATCCAAAAAGAGTTTTTATGATTTGAGACTCTAAACAAACAGAAAAATTCATAAATTCAGTATGTGATTTTTTTTCACAAAATAAAACCATAATTCAGCTTTGAAATGAAGCTATTTTGACCAAAATCCGACCAGCGGTTCTAAAACTGTGATTTTTATAACAATTATCCCCGAAAAACGCGGTTTTTAAAAAGTGTTACTTGAGCCTCCAAAAAAACACATAAAAATTCATATAATCAGTTTGTGATTTATTTTACAAAGTTATATCAAAGTTCATCTTTGAAATAAAGCTATTTTGACAAACATCCGACCAGCGGTTTTAAAACTGTGATTTTTATAAGAATTATCCCCGAAAAACGCGGTTTTTTAAAAAGTGTTACTTGAGTTTCAAAAAAACACATAAAAATTCGTATAATCAGTTTATGATTTTTTTTACAAAATTATACCATAATTCATCTTTGAAATAAAGATATTTTGACAAAAATCCGACCAGCGGTTCTAAAACTGATTTTTATAACAATTATCTCCGAAAAACGCGGTTTTTAAAAAGTGTTACTTGAGCCTCAAAAAAAAAACACATAAAAATTCATATAATCAGTTTGAGATTTTTTTACAAAATTATACCTTAATTCATCTTTGAAATAAAGCTATTTTGACAAAAATCCGACCAGCGGTTCTAAAACTGTGAATTTTTAACAATAATCCCCTAAAACGCTGTTTTTGAAAAGTTCTACTTGAGACTCCAAAAAAACACAAAAATTCATATACATATAATCAATTTATGATTTTTTTTACAAAATAACATTTTCAGTTTTGAAATGAAGCTATTTTGACAAAAATCCGACCAGCGGTTCCAAAACTGCTACTTTTTAAAACAGCCGCACAACAATTTTTATCGTATTCTAAACGAGCAATATTGACGCCCCCAAAAATGCCTAAAATTGCCAGAAAACGCATCTTTATAAATAAAGCCAATATGTAGCTTTGTATTAAAGAAAATTTCATGAAAATTCGACCCGTGCTTCCAAAATTATAACATTTTAAAACACGAAGACACAATTTTTTGATTGTACAAATTTACATTAGTTTCTTGGTTTAAAGTGCCACAGTTTTGGAACCGCTGGTCGGATTTTGACGAAATTTGAGTTTTTATATAGTAAAATGTTGGTATTATTTTGAAAAAAATCATCAATATGTGGAAAGTAGTTTAGAATATTTCTGGTCAAATTGAAGAAATTCGTAAATTTGAAGGGGAATGTTTCAGGCACTGGTTGTTAAAAATAAATAAAAGCCACTGAAATTTTTGAGTTTTACTGGGAGTGCAATATAATAAAGATACGATTCTAATAAATAAAAATAACTGGATTTTTAGATATCGATCTTATTTATTCTATTTCTAGGGACAAATTCCATAAATAAAAATTTCCTTAATTGTAAAATAAATCAGTACTTTGCGTCAAGCAAATCCATTGTAAAGTTGTTTAGTAATACTGTAAAGTGCAGGTGTTTCAGGTGTGGCATCCAATCATCCTCGTACACAATTAAATTAATACTAGATATTATAAAATACCCATTATTAATTACATCTTTTTGTTTTTCGAAATATTGCTCCTAAATTGCCAATAGACACAAAAAACATTGTTTTTTCTCCACTTCCAATCGGACTTTCTCTCTAAATGAAGAGTAGTAAGTAGTTTTCCGCTTCAGGAGCACCTCCTCACCAACATCGTTGGCGTTCGCCTATTTCCGTATCCACGTGTTTTTGCCCTGGGGCAGCCCTTACTATATGTGACTGGAGGTGGTGATCCTGTTGAGTGGTGTGTTGATAGACAGTGACTTCTTGCCGCGGAACGTGGGTCTCCTCTGTAATCTCTCACGAGTGCACATAAACATTCTTACGACTCTTCCATCACAATGTTTAATAATTCTGTGAGTGATTGATGGATTCAACTAAAAAGCGAATTATTTTTTTTGGTTCTTGGAAATTGTTTTGCGGTTGTGATGTGATGAGGTTAATCTTTGGAAAAATGCGTTTTGTGGTCGAGGAAAAGAAGTGATGATGTATGGTCACGTGGTTTTTGTGTAAAACGCGATTGGAAAATAGTTTTTACAGTAAGTGCGTTTTTTTGGGTGTATGCGTTTTTTTAACTATCAGTAAAATTGAAAGCGGATTGTTTTAGACGTCTAGAGATTCGCAAAGTCACCAACCTGAAGTTGAATAAATTATCTTTAGGCTAAAATAAAAAAAAAACAGACCGGTTTTAGATGAGAAAATCTAGGATTTTTTTGTTGATGTTCCTACTGTTGAGGTGGAATCGGTCTAAGAAAAATTTCAGTTTCTATTTCTGTATTTTTGAAAGCTTCTCCTTATTTTGCTATAAAAGCAGATCGAAATCTATTCTAAACATTTTAATTTTTGGATTTATTTGGGTACAAATTTTAGAAAAATATTTAACACTATTCTTCATTCTAACTTAGTACACAATTTTTTGGCCAAATTTGTAGAACTATCGAAAAGGAGTTTAAGAACTTTTAGAATTTTATTTAAAAAAATTTAATCTAACTCCGCTTTTACATTAAAAATATTTGAGAAAATTATTTGATTATAAAAATTTGTAGAAACCAAACCAAGAGATTATTTTTATATAATCAATAAATTTTTTTGTATTTCACGTCGTTTTTTTACATTATCACTTATATTGAAAGAAAATTATGTGAAATGTGTAAATAATTTGCATAAATATTCTGTATAAACTTAAACTGGAAATTAAGTTTAGTTTAAATTTTAAATCCCACACTTTTAGAATTTTATTTTAAAAAACCTCCATCTAACCTCACATCGAAATTAGAACTCCTTAAAATAATCAAGAGATCTACTTACAAACCCCTAAAACTAATTTTCCTTTTCCAGGAACGCCTCACGGCCAGCGGCCACGGTTCGCTGGCGCTAAGCGGCAGTTCGCCAGGTTACGGAGCTGGCGGCTCCGGAGCACACCACAGAAGCTCCGGTGGCCTCCATCACACCTCTGCAATGCAACATCAATTACCCCAACCCGATTTCCAACCACCATATTTCCCACCACCATTCCACCATCCACCTAGCCCACCACCCCAACAACACTTAGAGTACCTCACGGATCCGTATGGAGGCCTCTCCGGATTGCACCACTACAACCAATTGGGCCTGAGGCCCCGGGATGGGGAACCCAATCACACGCATGTGGTAAGTGGAGAATTTTTTTAACAATTTATTAAGCTAAAAATTTTTTTGTCTGACGTACAGTATAAAGTTATTTTTGATAATAACGCTTAAATCGTGTTAAAATTCCAAATTATTTCCTTAAAATTGTTGTCACATATTGTATGTATATCAAATAAATTCGCTATTATTTCACTTTACCTAAGCAAATACCAGCCCGAAGGGAAATTCCACAAAAATATTTCCATGAAATTTCGTTTGCCTAAACTGAAAATAATAATAATAAACTGAAATGTCAAGTTCGCCAAAGAATATAATCTGATAACTCCATCGATCTAATTCCAAGATGAAGGGGGCGCAATCCTGACATATTTGTAATGTCTTGACATAGTTGTATCAGTGAATATTTGACGGGGAATGTCAGCTATGGAGGGCTTGCTTCGCCTTCGATAGCCAAGCTGTCTAGTAAGGCGATTCTTTGGATTTCCTAACTGGGGGTACGTGAATTATTCACCCTCGCCGATTATATCTTTACGATGAGTTATTTATTTTATCCCTTTGGAACATTTCAAGTTTGTAGACTAAGTTTCAGTTTATTTTCAATTGATTTTGTAAATAAATAAAAAATCGGAGCTTTAATCAGAGCGTTAAACCAAAGTTTTATTACACGTAATTTACGATCAATATAATGCACATTTACATCGATAGGATTACTACACAAATTATTCGTTTAATTAAATTTATTCCCATTTCGCATGTAGTTAACTCCTTATATAGTGCAATAATTAAAACACCTATTTAACTTATTTAATACTCATAAATGAGTTTATACCTACTTGTTGTATCTCTCAGCAATCTTGTAACAAATCTTTACAGTTATCTACTTAAATAGGATAAATTTACAGTGTTTAATTTGAAATAATGTAAAAGCAAAATACTCGGCACACAGATTTATGCTACCTACATGTAATTATTGCCCATCTTGTTAATTACGACCAAAAACAATATTTAAAACCATTTTTCTGATGTACGATTTACAAATAACCGTTCTTGTGATGTTTATGTATTAATTTGTACTTTTTTTTCTTCAGCAATAATTTATGTTGCTTTTTTTCCAGGGGCAATTGGGTCATGGGGCCAGTTTCCCATACAGTACGGCACCGGGCGGTGGCCGACCAGAGTATTCTGTGGCCCCCCAAAGGCCGCACGATGACCCCTTGTCGTTGCACCAGGCACTGGGGCAGGCTGTGGAGGAGGCGCAGGGTAGCTTGGAGGATGGATCGGGGTTTATCACTGATTTGCCATTGCTTAAAAGTGAGTACGGTAAGAAGAAATTTTATAATTATTTATTTTTGGGAATTTTGGAGTTAAATTTACAGTAAAAAACGCGCAGTTTTTTCAGTTTTCTTGGTAATTTTATTTGGCAGTTAAATTCTTAAATTATTGGGAATATGAATTTTTTTAATAAGATTCATATTTTGGGAGGGCAATTTGTTTATTATCATGTAAATACAGTGACAATTTAAAATGTAATAAGGGGGTTCATCTAGCAGATGTCAACCCCGCCTCCAAACAACCCAACAAAACAAATTAGTTGCCCTCGTACCCTTTCGGGGGCGCCCAGCTGAGCCCCCCCAGCATTCCCCATTGACACTAATTGTTGTTGCAGGTATGAAAGGGGGCAAAGACCACGGGGGTGGTGCAATGGTGGCACCCAGCGACGTTTTCTGTTCAGTTCCCGGCCGTTTATCGCTGCTTTCTTCAACCTCAAAGTACAAAGTTACAGTAGGCGAAGTACAAAGGCGTCTGTCGCCACCGGAATGCCTGAATGCATCTTTGTTAGGCGGCGTGTTAAGGAGAGCCAAAAGCAAGAATGGTGGGCGCATTCTCCGTGAGAAACTAGAAAAAATTGGACTTAATTTACCGGCAGGCAGGCGAAAAGCCGCCAACGTAACACTGTTAACTTCGTTAGTGGAAGGTGAGGCGATTCATTTGGCCAGGGACTTTGGTTATGTGTGCGAAACGGAGTTCCCCGCTCGCCAAGTGGCGGAGTATTTGTTGAGACAGCACGGGGAGACCCCCAGGCGGAAGGAGCAGCTCCAAGCCACGAAGCAGGTGACCAAGGAGCTGATGGATCTGCTGAATCAGGATCGATCACCGTTGTGCAATACGCGACCGCAAATCCTGCTGGATCCGTCGATACAGCGACATTTGACGCATTTTTCACTGATTAGTCATGGGTTTGGTAGTCCGGCTATTGTGGCTGCCCTCACGGCCATCCAGAACTTTTTGAGTGAGTCGTTGAAACATTTAGATAAAGTTTTTCCAAACCAAAACACGCAACAAGGACAGCCTATGCTAGTGACATCGTCTTTAGATAAAGCAAAGTTAGATGACAAAAAGTGACGATCCGAATATACTTTTATGTGTTGTGATCTGAAGAGGACGCTACTCACGTTCGAAACGTAATTTGCCGTGGCCGAATCTTTGTTTGTTTTTTAAGACTTTGTTATAAGTATTATTGTATTTGTTTTTTTTTATTATTGTAATTATGCCGATTAATATAAAATATATTTTTTTCAAACAGTGCCAATGCCGACTATGTATTCTATTACGTATATGACTTTTGGGTAAATAATAAAATGTATATGAATATAAATTTGTCGTAATATATCATCTTTTTTCACCTCCCATAATTAAATTTTTTTTGTAACTGTAGGACAAAATAACACAATTTCTGTGGAAATTTGCAGGAACCTCCGTTTTTATACACAAATTTTTCAAATTACACCCTGGCTACAAAAACCCCGGCCACTTTTCCGGGGCTTTTGTAGGCACCCTGTATTTTAAGAAAATACAACTAACAATGAAAACAGTTAACTTATCCCTTAAATAAAATTAATAAAAATACGCTTCTAGGATAAAAAACCAATTAAAATAACTTTATATGCCGTTACATTTTTTTACAGAATAAAATTCGAAATTTTAAATTTTAAAACCTGTGTCTCCATCTCGTGTAACAAACTCAAAGTAAACTGTGGTATTTTATAGTTTTCTTTAATCAAACCGCTGTCTCCATCTTTGTGACAAAGTTATACTCACTTGCGCACATGTTTACAGTTTCCTGTACGTTTCAGTTGTAGAACATTTTTCAAAAATGGCGGCATTTTAAATTTTAAAACCTATGTCTCCATCTCGTGTAACAAACTCAAAGTAAACTGTGGTATTTTATAGATTTCTTTAACAAAACCACTTGCACTTGTTTACAGTTTCCTGTACATTTCAGATGTCTCTACTGTAGAACTTTTTCAAAAATGGCGGCCGCTCGCATGCAGCGGATCGTTTGTGTGCCACCGACAAATATTATTTAGTAGTAGTGCTCCATTCACAGTCAAAATGAAACTCACCCACAACAGGATGATGAGTTAAAACAATCAAAACAAACATACACACTAGTAGTGGTTTTATTGCTATTGTAGAGAGTATTTTCATGACAAAAATCTAGTACATTTATTAATAATGGAAACAGAATATTTAACTAAAGAACATTTAGTTGGCTTCGACAATTACAAGGTTAGCAAAACAAAATTATACACAAATTAAATTGTAGTTATTAGAAAATTGTGTGATAAGTTAGTGCATTAGGTTAATTTATTTGTGTGAGTGAATTTGTACTGGGAATGATTATTTTCATTTAATTCAACGTGGGAAATCTATTACATATTTTCACACGTGGGTTTGTGGAAAAACTATTAACATCCTATTCAGATCACGTTTATCTCTAATCTTAACCAAACAATTTTGTTATCAGTGTTTGTTTGTCTTAGTCTCATGTATTTAATGATTAATTGCTAGTTTAAATTACAAATAATCGGGTGATTGGATTTTACATTAGAAAACTAAATTACGCATTATTTCTCATCATTATTCAACACAGTTCATATTTTTTTAGTTTTAATCAAACTTATATCTTCCAACTAACTCTTATTTATTTTACAGTACAGCTGCAAAGATACTGGAGTCCTCAGTATTTATGTTATGCACCCATTTTGGAACTGGCTAGTTCAAGTAAGTGCCCAAAACGCCTAAAAACTAAGTAATAACCCCTCTAATTTCCAGTTCTGTCCAAAATGCATAGCACCGAATGTCCTAACGTTCTCCGGATTTTTATTTACCGTATTAACATTTTTAATGTTCTCGTGGATGGACTACAATTTAGATTCTGTGGATCCGGATTATCCTGAATCGACTCCGTTACCGAATTGGTCCTTTACGGCAGCTGGAATATTCCTGTTTCTTGCCTATACGTTAGGTATGTAGAAAAACGAAAATCATCATTGTTATCGTAAACAAAGTACCTACATCATCATTAACTGTAGCCTTGTGGTTTGTGTAAAAATGGGCTAGAGTTCGTTTAATTCACGTTCATTAGTAAAAATGTAATTATGTTGTCGGTACTTGAATGACTGACGCGTTTTTAATTTGTTGAGAAATCCTATTAATTTCTGCTATTAAAACAGATAAAAAATTAATAAAATTATAGTTTATAATTTAGTCTGACACCCACAGTTATTGGAAACAATATCGTGTAAGCTAAACCAATAAATCAGGCAATAAACAATATTTTCATTTAAAATTTACACCAGGTGACAACCAAAGCTTGATGTATAAAAACTGAATGACCACAGAAACTATTTAAAATTTCCTCCAATGCAACTTTGTCCTTTTCAGACGGTATTGATGGCAAGCAGGCCCGCAGAACGGGCAGCAGCGGCCCGCTAGGCGAGCTCTTCGACCACGGCTTAGACTCCTACGCAGCTGGCTTAATCCCCATTTCCATGTTCTCCGTGTTCGGCCGCAGCGCCCGCTACAGCATCCCCCCCTACCGGACATTCTTCACCATGTGGAACGTCCTAATCAACTTCTACCTATCTCACTTTGAAAAATACAACACTGGTGTCTTATTCTTGCCTTGGGGTTATGATTTTTCCATGTGGGGAACCATCCTAACATTCCTCATAACTGGTGTAAGTTATGGGATTTCTTGGGAAAATCGTGATAATGGTTGTTGTTTTTTCTAGTGGGGTGGCTACGAGTTCTGGCAGTTCTCCTTGCCATTCGGTTTGAATGCAGGTGTTATGTTCGAATTACTATTGTATATCTCAGCACTAGTCTCCAATGTACCTGTTGTATTGAATAATATTTATAAGAGTTATAGAGACCGTACTGGTCATATGAGACCGTTTACCGAAGCCATTCGACCGCTGATTCCTATCGCCACGTTCTTCGTTATGACCCTAGTTTGGGTTAACGTGTCCCCGTCGAATATTGTCGAACGGGACCCTAGAGGGTTCTTCTACTTTATCGGAACGGTTTTCTCGAATATATCGGTGAGTAAATTGCGTTTAACAACTAAACTAACTAAATTTAACTTAATTTTAGTGTCGATTAATCGTCGCGCAAATGAGCCACACAAGATGCGACATCTCCAACTGGCTCTTAGCCCCAACTTTTCTGGTCATCCTAATCTCAGTGAGCATACAGTGGGCGGAATTAGAGGTGTTATTACTGTATTTCCTATGCATTCTGTCCACTGTAACGCATATTCATTACGGCACCTGTTTGGTGAGTTTTATTATTATAACCAGTCCCCAAATTAATTGTTTTTTCCAGGTGAGGCAAATGTGCAGACATTTCAAGATCAATTGCTTTACGATTAAACACCGTACAGATTGACTACTTGCTGACAACGCATGAGTGTTGTCCCTCGGAAGCTCTCAGATTTTTAATTTTATGTAACTGAACAAAATCCTGATGTGTTGTACCAAACCAAATTTTGGTACTAATAGCACGTCTGATTGAATAATTATGTGTAGTAGACGCCAGTAATTTATTATTGTAATTATTTCAGGTAATTTGCTAAAATCATGTTTTATCCGTGCGCTAAAATACTTGTCTTTGTGATTGTGTTGTAAATACTTTAGTATTTTTGTTTTATATTATTTAATAACAGTGGATGAGTATTTTTTTAGCTAAATGATTAATTCCAAAGAGTGTATGTATGACAGTCAGGTTATTGTAAGCTGATATTATTTTTAAACTCCGGATTTTAATATTTTTAAAACGATCAAATAAATCATGTTTTTTTTGACAATTTTTTATTGTGCCCATTCGGATTGGCTAGTTTTTACGAGGGACTAAAATTGTATAGAATACTCGAATTCCAAATTGAGCATTTAAAATTCCATTGTCTGGAAGTTATTAAAACTGTTTATTTATGTAGTTTTATTTCTATAAAAGCATCACAAAAATAGATTGAAATGGCACTTTAACCTATTTATCTTTTGATTAATTTATTATATGAATCAGTTTTTTTCTATCAGCTGTGCCATTGTGTACAAGTTCACTAGTAGAGGTGGGTATATAATAAACCATATCACTTTGTTATTTTTATTTGTTTTTTTTTTCGAAAAATAAATGAGTACTCAAAAAATTAAAAAGTTTCTCACATTATTCGATTTCCCCAAAAACAGTTCGAAATTTAAAAAGCTACAACCAAAATAAAAGTTGTAGCGTTTTTTTTGCACTTTATTACCTACAGTAAAATTTTGGAAAAAATAGCAGTCGCAATTATATACAAATCCAGTGTTTTCTACTATAGATCAACCAAAAAATCTCCAGTAACTCAATTTCCAAACCGAATTCTTCACCACATAACCTAAAAGTTACTCTGGCAGCATTCCATACTATTCCACCCACGCTCGCAACGATTCTTGGAAAGTATAATAGGAAAATCGTATTATTTCTGTAAATATGAAATATCACTAACCCTTTCTAACAATTTTTCCACAATTCCATCTTGCAAATCCAATTTTTAAGCACATAACCTAAAAAACTTAATCTGACAGTCGAGTAGTTCTAAAATTCAACTTGAGTAGTTCTAACTTCCGATTGTTTATGAATGGAATTCCACAGCTTGCGTACTATTACACCCACGATAGGGTGAATGAACTTTATGAATGAAAAATATGGTAATATGGTAGTTTTCCAATCTAAATGTTTTTTGCGGGGGTTTGGAAGATTTTTGTTGTGCAATTTTTATTTATTGTAGGTGTTTAATGTTTTGGATCATTTTTGTACGAATTTTTAATTTATTAGTAGTTTTTACTTTCTTATACGAAGTAATAACTCAAAAACGAGTTATCGGATTTGATTCAAATTTCATATTTAAGAGTTTGAACAAATTTGTGGGTGCCACATTAAACGTTTTTCATCTAGCACCAACACAAGTGGCACTTACCTGAAGACATTTTTAGGTTTTTTAGGAATATCTTGAAAAATAAACAATTTATGAGATTTTTTTATTCTTTAACATTGATTTAGAATTGAATTTTGAACAAATTTTGTTAAAACTTTTTTTTGAAATTCCGTCAAAAAAATTTCAAAAAAAACGCGATATTCTTAAAACACTTATATTTCTCATAGTGCGCGTTGATTGTTGAATTCGACCGACAGTCTAGATAGATTAATGACTAAAGGGACTTGACTGCCAAACGGAAGGTCCCGGGTTCGAATCCCAGAAGGACTATTTTTTTTTTGTTATTTACTGGTTTCTATGGTACTGAAAACAATAATAATGAATAAATAAATGTGATTTTATACGGGGAGATTTTTTTTAAGTGAGTAGTAGATCAAAAATCTAAAATAAAACACATTTTTGTCGTAAAATTCGGTTATAATGAGTGCGACAAGGACATATTTATGTGTATTGCAATAAGTGCGACAGAGATTATTTGAAAATTGCTGGAAACCCTCAAAATTTAAACACGATTTCTACAAGAAATTTAACTTAATTTCTTTAGGAAAAGTAGGTAATTGTGGTACTATCCATATAAGAAAGTCATGTGTTGCAATAAATGCAATAAAATCTACTATAAAATAGAATATCGTTTATTATTAACATTGCAATAATCCATAAAAATGCAAGTCAAAAGTTATATAAACATCACAAAACCGCATATTTTATTTGATTAAACATCGAATGGAATTTAAGGAATGCATGTCGAATATTAAAGTATAAATTATGTAAAAATATATTCTATCCAAATTTCCAAACTTTATTGCGATATCTCTACGCGTTTTTAAGATATGACGTTTTGAATCGAAAAAAAGTTGAAAATTGACATTTTTTCAAAGTGGTATAACTTTTGAACTAAACTAGGCATTGGTGAACTGTTTTCACATTTATTATCAGCTCTCAACTGTCTTTCATAATTATTATTTATATACGAAATTTAAAGCATTTTGGATTTTTATCATAAAATTGTTCCTACCCAAAGTACCCCCAAAAATCGCGTTTTTTTATTTCTCTTGTCAATCTCAAGCAGTATTAAATTTAAAACTATACTCATTCAGATAGAGTTCGATGCGTTCTATCCAAATTTCCAAACTTTATTGCGATATTTCTACGCGTTTTTAAGATATGACGTTTTGAATCGAAAAAAATGTTGAAAATTGACATCCTTTTAAAGCGCTATAACTTTTGAACTAAACTAGGTATTGGTGAACTGTTTTCACATTTAATATCACCTCTCAACTGTCTTTCATAATTATTAATAATATACCAAATTTAAAGCATTTTGGATTTTTATCATAAAATAGTTCCTACCCAAAGTACCCCCAAAAATCGCGTTTTTTTATTTTTCTTGTCAATCTCAAGTAGTATTAAAATTAAAACTGTACTGATTCAGATAGATTTCGATGCGTTCTATCCAAATTTCCAAACTTTATTGCGATAACTCTACGCGTTTTTAAGAAATGACGTTTTGAATCGAAAAAAAAGTTGAAAATTGACATTCTTTTTAAGCGCTATAACTTTTGAACTAAACTAGGTATTGGTGAACTGTTTTCACATTTAATATCACCTCTCAACTGTCTTTCATAATTATTATTAAAAAACCAAATTTAAGGCATTTTGGATTTTTATCATAAAATAGTTCCTACCCAAAGTACCCCTAAAAATCGCTTTTTTTTATTTCTCCTGACAATCTTAAGTACAATTAAAATTGAAACTGTACTGATTCAGATAGATTTCGATGCGTGCTATCCAAATTTCCAAACTACATTGCGATATCCCTACGCGTTTTTAAGATATGACGTTTTGAATCGAAAAAAAAGTTGAGAATTGACATTTTTTCAAAGTGCTATAACTTTTGAACTAAACTAGGTATTGGTGAACTGTTTTCACATTTATTATCACCTCTCAACTGTCTTTCATAATTATAATTAATATACCAAATTTAAAGCATTTTGAATTTTTATCATAAAATATGTATGTAGTTCCTACCCGAAGTACCCCCAGAAAAAGATCCAGTTTTTCGAAAATTTCAGTTTAATGATAAAAAAATTATTAAATAAAAATGCAATAAAATCTACTGTAAAATAGAATATCGTTTATTCTTAACATTGCAATAATCCATAAAAAACGCAAGTCAAAATTTATATAAACATCACAAAATCGCATATTTATAAATATTTGATTAAACATCGAATGGAATTTAAGGAACGCAAGTCGAATATTAAAGTACATATTATGTAGATATAAATATAATAAAATTTATTAAACAAACTCCTCCGTATCTTCTTCAAATTCCATCTGCTTTTCGTGCAACTTGTGCAACTCATGATTTAACCACATCGTCTCTATTTTCTTGTATTGCCTACTAGACAATGTTAAACACTTTCCATTCTTAAAATATCCATCAACTTCCCCGTATTCATCCAGATAAGGTACCTCATCCATACCTTCGTGCTCAGACTGTGATATGTAGACTAATTCACACGAGGTTAATTTAAGAAATAATCCCACAGAGGTACATATTTGTAAATGAGACCTGTAAAAGCCATTTACGCATTTGATAAAACATGTCCGTCCACAGATTACCTCTCCACATATTAGACACAAATACACACCTCCATGTACTTGAATCTCCCGCGAAATTTTACAAGAAGATGTTAGGTATTTATTTAGAAGTTCTAGGTAAGTGTCTGGAAGTGGTATGAGGGAATTATTTTGTGGAGTCTTTGGAATGGGTAGTCTTAGTAGTCTTAGTGGTAAACTTGGATGGTTGCACCAGTATATTATCAACTCGATCACTTGTTTAGAAGCAAATAATTCCGTGGGAGTTTGAGGAAGGCTTAAATATGAACACATATTTGCAAAAGTGCCACCGTTAGGTTGTAGCAAGTTTGATGGGGCTGGTACGTCGGTTAAAAAATGGTAAAACAAAACGCTACATCGCAGAAAATCTAAGGAAGCTTCCTGTATGTAATTCCAAACCATTTTAGTACAAATCCCTTCTTCGTATTTCCCCGGAATCATTTTTAAGATATCTGTTATAATATCCTGGGGATAAGCACCACTTATCCCACTTTTTACTTCATTAACATCCATCAAAACCAGGATTTTAATAATATTTGCTGTAAACAGCAACTGAAGGATGTGAAGATCCAACTGGTTACCACTTGGAAAATACCATATAGAGCATTTATTAGAGAAATAATATATAGAAAATGTTAAAGTTACTAGAGCTTCTAGTGGATCTAGTTGTAAAATCGAGTCGCAATCATCGTTAGAAAAAATCGATTTAAACCACTTATCAATATATTTAAACTCCTTCTCAGATGTAATCAAGCTTAGGAGTCCTCCAACTCGTACCAAACTTTCTAAACTATTCTTTTGCTTTTCCGACAAATGTCCCAAAAGCGATTTATCGGGATCTCTTAACAAAACTTCTGATGTACTACGAAGAGTGCATACCAAAGTTTTCCACCACATTGGAATACTCATTTTCCCACTAGAAACCGTAATATTCAAATTTAATTTGATATAATATAATAACGCAATGTTCTCAGATGAAACAGTAAAATCTTTAATACTCCTTTTATTTTCAATAACTCTAACCTTAGTTGTTAAGGTTTCAATCCACTTATCCCAAGTCATCTCAGTTTTAATAAGCGGTTGATTCAGAGAATCCAACGGTGGAACTAGAGGAATTAACACGTTGCTTTCGGCTTTACAAACCGGACAATTAAACGTTGTAGGTTGACTTAGTTCCAGAATATAAATATCGTACCAAGATTTACTCTTTGTGTCTCTTTCGCTAAACCTCATGTTAAAAAAACAACTTTTATGCATCATATGCCCACAAACATTAAGATGAAAACCAGCGGCGGTATTAATGTCTGTCATTATAGAGCGTCGGTAAGCTCTTTGAAATATACCGGATTCTCGTAAAATACCCAAGAAAAATAACGTGGATTCTAATATGACATTTTCCACACGCTTGCATAAAATGCAGGTGTAAATATCCTCTGCGAAACTTTTGGGGGATTGATTTGGCGTATCAATTTCCTCCTCCATTCTTGTTGGTTCGCTTGTCAACACTCCTGACTTTGAGCTGAAGAATTTTTTTATTGTAGTATGCATTTCACGTTCTATTTCTGCTTTTCGCTTTAGTGTGGCTTTCCGCGTACTACGAGACAAATCAGCAGTTTTTGAGCTTGTTACGTCTTCATATTTACTGATGGTCCATTGAATTAGCTCTTTATTTCTGCCTGCTTGAGGACAATTCACTAGTTGATTTAGCATTGAGAATAAGCGGTATTGGTTCGCTTTTTCTATAAAGTTAAACCCTTCGTAATGGTTTGATTGCTCTTCTTGTAGACCATAACCAATTAAAAATAGAGCTTTCTCAAGAACGCGCACTGAAATTTCGCATGAGTTTGAGGTAAAAGAGGGTCGTAAACAGTCTTGAATTATCTTCAGAAATTCGTTGCTTTTCAACAGATTAACCAGTTTGCTGAAAGCGTTGTTGAGTTTTAAAAGTTTTGGAGGAGGACAACACCCTGGTTTCCCAGCTTTAGTTCGACGTAAAATATGAGTTTTCTTAGCTTGCTCACATTGCACTAGACTATAATGATGAAAATACACGTTACATTCATCATAATATAGTTTTCGTAGATTATACATTTTTCTCTCTGGATTTTCTGTATCTGTAGTAACGTAAGCTACTTCTAATAACAAAGAATCAAAATTTTTACAAGTCAAATATTTAGGGATACTTTCCAATAACTCAGAATGGAAAAGTGGTTGTAAAAAAAGGTTTTGTACAATTTCATTTCGTAATTGATCCTTCTGGGTTATGTTACTAATACCTGGCGTGTATCGCTCTCCAATTATGTTAATCAATAAAAATAGCAAATGATTAATCGCCACAGGGCAAAGAATTTTCCTTTCCTCCAAATCTTCAGTTCTTACAAATTTTCCATAAACATAATTGATGCATTTTTCGCTGTCCAAAGCCGAAACAGCAATTTGTAATAAATTAATATCACAATCCCTATCGCCTTTTTGATCATTTGCCTCAAAGTGAATTTGAAGATCAGACTTATGCTCATTTTGTTTAGCAATATATACATAATAATCCAAAATAGGGTCAATAATTTTAACCATTGTTTGTTCTGATACCTCGAACAAATCATGCAACTGCAAGTCATATTTTTCAAGATGAAAATATAGAGATGCAAATAAACGCGTGAGTGGTAGATGGTACGACAAATATTTATTGTCTCGTCTGAAGCTAGTTAACAGATAGTAGAAAACTAGTTCGTATGATCTGATTAGAATTTCCCTTTTGCTTCCACACCAGGCGATTATTAAAGATGTACAGGGGGCTAGTTGGCGTTGAAAATGTAATTCAGAGGAGATAACGCTGAGATTATCTTCTTCTTCCCATATAAATGATCTCGCATCTACAAGAAAAAGTTTAAGTTCTTAAAAAAATAATTATCTTGCTTCAAAAAAATATTTCTTCGCTTATACAGGGTGTCCCAGTTTATATCGTCAGGATTTCACCAGTCGATAGTTTAGCGAAAATTAAAGGTGGTTTGTCTAATAAACTATGGTCGAATGTTGCTTCCTTTTTGATGTACAGGCCATTAAAGAAAATAAATTATTTTAAATAATTTGCTATAAATCAATAACAAAAAAAGTTAGCCTTCTAATATTTTGCATAGATCTTTTTTTTTTTGTATTCTCTTATTAATACTGGTTGCAATTATTTTATTTGGAACACAGAGGCGTGCGTACGGGTTTCTTCACAAACATTTTATTGAATAAAACGTACGCCACTAGTTTTTTTGCAGCACCAAGTATTTTCTATTCAATTTAGAAACTTTTTCGTATCTTATAATTTTTTGATAACTTAACTCAAAATAACCTAATAGTACAGTAAATAAGGGAGAAAAAAAGGCTTCAAATAGACTTTTTTTACCCTACAGCCAATTTTTGTAGAATCTTTTAGAGGGTCACCCTGAAAGTTTAAAACTGAGTTTGTGTATTCGTAGACCCCGCCCTTCCTTCACCAGCCCTCAATTAAGGGTTGGATTTTTTTGTTTATTGAATAACTTTTTTCCTATTAAATTTTCGAAAAAAAGACTCAGTACAAAGTTGCAAAGAAAAATATTTCCTACAACTTATCTTTTAAACTTTTTTGATATTGTCGATATTTAAAAAGTTATTCAACAAATAAGTTGAAAATTTTGGGGAAAGAGTAGTAAGTTGTAGTAGTAAGTAGTACCTAACTAGAGAAAATTTCCCTAAAATTTGCACCTTATTTGTTGAATATCTTTTTAAATATTGAAAATATCAAAAAAATATTAAAAGGAAAGTTGTAGGAAATATTTTTCTCTACAACTTTGTACTGATGCTTTTTTCGGAAATCTAATAGGGAGAACCTCTTTAATAAATAAGAAAAAAAAACGTTAAGTTATCAAGAAATTGTAAGATACAAAAAAGTTTCTAAATTGAATGGAAAATACTCTCTGCATATTGGTGCTGCAAAAAAAACCAGTGGTGTACGTTTTATTCAATTAAATGTTTTTGAAGAAACCCGTACGCACGTCTCTGTGTTCTAAATAAAATAATTGCAACCACTATTAATAAGAGAATACAAAAAAAAAGATTTATGCAAAATTTCAGAAGACTAACTTTTTTTGTTATTGATTTATAGCAAATTATTTAAAATAACTTATTTTTTTTAATGCCCTGTACATCAAAAAGGAAGCAACATTCGACCATAGTTTATTAGACAAACCACCTTTAATTTTCGCTAAACTATCGACTGGTGAAATCCTGTCGATATAAACGGGGACACCCTATATAGGAGTTTATAAAACATCCATTGTTTTCAGTGAAATAAATTTTATTACTATAACATTCTCACCTTGGATCAAAGAAAGCAAATCTAAAAAGATCCTAAAACCTCTCAGGAAACTTTCTACCAAATCGTCACTCCATTCTGTAGGTACAGAGCTCAGTAGGTATTTTAAATCGTCGAAAATATCCAAAGTTTCATGAAATTTACGTTGGGCGTTATTAGAAAAAGTGGAGCTATCATAATTAAAAACATACTTAACGCAATTTTCGTATAGAGCTTGTAGTACTATCGAAAGCACGCTTTCGTTAGCAATAAGATCATACGCTAACCTTGGAATGGTAAATAGTTGCACAAAAAGGTTGAAATATTTACCATATGTAAAAGATTCCACTAAAGTCCTTGCTTTAGAGTAATGTTTCACAAGGATTTTTGCTAAAGTTTTCTTATGGTCGTAGTCCATGTGGATAAAAGTGAGGAAGATGCGATGCCATTCCAACTGAACACTTCTCCAGATTTTATCTTGGAATACAAAGTCTAAAATATTCGGACATACTGTAAGAATTTTCAGAAAGGATTTCCGAAAACTGCTTATGTGCAAGCTTTTCCTTAACCACTGCAAGAGTTTCGTTCCGAATAGTTCGCAACAAACTGCTTGGGTTACTCTCATGGTAACCGTCAACCATTCGCTTTCAATATACCAGATCTGGTTTTGTAATTCTCGGCAACGGTTAAATGTGTTGCAAAAAATCGACCATCTTCCTTCACATTCTGTTTTGTAGTACCACCTCTTTAGTAAACTTTCATCCCTACAACCAACATTCCTAACAATCATTAGCTCATCCGGAAGGTCTTTATTCAAAATCACGCAGTAATTGTTCGGTAAATTTAGGTCGGGTGTTACAATATCCTTGTCGTTCCTCTGCCAGATTTCGACGAAATAAATTGTAGCCAAGATGGCTATTTTGGCTCTTAGTTTAGCGTCTGGTGAAACATCTAAGTCTTCCTCTTGCTCCTCTCGATGGGTACTACAAAATTTATGATCCTTCCAGGCGTCTGGGTCACCACAATCACAACATCCACCACCAGGGGAAGTTCTTATTCTATATGAATGGAATATGTGCTCGGATTGTACGAAACAATCCATGCAAAGTACGCAAGTATAATCCATGCTGCAATCTTCACAGTTGAAAATGAATTCGTTAACTTTGAACATTTTTCTGCAGACAGTTGGTGATGGAGTGAAAATCATACCACTGAATACAAATTGATCGAGTTCTTTGATTAGAATATCTTCGTTTCTATAAATAGGTTCCACGATATTCTCGCTGGTGGGTGCACAGAGTAATTCCTGTCTAACTTGCCAGTACTTTACGAACTTTTGAATAACGTTTAAGTGGTTTTCTTTATATTCTAAGTACATTTTTTCTAGGTTATTTGAGCTTTTCTCTGCCATATTTTTGTGCGAGATTTTTCATCTATAATTAAAATTTTTGAAGGATTATTCGACTAATAATAATATGCATCTCTTACCAAAATCAATTGTGGTAGGTGTAAAAAATTTTGGCTGATCCGACTGGTTTTCAAATGATGTGAGGAGAATTTAGTTGTTGTTTTGGTATTGGAAGTTCTTGACTTTGCGCAAGGGTAAAGAAAAATTCCAACAAAATACAATATTTATAAAAATATGAGAAAATTACATGTACGAAAATTTAAACAAAAATAGTTGAAAATTGACATTTTTTCAAAGTGCTATAACTTTTGAACTAGACTAGGTATTGGTGAACTGTTTTCAGATTTATTATCACCTCTCAACTGTCTTTCATAATTGTTATTAATATACCAAATTTAAAGCATTTTGGATTTTATCATAAAATTGTTCCTACCCAAAGTACCCCTAAAAATCGCGTTTTTTTATTTCTCATGTCAATCTTAAGTACAATTAAAATTAAAAGTATACTGATTCAGATAGATTTCGATGCGTTCTATCCAAATTTCCAAACTTCATTGCGATATTTCTACGCGTTTTTAAGATATGACGTTTTGAATCGAAAAAAAAGTTGAAAAATGAAATTCTTTTAAAGTGCCATAAGTTTTGAACTAAACTAGGTATTGATGAACTGTTTTCACATTTATTATCACCTCTCAACTGTCTTTCATAATTGTTATTAATATACCTAATTTAAAGCATTTTGGATTTTCATCATAAAATTGTTCCTACCCAAAGTACCCCCAAAAATCGCGTTTTTTTATTTCTCCTGTCAATCTCAAGTACAATTAAAATTAAAACTATACTGATTCAGATAAATTTCGATGCGTTCTATCCAAATTTCCAAACTTCATTGCGATATTTCTACGCGTTTTTAAGATATGACGTTTTGAATCGAAAAAAAAGTTGAAAAATGAAATTCTTTTAAAGTGCCATAAGTTTTGAACTAAACTAGGTATTGATGAACTGTTTTCACATTTATTATCACCTCTCAACTGTCTTTCATAATTGTTATTAATATACCTAATTTAAAGCATTTTGGATTTTTATCATAAAATTGTTCCTACCCAAAGTACCCCCAAAAATCGCGTTTTTTTATTTCTCCTGTCAATCTCAAGTACAATTAAATTTAAAACTATACTGATTCAGATAGATTTCGATGCGTTATATCCAAATTTCTAAACTTTGTTGGGATATTTGTACGCGTTTTTAAGATATGACGTTTTGAATCGAAAAAAAGTTGAAAATTGACATTTTTTCAAAGTGCTATAACTTTTAAACTAAACTAGGTATTGGTGAACTGTTTTTACATTTATTATCACGTCTCAACTGTCTTTCATAATTGTTATTAATATACCAAACTTAAAGCATTTTGGATTTTTATCATAAAATTGTTCCTATCCAAAGTACCCCCAAAAATCGCGTTTTTTTATTTCTCCTGTCAATCTTAAGCACATTTAAAATTACAGCTATACTGATTCAGATAGATTTCGATGTGTTCTATCCAAATTTCCAAACTACATTGCGATATCTCTACACGTTTTCAAGATATGACGTTTTGAATGGAAAAAAAGTTGAAAATTGACATTTTTTCAAAGTGCTATAACTATTGAACTAAACTAGGCATTGGTGAACTGTTTTCACATTTATTATCACCTCTCAACTGTCTTTCATAATTATTATTAATATACTAAATTTAAAGCATTTTAGATTTTTATCTTAAAATAGTTCCTATCGAAAGTACCAAGAGAAAAAGATCCACAACATTCAATTTTTCGAAAATTTCAGTTTAACGATAAAAAAATTATTAAATGAAAATACAATAAAATCTACTGTAAAATAGAATATCGTTTATTCTTAACATTGCAATAATCCATAAAAAACGCAAGTCAAAATTTATATAAACATCACAAAATCGCATATTTATAAATATTTGATTAACCATCGAATGGAATTTAAGGAACGCACGTCGACTATTAGAGTATTAGCACATTGTAAATATAATAAAATTTATTAAACAAAGTCTTCCTCATCTTCTGCAAATTCCCTATCATCTTTGAGCAACTTCTCTTGTATCTCATGATTTAACCACATCGTCTCTATTTCCTTGTATAGCCTACTACACAATGTTAAACAATTCTTAAAATATCTATCATTTTCACCATATTCATTCAGATAAGGTGTATCGTCGATATATTCTTTATGGGATTGTGATATGTAGACTAATTCACACGAGGTTAATCTAAGAAATAATCCTATAGAGGTACATTTTTCTAAATGAGAACTGTAAAAGCCGTTTACGCATTTTCTGAGACATGTCCTTCCACAGATTACGTCTCCACATATTAGACACAAATACATTCCTCCGAGTACTTGAGTTTCCCGCGAAAATTCACAAGCAGAAGATTTTGAGTATTTATCTAGAAGTTCTAGGTAAGTGTTTGGAAGTGGTATGAGAGAATTATTTTGTAGAGCCATTGGAATGGGTGCTCTTAGTAGTTTTAGCGGTAAACTTGGATGTTTGCACCAGTATTTTATCAACTCGATCACTTGTTTAGAAGCAAATAATTCCGTGGGAGTTTGAGGAAGGCTTAAATATGAACACATATTTGCAAAAGTGCCACCGTTAGGTTGTAGCAAGTTTGATGGGGCTGGTACGTCGGTTAAAAAATGGTAAAACAAAACGCTACATCGCAGAAAATCTAAGGAAGCTTCCTGTATGTAATTCCAAACCATTTTAGTACAAATCCCTTCTTCGTATTTCCCCGGAATCATTTTCAAGATATCTGCTATATTATCCTGGGGATAAGCACCACTTGTCCCACTTTTTACTTCATTAACATCCATCAAAACCAGGATTTTAATAATATTTGCTGTAAACAGCAACTGAAGGATGTGAAGATCCAACTGGTTACCACTAGGAAAATATGATATAGAGAATGTATTGTAGAAATAATACATAGAAAATGTTAAAGTTATTAGAGCTTCTAGTGGATCTAGTTGTAAAATCGAGTCGCAATCATCGTTAGAAAAAATCGATTTAAACCACTTATCAATATATTTAAACTCCTTCTCAGATGTAATCAAGCTTAGGAGTCCTCCAACTCGTACCAAACTTTCTAAACTATTCTTTTGCTTTTCCGACAAATGTCCCAAAAGCGATTTATCGGGATCTCTTAACAAAACTTCTGATGTACAACGAAGAGTGCATACCAAAGTTTTCCACCACATTGGAATACTCATTTTCTCACTATAAACGGTAATATTCAAATTAAATTTGATATAATTTAATAACGCAATGTTCTCAGATGAAACAGTAAAATCTTTATTACTCCCTTCAATATCAACAACTCTAACCCCAGTTGTTAAGGTTTCAATCCACTTATCCCAAGTCATCTTAGTTTCGTTAACCGGTTGATTCAGAGAATTCAACGGTGGAACTAGAGGAATGAAGATGTTGCTATCGGAGTTACAAACCGGACAACTAAACGATGTACGCTCAATTACTTCTAGAACATGAATATCGTGACAACGTTTCTTCATTGTGTCTCTTTGGCCGTACCCCCTGTTAAAAAAACACATTTTATGTATCACATGCCCACAAATATCAAGATGAAAAGCAACTGCGGTATTATCGTCTGATCTTATAGAGCGTCGATAAGCTCTTTGAAATATACCGGATTCTCGTAAAAAACCCAAGGAAAATAACGTGGATTCTGACGTGACTTTTTCCATACGCCTGCATATAATGCATCTGTAAATATCATCTGCGAAACTTTTGAGGGTTTGATTTGGCCCTAAGGCAACCGTCTTTGTTGCCTCCAGCTTTGTACGTTTACTTTTTAACATTTCAGCAAGCACTTTAGAAACTATGAAATTAATTTCTGTGGATTCTTGATTTGCTTTTCGTTTTGCTACGGCTATTTTTCTTGTACTACTAAAAGTTTGATTCGACGTTACGACAACTGTATCAATTTTCTTCTCCGTTCTTGTTGGTTCGCGTGTCAACACTCCTGACTTTGAGCTGAAGAATTTTTTTATTGTAGTATGCATTTCACGTTCTATTTCTGCTTTTCGCTTTAGTGTGGTTTTCCGCGTACTACCAGACGAATCAGCAGTTTTTGAGCTTGTTACGTCTTCATATTTACTGATGGTCCATTGAATTAGCTCTTTATTTCTGGCTGCTTGAGGACAATTCACTAGTTGATTTAGCATTGAGAATAAGCGGTATTGGTTCGCTTTTTCTATAAAGTTAAACCCTTCGTAATGGTTTGATTGCTCTTCTTGTAGACCATAACCAATTAAAAATAGAGCTTTCTCAAGAACGCGCACTGTAATTTCGTTTGAGTTTGAGGTAAGAGAGGCTTGTAAACAGTCTTGAATTATCTTCAGAAATTCGTTGCTTTTCAACAGATTAACCAGTTTGATGAAGGCGTTGTTGAGTTTTAAAAGTTTTGGAGGAGGACAACACCTTAGTTCCCCAGCTTTAGTTCGACGTAAAATTAGAGTTCTCTTAGCTACCTCATATTGCACTTGACTATAATGATGAAAATACACGTTACATTCATCATAATATAGTTTTCGTAGATTATAAATTTTTCTCTCTGGATTTCTTGTATCTGTAGTAACATCAGCTACTTCTAATAACAAAGAATTAAAATACTTTTTGCAAGTCAAATCATCAGCGATTTTTTCCAATAACTCAGAATGCGAAAGTGGTTTCAAAAAAAGGTGTTGTACAATTTCATTTCGTAATTGATCCTTCTGGGTTATGTTACTAATACCTGGCATGTATCGCTCTCCAATTATGTTAATCAATAAAAATAGCAAATGATTAATCGCAACAGGGCAAAGAATTTTCCTTCCTTCCAAATCTTCAGCACTTACAAATTTTCCATAAATATAACTGATGCATTTTTCGCTGTCTATAAGCGTAGCAGTAATTTGCAACAAATTAATATCACGATCCCACATTTCACCTTTATAGTTTCTTAGATGATATGTCTCAAAATGAATTTGCGGATCAGTATGACGGTTATACTTATTCTGTTCAGCAATAAGTACATGATAATCCAAAATAGGATCAATAATTTTAACCAATCTTTGTTCTGACACCTTGAACAAATCATGCAAATGCAAGTCATACTTTTCAAGATGAAAATATAGAGCTGCAAATAAACGCGTAAGTGGTAGATGGTACGAGAAATATTTATTGTCTCGTCTTAAGCTAGTTAAATAAGAAAAAACTAGTTTATATGATTTGATTAGAATTTCCCTTTTGCTTCCACACCAGGCGATTATTAAAGATGTGCAAATGGCTAGTTTGCGTTGAAAAAGTATTCCGGAGATGATTATCTGCTGATTATCTAGGGTTTCGTCGTCTGTAAATGACCTTGCACCTACAAGAAAAAATAATTATTTGCGGATATAATATACAGGGTGTCTCAGTTTATATCGTCAGGATTTCTCCTGTCGATAGTTTAGCGAAAATTAAAGGTGGTTTGTCTAATAAACTATGGTCGAATGTTGCGTCCTTTTTGATGTACAGGGCATTAAAGAAAATAAGTTATTTTAAATAATTTGCTATAAATCAATAACAAAAAAAGTTAGTCTTCTGAAATTTTGCATAGATCTTTTTTTTTGTATTCTTTTATTAATAGTGGTTGCAATTATTTTATTTAGAATACAGAGGCGTGCGTACGGGTTTCTTCAAAAACATTTTATTGAATAAAACGTACACCACTGGTTTTTTTTTGCAGCACCAATATGCAGAGAGTATTTTCCATTCAATTTAGAAACTTTTTTGTATCTTACACTTTCTTGATAACTTAACTTTTTTTTTCTTATTTATTAAAGAGGTTCTTCTTTATTAGATTTCCGCAAAAAGCATCAGTACAAAGTTGTAGAGAAAACTATTTCCTACAACTTTCCTTTTAATATTTTTTTGATATTGTCAATATTTAAAAAGATATTCAACAAATAAGTTGCAAATTTAGGGAAATTTTTCTCAAGTTAGGTACTACTTACTACTACTACTACTTACTACTCTTTCCCCAAAATGTTCAACTTATTTGTTGAATAACTTTTTAAATATCGACAATATCAAAAAAAGTTTAAAAGATAAGTTGTAGGAAATATTTTTCTTTACAACTTTGTACTGACTCTTTTTTTTCGAAAATTTAATAGGAAAAAAGTTATTCAATAAACAAAAAAATCCAACCCTTAATTGAAGGCTGGTGAAGGAAGGGCGGGGTCTACGAATACACGTTTCTAAATTAAATGGAAAATACTCTCTGCATATTGGTGCTGCAAAAAAACCAGTGTCGTACGTTTTATTCAATAAAATGCTTTTGAAGAAACCCGTACGCACGCCACTGTGGTCTAAATAAAATAATTGCAACCACTATTAATAAGAGAATACAAAAAAAAGATATATGCAAAATTTCAGAAGGCTAACTTTTTTTGTTATTGATTTATAGCGAATAATTTAAAATAATTTATTTTCTTTAATTTTCGCTAAACTATCGACTGGTGAAATCCTGACGATATAAACTGGGACACACTGTATAAAATATCTGTAATAAATTTCTATTCTCACCTTGAATCAAAGTAAGCAAATCTAAAAAGATCTTAAAACCTCTGAAGAAACTTTCTTCCAAATCCCTATTCCAATCCGTAGGTACAGAACTCAGCAGGTACTTTAAATCGTCGAAAATATCCAAAGTTTCATGAAATTTACGTTGTGCGTCATCAGAAAAAGTGGAGCTATTATAATTAAAAACATACCTAACGAAATTTTCTAATAGAGTTTGTAGTACTATCGAAAGCACGTTTTCGTTAGCCATAAGATCATACGCTAATCTTGGAATGGTAAATAGTTGCACAAAAAGGGTGAAATATTTACCATATGTAAAAGATTCCACTAAAGTCCTTGCTTTAGAGTAATTTTTCAAAAGAATTTTTGCTACAGTTTTCTTATGGTCGTATTCCATGTGGATAAAAGTGAGGAAGATGCGATGCCATTCTAACTGAACACTTCTCCAGATTCGATCTCGGAACACAAAGTCTAAAATATTCGGAAATGCTGTAAGAATTCCCAGAAACAATTCCCGAACACGGCTTATGTGCAAGCTTTTCCTTAACCACTGCAAGAGTTCAATTCCTAATTCTTCGCAACCGACTGCATCTTTAAGTCTGATGGTAACCTTCAACCATTGGCTTTCAATACCACTGATGCAGTTTGTGAATGCTTGGCAATTGTTAAATGTGTTGCAATAAATCGGCCATCTTCCTTCACATTCTGTTTTGTAGTGCCACTTCTGGAATTCACAAGGACCACTACAAACAACATTCTTGACCACTAGCTTATCCGGATGGATTTTGTTCAAAATCACGTAGTAATTGTTAGGTGAATCTGGTTCGGGTTCTAAATCCTCTATGTCATTCCTTACCCAGATTTGGACGAACTGAATTACAGCCAGGATGGCTACTGTGGCTTTTAGTGATGAAATATCCAATTTTTCCTCCTGCTCCCGTCGATGGGTACTACAAAAATTATGATTGTTCCAGGCGTCTGGGTCACCACAATCACAACATCCACCCCCGGAGGAGGTTCTTATTCTATACGAATGGAATCTGTGCTCGGACTGTACGAAACAGTCTATGCAAAGTACGCAAGTATAGTCCATGCTGCAGTCTTCACAGTTGAAGATGAATTCGTTAACTTTGAACATTTTTCTGCAGACAGTTGATGATGGAGTGAATATACCACTGAATACAAACTGATCGAGTTCTTTGATTATAAGTTCGATTGCCTCATTAGGCTTCACCGAATTCTCGAGGACCATTTCCGTTGCTATTTTCCAGTATATTACGATCCTTCTAATTACGTTTATGTGTTCATAATTTGCTAAGCACAGTCTTTCTAGCATATTTAAGTTTTCCATCTTTTTCTGGGAGATTTTTCATCTATAATTAAATTTTTTGAAGGATTATTCGACTAATAATAATATGCATCTCTTACCAAAATGAATTGTGGTAGGTGTAAAAATTTTTGGCTGATTCGACTGGATTTTAAATGGTGAGAGGTTAATTTAGTTTTTGACTTTGCGCAAGGGTAAATTTGAAAAATTCCAACAAAATTGAATATTTGGAATTTGTGATCAAAAAAATCGCATACAAAAATTGCATGTAAAAAAATTGTACAAAACAATTTCATCTTTAATATAATATACTCCTATTTAAATTTTAAATAAACAATAATAATTTTGTAGCTATAAAAATTAAAGAATTAGAAATATTATATATTAAGGGGTGAAAAATCATTCTAACCTCAGAAATTAGCCTCTATCTCTTATAGTTTTGGATTAGGTTAGGTAAATAAATTAACAACAATTATTTTAGAGCATTCAAAGAAATCTTGATTGTAATTTTTGTTTAAAATCATCAGAGTTAAAAAAAATGGGTAGGATGTCAAACAGTAAGCAAAAAACGTACACAAAATTCCAAAAGTTTTGAAACTTGGACACAAGTTTGAAAACACTAAAATAATATTAAGTCTAAATTTGCAACCCGTCCGGATGACCGAAATATTGTCAAAAACTGAAAAAACAACAATTTTATGTCATAAAATAGAATCTCACAAAGTTAAAAAAAACGATTTACTCAAACAAATTCCTTTCTATTTCCTATAATTTAGCAAAGTATCCAATAAAAATTGTTTGAAATTCTTGAAACAGTTGCCGCTTATTGAATTTTCTATAAATTTGTCTTGCATTTACAGAAATCATTAACTTATTAGCGATAGAGTGTCACAAAATAATTTTGAAGAAAACAGCAAAATAATTCAATACTTTAGTAATTTTAGAGCCACTGGTTTAAACGCAAATTTCTAAGAGACAAAAAAGTTGAATTTTTCTATTTTCTATCAAACAGAGTCACCAAACGTGTCCCAGATGTACAGAGCGATGAACAAATTCTGTTTCAACTGTTTTTTCAACGATTTTCAGCAGTAATTTTGTTGTAATTTTAGAACCACAGGTTTAATCACAAATTTCTTAAAGACAAAAAAATTGAATTTTTCAATTTTCTATCGAATAGAGTCACCAAACGTGTCCCAGATGTACAGAGCGATGAACAAATTCTGTTTTAACTGTTTTTTCAAGGATTTTTAGCACCAATTCTTTTGTAATTTTAGAACCACTGGTTTAATCGTAAATTTCTAAGAGACAAAAAAGTTGAATTTTTCTATTTTCTATCGAATAGAGTCACCAAACGTGTCCCAGATGTACAGAGCGATGAACAAATTCTGTTTTAACTGTTTTTTCAAGGATTTTTAGCACCAATTCTTTTGTAATTTTAGAACAACTGGTTTAATCGTAAATTTCTAAGAGACAAAAAAGTTGAATTTTTCTATTTTCTATCGAATAGAGTCACCAAACGTGTCCCAGATGTACAGAGCGATGAACAAATTCTGTTTTAACTGTTTTTTCAACGATTTTTAGCACTAATCTTTTGTAATTTTAGAACCACTGGTTTAATCGCAAATTACTTAGAGACAAAAAATTTGAATTTTTCGATTTTCTATCGAATAGAGTCACCAAACGTGTCCCAGATGTACAGAGCGATGAACAAATTCTGTTTTAACTGTTTTTTCAAGGATTTTTAGCACCAATTCTTTTGTAATTTTAGAACCACTGGTTTAATCGTAAATTTCTAAGAGACAAAAAAGTTGAATTTTTCTATTTTCTATCGAATAGAGTCACCAAACGTGTCCCAGATGTACAGAGCGATGAACAAATTCTGTTTTAACTGTTTTTTCAACGATTTTTAGCACTAATCTTTTGTAATTTTAGAACCACTGGTTTAATCGCAAATTACTTAGAGACAAAAAATTTGAATTTTTCGATTTTCTATCGAATAGAGTCACCAAACGTGTCCCAGATATACAGAGCAATGAACAAATTCTGTTTTAACTGTTTTTTCAACGATTTTTAGCACTAATCTTTTGTAATTTTAGAACCACTGGTTTAATCGCAAATTACTTAGAGACAAAAAATTTGAATTTTTCGATTTTCTATCGAATAGAGTCACCAAACGTGTCCCAGATGTACAGAGCGATGAACAAATTCTGTTTTAACTGTTTTTTCAAGGATTTTTAGCACCAATTCTTTTGTAATTTTAGAACAACTGGTTTAATCGTAAATTTCTAAGAGACAAAAAAGTTGAATTTTTCTATTTTCTATCGAATAGAGTCACCAAACGTGTCCCAGATGTACAGAGCGATGAACAAATTCTGTTTTAACTGTTTTTTCAACGATTTTTAGCACTAATCTTTTGTAATTTTAGAACCACTGGTTTAATCGCAAATTACTTAGAGACAAAAAATTTGAATTTTTCGATTTTCTATCAAAAAGAGTCACCAAACGTGTCCCAGATGTACAGAGCGATGAACAAATTCTGTTTTAACTGTTTTTTCAACGATTTTTAGCACTAAATCTTTTGTAATTTTAGAACCACTGGTTTCATCGCAAGTTTCTAAGAGACAAAAAAGTTGAATATTCCTATTTTCTATCAAACAGAGACACCAAACGTGTCCCAGATGTACAGAGCGATGAATAAATTATGTTTTAACTGTTTTTTCAACGATTTTTAGCACTAATTCTTTTGTAATTTTAGAACCACTGGTTTCATCGCAAGTTTCTAAGAGACAAAAAAGTTGAATATTCCTATTTTCTATCAAACAGAGTCACCAAACGTGTCCCAGATGTACAGAGCGATGAATAAATTATGTTTTAACTGTTTTTTCAACGATTTTTAGCACTAATTCTTTTGTAATTTTAGAACCACTGGTTTCATCGCAAGTTTCTAAGAGACAAAAAAGTTGAATATTCCTATTTTCTATCAAACAGAGTCACCAAACGTGTCCCAGATGTACAGAGCGATGAACAAATTATGTTTCAACTGTTTTTTCAATGATTTTCAGCAGTAATTCTGTTGTAATTTTAGAACCACTGGTTGAATCGTAAATTTCCAAGAGACAAAAAAGTTGCATTATTCAATTTTCTAACGAAGTTACCCTACATGCACAGGATGATGAAAAAATTCGTCCTTATAACTGTTTTTAATCGATCTCTTACAGTTACTCGCTTCTACTTCCTATAGTTTTAACAAATCTTACTCTTACACCATTTGTAATTAATATTTCAGGATATGTTAATATTTAAATTATGTAATACAAAAAAATGTAATCGGAATTTGATTAATTGTGAGTGCAAAAAATATTTAAGTCCAAGTTGTAGCTATAAAAGTACCTTCTGGAAACTTCTAATAAGCAAATTGTCAAATTAAATTATATAAGTATATAATATAAGTCAAAAATACACGTAATTTTGGACAAAAAAATTTTGTTCGCACTCACCCATTTATTTATTTTGTAAAAATAACAATTAGGTACAAAAAATCTATATAGCTACCTACCTACAATTAAAATAATATAAAATAATTTTAATAAAAACATTATTCACACACAACAAAAAATTAGTCAACTGATGGTAATTGAGTTATGAACAATTTTTCAAACGCACCCACAATATCCCTCACACTCCTGCTAATAAAGTCATGCAACCCATGAGTTACCCACAACGTATTAATTGCCTTATATCTCTTAGGACACAACTTCAAACGATCTTCCCAGGTAGGCTTAACATCAGTCTCCAGAGTGTCATCGCTAATATACGGCGGAGGCACATTACGCCCCCGATTATTGTACAATTCCATATACGCCAAACTACACGCATTTAAATTTAAAAACACCCCAATACTAGACCCACACTTCTGAAGATGATGGTGGTAGCTGCCTTGATTTCCACCCTGTAGACAAAAAGCGTTTCCGCAGACTTTTTCACCACATACTAAACACACCAAAACTTCTGGTTTTTCCGAGGAAACCACTGGACAACCTGGACATTTAAAATCGGAGTACTTAATGAACAGCTCGATGGAGTTCTCTGGAAGCTGGATTAACGAGGGTTTGTATGCTTGGAGGTGGTGGAATTTTACGGAATTTCGTGGTAAAGCTGGATGGGTAGCCCACTGTTTTATTAGCGATTTAATTTCAGGGGATTCAAACAGCTTTTTCGGGGTTTGAGGGAGGTCTAAATAGGCGCAAAGCGTCGCAAAATTATCACCGTTATATTGCAGAAAACTGGAGGGGGGTGGTACGTCGGATAAAGCGTGGAAAAACAAGGCGCTACATCGTAAAAATGGTAAAGTAGCTTTTTGTACGTAGTACCAAACAGCTTTCAAACTCTTCACGTTGGATTTAGGAAGCAATTTCAATATTTCGGCAATTTCATCAAAACCACCACCTTCCTCAACAGTTTCCATTGAATTCACTTCATCAACGTCCATTAAAGCTAGAATGGAAAATATATGCGCTACAAACACTACTTGGAGTAGATAGTGTTCAGTTGATATGCCTGTGGGTATTTTATCAAATTTACTTTTCTCGGTGTTAACGTGCAAAGAAAATGTTAGAGTAACTAGAGCTTCCACTGGATCCATTTCGGTTATAGCTCCGATTTGTTTTTGGTTCTGAAAGATGAACACCAACCAATTAGAACCTGATGGTTTGAAATAATCAGCTAGCCCAACGCTTAAAAAGGCAACCATTCGCACTAAGTAATCTATACTATATTGTGGTTCATCCAAAAGCGGTTTTTTGGTGTATCTTAAGGAAGTTTCGACGGAACAAAGCGTATAAATCAAAGTTTTCATCAGCAGTGGAGCATACATCAAAACCTTACCGTATGGAATATCATGATCAAGTAAAATTTGGCAGGTAACATTCAATAAATAAACAAGTTGTGTATCATCAAGAAAATCTATATTCACTTCGCTAACACCAACCGACTCAATCTCAGATAATTCATCATCAATCCAAGCTACATCCTCAAATAAATCCGTAACGCTTTTAAGCCAATTTTCGTAGGTTAAAATCTGAGCTGCTTTATTTTCTTGCCTCAAACTCGTTGGTTGAAGTAAAAACAGTATCGTGTTGCATAATTTTCCACATTCGGGACAATCAAATAAAACCTCGTCGGATAAATAAGAGTGTGAACCGTGGATACCCTCATCAAACTGGCTCTCTTTTTCTGATTGCCAGCATTTCAGATGGATTACATGCCCACAAAAGTTTAAATATGCTCCAAATTTACTCTTGCTTCCGTATAAATGTTGGTTAACATTCCACAAAACGTTGGATTTTTGTAGGAAACCGACGAAGAATAACGTGTTGGCGAGTAGGTCTTCTTCCTTTTGGCACACGGCGCATCGGAAGCGTTCTTTGACCTCACTTGAAGAAGTTTGATTTCTACCTAAAGCTGTGGTTGAAGTGGTTACTTTAAGTTTAATCCCTTTAGATGAACTAAGTAACACTTCCTCAGCTTTTGTCGTCTCAAGTGTACAATTTTCCAGGGTTTTCCACAACGCTTTTTCGTTGGCGGATTCAGAGTAACTCGGTACAGTATTACAAGTGAGATTTTCAAAGGCTTTGGTTAGTAAGTCAGACTCAGGTTCTGGGCTACTTCTCGCTTCACTGCCACTCGGTAATAATTCCTCGTATTTGTTGATGGCCCATAGTATGACGTCTCGTACATCTTGGAATTGTTTATAGTTTTTTACCTCCTTTAACAGTTTTAATATGCCATGTTCTTCTGCTTTTTTCGTAAAATTGAACTGGTCGTAGTTTTTCGATTCTTCCTCTTGAAGACCGTAGCAGATTAAATATAAAATTTTCATAGCATAAAGATTCCGGTTGTCAAAAATAATCACGTCCACAAAACTTTGCTTTATTCGTTCGAATAATTGATCAGTGAGTAATAATTTTGTGATTTTCTTAAAACTGCTGTTTAGTTTCAGTAGTTTTGGAGGGGGAAGATACTTGAATTTTCCGGGTTGACCATTATGCATTTGCCATATTTGATATCGTGTGTACTGATAATAAAACAGGTCCCACTTTTTTTTATATTCTTCTCGAAGCTCAGGCGAATTAGTTCCATTTAAAACAGCTACTTCACTTAAAATTTTTTCAAGAGAATTTTGGCGTCCTAAGGGTATGGATAATGATTTGTTTAAATTACGCGAATCGTGACAAAACGATTGAATAATACAATTTCGTACTCGCTCTTCAAGCGTAAATTCCCCAACACCAGTAAACCGCTCGCCAATAATTAATATTAACATATAAAAAAGCTCGTTATTTTTAAGACTTTTAAAATGCAGTTTCAACCTTCGGGTCTGGAGATCATCAGGTTCATCTAGCACAGGCAATTCTTTCATAAATTCCTGGGAAACCAGCTCGATAAACTCATCGCTATTAATAATTGATGCGCCAATTTGTAAAAGTCTTAAATCATTCTCCCACATATCGCACAAATATATCATATTAGGAAAAAGCGCATCTATGTCATAGACTTTGTGGCTCACAATATAATTAGCAATAGTTCCATGATACCACAAAACAGGCGTGATCATTCTAACTATTGTTTCGCTTCTTAACGATGTCACCTCAATATTATTTTTTGCAAGTTGTACACGAAGAGCAGCAAATAAACGATAGAGAGCTAAATGCTGGGAGATGCGAGGAGCTTCTTCATTAATTATGTTTATTTCGCTTACAACTTTATCGTATAGTTCGAGGAGATACAACGTGTTACTTCCTAACCATTTGATGATCAGCGTTATACATTTACTTAGATGAAACTCGAAGCTTAGGCCAGGATTGACAAGAAAATCGACGTTTGTAACTTGGCCCTCCATAACAGGATTCATATCTAAAGAAATCAAATGTGTCAGTGTGTCACGATGTAAATTATTGTTTTTTTTTAGTTACTGAGTACAATATAAATATACAAGGGGTTCCGAATTGTAAATTAAAGTTTTCTATATTTAGGAATAATAATTTTTGAACTAAACTAGGTATTGATGAACTGATTTCACATTTATTATCACCTCTCAACTGTCTTTCATAATTATTATTAATATACCAAATTTAAAGCATTTTGGATTTTTATCATAAAATTGTTCCTACCCAAAGTACCCCCAAAAATCGCGTTTTTTTATTTCTCCCGCCAATCTCAAGTACAATTAAAATTAAAACTATACTGATTCAGATAGATTTCGATGCGTTCTATCCAAATTTCCAAACTACATTGCGATATCTCTACGCGTTTTTAAGATATGACGTTTTGAATCGAAAAAAAAATTTGAAAATTGACATTTTTTCAAGGTGCTATAACTTTTGAACTAGACTAGGTATTGGTGAACTGTTTTCACATTTATTATCACCTCTCAACTGTCTTTCATAATTATTATTAATATACCAAATTTAAAGCATTTTGGATTTTTATCATAAAATAGTTCCTACCCAAAGTACCCCCAAAAATCGCGTTTTTTAATTTCTCCCGCCAATCTCAAGTACAACTAATATTAAAACTATACTGATTCAGATAGATTTCGACGCGTTCTATCCAAATTTCCAAACTTTATTGCGATATCTCTACGCGTTTTTAAGATATGACGTTTTGAATCGAAAAAAAAAGTTGAAAATTGACATTATTTCAAAGTGCTATAACTTTTGAACTAGACTAAGCATTGGTGAACTGTTTTCACATTTATTATCACCTTTCAACTGTCTTTCATAATTATTATTAATATACCAAATTTAAAGCATTTTGGATTTTTATCATAAAATTGTTCCTACCCAAAGTACCCCCAAAAATCGCTTTTTTTTATTTCTCCTGTCAATCTCAAGTAGTATTAAAATTAAAACTATACTGATTCAGATAGATTTCGATGTGTTATATCCAAATTTCCAAACTACATTGCGATATCTCTACGCGTTTTTAAGATATGACGTTTTGAATCGAAAAAAAAGTTGAAAATTGACATTATTTCAAAGTGCTATAACTTTTGAACTAGACTAAGCATTGGTGAACTGTTTTCACATTTATTATCACCTTTCAACTGTCTTTCATAATTATTATTAATATACCAAATTTAAAGCATTTTGGATTTTTATCATAAAATTGTTCCTACCCAAAGTACCCCCAAAAATCGCTTTTTTTTATTTCTCCTGTCAATCTCAAGTAATATTAAAATTAAAACTATACTGATTCAGATAGATTTCGATGCGTTATATCCAAATTTCCAAACTCTATTGCGATATCTGTACGCGTTTTCAAGATATGACGTTTTGAATCGAAAAAAAAGTTGGAAATTGACATTTTTTCAAAGTGCTATAACTTTTGAACTAAACTAGGTATTGGTGAACTATTTTCAGATTTATTATCACCTCTCAACTGTCTTTCATAATTAATATTAATATACCAAATTTAAAGCATTTTGGATTTTTATCATAAAATTGTTCCTACCCAAAGTACCCCCAAAAACGCGTTTTTTTATTTCTCCTGTCAATCTCAAGTAGTATTAAAATTAAAACTATACTGATTCAGATAGATTTCGATGTGTTCTATCGAAATTTCCAAACTTTATTGCGATATTTCTACGCGTTTTCAAGATATGACGTTTTGAATCGAAAAAATAGTTGAAAATTGCATTTAATTATATTTACTTATTAATAGAGTTACGTCTACTGTAAAGTGGTGACACCCTGTAGAGTGTTACTAGTGATTTTGCTTACCTTGAACCGCAGCCAGTACATATAAAAACATATCCAAATCATCCATGAAATTTATCCTGAAATTCTCGTCAACATTTTCCGGAATACATCCCAACAAACATTTTAAATCAACCAACGTAGTAATCGATTCTATGAATATGTACTTTGAATTTGTGTAGTTAGTATAAGAGTCCCAAAAGTCCTTCCATTCCGTATATAGCGCATCCAACACCGTCCGAATCATATCATGTTCGGTAATAAGCTCATGAACTATCTTAACATCGGTAAATATCTGTAAAGTTAACGTATAACTTGCATAGTACTCGTAGTTGACATTCTGGACCATATAGACAAAATTTTTGGCCAAAGCATAATGTTGCGCCAAAATTTTGGCAAACGTTTTCTTGTTTTCAAACTCGGATAGCATGCCAGTGGTTAGGATTTGGTACCATTCAAAGCGGACTGCTCTCCACATGGTGTGACTGTTACGGAAAATGTAGCTGATGATGTTGTTGTCTCGCGTTTCCAGGATGTGGTCTAGGAAAAGTCTACGTAGCTCCTTGCTTTGTCGTAGGATATTTTGCAGCCATTGCAGGGTTTTTATTCCGAAAATTTGGGTAGCTATAGTTGATGGCCGGTATATTGCTAACGATAATTGAGGTTCTAAATCAAATGGAAAAGCAGTTTTCATCATATAGCAATTTTGGTAAGTGTTGGAACCAATAACAGCTCGTCCCTCAAATGCTAGTTGGGCAATATAACTCTGTTTAGTAAGCCGATCTGCTTCTGCTAATTCTTCAACCAGAACCTTCGCTACTCTATAACAATCAAATTTTCGCTCTTTAATATACAAAACCAAATAATATTCATCATTTTCGTCACTGTTTCTAGTTTCAATCCCATCAATCTTATTGAGCGTCAATGTAGCATACTTAATAATAGCTTGGATAGCTACAGCTGCCCTTTTTTTCACTTGGTCAGGTAGACCATCTGCTGGATCTTCCTCGCTTAAAACTCGATGTCTTCCACAGCAAGCATGCTCCTTCCAGGCGTTTGGATCACCACAATCGCAACACCCCCCAGTTTTGGATGTTTTCAGTTGATATTTATGAAGCCTATGCTCGGATTCCAGAAAGCAATCTAGGCAAAGCACGCAAGTTTCGTCTACACTACATTCCTTACAGATACACATTATTTCCTTAATTTTAAAAACTTTTTTGCATATTTTTGATGGTAGGTTTGATAGCATGCGGTTTGAATCGCCATCGAATACGAAATTTTCGAGTTCTTTTATCAGATCGTCGTCCACGTGGTTGGCAATTGATTGTGGATTTGGAGCATGGGGATGTACCGGTGGGATGTAGATTAACTGGGCATTTTTCATCCAGTAGTCTACCAAAAATTCCCTTTGTTCTTCTGCATTTTCTAAGTTGTATATTTGCGCAAAATTTAAATCATTTTGATCGTCAGGCAAATAATTGTTGGCCATTTTAATTAAAACTTAACTTGTGGCTAGTTTAGTCTGGAAATACGGTATATTGGAATAAAATGACTCGATAATGTGAATATTTTCGCTTACCAGTTAATAATATGCAGAATTGAAGCAAAGGATGAAACTTAACAAAAATGGTGGAAAACTTTGAGGAATTTTTGATATTTCTACCACCAAAGTACATGCGCAACGTTTTTATTTATAAGAGGGTAGGGGTAGTTTTTAAAGTTATTTATAGATAAGCAAATGAAAAATTTTCTTAGGACTAAACTAAAGCTAAATTAACGTTGAATATATCGTTTTTTCAGATACCTAGAGTTAGAGCAAGTATTAAAACTACTACCAATGTAGTTTTGTTCTTGTATCTAGGATAATTAAAAAAAACGTAAATAAAAATGTGTTAATTTATTATTAACTTAAATCATGCAAAATTATTAACAGTTCCAGTTTTATATACTATAAAAATCTTAATATCTCTGAATACCTTTATACACACATCAATTAACAAATCCGTAATCATTTAAATGTTGCTTCTTTTAAATATATAGTAAATAATGCCCCTTATTTGTTCTCTTTGTAAAACTTCTCAAAATGCTCGTTTTTAATCGCTTCCCTTTCAGCTACAGGCGGTATAAGTGGATATTTTCCCTCTCTTCTCCTTTGGTTTTTAACTGAATACTACAAAATCCAATTGTTAGTTTTTATCAAATAAAAATCATCAATTATACCCAAAAACTTTTACAGGTTTTGTAGTTGTGCATATATAAATTGCAAGCCTCTTTGTCAAAGTTATTGTCATTAAAACACTTGTAAGTTAATTCCTGTTCCTTCAGGCAGGGATTTGCTTCCTCGGCGTTCTTATTTTTCATTTTTTACTAATCACAGGATATTTTTAAACGACTAGAATTTGACAGCGGAAATGTTTGGTTATGTAAAATTGTGGACGATAATAAAGGGAACTGTAAAATCATTGACTTTATAAATTGTAGATAGTAACTTCGGAAAAAATAAATCAAATCGTATTAAATTAATCTTATAAGGCAGGTAACCGTAATTATTTTAATAAATAACTTAATAACATAAGTTTAACATGTAGCTAATGCACAGAAAATTATTACAATAACGATAAAAGAGAATAAAAGTAGGTCTACATTATTTTATATGTCTAACTGATAATGCAGTTACCTGTAATTCCACCAAGAGATTTTCCGCAATTTTATGTAGTTGACACGCAAATTTAAGCTTTATCCGTGTAACATTTGCTTTATGTTGTCTCTGGATAAAATATGAATAATTTCCAACGTTTGTTTTGGTTTTTATGAAATATTTACATAATGCAAATACAGTTTCCTGTAAAACCGGCCTGCCAACTGTCAACCGTCAACCTAATCCATCAGTTCTAAAACGGTTTTATTTGTACTTAAAATTATCACATATTAATGGGTAACAACTCGAGCAAAATATTGTTATCGCTTAGTTTTATCCCCAACAATATTCTAACTTAGTCGCGAAGGTTTAAACAGCTTCCTAGGGTTAATAGTTTTCAGTTGAATACCACAGTTTATTGGCCACTGCCTTCAGTGCAGGTAGTCATCATCTCTCGGTGATTAGCCATTGAAAGCATGAAGTACAAAACGTAAATAAATTGGAATTTCATTTTACTCATTGTGTTTTAAGTTAATTTTCTTTGTTTTAATTCAACAAGCAATTCAGTTTTAAGTGTGTAGTGTTAGTGTTTTTCCCTCCACCTTCTTTATGAGTGCTGCAAAATGTCCAAAACTAAAATTGTTATGAAAACTTCATCACTAATTGACAGCAATAAAGTCGAAGTTAAAAGTAAAGTAAGTAGCAATGGGAATAACTTAAAGCTTTGAGCTAGTTTGAAATTTAAATTTTGTGGGTTGTGGACAGTTCTGTTTGATTTCCAACACATAGTTCATTTACCTGAATACTAATTACTTTCTATAAGCCTACCTACTCGTTTAGGAAAGAGAGCATGAATCATTTATGAATTATTATAATATTGCTTTATTAAGTATTAATTATTGTTTCCAGTTTGACGCTGAATTTAGACGGTTTTGTGTGGATCGCAACTCACAAGCCAAGTTTGAGGAATTTCGATCGTTGATTGAGCGCTTACACCGATTAAAGGACATTGCTTTTCTTGTGTCTTACATTGACCCCAGTGATCAGGATCTTTTGCCCATTAACAATGATGACAACTTGAGACGGGCCCTTTTGAATGCCAAACCCCTACTTAGAGTCATTATCCAAAGAAAAGGTTTATTAGTTTATTTAGATTATTCCAAATCAAGATTTCTCGTTTTCTAGGCGATAGTCTAGAAGAACTGAACGGCTACGGAACAATAAAACCAAGAAATCTGATATCAAGCATACTAGGTGGTACTCCAGGTCGAACAAAAACCCTTCCAATATCGAACCCGCATGACTTTCGACAAGTGTCGGCTATCATAGATGTGGACATTGTTCCGGAGACTTGTAGACGTGTCCGCTTGCTCAAACATGGCTCAGATAAACCCCTGGGATTCTACATACGAGATGGCACCAGTGTTAAAGTAACCCAAAACGGTACATATTCACCAAATTAACACAATTTACAAAAATAATAACTAACTTCCCCAGGCTTGGAGAAAATCCCCGGAATATTCATATCGCGTTTGGTACCTGGCGGTCTGGCCGAATCCACTGGGCTTCTAGCCGTCAACGACGAGGTCCTCGAGGTGAATGGTATAGAAGTAGCGGGGAAAACTTTGGACCAAGTGACTGATATGATGGTAGCGAATAGTTCCAATTTAATAATAACGGTGAAGCCGGCTAACCAGCGGACTGTTGGGCCGGTGCGACGTGGCAGCTTTAGTAGGAATTCCCAGTTATCCAGTGGTTCACAACAGTCGCATACTACCGCTGGTTCTGATCCGGAGGATAAATACGATCAGGATGAAATTGTGGATTTAACTGGGGGCGCTTTGGATAATGACAGTGGTGGGGCTAAAGATGATGGTATTTTACATTTGTAGATGGTTTCTGTACTTTTTAAGCCACACCTCAATACTTAAACGGCTATAATTGAGAGTATGTACTTAATTTAAAACCTTATAAGACTTACGAACATTCCGTTGTTTATTCCAAATATGTAATTTTATTATACAATTTTTGTGTGTTCGATTTAGTACATAATATTCCATTTTTCCCCATTATTTAATATTAAGTAATAATTTATTTTGTTTTACAAGTCTACGGTTTATATTTGTCAACTTTTTTGAAACTTTTATATATGTTACATAACTTTTTATCAAATTGAACAAAATAAATCTTTACTTGTGTACATAAGTGGCAAAAACAAAATCAGTATTCAACAAACTTTTTATTATTATAAATACTTTTATTGTAATTGAGGCGAAATAGTATCTACATTATAAAGCTAGCTATTTCCTCAACATATATTTTTTTAGTGTACATATCTACTTAAGGTACCTTTATTATAAAATTGTGACCGTCATTACATTATTTTCCTTCATCGATTGCTTAACATGATATTATTTAATAACTTTTAAAAACATTTTTGTGCCTTCTTATAATACATTCTAAATTTTATCTCGAGTAAATTAGATAATTGTTTAGAAAGTAAAAGACAATATCCGTCCTTCTATTGCCTTATAAAATTAAAATTAATTGTTAAAGGTACATTTTTCATGCAAACATTATGTAGTTGCATCACATGTGTACTTATTAAAAAGTTAGAAATATATATCTACAGTTAAATTATGTGTTTTTAGTACCCTTGAACCATCCAAGATTTTAAGAATTAATTAGCTTAAAAATGAGTTCAACAAAATATTGATTCGACCTCGTATAATAATGACAATATGTTTCCGAACGCACTCCTCCAGAAACATTGTACCTACTCCTACGGTATTTTACGCCTACTGCCCACTACTTCTTCTTCAAAAAACTGTTATACGACAAGTTTTTCCATTTGTAAAACTCACATTTGCTTTTCTTTTATATTTTCTGATAAAACTAGCGAAAATTTTTGAAAATGGATTGTTGGCAATATAACAGCGCATGCGCTCCACGCAATAGACGATCAGCTGGTTTAATGTAATAGAAATGGCTATTGCACTCGGTCAGTAGTGCCAGTGATAAACTGCATTTAATTTTAACTCGAATAATAAATATGTGATAATACACGCTGCAAACTTGTTACAGTAACTGTGCACAAGTTTGATGAAGTCATTTGTCCCTAAAACAAAACTGGTAAGCGAAAATGTGCCATTTCTCCTCGATTTGTTTTGGTGGCCCCCACTGTTGTTATTATTATAATTACTAACAATTTTTTTGTAGGATATGTTATCGGAACTTAACATGTAGCTGTGCAATCAATCCCCTACAGAAAATCTACCAGAGTAATAGAAATAGTAAATATTCACTGCCCCCCCTCAAGATACATATTTATCTCTGCGACTTATCATCATGGCTACAATGTTGTACCCTTTAACCAAGTCGCAAAGTATGCGTTCCAAGCGGAAATCAGCTGTGGAATTGCTGGCCGAAAGCAAGCCTTTCTACGTGAAATCGGAGGTGGTGCGTGATAACAAACAGGCATTGCCTACACGCCCCCCTTCGACTTTTGCCGTGTACGGCACTTACAACCGCAGTAAATCCGTTAACGTCACCAATCATGGAATCAACTATCGCCCGACAACTCTTCCGCAATGTACGTAGCTTAAACTAGTAAAATTGTTGGTGTTGTAACCCCTTATTTCTAGATATGGCTGTATCACCTTCACGTTCTCTGCCACCGCTGTCACACCGACGGTCAGTTCATTCGGGCAGCAGCGATCTTTTACAGAATAAACTGCGTCAACTACTGGTTTGTGATAGTGCGGAGGAATTGAGTGTGGAGCAAATGGCGCCGCTTAGTCCACCTGCTGAATACGCACAACGTTGCCATAAAAGCCTTCCGGATCTTCACTGTCGCGGGGAGCCTAGTTCTAATAAAAGTAGTAATAAAAGTCTTTCGAATCGTGATAGTGGTGGTTCTAGTGGACACTATACGCAAAGGAGCGAACCTGCACCACCTCCACGACAGGTAAATAAGCTTCACCTTCACACTCTTAAGATTTATTAATAGTTTGAGGTTTTTCTAGGAGATTCGACGTGATTCAGGTTCGAGTACCCAACACAGCGGCGGCAGCTCGTATTACTGCTGCCAAGAGCCGGATTGTCGTGCCCGGCAAGTCTACCCACCACCGTCTACCTTCAAACGTCAGAAATGCCTTCGGTACAAGCGCGACCGGCCCATATTGCGCTCCAAATCGGATATAAGTGATCGTTATTGGCGACCACCAGAACCACCCACTAGTCACTTGGAACAATTCTTTGAACATTTGGGTCTAACTAGTGACAGTTATGAGGAAATGTTGAGCAACAGTCGATCGTCGGATAGTCCAATATTTTTTTCAGATGTGTCAACGGTGGACTCTAGTCGACCATTGGTTGATAATGTCGATTATTGTCCATCGACGTTTCGTACTAGTGAACCACCATCAATTGTTGAACGTAATGCCCGCATTATTAAATGGCTGTGCAATTGTCGAAAATCGCAATTAACGTCGTCGTGAGCATTAATCGGGTTATTCCTCTTTGGGATTGTCAGGGGAATAAATCGGTGTTTACTGTTAGTTAGGAACACGTAATATTTTTTGTCGATAATACATACCTACAGAGGAACTTTTATTATTATTTGTTTCAGTATTTATTTCTTGTAGTTCCTCAGAATTATGTGGTAACGAAAATTACAAATATACCTGATAATTCGAATAATCCTGGTTATAATAAAGTTTTTTGCAATATACAATGCGCAATATTCAAAAAAGGGTATCCTTAACAATAATTCGAGTAAAAATTATGTAATTAAAGTTCTATGTTTGTGATAAAAATTCAAACCAATTTGTTCATTTTTTTCGTTTCTTAGAATCCCAATAATTTTGGACAATAACTGACTTGGTTTGATATAAAACAATTGAAACTATGTACCTGTTTAATTAATTTCCTTGGAAAATATTTATGAAAATTATACTCGGGTTAAGGCGAGTTTTTGTTGTAAAATATTTAAAATTTGTTAAATGTTTTGTTGTAAATTCCTTTGCCAAAAACAAGCTTATTTGAGTGTGTACTTTCATGCGACAATAAATCAAATCGATTTACCTGGAGGGCAGCTGGAATGATTTTTTTGGACGAACCAAGTGAATTTTGTGAACGTTTCAATGTTTTCCAACACACAAGTGCTTGGAACTGATATTATTAATTTAAGGAAATTATTTGTGTGGTGCTGTTGATTTTCACAACTACTGGAAAATTTATCATTTTTTAAGGGAAATGATGTTCTAAAACAATAATTTTTTAACATATCTAACAAGATCCTAAGGTGCTTGTCTTAAAGTGTAACCCTGTGTAATATTATTGTTTAATTAAACCACGTTATTATAAATATAAACTTCCATATTTTAATGTAACGAACGCATTTTTATGATCTCTCACTACAGTCCAATTTTTATACATTTTTTTATTGTATTAGTACTCGTAATGTATTTAAAAAGCTTTGTTTTGTGTATTTTGCAGCTTGTCTGTTGAACTAAGTAAGTCTACACCTATTCCATTTTATTTGGTGTGGTAACATTGTACTTAACACAAGAAGAATATACTAACGTTTGAGTATTTAGTGATATAGTGGTCCAATAAACTACCAAGCGAGTCTGGATTATTAATTTCAGTCGCAGTATTTCAGGCTCACTTGTGTAGGAAAAATATATAATCTCGAAATGGTTTTGATTTTGTTTTATTGTAACTTTCATTGATATCGTGTACCACTTTTTTTTGTAAGATGGTTAAGTTAAAATCAAATGAAACTACTATTAATACTACAGTGTGTTGTGTAAATAAATTTATATTAGCTTTTAGATTATACTCATCATGTAATGGACTGCGTTAGTTATGATGCCAAGCATCGATTCTGTCTAGTCTGTACTTAAAAAATTCTTATTGTTTCTATGATAGAGCATAGCTGTTTCTTTATTCTTAAAAAATATATTATTCTGCATTATGACGAGTTTTATTTATTAAAAAATGTCGAGTCCATTTATTATAAACTGCTGGCCAATTGAAACGTACCAAACGAATTTTTAGGTTGAATTTAAAGTCAAATATTTTGAAAAATAGAAAAGATATCAACATGCGGTTTTCAGGATTTCAGAGATAATTTAATTGAGAAAACGATAGTGTTACCCGATTTTTTTACTTTGAAGTACATTACTATCTACAGGGTATGAAAGAAAGTCTTCTTTTTTCTTTATAACTACCGAGATTCCACAAAATTTTTTTTATATTTTTTTAATGTAGATTTTTTTAATCCTTACTAAATGGGAAAACAACCTGTTTCTCAAAATTTTGATATCCCTGTTATTTTGTAAAATACCGAATTTTTGCTGGAAATTTGATTTTTTCTTTTTTTTTTGTCGTTCGGCCGTATTGTGTTTTGTAAGAACCAATCTCTGTAGTTGATTATGATACCTTATGAATAGCTTTCTTATAAAATGTACACTTTTTGTACTTTCATTAATTTATTGGTAACCAGTGGCTTACCAAGAATCGGTACACGTTCGCTAATTCGTAAATTTTTTTAATTCATGTTTTGAGGCTATTTTCTTAATGGAATAAAATGGAATTTACTTAGTTTATGTTCACCATTGGTTTAAGTGACTTATATCCTCGAAACGGATTTTTCACTTTTTCAAAAATTTGCTCTTATTCGTGTATACCGGGTGGCTACGAAATCGTTTCACAACCCCCACCATTTTGTTACATTTGAAATTTGGCATGGTTTGATTGTTGAAAGGAATAATCATTTTGACGTTTAAAACGATCTGATGACACTTCCGGTTTCACCGGAAGGGCCACATACTAACTTTCAAAAATTTTTAAAACAACCCTGTATATTTTTTTCCGTAAGTATTAGATTCTACTTAAAATTACCTTTTTATCGACATATCACATGATGACATTTGCTTTCAAAATGGCAGCATAATTATTATTGCAAAAACCTGTTCAACAATATTAAATTTAATAAAAAATTCGGTATCTTATAAAATAAGAGGGATATGAAAATTTTGAGAAATTGGTTTTTTCCTCATTAACCAGGGACTAAAAAAATGGACATCAAAAAAATATAAAATTTTTTTTGTGGAATTCCGGTAGATATAAAATTTGAAAAAAAAAGATGACTTTCTTTCATACCCTGTAGATAGTAACGTACTTCAAAGTAAAAAAATCGGGTCACACTATTGTTTTCGCAATTAAATTATCTCTTGAATCCTGAAAACCTCATGTTGATATCTTTTATCCTTTTCAAAATATTTGACTTTAAATTCAACCTAAAAATTCGCTTGGTACGTTTCAATTGGCCAGCAGTTTAGTTGTATGTGTTTGAAAATTTATTTAAATTGTAGTTATCAATTGGTCACACGTGTCATTGTAAACAATTATAATAATTGTTTAATTTTGTGTTACTATATTTAGATTTTACAATTAATTGAGATATTATTAGCATAATCCTTCTAAACGTTCATTAATGGTAAAATAATTGTTTTTCTAGCGCATTTTCCAAAACGTACATTGTTAATTATAATTATTTTCACAAAACACAGATAACAATAAATTAAACTTTATTGTAAATAACTGGGCGTAAATTTAACGATGTCGCTCGATTTTACTTATTTGAATAATGGAAATTGAAAACGGTGGTGCTACTTGGCCTCAAGTTTTGGCAATTATCTTTGGTACTATAATAACTTTTATAAAATAACACACCTAATCGAAATTTTAATTTATAGCTAGCCTTACATCCTTCACGTACGCGTTATTATTTTCCTGGACATCACCCTCCATAGTAGCCATAATAAAGGACAAACAAACCTACGATATAAACGAAGAAGAAGCCTCATACTTCACTGTAATACCATCAATTACCATGGTAATATCCTGCTTGGTGCTACCTAAATTAAACCGAATTGGAAGAAAGTCTACTTTACTTCTACTCGCCATCCCGTATATGTTATCCTGGATCCTAATCGCCTTAGCCAAATCAGTTTACGTGTTCTACTTATCAAGATTTTTAACTGGAATAGCTGATGCTGTTTTATTCACCACACTTCCAGCTTACATCGGGGAAATTTCCACCCCGAAAGTGCGAGGTACCTGGGGGAACGCCTTCACTTTCTCGCTGTATCTAGGACAACTCTTCATGAACATCCTTGGAAGTTACTTAAGCATCCCAGCAACAGCTTGGGTTTGTTTAATATTCTCTTTCATATTCATCGTGACTTTTGCTTTTATGCCTGAATCGCCGTATTTCTACTTGATGCAAGGACAAGACGAAGATGCAAGGAAATCATTGCAATTTCTGCGACGTAAGGTGAATGTAAATGAAGAACTTGCAGGTTTAAAAGCGGATGTTGTAAGGCAGATGTCGGAGTTTGGTGCTTGGAGGGATTTGTGGGTGATTGTAAGTAATAGAAGAGCGGTTTTTGCGGGGGTGTTTTTGAGGATTTCTCAGCAACTTGGAGGTTTAACTGTTTTTATAGTGTACAATCAGTTTGTGTTTGAGAAGGCTGGAGGGAGTGTTTCCCCTCAAGTTTCCTCCATTATTTACTCTGGAATACTCTGTGTATTAAACATGTGTTCTTGTTTTACTGTGGATAAAATCGGAAGGAAGAAATCTTACTTATACTCGCTCATATTATCCGGAATAATACTACTAGTAGAAGGTTGTAATTTCTACATAAACAACTCTGTAAATATTAAATATTTAAACTGGATGCCTTTAGCTGGAATGATAATTTATTGTATATTTTCCTCATTTGGATTGGGGGTGGTTCCAACTCTTATGATGGGCGAACTATTCTCTGCTAGCATAAAAATCAAAGCGTTGTGTTTTATAAACATAATTTACGGTATTTTGCTTAGTGTTTGCAGCAAATTATTCCAAGTGTTAGAGTCGAATGTTGGACTTTATTGTCCATTCTTTTTTTACGGAATTTGTTGCTTTATTTCCGCGATTTTGTCGGGGTATTTCGTGCCTGAAACTATGGGCAAAACTTTGGAGGAGATCCAACAGAGTTTTAGATACTTAGGGACAAAAAAGGAAGTGAAGAAGGATGTTCCTGGTTTGGTTTAGAATTTTTTTACTGTGTTTAATATCTATATATTTTATTTAGCTATAAGTCTGTGAATTTTAAAATTTATATCTTACAATAAAGAAAAAAAATTCTCTCAGAAAATTTATCATTTTTCTTACATCATTAAAGTTATCCCAAAAAAATATTTTTATTAATCTTAGATATCTGTGTGCAACATGTGACTTTCTTATACGATAGTACCTACTATACAATTATATTTCCTAAATAGTACAGTCAATAGGGAAAAATCTGTGCATTTTTGGAGAGGATTCGAAATTCAAATTGCATATTCGAGACTAAGTTAAAACTCGATTTGCGGGACTGAAAAGTCGGTGGTTCGTCCGTCATGGCGAAAATGGTCAAAATGGGGCCTTCAAAATGTTTATAAGAAAGTAAAAATATTTACACCAAAAGTTCATATTATTAAATACATATTTGCCCAAAATTTTAACCATTCACGTGACGTATTTAATTTTCTATTGTAAATTTAGCTTCCGTAATCACTGGACAATAACTAGGGATTTTAAAATAAATCCACTAAACGTGCACAAAAATACGTTAATTATCAATATTGATATACGTGAATTGATAAATAAACACTTTATTAATTAAATATAAATCCGCCCATTGTACAAATCAACTTTTTTGTCAAAACATTTAATTAGCAAACAGATTTATTATCCTTTTGTGCGTAAACTTATACTGTTTCAAAACCCTGATTTAATTATTGTTTATTTACGTAATAACCCGACCTAAATTTAGAAGTCTTCTTATTATAAAACTACAAACCAAACGCGCAATTTCGACTATAGAAAAACAGCTGACCAGTAGACAAAAATGTTAGAAACAGCAGGAAATCCCAACGAAGACAAGAATTGGCCTCAAATTTTGGCCATCCTCATAGGTACTTTTATTCCTAGATAGCTAACCTCAACTAATATAAATTAATTTGCCAAATTAATTAATTAATTAATTTACTGAAATTTTTTCTAGCCTCCCTGACGCCCTTCACTTACGGCCTACTCTTCTCCTGGTCTTCACCCTCAATCGTAGCCATCACCAAAGACCAAAACTACAACATAACCGAGGAAGAAGCCTCGTATTTCACTGTGATTCCTCCGATTGTCCTCGTGGTAACAAGTTTGGTTATTTCAGGAATTAACAACTGTTTAGGAAGAAAATCCACGCTACTTTTAGTCGCTGTTCCGTATATTATCTCCTGGATCCTCATCGCCTTAGCCAAGTCAGTCTACACCTTCTACTTATCAAGATTTTTAACTGGAATAGCCGACGCTTGTTTATACGTCACTCTTCCGGCGTACATCGGGGAAATCGCCACGCCTCAAGTACGAGGAAGCTGGGGAAATGCTTATACTTTTTCAGTTTATCTCGCACAGTTCTTCATCAATGTCTTAGGAAGTTATTTAAGTGTACCACTAACAGCTTGGGTTTGCTTAGTGTTTCCTATAATCTTCATTATTCTATTCTCTTATATGCCTGAGTCGCCGTATTTTTACGTAATGAAGGGCAAGGACGAAGCTGCAAGGAAATCATTGCAATTCCTCCGAGGTAAGGTGAATGTAAATGAAGAACTTGCAGGAATAAAAGCGGATGTTGCGAGGCAGATGTCCGAATCTGGTACTTGGAGGGATTTATGGGTGGTTCCAAGTAATCAAAGGGCGATTTGTGCCGGATTATTTCTAAGGGCGTCTCAGCAACTTGGTGGTATTTCAGTGTTTATAGTCTACAACCAGTTTATTTTTGAGAAAGCTGGAGGGAGCTTTTCCCCGCGTTTATCCTCAATAATATTCGCTGGATTCCTCACCATCTTAAATCTCTGCGCTAGTTTCACAGTGGACAAAATCGGAAGGCAAAAATCCTACTTGTACTCGTTAATATTTTCCGGAATTATGCTAACAACCGAAGCGGTTTACTTCTACATAGACCAGCACACAAACTTGGATATAACATATCTAAACTGGATGCCTCTAGCTGGAATGATAATGTATTGTATATTTTCTTCATTTGGATTGGGGGTGATTCCAACTCTTATGATGGGCGAATTATTTTCTGCTAGCATTAAAGGCAAAGCTTTGTGTTTAGTTAACATAATTTATGGCGTTTTCCTTGGAGTGACCACTAAATTATTTCAAGTACTACAGTCGAATGTTGGAATGTATAGTCCATTCGCTTTTTACGCGGCGTGTTGTTTTATTTCTGCGATTTTTTCCGTGTATTTGGTGCCGGAAACTAAAGGGAAAACTTTGGAGGAGATTCAACAAGGATTCAAGAAAAGCAAGGAATAATTTATTTATTGTGGAAGTTTTAATAAAACGAAACCTTTACGTTATACAAGTTTTATTTAATTACTATAATTTTTTATTTCACAAAATGTAATCACTTTAATCACTCTCACTCTTCTTAAACTCCTGTTGAATCTCCTCCAAAGTTTTCCCTTTAGTTTCCGGCACCAAGTACAACGCCAGCACCGCCGACCCAAAACAGCTAGCAGCAAACACAAAAAAAGGACAAAACAATCCAACACTAGCTTGAAGCACTTGAAATAATTTAGTCATAACGCTGATTAACAACGCATATATAACAATCATCAAACACAACCCCTTTCCTTTAACACTAGCCGAAAACAGCTCCCCTAACATAAGAGTGGGAACAATCCCCAAACCCAAAGAGTAGAAGACGCAGAACAATAACAAACCGGTTATGGGAATCCAGTTTAAAAACTGCACATCAATTGAGTCTTCAAATTGGTCTATGTAGAAATAAGCTCCTTCGACTAGGAGGACAATTCCGGAGAGGATTAAAGAGTACAAGTAGGATTTTTGCCTTCCGATTCTCTCTAAAGTAAAGCTAGCACATAGATTTAGTACGCAGCATATTCCCGTGAAAATAATCGCGGAGATTTGGGGCGAAACGTCTCCTCCAGCTTTGTCGAAAATTAACTGGATGTAAACTGAAAACGAGGAAATTCCTCCAAGTTGCTGAGACGCCCTTAAGAAAGCTCCAACATAAATCGCCTTGCGATTGCTTTGAATCATCACTAAATCCCTCCAAGTACCCGATTCGGACATCTGCCTCGCCACATCAGCTTTTAAATCCACTAGCTCCAGGTCTACATTTTGTTTCCTTCGCAGGAATTGAAGAGATTTCCTTGCAGCTTCGTCCTTGTTTTTCATTATAAGGAAATAAGGGGATTCAGGCATGAAGGAGAAGGAGATGATGAAGATGAACGGAAAAACAAGGCAAACCCAGCCGGTTTTGGAAACACTCAAATAACTTCCAATAATATTGATGAAAAACTGTCCAAAATAAATGGAGAAACTTGTGGCGTTTCCCCAAGCAGTTCGCACTTTTGGGGTAGTAATTTCCCCAATATACACCGGAACGGTTGTGTAAACCCAAGCATCACCTACGCCTGTTAAGAATCTTGACAGGTAAAACACATAGACTGACTTGGATAATGCGATTAGGATCCAGGAGAAAATATGTGGGATGGCGACGAGAAGTAAGGTGAATTTTCTTCCGAAACGGTCGTTTAAATTGAAGAAAAGCAAACTGGAGATGATCATAGCAACTGGGGGGATCACGGCGAAATATGAGGCTTGCTCTTCGTTGATGTTGTAGGTTTGCTGGTCTTTTATTATTGCTAGTAAGGAAGGGGATGACCAGGAAAATAGTAAACCACAAGTGAAGGAGGGCAGGCAAGCTGCGGAAAAATAGAACTGAGAGTGTGTTTGTATTTTTAAAAAACTAAAAAATAAAATTACCTAAAAATATTGCTAAGATTTGAGGCCAACTTTTCCCTTCATCATAAATTTCCCCAGCCATTTTCTTGTTTAAAATTAAATAAAACTACACTTTTTATTACAGTAAACTGACAAAGTTAACCGTTGAAATGAAACTATATCAAAATAATGTTTGAAATTTATCAAGGCGAACTCACTTTCAGTTTACATAAGAAATCAACTGAACTATTGTATGAAAAGTTAAAAACGTATCCAAGGGATTAAGTGTTTGTTGTTGGATTTATGTATAGATATATTTTATATATAATTTGCTACATAATTAAAAATATATCTTACTGTTTTTAGCTACATTAAAATATTATTACGTGAACTACTACTTATCACAGACTCAACCTTTGTTACTCCCATTCCGCTCCTTCTTCTTAAATCCCTGCTGGATCTCCTCCAAAGTCTTCCCCTTGGTCTCCGGCACATAATACAACGACAAAACCGCGGAAATAAAGCAACTAGCCGCGAAAAACAAAAACGGACAATAAAGTCCAACGTTTGACTGTAGCACTTGGAATAGTTTCGTTACCACTGATACCAAAATACCAAAAACTATGTTCATCAAACACAACGCTTTGCCTTTAATACTAGCTGAGAACAGCTCGCCTAGCATAAGAGTTGGGACGATGCCTAGTCCGAAGGAGTAAAATACGACGAAGACGATAAGGCCTGCTATGGGCATCCAGTTTAAGTACCCAATATCGATGTTGTCTTCGAACTGGTCGATGTAGAAATAAATACCTTCGATTAGGAGGATTATCCCGGAGAAGATTAGCGAGTATAAGTAGGATTTTTTCCTGCCGATTCGTTCCAACGTGAATCCAGCGCATAAATTCAAAGCACAAGTTACTCCCGAGAAAATAATCGCTGATATTCGAGGTGAAACATTCCCACCAGCTTTCTCAAAGATAAACTGGTTGTACACGGCGAAGGTGGAGATTCCTCCAAGTTGCTGCGACGCCCTCAGGAAAACCCCCGCGTAAATCGCCTTGCGATTGCTTTGAATCATCACTAAATCCCTCCAAGTACCCGATTCGGACATCTGCCTCGCCACATCGGCTTTTAAAGACACAAGCTCATCGTCTACGTTTCGTTTCCTTCGCAGGAATTGTAGTGATTTCTTTGCAGCTTCGTCCTTGCCTTTCATTATGAGGTAATAAGGGGATTCAGGCATAAAGGCGAAACCTACGAGGAAAACAAACGGAAAAACGAGGCAAACCCAGCCGGTTATCGACACACTTAAGTAGCTTCCGATTACGTTTATGAGAAATTGTCCGAAGTAGATGGAGAAGGTTAAGGCGTTGCCCCAGGTGCCTCGCACTTTTGGTGTAGCAATTTCTCCGATGTACGTAGGGACTGTTGCGAAAACACAAGCGTCAGCTATTCCAGTTAAAAATCTTGAGATGTAGAAGACGTAGACTGATTTGGCTAAGGCGATGAGGATCCAGGATAAAGTGTGTGGAATAGCGATTAGAAGCAAAGTGTATTTTCTTCCGATTCGGTCGTTTAATTCGGAGAAGCCCAGACTAGAAATGATCATGGCGATCGGTGGTATCACAGTGAAATACGAGGCTTCTTCTTCGTTTATATCGTAGGTTTCCTTGTCTTTTATTATGGATACTATAGAAGGTGATGACCAGGAGAATAACAGGCCGCAAGTAAAAGGAGCGAGGCAAGCTAGAAAAAAGTTTACGGTTTAATATCCTTATTCACTAAGAAATATATAAAATTTTATAGTAAGTACGTAAAAGTCTATATAAATAAATTGACCAGTGAAATTACCTAAAATTATTGCTAGGATTTGAGGCCAATTCTTCCCCTCATCCTTTTTTTCCGCTAAGTTAGTCTCCACCTTCATTTTTTCGTCTAATATTCGCACTTATACAAACATTTTACTAAACTGCATTGTTGTTACTGTTTTATTAACATTAATAATCATATTTAAGAAACATGTGCTGGAAATTTGTTAAGGCGCGTAGTTCGAGGACACTGTCGTAATACCGACTAAAAATTAAGCTACACTTTTATTATATTATCATACAGACTGTTTAATTCATTAAATTTTATGTAAATGTGATACGAAAAATAACGAATTGCGCAAGTTGGATTTAGATTGTTTAAAAACAAATTAAGTTAATAATGTTTTTAATATATGTTTGATTTGTACATGGGGGTTTATTTATTTTGGTTTGTAGAAAAGCCAAATAATTCCTACAATAAATAAAAATATTGCGTTCATATTTCGGGATTAAATGTCTAGTCATTGTATAGCCAAATCTAAATATAGTAAAATCACGAAGTGTTATTAAACCTGCACGTGACCGCTTAATGTTAAGCATACACAAATATTTTAATTGAACTTACAATAATAATCGCTAAATTTATTAAAAACCAACTAAACTCCACCATAATCTAATTCCAAATTAACCGCCCCTTTGTTCTATATCCAAAGTTTCTATCGATTCCTGCCAGAGCGGTTTACGAGGTCCTTCAAGATGGTCCATTCTGAAGACATCTTAACCCGCTTACATTTCATTAAACAATCGACGATGGTCCAGATAATGCAGCCACACAGAGTATTTCGTGCCAAACTAATTAAAGTCGCGCTTTTGGAGGGATGGGGTATCATTAACAAGTTTCAACAAGGGTGTTATGTATGTTTAACAGAGTTCTTGGATTATCTGGTTGAATTTCGTGTGAAGTTGTTGTTGGTTATGTAATTTGTATGGTGGGGTGATAAATGAAAAAGTTACCTACTAAAAAATATCAAATTCTTGTTTATTAAGAATTATTTTGATTTGGAGGAAGTAAACAAAAATTGTAATTTGTGTCTAGAGATCAGTATTAACTTTGAATAAAGGCCTAGTACAGATATGTCATCAAATTCCAGAAGTGGCGGTTATATGTATATTAACACCGTCGCAGCCACCAAAAATTAAATTAATTAAAAACCTGAATTCCAGAAAACATTTTTTTCAAAAAGCTATAACTTTTGAAATAGACTAGGTATTGGTGAACTGTTTTCATATTTATTATCACCTCTCAAGTGTCTTTTATAATTATTATTAATATACCAAATTTAAAGCATTTTAGATTTTTATCATAAAATAGTTCCTACCCAAAGTATACCCAAAAATCGCGTTTTTTTATTTCTCCTGTCAGTCTCAAGAACAATTAAAATTAACACTATATTGATTCAGATAGATTTCGATGCGTTCTATTGAAATTTCCAAACATCATTGCGATATCTGTACGCGTTTTCAAGATATGACGTTTTGAATCGAAAAAAAAGTTGGAAATTGACATTTTTTTCAAAGTGCTATAACTTTTGAACTAAACTAGGTATTGGTGAACTGTTTTCACATTTATTATCACCTCTCAATTGTCTTTCATAATTATTATTAATATACCAAATTTAAAGCATTTTGGATTTTTATCATAAAATAGTTCCTACCCAAAGTACCCCCAAAAATCGCGTTTTTTTATTTCTCCTGTCAATCTCAAGGTCAATTAAAATTAAAACTGTACTGATTCAGATATATTCCGATGCGTTCTACCCAAATTTCTAAACTTTATTGCGATATCTCTACGCGTTTTTAAGATATGACGTTTTGATTCGAAAAAAAGTTGAAAATTGACATTTTTTCAAAGTGCTATAACTTTTGAACTAGACTAGGTATTGGTGAACTGTTTTCAGATTTATTATCACCTCTCAACTGTGTTTCATAATTATTATTAATATACCAAATTAAAAGCATTTTGGATTTTTATCATAAAATAGTTCCTACCCAAAGTACCTCCGAAAATCGCGTTTTTTTATTTCTCCTGTCAATCTCAAGTGCAATTAAAATTAAAACTATACTGATTCAGATAGATTTCGATGCGTTCTATCCAAATTTCCAGACATCATTGCGATATCTGTACGCGTTTTCAAGATATGACGTTTTGAATCGAAAAAAAAGTTGGAAATTGACATTTTTTTCAAAGTGCTATAACTTTTGAACTAGACTAAGTATTGGTGAACTGTTTTCACATTTATTATCACCTGTCAACTGTCTTTCATAATTAATATTAATATACAAAATTTAAAGCATTTTGGATTTTTATCATAAAATAGTTCCTACCCAAAGTACCCCCAAAAATCGCGTTTTTTTATTTCTCCTGTCAATCTCAATTGCAATTAAAATTAAAACTGTACTGATTCGGATAGATTTCGATGCGTTCTATTGAAATTTCCAAACATCATTGCGATATCTGTACGCGTTTTCAAGATATGACGTTTTGAATCGAAAAAAAAGTTGGAAATTGACATTTTTTTTAAAGTGCTATAACTTTTGAACTAGACTAGGTATTGGTGAACTGTTTTCACATTTATTATCACCTCTCAACTGTCTTTCATAATTATTATTAATACACCAAATTTAAAGCATTTTGGATTTTTATCATAAAATAGTTCCTACCCAAAGAACCCCCAAAAATCGGGTTTTTTTATTTCTCCTGTCAATCTCAAGTGCAATTAAAACTGTACTGATTCAGATAGATTTCGATGCGTTCTATCCAAAATTCCAAACTACATTGCGATATCTCTACGCGTTTTTAAGATATGACGTTTTGAATCGAAAAAAAAGTTGGAAATTGACATTTTTTCAAAGTGCCATAACTTTTGAAATAGACTAGGTATTGGTGAACTATTTTCACCTTTATTATCACCTCTCAACTGTCTTTCATAATTATTATTAATATACCAAATTTATAGCATTTTGGATTTTTATCATAAATTAGCCTCAAAAATCGCTGATTTTTCCAAACTTGTATTTCTTAGAAGAGAAATTAGAGTAGTGAGTGACGTACTTAGTGGGTTATTCACCAGTATAATACAATAAGCAAAAACATACAAAATTTACGAAGAAATTATTCAAAAATGTGTGTAGGGAGCCAAATAATTATGTAGAGGCCTCAAAATATTTTAACAGAAAAAAGTAAAAAAGTTCCGACCTTGTATGTTGTCTTTTACGATGAGGACGTCATTTAATCATCATGGGACCTACCTGCAATAAGAATAAAATAATTAGATTTAAAATTACAAAATTATCTTAAATTTTCTAATGTTAGTAGCTAAAAATGGAAATATTTTCGTACAGTTTGTCTTGAAGCCCCTTTGCTTTGTTCCTGTCTGATAATCCAATTATTACACAACACATCAAGCACTTCAACAAAGAAAAAAGTCAGTCCTTAAATAATTATAAGTATATGCAAGTTACTATTATTAACACTACAAAAAAAATGGAATAACACGTGCTTTAACAAATTATTAATTATTAATTAAACGCAAGTAACGAACGACATTTTAGCACACGTTTGTACCATTTCACATTCGGAACAAAACTAAAAACTGACACCAAATAAAAATATATAAAGAAAATAGAAAATAAATTCCAGAAAAATTAGTCATCCCTTTTGCCCAACATAATATAAGTTAAAAGCGTTCGCATTCCTCACACTATTTGGTTTAAATATTTTCAAGTGTTCAATTTTCATTAAATAATAATGTTTAAAACTTACAACAAATTCACAGAAATATAGTGAAGATTTTTGCGATATTGATTACAAAATTCTTTGTTGTACCACATCATAAAAATAGATATGCTATATTGCTTTTAATAATTATTATTGAAAAGACAGCACAAAATTAAGTCTCATTATTTCTACGCCTCGTGTGGAAGCCAAAATTGCAGTCAATATTTACAACGGTGTAAATTTGTACACACTTTTATATAAAAGATAACACTTAATTGTTGAACATTCGAGATTTTTGCCCCTTTAAAACTTTAATGCAGTGGTTTATGGATATTTGGAGTACGATTTATCCTTTACCGTCATTTACATGTTGTTTGAATATTCATGAGTGTGTACATGTAGTAGGGGACACTAAGGATAACCCAGGATATCGAAAGTGCCACACTCCGAGAAGTCAATATTTTATCACCATCCTTATGACTTCTTACTTTGGCTACTGTACATCGTAAACTGAATAAATTCAACATAATATTTTATGTGGTTTGGTTTTTTACTGATTTATTACATGGATTTCTGCACTTTTACATGAATTCAGTGGCATATTTTCCTATTCCTCGAGTTTATATTACTGCAAAAGTTGTCTTCATAAATATACCTCGTAAAAAATTACGATTAAAGGTTTAGCTTTCGTAAGTAATGAAATTCATGCGCATCAATTGTCATTGACAGCAAACGCAAAAAAAATCGTATGAAAGGTGTGGTTGGTGGTGTTGTTATGCTGAATTTCGGTTGCTTTATTGTATGATGGAGTTTTATTAAATTTCTTGTTGAGGAACGATATGAATTCTACTCCTGTGAGTTATATTAAAAACCAGATTGTAATATTAACAAAATTTAATGTAGAAAATCCAAAGTGCGGTAAAGAGTTGCGTTCACTCTGTTATAATATACTAGAGGAAAATTTAATTTTGAAGAAGATGGTAAACTCATTATTCATACAACCGAAGTCAATAATGCACACTTGGAATTCCAAATCAAATTAATGTAAAACATCAAAATTAGTTTAGTAAAACTATGAGAGTATGAGCAACAACTTTAGTATTATCGGAGCTGTACGAGTAGAAATTCAATCAAAAAATAATCAGGGAAAGAGCTCAAATAAGAAATGTAGTAAATCAGAAGTATCGGACCATGAATACTCAATTAGACCCCATATTTCAGTCGCGACTCCTTACAAATATCTCCAGCAGTAAATTTGAATTATCTTATACTAAACTCCGCCTAAATACGTATCAATTTAAGCAAATGTTCTACACTTTGGCTGATAGTTTCTGTTTCGTCTGATATTGATAATAAATTGGACAATAAATAGCGCGATTGCAAGGTGTAAAGGAACTGCGTAATCTCGAAAAGAATAAATAACAGTTTACTCGGCTATATATACCTACAGCAATAAATATCCTCAACTTAATTGGAAAAAGCATAAGAATAAGAAATTGTGCGTTATTATTAAAACACCATTTGATTCAGTTGAACGGTGACGTTTTGTTTATTTTGTGCGAATGAAGATAGTCAATAGGAGAACGAGGGTGGCGCACTACCCCAAAATACATTGCTTCCGCCAAAAACGACAAATACAAAGTTTATATATGTATATGCTTTAGCTTTGTCTACAAAACCAAAATTTATCGGGCTCTAAATCCCTGAAAATTTTCAGTTAAATACGTTTCAGTTATAATTTTCTCTTTGTGTTGCACCGGTGCTTTTGACGTTCTATTTTATTTATAGATCCTTGGTGTTGTGGTTTGTATTTTGGTTTGATTTATAACTGAGTAAATCGTTTTTCACTTTCTGTCCTTAAATGTGTAGCCATGAGGGTGTTGCAGGCTGTTTTAAATATTTACTTCTGTACCTAGAAAACGGGCCACATTTTAATAATTAATCAATAGTTTCATGTATTTTGACTGGATGTAGAATAGTTACTAGTGCTCCAAATTACATGAAATCTTTTGCCACGCATAGATTGAACCTTCTACTTTAATTTCATGTTTTATTTAAAGCACTTTTAGTTCTTTTTAATTTTTTATCGACTAATCAAAATGATGGATCTTTTTATAGGTGATTTCCCATTTTTTGTTTCAGCCTCTGAAAAATGTACTAAACCTCACAAATGGATAAGAAATTTTCATAAATTGAATCTTTTACTTTAATTTGATGTCCCGTTTAATGTACTTTAAGTTATTTTCTATTTTTTCGGCTGCTTTGGGGTGATTTACCATTTTTCCAAAATTCTTGTTTACGCTTCTGAAAAATGTACAAGACACTCACATATGGATACGAAATTTTTATAGATTGAAGCTCCTACTTTAATTTGATGCCTCATTTCATGTACTTGTAGTTATTTTTAATTTTTTTCGCCTGCTCAAAACGCTAAAACTTTTTTGGCTATTTCACATTTTTTCAAAGATTTTCTTTAGGCCTCTGAAAAATGTACTAGACTTCACATATGGATATTAAATTTTTATAGATTGAAGCTTCTTCTTTAATTTGATGCCTCATTTCATGTACTTAAATTTTTTTTCGCCTGCTCAAAATGCTAGAACTTTTTTGGCTATATCACATTTTTTCAAAGATTTTCTTTAAACCTCTGAAAAATGTACTAGACTTCACATATGGTACGAAATTTTTATAGATTGAAGCTTCTAATTTAATTTGATGCCTCATTTCATGTACTTTTAGTTATTTTTAATTTTTTTCGACTGCTCAAAATGCTGGAACTTTTTTGGCTATATCACATTTTTTCAAAGTTTTTCTTTAGGCCTCTGAAAAATGTACTAGACTTCACATATGGATAAGAAATTTTCATAGATTGAAGTTTCTACTTTAATTTGATGCCTCATTTCATGTACTTTTAGTTATTTTTTATTTTTTTTGCCTGCTCAAAATGCTAGAACTTTTTTGGCTATATCACATTTTTTCAAAGATTTTCTTTAGGCCTCTGAAAAATGTACTAGACTTCACATATAGTACGGAATTTTCATAGATTGAAGCTTCTACTTTAATTTGATGCCTCATTTCATGTACTTTTAGTTATTTTTAATTTTTTTCGACTGCTCAAAATGCTGGAACTTTTTTGGCTATATCACATTTTTTCAAAGTTTTTCTTTAGGCCTCTGAAAAATGTACTAGACTTCACATATGGATAAGAAATTTTCATAGATTGAAGTTTCTACTTTAATTTGATGCCTCATTTCATGTACTTTTAGTTATTTTTTATTTTTTTTGCCTGCTCAAAATGCTAGAACTTTTTTGGCTATATCACATTTTTTCAAAGATTTTCTTTAGGCCTCTGAAAAATGTACTAGACTTCACATATAGTACAGAATTTTCATAGATTGAAGCTTCTACTTTAATTTGATGCCTCGTTTCATGTACTTTTAGTTATTTTAAATTTTTTTCGCCTGCTCAAAATGCTAGAACTTTTTTGGCTATATCACATTTTTTCAAAGATTTTCTTTAGGGCTCTGAAAAATGTACTGGACTTCACATATGGATATTAAATTTTTATAGATTGAAGCTTCTACTTTAATTTGATGCCTCATTTCATGTACTTAAAAGTTATATTTTATTTTTTTTCGCCTGCTCAAAATGCTAGAACTTTTTTGGCTATATCACATTTTTTCTAAGATTTACTTTAGGCCTCTGAAAAATGTACTAGACTTCACATATTAATCGAAATTTTTATAGATTGAAGCTTCTACTTTAATTTGATACATCATTTCATGTATTTTTAGTAATTTTTAATTTATTTCCGACTGCTCAAAATGATGAACCTTTCTTGGTGATTTTCTATATTTTCAAAGTTTTAGTTTATCCCTCTGAAAAATGTACTAAACCTTCAAAAAATTACCTGAAACCTCACGTAGTTAGAAGAAATTTTCCGCTGATTTCAAATCTTTACCCACCTTCCACGTAAGACACTCAGATTTTCCACAATTTTCCCTTTTCCAGGCACGCCTTTTCCAACAACTCAAAAATTTTATTTCACAATTATTTTTAAGCGAAAATGCTTAATATAATATTCCATATACATAATTTTAAAATATATTCCGGCAATGTGAAGTGGAACAGCAGTGTGTATGTCTCTGATGAATCGGGGCCGGGGTTGGCGGCGGTAGCAGCTTTGATGTAGAGCGTCCTCGCGAGGCGTGTCCCGCATTAAGTGCGGATCCGTGTTGCCCCCAGCGCGGATGTTGTCAACTATATCTCCCAGTTATTCAATTTACTCATAACGCTTATTATCCTGGATACATCTTGCTTATCTACAGCTTATCCTTCCACTACCACCAATATAATATAACTGTCGGAAATGGGTTTATTACCATCAAACAACAAAGTTTATGTCTTGTACACAGAAAAAAGCACAAATCAAGAAAAAATAATATATTAAAAATTCAGAACATATTTTTGAATTGCAGAATAATAGATTTCCTTCTTAAAAAAATAATTTTCTTGCTCTAAAAATTTATTTGCTAATAATAATACATTCATTGCTTTCAGAGAAATAAATTTTATTTCATCAAAGAGTGGACTTTCTTGTGTATATAGTATTTCTACGAATTTAATCGGGAATTATTTATTCCATCAAGTTGTTAATAGCTATTTGATATTGTGTGTGTGGGTGCTTAAGAAAGGCTTTATATTATACGATAATTTTGGAAGTGCTCGCTTTTCCTTCGAAACTTGTAAAGAATCTAAAAAGGGGTTGTGTATAGTAGGCAGTGCCGGAAAACGAGGAGGTTGATGTGTTTCTCAATTAGTACAAGACCATAGTAGCGTACCTTAGAGCTCCAAGCACAGTCGTTTCCATGCAAATTTAATTATACTCTTTTACATCGGGATGGTGCGGAGAGAGAGACAGGTAAATTGTGGGCGGTTCTTTTGATTTCCTTAAATTTATCACTGACACACTATTTATTACTTCATCTCGGAATAATTTACTAGCTTCATTCTTAAACGAAAACCATAAAACTTATTGTAATATTAATAAAAATTGGAAATCAATAAGACTGGACAGCCATTTCATGTAAGGTAATTTTCAGGTTTTCACTCGTTTCTCCAACATACTTAGTAGAGGTTCATTGTCCATTTGCACGTGCTTCCTAAAGTGCAGATGCCCACTCTAACTCACTCCAGCGTGTAGAATATTGAAAAGATCCATTTGGTCACTAACTTGGACTATGTTATTTGAATTGCTTGGAAATGGGCTTTGTGTTGGGTGCACGTACGTCGAATTTTGTTGCGAAGTTTATGTTTGCATATTGTGTATAGTTCATGAAATATTAACGCGATAAAAGCTTTCTAAGAAATGGGGATTCGCGGTGACATTATTATTATTTGGACGAAAATAGAGGTGACAATTTTATGATTTTTAGTTTGAGCTAGTTCAAGGATGGGGTAGTTTGAAATATTTAACAGTTCAAGGTGGGGAGTTTGAGATTTAACAGGATTTTTAAGGTTTTAAAATTTTAAAAAATTGGCGGATGCGCCGGTGTTGAAAGTCAATAGGGAGTTCAAAATCTGTGGATTTTTGGAGAGGACTCGAAATTCAAACTGCATACTGTGGGGTATATCGAGACTAAGTTAAAACTCGATTTGCGGGGCTGAAAAGTCGGTGGTTCGTCCGCCATCTTGGAAAAAGGGGGTGAAATGGTTTTTCCCCTATATTCCGAATTCTATTAACTGTATGCCAAAATTATAAGAATAACTTTTGGTTGGAAAAAAAAAAGATACACACTTTTTGTATATAACTTTTTTTCGGCACATGCGTATTTAAAAAGTTATTAACAAATACGTTGCAAAAATTAGTGGTAGTTTTTCTTTGACGGCCGATATTTCGCGTACGGTTGATTTCACGGAAAATATACATCAGTTACTTTTTGTAGAGCAGTTTTCGATGAAGAAGTTAGTGCATGATATTTAACCATTTGTATAATTGACAGCGCTCCAAACGCAGGTATGTCCAGATTATTAATGATAAATGCGTATATACAGGGTGTTCCATACCGTTATGTTCAAATTTTGGGAGTATGTATAAAATAGGCTTAATTCTAGCACCAAAAAATGCAAAAGTAGTAGGTCGATCTTCATTTGTTTTAAAGTTACAGGCTTTTGAAATTATTAACAACAAGTTTTCTTTTTTCAGTTATATCTACGAACCCGTTCTTTTTACCGGAAAATTTGTTGTGAGCAATTTTGTAGCAAAAGAAAATCTGCACATTTTTTGTTTAAACAGTTTTTTTCTGCAATCAATTGTTTAAACAATAATGACGCGGGATGTGAATAATGCGGGGCGGGGTGAGTATGTATTGGTTTAGACAAAAAATGTGTGGATTTTTTTTGCTACAAAATTGCTCTTAACCACTTTTCCGATGAAAACAACGGTTTAGAAGATATCACTGAGAAAAGAAAACTTGTTAATAATTTCAAAGGCTTGTAACTTCTAAACAAATGAAGATTGACCACTTTCGAATTTTTTAGTGTTATAATTAAGTCTATTTTATACTCCCAAAATTTTAACATACGGAACACCCTGTATTATGGTAGATGTATTCCATTTATTTGTCACTTTTTCTGTATTCTACATATTCAGAAACTCATAAACAAATATTGCCGACGAAAGTGGCTATTTTTCTATATCGAAGTCAATACTGTAAGTGATAGAACAATATCTGCTGCTTTAGAGACGATTATTTTCGTTTCTTCAGCGGGATCTTTTTTTTGTCTTCGTAAAACTGCTGCTTTTAAAACATCATAACCAGTGTTACGAAAGCAAATAATCGCTTCCCGTTTTTGCTGGTCGATAATAAGAATGACATTCCCGTATTTTCTATGCAACTGGCCATTAATGGTCCTGTTATCAGAAACAAGAGTACTTTTGATTTGCTTCACTAAGTCCGAAAATTTTAATTAACACGCTTAAGAATTTTCTGCAAGGTATATGTAGATAAACCCCAGGGCTGTTTCTATTTGTTCTTTTTTCTTCGCGGAAAACTGTTTTTCTGAGCCATGTTTTTGAGAATATAAATGTATAATATAATATAATAGGTATAAATGACGATGAGGACGACGGCGGTTATCTGCAGCTGTATTCCTAAAATCAGAGTAATATTTGCGAGAGGCTTCGTATAGATACCTGCGTTTGGAGCGCTATCAGATCCAAACCAATTATACAAATGGTTACTACTATACACCTACTTCTTCGTCGAAAACTGCTCTACAAAAAGTAACTGATGTGTATTTTCCGTGAAATCAACTGTACGCGAAACATCAGCCGTCAAAGAAGAAGTACCCCTAATTTTTGCAACGTATTTGTTTATAACTTTTTAAATACGCATGGCCCGGAAAAAAGTTATATATATATATATATATAAAAAGTGTGTATTTTTCTTCTTCCAACCATAAGTTATTCTTATAGTTTTTGCATAAAGTTAATAGATTTCGGAATATAAGGGAAAAACCATTTCACCTCCTTTTTCCAAGATGACGGACGAACCACCGACTTTTCAGTCCCACAAATCGAGTTTTAATTTAGTCTCGATATACCCCACAATATGCAATTTGAATTTCGAGTCCTGGTATAACCTAACAATTTTTATAGTCTTTAAATAATAGAAATTCTGAAAGTTTGACATTTTAATTGATTCCTGTCCTAATGTTGAATTTTAAGGACTAATATCGTACAAACAACTTTCATGTCTTATATCTAGAAAAATTTTAAAGTCTGGAGGTGTGCACTGTTAAGATTTAACAATACTTTTAAGAATTATTAAAGAATTTAGCGAATATTAAATTTTGGCGGATGCGCCGGTGTCAAAAATTTTCATCAGGTTAGAAAATTAGTTACAAAAACACACAAATTAAAATCAATAATGATTTATTTGATAAATTAATAACTCACTAGTTAATTTATAAAAACAATAACAAAAATAATAATCAATTAAAAATCACATCAGTGCAAATATTAAACAAATAAAATTTTTTAATTGAAAATTACATAATAATAAAACTAAAAAAACCGACTAGCATAAATACACAAACACTGATATTTTAAAAACATAATAAACCTAAACAAATATTGCTCTGTTTTAGCAGCATAGTGTTGGTTTGCTTTAACCGAAAAAACCAAACAAATTATGTGACCCTGTTTACTTTTTTAACTTTAATTCAACTATAATAATACGTTACAAAAGTTTTAACTAGTTATTATAATTCTATTGTAAAATTTGAAGCTAAATTGTCCTATTATGATAAATATTAACTAGTGACGGCGGTAATGTTTAATTAACAAAAAATTGGCACGTGTTTGACAATAAATTTAAGTGAAATATTAAACTACTGTGAGTGGAAATTTGATTGAACAATGATGACAACCTTTTAAATTGTACAAAGCGAACCGTCACTAATATAAAAACAGTACAGTACTATCGATCGATTCTTGCTATTATTAGATTAGTGGAAAAATCTACAAGTTTCTTTAATTATTCAGTCTGTTGAAATTTTATTATTATTATAATAGAGCTCAGTGTTTGGAAAGTTGTGTGTGTAATAAATAAATAATCGACTTTATCCAGTTAAATCTAAGAGCATCAAGTCAATTACACCTGGAGACTTTCTTAGATCACCGGAAATAAAGCCACGACATAAATAAAATAAAATATGTACAAGTACAAGAAATAATAAATATAAATTGTAACGCAATTATAATACAAATATCATACAAAGTTGTTAAATACAAAAGTTAAATCTAGAGCTTTGGTTGGCCGAAATAGTCCCAAAAATATACAATAGTGTATTATGTACAGTTTTCCTACAAACATATTGTGTGTTGTGTGCGAGTTAAGACCAAAAAAACCTTTTTACATGTAAACATAATGAAAAACGTATTGCTTTGTTTATTATATTATTTAAATTTAATCACACGTTTGTGTTTGAATTAAACCGTATAATGGAATGTTTTTAGTTTTACAAAATTTTGTGAAAAATTTCCACAAAATTAAAACTAGATTAAAACTATTGCAGTTGAATATAAGCCAAGTTGGTGTATAATGCTAAGTTGTATTGTGCAAGTTTATCGGATAGCGAACAAAGCGAAATGAAGTCATTATAATTTGTGTGCATATATTATTAATGCAACGGGGCTGGGTTAATTTGAAAAATTAATTAGGAAATTGCGTTATCAACTTGAGTGGATTTGTCATCGAATTTATTTAGGTAGAAACAAATTTAAAAGAATGTTAATAATAAAAACTGTGCGTTATTTTTCAATCTGTCACAATTTCCGAATATTTACTAAAATATATTGTAGCATATTTTTCTAAATATTTAAGAAATCTCTAGGCACTTAGTATTGCATCGTTCTTTAAAATTATTTTAAACTAGAAAATTCTGATGTTTCAATTATCTAAAGGTCGATATGCAAATTTCTTTTATTAATCAAGCACCAGTCAGCTGCGGTAAAAACTTTCCCCTCATGGGATCCCAACTTTTTCGCTATCCGATAAAAACGTCGCTCACAACCATCACGCTTTTTTGCTTTTTGGTACAAATTATCTATTAATACTAAGTACATTTCGGTGTACTTGGCGCCAGAGAAAAAACTATTATATCACACTTTAAATTATGATAATCCAGTGAATAAAAAATGATTGCACTTTCGTCTTTCTTATTAATTCGTTCACTTCTTCACCTTAATTAAAACGTTCCTACGTCAGAGCCAAATCAGCACTTAGTTGTGATAACCTCCTGGGGTCCCTCCTGCCTCTATTCGATCCCCTAGTCCCACTAGTATGATTACTATACCCCGAATCGGACCCAAACGCCGAGTCCTGCGAGTAGGGCTTCGGCACCGGCCTAAAAGTCGCCAAATGCCCCGCTAAAACCGGCATAGTCTCATAAGGTCCAGGAGTTTGCGACAAACACTGAATCCGCTGTGCGATACTAGGAATCTGCCGCCGATGCGGCGGCTCAACACTCCCAACGCGAGGATACAATTGTAACAACGCGTCTAGGAGCATCCCCTCGTGGAACTCTTGCCGTCGGCGGTCGAGGCTGCGATGTCGCTTGTTGCCGGGGACTGGAGGAAGTGGTTCGTGTGGACGTCTAAATCTTGGTATGTCGCCTCGGCGAGGTGGTGGTTCGGGGCGGTAGGCTGGTGGTGGCATGTCCAGACGGCGACGGTCCATTTCACCGCCTAGACTTAGCTCGTCCTCGGCGAATTCGTCTTCGCTGTGTGGGGCTGGGGCGAGTTCGCTGTCGGCGTCGCTTAGTTCTTCGTAGACGGGGTTGTAGAGCTCTTGGGAGCAGTAGGGGTCGGGACCGGGGGATGAACACAGGAATACTGGCGGGTGTTGCGAGATTGGATAGCCGCTTGGGTAGTGGATGTTGTTTTTTACGTCTATCATCTGAAACAGGGAAAAGAGACTATAAGTAAAGAGGTTAAGGGTTGTCCAACTGAAATTTACATTGAGATAAGCTGCAATGGACAAGACTTTAAATCATCAAATAACATTTTCTGTCCTAACCCAAATAACATGAATCAACTATTTCCACCAGAACTGTGTTTAGTAAATTACAAACAATGCTTAACAAACACACCCACAATATTTCCTATAATAACAACGTCAATAATAACCATAAACAAAACTACAGAGCAAATAAAGCAAATTCCTTTGCAAACATCAACACCAAAACTCGCACGCTATTTATATAAACGTTGGGGTTAGTATAATAGACAAACTCCCCCCCCCCACTTTAACTTGCCCCTTTCCCCAAAACAACAAGTGATAAAACTTCTTCACAGGACATCTTATCCCAGATAAACTTCCTGCATTTCATGATGCACCGCAGGCGGTTTAGTTACTTGCGTTTCAAACAACCACCACCAGCCAAAGTTATTAAGTAGGATTTGTGTGCAGCGTTCTAATTTACACTATTTTGTTGGATATTCAAGCGCTGTAGTAAGTAAGTTATTACTTTTGTGCTGGTGAATAAAGATTTCGTCCATTTTGTAATACAATAATTTATTTGAGCAAGCAGCATCATCAACAAAACAAAAAGCCAAAAAAATAAAAATTATACTTATTATCAGTACACCCCTAAAGCGCTGCATGATCGTAATATATATCCTCCTTATCATCATCAGGACATGAAATCAAATCCACTGGATCAGCGTAAGCTTCAACAACAAGGGGATGAAGCTATACACAAATACATCAACCAGAAAATCAATAAGTTGCGATAATATATTAAATAATAATGAATTTGATGGTAAAAATTTCAAATTAAGATGCTCGACGACTCGACGTTGTTTCCAACAGATAATTCATCAAAGAAACCAAGGATTTTGTTATATATATACACGATAGTTGAGTTTACGCATGGATTGAACAGCAAAGAGATTGTTTTGCTACAAATTTGCATTAAATACGCGTGTACGATTTAGGGGGATGGAAGTTTTATTTGCATGTGTGTTGGGTGCATGTGGGCGTTAACAATAGTGCACAGTAAATTTAACCTTAATGACAGAAAAAGATTTTTGTAATTGAACGTTAAATTCTCGTAATTTATCATCTGGGCTCTTCGTTTAATTTTTTTTTTATTTCATCTTTAAGGTCTAAAAAACATACAAAGGCAGCCTTTAAAGCAATAGAACTCCTTTTTTGTAACAGAACCTACATTTCCCTTTGTAAATATGCAAATTAACTTAAAATCTAATCAGTGGTTCTAAAACTATAATGCTAAAACTGTCACACTACGAAATCCGACACTATTTTCAAAGTTTCATTTTCAAAATACGACAAATACTCAAAAAGAGCCTTTAAAGCCTTTGGACTATTATTTTGTAATAAAACCAGCATTCGGCTTTGTAAAAATGTAAATTACTTTAAAATCTGACCAGCGGTTATAAAACTGTGACACCAAAACTGTTAATCCATGAAAATTGCTGCTTTTTTCAAAGTTTTCATTTGAACGTCTGAAAAATATACACAAACGGCCATTAGAGTCTTGGAACGAGTGTTTTCTAATAAAACCTACATTGAGTTTTGTGAAAATGTTAATTTCGTTAAAATCTGTCCAGTGGTTATAAAACTGTGGCACTAAAACAGTCACACTACGAAATCCGACACTATTTCAAAGTTTCATTTTGAAAATACAACAGACACTCAAAAAGAGCCTTTAGAGCCTTTGGACTATTATTTCGTAATAAATCCAGCATTCGGCTTTGTAAAAATGTAAATTACTTTAAAATCTGACCAGCGGTTATAAAACTGTGAGACCAAAACTTTTAATCCATGATAATTGCTACTATTTTCAAAGTTTTAATTTGAACGTCTGAAAAATATTAAAATACGGTCATTAGAACCTTGGAACGAGTTTTTCTAATAAAACCAACATTTCGCTTTGTAAAAATGTAAATTTCCTTAAAATCTGTACAGTGGTTATAAAACTGTGGCACTAAAACTATTAATCCATGAAAATTGCTGCTATTTTCAAAGTTTTAATTTGAACGTCTGAAAAATATACAAAAAACGGCCATTAGAGTCTTGAAACGAGTGTTTTCTAATAAAACCTACATTGTGCTTTGTGAAAATGTTAATTTTGTTAAAATCTATCCAGTGGTTATAAAACTGTGGCACTAAAACAGTCACACTACGAAATCCGACACTATTTCAAAGTTTCATTTTGAAAACACAACAAACACTCAAAAAGAGCCTTTAGAGCCTTTGGACTATTATTTTGTAATAAAACCAGCATTCGGCTTTGTAAAAATGTAAATTACTTTAAAATCTGACCAGCGGTTATAAAACTGTGAGACCAAAACTGTTAATCCATGAAAATTGCTGCTTTTTTTCAAAGTTTTCATTTGAACGTCTCAAAATTTTCAAAAACGGCCATTAGAGTCTGAAACGAGTTTTTTCTAATAAAACCAACCATTTCGCTTTGTAAAAATGTAAATTTCCTTAAAATCTGTCCAGTGGTCATAAAACTGTGGCACTAAAACAGTCACACTATAAAATCCGGCACTATTTTCAAAATTTCACTTTAAAGACCTGAAACTACGCAAAAATAGCCTTTATACAAAGTAATAAGTGATTTTCTTCAGTATTCGTATTCAGTATTTTCCATTTGACCACAAAAAAGATATTTTTGCAAAAATCTGTTAAACTACAACAAAATTATGTCATAAATCTCCTACGGCAATAAAACACAAATTCTAAACAGAAGTACTGAATTATATCACCTATAGAGAAATATTCCACAAACACACATAAAACTCGCATTTAAACAAAAAAAAAACAAAGCTACCGATTTGCTTTCTTTGCAAATTGCGTCAACAACCGTTGGCAACGTGCTGCAAACTAAAGACCTCAAATTTAACGTCTTAATTTCCATCGAAGGTGTTGACGCTTACATAAAACCGTATTGTTGATTGAAACAAAGAACCGACCGGATGTGTGAACACCATAAAATATGGATGTGTAAATATATCCAAAAAAAATCCATACAAACCTCTATTGAAGGCGCAACGATGTGACCACCAGCCGGATGATGATTGTGGGTTGGTGTAGGGCGGGGGATGACGTCGTGTAGATCTTCGTAGATGACGCCTGCTGCATTGGGACCATCACAGTTGTTTTGGGGTGAATTTTTACAAGGGAGGAAGTTTTGTACTTTTCTCTTATGTCTGTAAGTAAACAAAGACAGGCATTTAGTTGATTGGCAGCTGATCACGAAAGTACATTAAAGTTTTCGACAAATGGGTTTTTAACTGCGGCCTTCTGGTAAAATTTTGTCAACACGATTATGGGGAAACTAAGCGATTAAGACGGCGTTTTGTTCGTGCTTATCAATGTTTGTTTTGTACTTGTGCCTGAGGTTTCATTATCAAGTTGGAAGCCAAAGGACATAATCATTTATGTTTTAAGGCTCAATTTGGATTCTTGTCAAAAGTTACGAAACAGGTTCTCTATCAGGGATAAGCTGCAATGGACAAGAGTTTATATACGAGACATTAAGTAAATTTTCAGGTATAACTAGTGCGTAAAGAAACATTTTTTTGAACGAGTAGAAAGCGAGCGTTAGCTCATATACATCACAAGGTGACACTTTTCCGGCTGTAACTCAAAAACTAGCATAAACGCTTAAAAACACCTTAATACTTTATTTGAGCCAATAAAATTATAAACAAATTAACACCCTTACGAACTTTCTACTATTAATACATACCGAGATATAACACCTTAAAAATAGTTAAAAACTTGAAAAAAAATACCTCGTGCAGATTTCGCTTTATAACTCGCTTTCTAAGCTTCGAACGATAAAAATGAATAAAAATTAATTTAAACTAGATTATATGACAGAAACAATGAGCTATAAACGAACTATTTACGACGAACATATCCCGAGATACAGTTAAACAAAGTAAGGCGTCACCAAATCCATGTATAAGAAACTATATATGGGCGACCCATTTTATATAAGCATCACGTGACTAGTAAAGTTAGGTTAGATTACAAAGTTGTCAAACGTATTTCTAATATAATCGTTAAAAATCACTTCTAAATAACTCCCACAAATAAAAAAATGCAAATTTCCACAGGACATCCAGTCCTAGTATATTTCCCCATTTTTCCATACAAATGGAAAGCAGTTTTTCATTCGATTCGAGAAAAAGGCCAACGTATCCACACAATGTACGACTGTGTGCGTTTATGTGTTGACACACAATGTAGCCAATCTAGTGGAAATTATCTCGAATGGCAATAGCGATTTCCTCTCCAAAATTATATTGAATTTTCGTTATTGTTTACAGTACACTGACCACTGTATTCGAACATCGTCCACCGGAGATATACACATACACTCATTTATTATTTATTTTCCATTTCGATTTAAGCATCTGCACCTCTGGAAAACGCGATCGATAAGTCGGGTTGGTTCATAATCCGCAAAAAGGATTTAAACGTAAAATATTATTATAAACTTCGCTATTATGTATGCCCTCCATAAATTTATGGATATTATCTTCGCCCTTATGGCCTAACGTCCAAATTGTTTTTGCTGTGATTTTTTTCGTATGATAAATGTTGGAATAGGCAAAAACAATATTCATTAGTTGAAACTGGCAGGGAAAAAAGAATTCATTGTAGGATTTATGATGGTGCTCATTTAAATAATCGTTGAGAAATTCTGGAGATGGACCAGGATAGTTCAACACACACACACATGTTGGGTTATATTATTAATGATGTTTCAAAATAACTTTTTGGTTTTTTATATCTTACCCAGAATTTTAATAGACAAAGTGACAGACAATAATTACGAGACAATTAAGAGAAAATTATCGCGTTATGACGAATAATTACTGTTTGTCTAAAAATATTTTAGCTTCCTAAAATTTCCTCAAAAGATAAATAATCAACTAAAGAACCGAAGAACGCCCGGTTTGGTGGTCCGGCTCTTGAAGATTACCCAAGTGGGGACACTTAAGATAAACCGAGGGTTTATGTTTGGTTTTTGTCAAATCCATAAGTAGGTAGCCTAATTTTATGGAATTTGTGTGGCAATGTTTCTTCCACCCAGAGACACAATGTTTTACAGCAAAAAACAGGAATTTATCTGGAATTGGGTAAAAGCAGCTGCAAAGCACGAGAAGTGGAAATATTTTAAGGAGTTTGTTGTTCGAGTATTCGGTGATGCATTCTTTCAGTTGATATTTATGATTTTTGTGCAGGAATATTTGAATAAAAATTCCATAAATGTAAATAGCATAATTTTATTGTTCGGAGATAAATTTGCTGTTTTTTCTCTATTTTGCCCATCACCAGTGGTCGCACTAATTATTCGTGTAGAACAAATGACTCACTTTGTAAAGGTGAGTAATTCATTGGGTCCATATTTAATGGAGGGGCACCACCCGATATAAGTAAAGGGCAAAAGGCGCCATTAGCCTTGCGCCTCATCTAATGACTTCCTGGAGACCGTAATGGATACCCCGCGATAATGAGTCGCGTCGTTTCTGATTAATTATTACACATTGCTCTGTGCTTTGGTTTAGTTTACCTGAAAGGTAGACAAATACATAATGTTACCAGTTACCACCGCAAAATGTCCGGGTACACAGATAAAAAATAGGTACGGAAGACAATGCATTATTTATTTAATAAAGTAGTCTGGGGTGAAATATATTTATAAATTTTAACAAGAAAATAATATTTTAACAATCAAATGAAAAATATTTAATGAGTTTCGTTTATTAATTTTAATTAGAATCGTTACTTGTGCTATTTTAATTTCTTGTACCATTTAAATAAAGTACAGTTCGCAATTTTTGAATTTTTTCGACTATGGAGTGATTTTATCAATTTTTTTAAAATTTTTGTTTAGGCCTCTGAAAAATAGGCTAGTTCTTCATAAAATGGGCTGAAACCTCACGGAAATCTTCTGCAAATTCTAAATCAATACTTTTTAAACAATCACCCTGGAAAAATGAGGTTTTTGAAAAACTAACCTTGGCACTTCAAAAACTCATAGAAAAAATTCTTGTAAACAGTTCGTGAATTTTTCCAAAGTAACACCATCATTTAGCTTTAAAACTAAGACTTTTTGACACAAATCCAACCAGCGGTTCTAAAACTGTGATTTTTTTAAAACAAGATTCCTTGAATAACGCGATTTTTCAAAAGTGCAAATTGGGACTCCAAAAAACCCCTGAAAAATTCGTATAAACAATGCGTGGTTATTTTTCCAATTAATACCATAATTCAGCTTTGAAACGAATGTTTTTTGGCAAAAATCCAACCAGCGACATCAAAACTGTGATTTTTTAAACAATCACTCTGGAAAAATTATGATTTCGAAAAATTAAAACTGTGACTCCAAAAACTCATAGAAAAAATTCATATAAACAGTTCGTGAATTTTTCCAAAATAACACCATCATTTAGCTTTAAAACTAAGATTTTTTGACAAAAATCCAACCAGCGGTTCTAAAACTGTGATTTTTTAAAACAATAATCCTTGAATAAGGCGGTTTTTCAAAAGTGTAAATTGGGGCTCCTGAAACCCCTGAAAAATTCGTATAAATAATGGGTGGTTATTTTTCCTATTAATACCATAATTTAGCTTCAAAACTAAGGTTGTTTGACAAAAATCGAACCAGTGGTTCCAAAACTGTGATTTATAAAACAGTTGCTCTAAAATTTGGACGTGTATAAATTTGCAGCCTCGAAAGCTGCCTAAAATCACCACATAGAAATTTCGCAATTCTTTTTTTAAATAAAACAAGAATCTAGCTTTGTGATAAAGTTAATTTCACCAAAATCTGACCAGTGGTCTCAAAATTATAACGTTTTAAGAACAAATTCTTATTTTACAATTTTCCCTAATTTGCAAATTGGGACTCCTGAAACCCCTGAAAAATTAGTATAAATAATGGTTGGTTATTTTTCCAATTAATGTCATAATTTAGCTTTGAAACTAAGGTTGTTTGACAAAAATCCAACCAGCGGTTCTAAAACTCTGATTTTTTAAAACAATAATCCTTGAATAAGGCGGTTTTTCAAAAGTGCAAATTGGGGCTGCTGAAACCCCTGAAAAACTCGTATAAATAATGTGTGGTTATTTTTCCAATTAATACCATAATTTAGCTTCAAAACTAAGGTTGTTTGACAAAAATCGAAGCAGTGGTTCCAAAACTGTGATTTATAAAACAGTTGCTCTAAAATTTGGACGTGTAAATTTGGAGTCTCGAAAGCTGCCTAAAATCACCCAGATAGAAATTTCGGAACTCTTTTTTAAATAAAACAAGAATCTAGCTTTGTGATAAAGTTAATTTCACCAAAATCTGACCAGTGGTACCAGAATAATAACGTTTTAAGAATAATTTCTTATTTATACAATTTTCTCTAATTTGTCTGATTCAAAGTGCCACAGTTTTGGAACCGCTAAGCGGATTTTTACGAAATTTGCGTATTTACATAGCTAAAAGTTGGCATTACTTTAATTTGTTGTATTATTTAAAGTGTAGTTCGCAGTTTTTGAATTTTCGACTAGGTACTGAAAGTGCTATATGGAAAAAGTTGTGATTTAATCCCGTTTTTAAAAAAATTTTTAGGCCTCTAGAAAATATAATAGATCTTCATAAAATAGACTGCAATCTTACTGAAATTTTCTGATAATTCCAAATCTGCGCCCAATATCCAAATTATTCCATTTTCGGCACTTTTAATATAATTACCGATACTTACTCGATAATTACTAAAAATCATACATTATTTTCTTAAAAAATATAATTTCTTGCTTTAAAACTACGCTTATTTGTTTATATATAAAACACTAAATGCTCTCAGTGAAATAAATTTTATTTCGTTAAACAGTAGACTTTTCTGTGCGTATATTATTGATACATTATGCTGGAAAAAATGTGGTAAGGTGATCTGGTAGGAAGAAGAGTGTTTTATGTCGCTCATAGTTTAGTGTCAAGTTAATGGCAACGCTAAGCAAGCGGATGTATCCTGTTTGTGTTTATAGTTTTCGACGGGTTCAAGGTGTCAAATTTAATATGCTACGCTAAGTAAAGTTAATATACCTGTGCGAAAGCTAAGCCATTTTTTTTATAATAATTACCTACAGTAAAACTATAACGTACAATATTATAAGCTGAAATAATTAAAAAAATAATTGTGCTGCTGGAAAACTTGTCTCGGAATCCCAAAGCTAATAAATCCAATGACAGAATTATAACGAAGTGTCAAGAACAATCATCATATTTTCATCTCGTGAACTTTTTCTTTCCACTTGCCCTATAAATACGCGCTCGTATATTTTATATTAAGCGAGCTAGCACGAAATTATATCCAAGTTTTAATAGAATGCTAATCTAGCAACTAAATATAAATTATATGATGGCACGCCTGCATATTTTGACATTTGAATTTATAATTCTAACGAGAGGGATCTGGGTTAATCCATCCAAAACTCCAACTGATGTCGTCTTAAAACGACGAAACTGTTGCATTTACTCACTCGCCCTACGGACAAAAAACCTAATAAAACTAAAACTGTACTCATTAAGAGTTCAACTATGTGATGAGGCGAACACAATCGAAATAAAGCACACACTCGTTTGTCTGGAGTTTAAGCTAAAGAACTGCATTACCATTTTCAGGATAATGGAGCGACGGTTCCATGAAGCGTACAAGAGAAATCGTCACGTCTTTGAGAGTTCTTGTACTAATTATTGTCACTGATGTCTGCACTAAGTGCCTTATTGTTCCCTTTACACGTGTAATTACTTATACTCGACCAGTTACTATGGTAATTTCTAATTAAGAACTTTAAGCTGCTTTGGTATCTTCTGTCTATTTGGAAACATACTCGCTTTTGCCAGGAGACCAAATCGGATTTGAATACAATGCAGCAGGAAAATGGATGATAAACAAATTGAGGATACACACGGGGAAAGGATAATGTGAGGAATTTGTTCGTTAATTGGAAGCATGTGTCTTAGAATCAAGGAGTAGTTCGAGAAATTTGAGAATTTTATAAAACCGTTGAAAAAAATAGAAAAACTACATATAAATAATTCGTCACTTGTTACAATAAAGTAATACTCTCATTCAGCTTTGAATCTAAAGTTTTTTGATAAAAATCCAACCAGCGGCATCAAAACTGTAATAATTTTAAACAGTCAACCTTGAAACTTAAGTTTTTTGAAAAATTCTACTTGGCACTCCAAAAACTTATAGGAAAAAATTCATGTAAACAGATCGTGAATTTTTCCAAAATAACACCATCATTTAGCTTTAAAAGTAAGATTTTTTGACAAAAATCCAAAAAGCGGTTCTAAAACTTGATTTTTTAAAACATTAACCCCTGAATAAGGCGATTTTTCAAAAGTGCAAATTGGGACTTCTGAAACCCCTGAAAAATTCATATAAACAATGCGTGGTTAATTTTCCAATTAATACCATAATTTAGCTTTAAAACTAAGGATTTTTGACAAAAATCGAATCAGCGGTTCTAAAACTGTGATTTTTTTTAACAGCCATCCTTGAAACTTGAGGTTTTTGAAAAATTCAACTTGACACTCCAAAAACACATAGAAAAAATTCATGTAAACCGATCGTGAATTTTTCCAAAATAACACCATCATTTAGCTTTAAAAGTAAGATTTTTTGACAAAAATACAAGTAGCGGTTCTAAAACTGTGATTTTTTTAAAACATTAATTCTTGAATAAGGCGATTTTTCAAAAGTGCAAATTGGGACTCCTGAAACCCCTGAAAAATTCATATAAACAATGCGTGATTATTTTTCCAATTAATACCATAATTTAGCTTTAAAACTAAGGATTTTTGACAAAAATCCCATCAGCGGTTCCAAAACTGTGATTTTTTTAAACAGCCATCCTTGAAACTTGAGGTTTTTGAAAAATTCTACTTGGCACTCCAAAAACTCATAGAAAAAATTCATGTAAACAGTTCGTGAATTTTTCCAAAATAACACCATCATTTAGCTTTAAAAGTAAGATCTTTTGACAAAAATCCAACCAGCAGTTCTAAAACTGTGATTTTTTAAAAACATTAACTCTTGAATAAGGCGATTTTTCAAAAGTGCAAATTGGGACTCCTGAAACCTCTGAAAAATTCATATAAACATTGCGTGGTTATTTTTTCAATTAATACCATAATTTAGCTTTAAAACTAAGGATTTTTGACAAAAATCGAATCAGCGGTTCTAAAACTGTGATTTTTTTAAACAGCCATCCTTGAAACTTGGGGTTTTTGAAAAATTCAACTTGGCACTCCAAAAACTCATAGAAAAAATTCATGTAAACAGATCGTGAATTTTTCCAAAATAACACCATCATTTAGCTTTAAAAGTAAGATCTTTTGACAAAAATCCAACCAGCGGTTCTAACACTGTGATTTTTTAAAACAATAATCCTTAAATAACGCGGTTCTTCAAACGTGCAAATTGAGACTTCAAAAAAACTCCTGAAAAATTCGTATAAATATTGTGTGGTTACTTTTTCAATTAATACCATACTTTAGCTTTAAAACGAAGGTTATTTGATAAAAATCCAATCAGCGGTTCTAAAACTGTGATTTTTTAAAACAATAATCCTCGAATAACGCGGTTTTTCAAAAGTGCAAATTGGGACTCCTGAAACCCCTGAAAAATTGGTATAAAGAATGCACGGTTATTTTTCCAATTAATACAATAATTTAGCTTTGAAACTCGGGTTGTTTGACAAAAATCTCACCAGCGGTTCCAAAACTGTGACTTATAAAATAGTTACTTTCAAATTATGTTTTTTTTTGAACTTGTAAATTTGCAGCCTCGAAAACTTCTTAAAATCACCACATAAAAATTTCGCGAGTTTTTTTTAATAAAACCAAAATCTAGCTCTGGGATAAAGTTAATTTCACCAAAATCTGAGCAGTGGTCCCAAAATTATAACGTTTTAAAAACAATTTATTATTTATACAATTTTCCCTAATTTGTCTGGTTTAAAGTGCCACAGTTTTGGAACCGCTGAGCGGATTTTGACAAAATTTGCGTTTTTACATAGCTAAAAGTTGGCATTAATTCTCAATATTCTGGAAGTTAGTTTTAAATATTTTTGTGCTAATGGAAGAAAACCTGAAATATTCGTCATATGGTCAATTTTGAAAATTTGTAACTCTACACTAGATTTTCGACTTTTCAAGATAAAACTCAGATTACAATGTTTTTTTTTAAGGACATCTGGACATTCCTGTCATAATAATCCCCAAAACTCTTCTAGAATATCTTGAACATTTCGATATGACATAAAATACTGAAACCGGAAACTCCGGCTTTACAAGCCGGCAAGAACTACTTGATCTCCACTGAAACCGGAAGCAGATTTTTGTGGGCAGGCTAACATACGATACACTGTATAAAAGCCTCACTCACACACTCATCCAAAATATATTTGTGGGAGTTTCTAATAAATGCTTTGCGAGATTCATTGGTTAGTTTTTTCAGTAGGTACATTTCATCATCCTTGAAACCAGAATCGGTGGAATTTCATAATTGGGAGGTGCTCGCTTGCAAATTATGGCTACACCTCAAGTCGAGTGGTTATTAGTTGTTGTTAGTGGGCCAAATCTTTATTAATGGTGCACATCTGGGAAATGTGTGTGGAAAAACAGCTGTTGAAATAATACAGAGTGCACGTTTTATGTGGTTTTAATCCACGATAATCATGTCTAGAGGTCTTCGTGTGATGTGGTTTACAATTTTGTGAAAAGCGCAGATAATTAGCTTTTTAGTGTGGTGTATACTTTACACTTTTTCCCACTTTTAATAACGCGGTGAAATAACTTCGGAAAACTTCGCCAAATAAATATTTAAATTCGCCAACTTTTCGCTTGAAGAAGATATCTGTTTTAATTGCGACTTAAATAAGCAGATTTTCAGCTAGACCGGAGTTAATTTTAATCTGTTTTGCAACATCCATTGTTCCATATAGAAACATTCCGGAGGATTAAAAACCCCCAGTCAGATTTATTTTGAACGCATTGCGTTCTTCCCACGAGTATTTCTCGTATATACAGTATTGTTTTGATCGTTTTCTCGGGGCTTTGTCTTTGTTGGCCCTCGATGGCATTTCACCCTCCAAGACAAGGAATGTTGCACGCTTCGCGCTTATCGGCCGTCTAATTTTGACAGATACTAGCTTAAAATGCTCTTTAGTTCTTTGGCGAAACTTCTAATGCTTTTTATATCCCTGTTGGCTTGGCGAAACGGGATCAACCACATAACAAGTCGGGGGAAAATCGGGGACTACTTGAGAAATTTATTTTACTTACTTCCATACTAGGATGATGCCTATAAAAACTAGAAGACCGAGGAGTACGGAACACAGTACTATCACAGCCGATGTCTGGAATGATGGACTACTTCGGTAACTTGCATCTATAAGCTGGAATAGAAAAAAATACATTAGTGGAAAATTATACTTTGTAAAATATTTATTATTTATAACAACTAAATGTTCGGACAAAAGTAAATTTTTGAAGTATGAAAGGAGAACTGGAAATTTTACGCAAATAATTAGTAAACAATACAATAAGATAAAGCCTTAATAACAATATTATGCATGGAAGAAAATTATTCATTGGATTTAACAATATTTTAACCTTAATAATTAGCAAACTTTACAAAATGAATTTGCAACTAAATGTTGGTATAATTTTTAATTTAGGACCATTAATAAGAGGTTACGTCTCTTTTTGCTTTAATAGCTGCCTGTATTCTAGCAGGCATTGTATTTATCAAATTTTGGTACAATTCTGGCGTGAAACTGTCCCAAATTTCTTCTATTTTGGTCTTTAAGTCCCCAGTGGTTCTTGGTGGATTATTGCGTAGAATACGTTTAATTTTATGCCAAAGAGTTTCAATGACATTTAAGTCCGGACTGGATGAGGGCCATGAAAGCACCTTTATGTGGTTTTCCCCAAGTTCCAAAACTGTGATTTTTTAAAAATAGTCGTTAGAAAATTACGTCGCATTTTTCAAATGCAATTTTAAAGCTACGAAATATGCCTAAAATCACCAAATAAAGACTTGGGGATTTTTTTGTACATAAAACCAACATCCAGCTTTGCAATAAAGTAAATTTTACCAAAATCCAGCCAGTGGTTCCAAAACTGTGATTATTTTAGTGTAAGTAGCACCCTCAAAAAACACGTTTTTTGAAAAGTGAACTGTGGAACTCGAAAAAAATGCAAAAAAATCATATTAACATTTCAGGATTTTTTCAATATAGTACGATTATTGAGCTTTGATTTAAATGTTTTTTGACACAAATCCAACCAGCGGTTTTAAAACTGTGATTTTTTAAAACAGTTACTAGAAAATTTTATCATTTTTAAAGGTGCAACTTTGAAGCTCCGATAAATGCCTAAAATCACCAAATAAAAACTTGTGTAACTTTTTTGTAAAGAAAACCAGCATCCAGCTTTGCAATAAAGCAAATTTCATCAAAATCCGACTACTAGATCCAACGTTTTGAATAAATAATAATTCTTTGTTTCTACAATTTTCCCATCCTGCTGGGTTAAAGTGCCACAGTTTTGGAACCGCCGAGCGGATTTTTACGAAATTTACCTTTTTATATAACTAAATGTTGGCATTATAACAGAATAAAACATCAATATTATGGAAGTTAATTTAGATGACTTTTGCGCGTAGGGAAAAAAGACAATCAAATTTACTTTTGTCCGAACATTTAGTTGTTAGCGCTCGTATATTCAAAATTTCTGGAAATCCAATATAATAAAACAGCATGTTAAACATTATTCCAGTGCAAACGGCCCCAATCACCAGCAACATCATCCAACATTGACTATTATTATTTTACAATAATACTCAAAGTAACTTGGGCATTGCCATTAATTATTGTTGTGCTAAATGAACCATATTCATGAATAAATAATTACATATTGCTCCACATGCGCGCCCTTGTGAAAAGTTAAATATTCATGCATGTGTTTATACAGCACTGGACCATCGCATTTCCCGTAATGGATGCATGGTTTTTCCTGTGAAATTATTATACTCGTACATATACACAGAATGACTGGTAAATTTTGAAAAGGTCAAAACTCGATTTATTTCATCCATCAACCGGAAAAAATTTGGGCTATAAACGGGAAAATTTACATATGAAATGTAATTATGACCCGCGGGAAATACACAACAATTAAATATTAACACTTCATTACGAATGCACCAGGTTTGGGTAGGTAATAATAATGGCAAATGGCAAACTAGTCAACAAAGTAAACTAGTGCGGGTTATTATGATGTAAATTAAAAATTTACAAACCGCACATAATTATCATGATGAACCGTCTGGTTTATCGACAATTTCTAATTTGAATCATGACATTCAATTTAACAATCGCATATTATATTATAATAACTTGCGCTTCTAGATTACTCCCAAAAATAGGTTGTTACCTACTACTACAAATAACAAAGCGCCTTTTCATCGAGATAGGTCCGATTTATAATTAAACTATAGTTTCGAGGCGTCGACCAAAAACCTATAATACCTAGGTAAAAAAAAAATGTAACGTCTTTATAATAGAACCGAGACTGGAGTTGTGGAGCTGGTAAAAAAAGACAACCTCCTTGACTAAGCGTATAGCGCGCAGCACGGCTCACACTATCACAGCACGTCTTATTTTCTATCATCATGGCCTCAGTCTCAAAGTTGATTACTCTTGGACTCTTGGAGTCAGTGGGTTTACCGCGCGCGCGGTTTTGTTCACTCAATCACCTCAGGTAAACTTTTTATTCAAGGTTATTAACATATTTTGTAAGCTCTTTATTATTATAAAACACGTTGTGCGTGCTTGTGGTGATTGCGCTGTTAGACCCCGCGCCCCCCGCGTCTACCCCCTCTTGACCGATTAGCCTTCAGGTTCATAATGAAAGATATACTATTGGGTACAGCAGGATGGGATTATTAGAGATTACATAATTTTTCTTGTCTCACTGTACTGGAGAAGTTTGTTTTAGGAGAAAAGAGGCAATACTAGGATTGTGGATTAAAATACCTAGTCGAAAAGCAGGTGCAGATTTTATATAATGTGCATCCACCGTTAAGTTAAATTATGTACAATTTTACATTATTATTTGCTTTTTATTTTTAACTCATTCGGATGGCTACCAAAATTGCATTTTTATATCTGAGATAACATCTACAAGTATATAAACCGGTAGGTACCACCCAAGATTACCCCCTGCAAATTTTAATGCCCAAGACTTGAAGATTGCAGTTCTGATTAAGTTTTAAGTACTTAAGCCAAATTTGAAAAAATTCTCATGTTTATTCAAATTTGGATTGTTTGGATTCAAATTAGACCAAAGTTTGTGACATTTTCACAAAAATGTAGCCTCATTTTTCCCGGCAGTTTTTTTATCATCCTTGTTCCTGACTCTCAGCAAAAAACCGCAGGCTTAAGATAGTCTAAAAGATGAGGTTAGACCCTTAGTAGCCGATTATTTCTTAACATATGGTCGGATTTTGTTCCAAACTAACCAGTTTTTGGTTTTTATATTAAACTTTTAAAAAAATCTCGCCAGTAGCCCCAAAAATCGAACTACTATTTAGAATTTTGTTATTTTTGAAGTAAAAATCCCAGTTTTCAGACAAATTATATTCTAATCTAACCTAATAATCCTAATTATTGATTACATTTTGTTAAAAATCGTGGCACAAATGTCCAGCCTTTAGTACCAAAAATTGACCGCATTTATTTATAATTTCGCATTTTTGAGGTGTTAAGGTTCTAATGGTCCCACTTTTTCGTCAGGTATTTAGTCTAATGTAATCTACAGTTAAATTTAAAAAAATGATGGTTAAAATACGTCAGTGGTACCAAAATTTTAATATCTTGACCTGCCACTTCGATATTTTTGAAATTTTCAGGTCTAATGGTTATTATTTTGGAATAACTAGCCAGATTTTGTTCCAATCTAAGCTAATAATCTTAATTATTGATTACACTTTGTCGAAAATCGTGGCAAAATGTCCAGCCTTTAGTACCAAAAATTGACCGCATTTATTTATAATTTCGGATTTTTGAGATGTTAAGGTTCTAATTAATGGTCCCATTTTTTCGTATTTGGTCTAACATAATCTAACAGTAAAATTTTGAAAAATGATGGCTAAAATACGTCAGTGGTACCAAAATTTTAATATCTTGACCTGCCACTTCGATATTTTTGAAATTTTCAGATCTAATGATTATTTTGGAATAACTAGCCATTTAGTTCCGATCTAACCTAATAAAATAATCATTGTATAATTGATTATCCCACGTTAGATTTTAAGAAACAGAAATTCTGGCGTTGGCCCCAAAAATTGAACAATCTTTACTATAATTTTGTGATCTTTGAAGTTCTAACGGTCACAGTTTTGATTAGATAATTAAAACTGTTAGGTTAGATTAGATTATATTAGAATTGTTAGGTTAGATTCAAAATTTTGGAAACATTTTGACATCATTTATCAAAATTTATTGCTGGAGAAAACGACTATTAGGTTAGATTTGATTATATTAGAATTTTGGAAGCAGTTTGCCATCAATTTATAAAATTAAGAATTTAATCTAACCCAACAGTTATTATTTCCAGCATTAAATTTTGGGAAAATACATTTCAATATCTTGACCTACCATTTCGCTATTTTTGGTTTTTAAACCGCTTACCAAATTTTATTCTAAGGAACTTATAAATTTATTGCCAAATTATATTTGAAATCAGTGGAATTCTACTTAAAAATATTTTAAGGCAGCACAATCCGACTAAGCTTAATATTGTTCACATGTTCACAACTACACCTCTTCTAGTTTCTAGATGATGGTATTTTAATTAAAATTCCTCATATAGGATAATATAGCGGCCCCCCTTCTTATGCTCCTAAACAAAAATCAGTAAATATCTGAGTAAGTGAATATAATATAAATTTAAAAACTAGTAAATAATCTTTTATTCCCATGAAACAATTCCCGTGATGTTTTGACATATTTAACTCACTTCATCACCGCCTAACGTATTCAAACCTTAATTATGCGTAAAAACCATTTATTCCACTGTCAGTGTTCTTCACTAAGAGCCAAGATAAAAGATTACTAATAATTGTTTGGAAATTAAAAGGAAACGTCAGTCATAACATAACACTAGTTTCCTGTCCAATAGTTTGTAGCATACATGAAATTTTGGGGGAATATAATAGAAAACTCCCGCATTCATTCGGTTTTTGTTACCTGCATACAGTTGCAATGATCTGTCGCCACAAAGTTGTCTTGCATTGACCAAACAACCAAACATAAAATCTTTTGCATTCCCGTCGCTCGGTCGACGAGTCCGGTGTAGAATTTCTGGGTTTCGTTTTTAGCAGGTTCAATTCAATGGTTTGTTTGCACTTCGTGTTTGGTGATATGCCACGATATCGTGTTACACCCCACGAGAAATAATAATAAAAAAACAGACAGAAACCCGAAATCAATTATCGGATTTTTCACATGTCGAATAGATAGATATTTTCTAGTTTATTATACACACTATGTATAATGCAGACTATTATTCAAAGTACAGAAAAAGGTTTCGGTTTTATTGGCAATAAAATTGTTTTGGGTTTGTGTGTTGTTGTGTTGGTTGAGCTAAGTAATTTTGTCTACTGGACGGGCGAATGCTTGTAAAACTTTTTAATGACACCGTGGTTAAAACAATGCATCCTTTGGTGCAGTAAATTACTTCAAAACGGCAATTGGATATGTTTGTTGCGTGAGCTGTTTGGTATGCGCTATATAACTTAAAACATAAGCTAAATTTAGAATATTAGTGCTTTCGGTTCCTAACACAAAAATAATATGGCCACTTTTCAGATGAGATACAACTTTAAAATAGTCGATTTTCAGCGACAATGTTCCTCCTTTTTGTACCATTGTATCCTTAATCAATCATTTTTACGAGTTTGCGTGGTGGTCCCAACCATATGGTCTTTGTCTCATGCTGATTTCGGCAGTTTTCTATCGACGACACCCCATATTTCACCTTTGTTGTCATTTTCTTAGTGGTAGTTTTGAATGAAGATTTCATGGTTCTAGACAATCGTGTTTAGCTTGTTTATAAAATTAGTGTTCCATTTTTAGGTAGAATTCGGACCACCATATAAATTTCTTTAGTCACCCACACACCACAAATTTCGAAACTGTATGTAGAAATAGTGACCTTAAAACTTATTGTCTGTTAAATTAGAAATATTTTGGAAATTTTTGAAATCTCTTAGAATTTTTTTGAAAATTAATGGAATTTTTATAAAACTATTGAAATTCGTCTAAATATCTCGAAAAATTTGTGAACTAAATTGGATTTTCTTGAAACTCCTCTGAATTCTTTGAAAATTATTGAAATTCCTTCGAAATCATTAGATTTTTATGGAAATCAGTGGATTTCTTTGAAAATTATTGAAATTCCTTCGAAATCTTTGGATTTTCTTGAAATTCCTCTGAATTCTTTGAAAATCGTTGGAATTTCTTCTAAATTATAAGATTTTTTGGAAATCAGTGGAGTTCTTTGAAAATTATTGAAATTCCTTCGAAATCATTGGATTTTTTGGAAATCAATGGAATTCTTATGAAATTATTGAAGTTCTTCTAAATATCTCGAAAAATTTGTGAACTTAAATTGGATTTTCTTGAAACTCCTCTGAATTTTTTGAAAATCGTTGGAATTCCGTCTAAATTATAAGATTTTTGGGAAATCAGTGGAATTCTTTGAAAAATATTGAAATTCCTTCGAAATTATTGGATTTTTTTGGAAATCAATGGAATTCTTATAAAACTATTGAAGTTCTTCTAAATATCTCGAAAAATTTGTGAACTTAAATTGGATTTTCTTGAAATTCCTCTGTATTCTTTGAAAATCGTTGGAATTCCTTCTAAATCATAAGATTTTTTGGAAATCAGTGGAATTCTTTGAAAATTATTGAAATTCCTTAGAAATCATTAGAATTTTTTGTAAAACAATGGAATTTTTATGAAATTATTGAAGTTCTTCTAAATATCTAGAAAAATTTGTGAACTTAAAATGGATTTTCTTGAAACTCCTCTGAATTCTTTGAAAATCGTTGGAATTCCTTCTAAATTATAAGATTTTTTGGAAATCAGTGGAATTCTTTGAAAATTATTGAAATTCCTTCGAAATCATTAGATTTTTTTGGAAATCAATGAAATTCTTCTAAGTATCTCGAAAAATTTGTGTACTTAAATTGGATTTTCTTGAAACTCCTCTGAATTCTTTGAAAATCGTTGGAATTCCTTCTAAATCATAAGATTTTTTGGAAATTAGTGGAATTGTTTGAAAATTATTGAAATTCCTTCGAAATCATTAGATTTTTTGGAAATCAATTAAATTCTTATGAAATTATTGAAGTTTTTCTAAATATCTCGAAAAATTTGTGAACTTAAATTGGATTTTCTTGAAATTCCTCTGAATTCGTTGAAAATCGTTGGAATTCCTTCTAAATCATAAGATTTTTTGGAAATCAGTGGAATTCTTTGAAAATTATTGAAATTCCTTCGAAATCATTAGATTTTTTTGGAAATCAATGGAATTCTTATGAAATTATTGAAATTCTTCTAAATATCTTGAAAAATTTGTGTACTTGAATTGGATTTTCTTGAAATTCCTCTGAATTTCTTTGAAAATCGATTGAATTCCTTCTAAATCATAAGATTTTTTGGAAATCAGTGGAATTCTTTCAAAATTATTGAAATTCCTTAGAAATCATTAGATTTTTTTGGAAATCAATGGAATTCTTATGAAATTATTGATATTCTTCTAAATATCTCGAAAAATTTGTGAACTTAAATTAGATTTTCTTGAAACTTCTCTGAATTTTTGAAAATCGTTGGAATTCCTTCTAAATTATAAGATTTTTTGGAAATCAGTGGAATTCTTTGTAAATTATTGAAATTCCTTCGAAATCATTAGATTTTTTTTGGGAATCAATGGAATTCTTCTAAAATTATTGAAGTTCTTTTAACTATCTCGAAAAATTTGTGTACTTAAATTGGATTTTCTTGAAATTCCTCTGAATTCTTTGGAAATCGATGGAATTCCTTCTAAATCATAAGATTTTTAGGAAATTAGTGGAATTCTTTGAAAATTATTATTTTCAAAAAGCGACAGTTAGTAGCTATTTCCGCATCATTTTAGCAAATTTATGATTTACAGAAAGTCAACAAATTTTTAAAAAAATATTCCACATGTTTCCATTCCATCACCACCATAAGCAATCGTTAATTTCCAACAATAAATGTGAAACTATGTGTTAGCCTAAACTTTCTTACATTTTCTACGTCTGGTTATAGTAAGAATAACATGGGAATAGCTAAGCAGAGGCAATTTACAGCCATATAAATGACAGCTACTTAGAAAACTCGTAAAATGTCTCCTAAAATGAACAGAAATTTTAAAACAACAACAGTCATAATTATCGACAAGATAATTTGGGAGCTTTAAGGGAAATTTATCAACGAAGCGTAAACAATTATTTGAATTTTAACGAAAACTTGTTTGTTTCGGTGTTAATTACACCAAGCTGGGAATGTGGAATATTTCTATGCTGTTAATTAAATATTATAAATTTTTGTGTAAATTATTAAAATCAACACGTTTTTTTTTCCACCGACAAAGCGTTTATCACTCGGGATCTTAACAACACAACAAAACACACTTGTTAATTATTATATATTACTATGGAATTATATATTTAAATTCAATTTTTATTCATTAGTTTTAATTGCAGCTTTGTGGTGTGATATTTAAGCGAGAACCTAAGCGAATGTAATTTATGTACCTACCTACACAAAAAAAATATCAAGATTAATTTTACCCTGCACAAAAAACCAGCATACACATGCCGATTTGTAACTGATATTAAATTTTGCTTTTTCAACGTATTCGTTAAAATTTGATAGGGCAAATCTCATTTCAGCAAAGTGTATGTATGTATGTGTATTTTGTGTGTTGTATAAAATGAAATTAAAAACGCGCCTGGTACAAACACTATCGTGTTTCAGCAGACGAACTTGCAATAAAGTAAAATGTCGCTAGCGCCCCGAATAAAAATATGCAATTAATTGAATTCCAAAACCACTTTCTAATCCAAACCATTAGACAATTACTAAAACTGTCATCAAGTGAAATTTCTCTCAGATGCGGAGATAATAAATTTTATCATTAAGAGATTGTTAGCACTGCTTTGAAGCACCTGCAGTGAAGTTTAAACAAAACACATATACAACATCGTTTGTGTCTCTTAATTCGTTTTATTTATAACCGGAACGCCCTGAAACTGCCTTTTACTATTTTCGATGTGTATACATACGATATTTTATTGCCAGGGCTCATAATGTCTTCTTCATAACATCTTGCCACTACCATATGTCCCGTTTTATTATTAATAACTGCATGTTACATTCGCAATTTGCAGTCTTATACATACAGGAATTAAAACGGTTGCAGTTTTTTCTTTTTGTTGCATGTGCCTGCAAATGGCAGGAAATGGTTAATTATTGTATAAACACAAGCGAAAGGATTATTAAGAAAATATGGTGCAGTGGAGAATTAGCTGTTCAGCTTAAAATTTTGCTATATTTTCTGGCCAAGGGTATATATCCCGAAAAAATTGTCTACATTAATTTGGAATTTCTTGAAAATCATTGGCATCCTTTGAAAGTATTGGAATTAATTGGAAATTCTTTGGAAATCTTTGGAGTTGACTGGAAATTTTTAGAAACTATTGAAATTTATTGGAATTATTTAGAAATTATAGAAATTTATTGGAAATCATTGGAATTCCTTAGAAATCATTTGAATTAATTGAAAGTCATTGGAATCCTTTGAAAATCGTTAGAAATTATTGGAATTATGTGGAAATCCTTTAGAAATTATTGGATTTACTTGGAAATTCTTAGAAACTATTGAAATTAATTGGAATTCTTTAGAAATTATTGAAATTTATTGGAAATCATTAGAAACCTTTGGAAATCATTGGAATTAAGTGGAAGTCCTTTGGAAATTATTGGATTTACTTGGAAATTCTTAGAAACTATTGAAATTTATTGGAATTCATTAGAAATCTTAGGAAATCATTGGAATTCTTTGGAAATCATTTGAATTTATTGAAAATCATTGGAATCCTTTGGATATCGTTTGAAATTATTAGAATTAAGTGGAAATTCTTAGAAACTATTGAAATTTATTGGAATTCTTTAGAAATTATAGAAATTTATTGGAAATCATTAGAAACCTTTGGAAATCATTGGAATTAAGTGGAAGTCCTTTGGAAATTATTGGATTTACTTGGAAATTCTTAGAAACTATTGAAATTTATTGGAATTCATTAGAAATCTTAGGAAATCATTGGAATTCTTTAGAAATCATTTCAATTAATTGAAAGTCATTAAATTCTTTGGAAATAGTTTGAAATTATTGGAAATCCTTTAGAAATCATTGGACTTAATTGGAAAATCTTACAAATTATTGGAATTCTTTAGGAATTATATAAATTTGTTGGAAATTATTGAAATTCCTTAGAAATCATTTGAATTAATTGAAAATCATTGGAATCCTTTGGAAAATGTTTGAAATTATTTGAATTAAGTGAAAATCCTTTGGAAATCATTGGACTTACTTGGAAATTCTTAGAAACTATTGAAATTTATTGGAATTCTTTAGAAATTATTGCACAATAAAGAATTTATTTATTTATTATTTATTTAAATTATAGAAATTTATTGGAAATCATTAGAAACCTTTGGAAATCATTGGAATTCCTTAGAAATCATTTGTTTTAATTGAAAGTCAATGGAATTCTTTGGAAAACGTTTGAAATTATTGGAATTAAGTGGAAATCCTTTGGAAATTATTAGACTTACTTGGAAATTCTTAGAAACTATTGAAATTTATTGGAATTCACTGGAAACCTTAGGAAATCATTGGAATTCTTTAGAAATCATTTGAAATAATTAAAAATCATTGAAATCCTTTGGAAATAGTTTGAAATTATTGAAAATCCTTTAGGAATCATTGGAGTTAGTTGGAAAATCTTACAAATTATTGGAATTCTTTAGGAATTATATAAATTTGTTTAAAATCATTGAAATTCCTTAGAAATCTTTTGAATTAATTGAAAATCATTGGAATCCTTTATTAATTGAAAATCATTGGAATCCTTTGGAAAACGTTTGAAATTATTGGAATTAATTGGAAACCTTAGGAAATCATTGGGCGTACTTGCAAAATCTTAGAAACCATTGAAATTAATAGGAATTCTTTAAAAATTATAGAAATTTTATTGAAAATCATTGGAATTCTTTAGAAATCATTTGAATTAATTGAAAGTCATTGGAATCCTTTGAAATTATTGGAATTAAGTGGAAATCCTTTGGAAATCATTGAACTTACTTGGAAATTCTTAGAAACTATTGAAATTTATTGGAATCCTCTAGAACTTATAGAAATTTATTGGAAATCACTAGAAATCTTAGGAAATCATTGGAATTCCTTAGAAATCATTTGAAGTAATTCAAAATCATTGAAATTCCTTGGAAATCATACGAATTTCGAGTCCTCCATACACATTTTTTTAAACTAGTTTTTGCGTCACTTTTTTCAAAATAACTTTTTGTAGCCTAATCCTACACTAAAAATTTTGATATTCAATGTGGTAAAGTATAAAATTTCTTACAAATCGGTCAAATTTTTTTGTCACTAGCTTCAATACTTTCAGAGTTATGGTGGGGCAAAGTTGTACTAAATATATTTGAATAATTTTTTTCATTGGTTTAAAAATTCCTGAAGAAATTTGCACAAATCCTCAACTTTTCTTTGAAATAAGTCAAAAAATTAAAAAATGGTGATTGATTAAAATTCTGCCAGTGGTATCAAACATTCTGGATTTACAAAATTCCTTGTATTTTTTCCACATAAAAACCGTTAGGTACAATAATTTCAAGCACCTTTGTCTTCCGTCACTGTTGGCACATTAACCACAAAGCCAAACACACACACATATGCATGTTGATAACTTCTATGTATCCAGTTTGTTTGTTTGTTTAATTTTCCGTCGAGACAGGTCAACTAATGCATGTAATCAGTATCCATAAATAATTATTGCAATTTGTAACTGTCATAGACGTACAGTACACCACCGCTTATCTGCTGATGATGATAACGTCTGGTTATTAGAATCAAATCGAGCAATAGTGTGGTGGTGGTGCAGATCTATACACTGCCAGTAGTGGGCTATACCCAGTGATTTGTGTATTGCTTGATAACGGGGAATGAAATGTGATTAATTTTGCTATGATTTAGAGCTTCACAGTGTTGTTCGGGCTCTGGCTATACTAATGAGATTGAAATGGCGCAGATGCATCCGCACCAGATTAAACAGTGCGGGAAAGTTTCCGTTATTACCCGTGAGGGATTAGATTAAGGGATGATAGGGAATTTGGATTAAGTTGTTTTAGATCACGGCCGAATCAATTACGTTTGTATTCTATAAACTCAAATTATTTAAACTTGGTACGTTAGAATCCTGCATAGAAAGGTCAAGAATGGAATTTTTCAACATCTACTCTTCCTGTTAACTCAACTTATGTTTTGATTACTCAAATACCAACGAATAATATTCCACAATAGCTCGTCAAACAACCAGTGGGTGTACGAAGCTATTAATTACAACCTCCACAAAAAATTATTTAACTTATCCTCTACCTCTAATTATACGGCACATACTACAATGGCGTCGAAAATCAGTCAGTATGATGGGTTGGGAAGTCATGTGTGACCCAGAATGGCCGGTTCCGGTAGTCGGGTAAAACAAAGAGCTCTCGCTTCGTGTAACCCGATCAAGAGTGGTCAGAGAGGCTCATCTTAAGCGCGGCATAACCAAAGTTTCAAGTCAAATGATGGTGTCTTGGTATCCGCATCAATTTGTAAACTTCAATATTCAGTTTTGATAAGTTTGAAATGCAATACCATAAACAAGTTCGATGATGTTCACGTTCAGGTAACTACTTGCAAAATGTGGCGAAGTGGTATAATAGCTCAAAATTTACAACTTAAATTAATTAAATGTTTAGGAAAGTTGACAAGAAGTGGTTTGGGTTTGCAGTCAAAAAAATTCCTATACATTGTGACTCTTTATAAGCCCATAAACTTGTAACCAAAATAGATTTAAATACACCATTAAACCTACATCTACATGTTGCGACTCAAAGTATATTTATTGTAAGTTCCTTCGACGATTTTTATTTTATTTATTTAGCTATATAAGTGTTCATTAAAAGTTTACTTTACCAGTCGCAGTCATTGTTTAACGTTAAATATCAGAACATGCTTTTTCCAGTTCTATGTTAATAGAATTAAAAACAAATAGAACCGACTGCGTTTTGTGATGTGGAGGCAAACAAGATTTCAATTAAAATTATCAAGAGAAAAACGGAACTGGAAAAAGAATTAACAGGAAGATTGTTAATGCTGAGTTTATGAGAGAAAGAGTTGGATTTGGTTTTACTACACTCATTGTTAGTTATAAAAGTATGTACCTAAATTGGTTTTATTAAATAATATTTCGCAAAAATTTAGAATGGGATTTTATTTAGAAAATTATTGCAAGAAAATATGATTACATAAATTTGTTGTCCTTGAAGGAAATTATTTGAATTTTTTGGCAGTTTTTTATACAAGGTGTCTCTAAAAGGTCTTTACAAAATCCTACCACAAGTTTTTGGGCTCAAAATAATTCGTTTAAACCAAACATACTTTATAATTTATAAATATTTTTTTAAGTACGAGCCCTAACAACTAAATGTTCGGACAAAAGTAAATTTGATTGTCTTTTTTTCCTACGAGCAAAAGTCATCTAAATTAACTTCCATAATATTGATGGTTTTTTCTGTTATAATGCCAACATTTAGTTATATAAAAACGTAAATTTCGTTAAAATCCGCTCGGGGGTTCCAAAACTGTGGCACTTTAACCCAGCAGGATGGGAAAATTGTAGAAACAAAGAATTATTATTTTCAAAACGTTGGATCTAGTAGTCGGATTTTCATGGAATTTGCTTTATTACAAAGCTGGATGTTGGTTTTCTTTACAAAAAAGTTACACAAGTTTTTATTTGGTGATTTTAGGCATTTATCGGAGCTTCAAAGTTGCACCTTTAAAAATGATAAAATTTTCTAGTAACTGTTTTAAAGAATCACGGTTTTGAAACCGCTGGTTGGATTTGTGTCAAAAAACATTTAAATCAAAGCTCAATAATCGTACTATATTGAAAAAATCCTGAAATGTTAATATGATTTTTTTGCATTTTTTTTCGAGTTCCACAGTTCACTTTTCAAAAAACGTGTTTTTTGAGGGTGCTACCTACATTAAAATAATCACAGTTTTGGAACCACTGGTTGGATTTTGGTAAAATTTACTTTATTGCAAAGCTGGATGTTGGTTTTATGTACAAAAAAATCTCCAAGTCTTTAGTTGGTGATTTTAGGCATATTTCGTAGCTTTAAAATTGCATTTGAAAAATGTGACGTAATTTTCTAACGACTCTTTCTAAAAAATCAGTTTTGGAACTTGGGGAAAACGACATAAAGGTGCTTTCATGGCCCTCATCCAGTCCGGACTTAAATGTCATTGAAACTCTTGGCATAAAATGAAACGTATTCTATGTAATAATCCACCAAGAACCATTGGGGACTTAAAGACCAAAATAGAAGAAATTTGGGACAGTTTCACGCCAGAATTGTACCAAAATTTGATAAATACAATGCCTGCTAGAATACAGGCAGCTATTAAAGCAAAAGGAGACGTAACCTCTTATTAATGGTCCTAAATTAAAAATTTTTCCAACATTTAGTTGCAAATTCATTTTGTAAAATTTGCAAATTATTAAGGTTAAAATATTGTTAAAAAAAATAATTAATTTTCTTCCATCCATAATATTGTTATTAAAACTTTATCTTATTGTATTGTTAGGTGTTTACTAATTATTTGCGTAAAATTTCCAGTTCTCCTTTCATACTTTTGTCCGAACATTTAGTTGTTAGGGCTCGTATAAGACAATAATTTTGCAATTTGGGGGAGTTAAAATCGCACTTTCGAGGAATTTATGCAATATTTAGGTAGCATTTTCAAGTAATTTTGGGGCATTTTTGACGGATTTCGAGACAATGCAGAAGAGAATAAAAAAATTATCGAAAATAATAATAATTTTAAAGCATGCAATTTTCCCACTTTACGATTTCTAACAAAACCAGATAAGCTAACCCAAACCTATAAAACATCCCATACCATTGTCAACATGATTTTCTAATTAAATGAGAATTCTTACAATTTCCTACATTATCTTAGATTCCAATCAGATAAACAAACACGTTATTGTCATTTGGGGCTCCAACGAACATTCCAGCTACAAAAATAACTCCAGTTATCGAACTTATTTAGCACGTTTAGCCTAGAAGTTAAAAAAATGTGATTAAACTCTTCGCAATAAACTTTTCCGTTTTTTTATTTCCGTAGTTAATGCGCTTTAAATCAATCATTAAAACAGCATGGCAGGGAGTGAAATTAATTTAATTAGCGGAAAATACACGTGGAAGATATAAAAACTAAATAAAAAACAAGGAGGCCAGTATTAGTGGAGTTTCTGGAAACTGTTTAAAGTCTTGTATACTTTTTCCCTACTGCACGTCGTATAAATTACATCAAGGCCCATTTAGTTAAGTTTATATTCCACGCTCGATTACATACACAGTATTTAAATTATTTTTTATTTATGTTGAGGTTAGTTAGTGACGCCATTTAACATTAACAAACAAACTGTTTTGGAAATTTTATTACAGTTGCACTGATGGACGAAACAATAATTTAATAATTTAATATCGTGGAGCACCAATAAATATGGATCAATTTCAATGGCAATTGTCTTTTAATTGCATGGAAACCAGGCAATGTAACCAAATTTTATGATTGAAATTAAATCGCGGCAACATAAATAGAGTAATTTAATTATGAACATAAATCAAAACTTTATTATGCAATTATAATTTAAAGTAAAATGTAGTAACTTTGGTTAGTTGGGGGTTGCGGGCGCGTGGGGTGAAATCCAACAAACTAATATACACTCCGGTAATAATTTTAATTGCAACCCCCTTTAGCTTTGTTTTTCTACAACTCAACATTATTTCGTCTCCGATGCAAACAAATTAAATAAAGAACAGCCTTAACATTGTGAAACTATTTCGGTCTCTTTGTGATTTGTCGTCATTGTGTTCTTTTCGTTTTTATTTGTTTTCAAGAAGGGTTCGGACATTCTTCTCCAACCTTTAATATTTGATCCTTTATATGTTTGATTCTCGAGATGCCGCAACTAAAATTTCAGGCATTTTTTAGTCGCGTTACTGCTTCGATCGTCTTATTTTAGATCGCTGACTCGGGGGGAAGATGCACAATAATAAACAAATCTGTTCGTGTTCGGGTGGTTTTTGATGTGTGTTTATAGGGGCTTCCAGTTGGGTGTAGGAAAACAGTTTTAAACATGTCGGGTAAATAAACAGATTGGGGTTTTGTGATAACCAGGCTAAAGAGTGCAAGAGTTATCGTACTTGTAACAGTGTTTATCTAACAATTAATCTGTCGCAAAAAGTTCTGCTGTCTGACCAGTTTTTTATGTGAATTTAAAAATTAAAAATCCTGATAATGTAGGCGAATTTTTGAATAAATTTATTCAAATAAATATATTTAGTGCAACTTTGCGCCACCATAACTTCCATAGTATTGACTGTATAGAGTAGAATTTTAGACTAAATTATAGGAAACTTTCTACCGACTTTCTACTTTTCAATATTAAATTTCGAAATTTTAGTGTAGCACTAGCCATTAAAATATTTTGAAAAGAGTTACACTAAAACCATTTTTAAAACTTTCGTCGCCATAATTCCTGAAGTATAGACGCTAGAGACAATAATTTTAGACCGAATCGTAGTAAATTTTATACGCTACAATAAAATTGTACTAAATATTTTGGAAACCCAAACTTTTCACTCGCTAGCAGTTTAAAAAACAATATTCTAAATTATGCTACTTTTTTCCAGTTAAATCTAAATTTTTCAAAAATTAATGGGATCAAAAGGTGATTCTCTGATAAAAAGCTTTGCAAAATAAGCAAATAATTACAATTTATTAGTTCACCAGTTAAAAAACAACCTTATTTATAAAATTGGAACTTCTAAGCGATTTTAAACTATAACGCCAGGCGCCAAACCAATTTTGACAATCTATTATCTACGTACAGGTTACAAGCAGGTAAAGTCTAGACTTTTACGTGTATAAAACAGTAATGCACTTTAAATTTGTCGCCATAAAGCAGAATACAATAATAAAAAAAAACAAGAAAAGTTAAAAGGTTTTAGGTGAAAACAAATTTAAAGTTGGAATTTTTGCTCCAAACTATAACAAAACAGTTTTTGTGGCTTTACAACTGGAAAATAGAAAGCGTGAGGTCATCTAGATAACGAATAATGACCAAAAATTCATTTTAAATAAATACCAGAAATAAATCATATATATTTTTAGTGCTGGTTTCATATTGCCATATTTGTGTCTAATTGCAAAATAATTCCGTTCAAACCAATCGATCGTTGATCAAACGCAAATATTTTATAATACAAAATGTTGTGGTTTTATTATCGTGAAATATTTTAAATAATTAGTACAGTAAATAAATAAATAACAAAATAAATTTGCTTGCTAAAACATGAATTCATAATTTCAATTATTGTACAATTTATAATAATATATTTAAGTATGTAATAATTTCCGTGGTTTTTTTACTATCTACCTACTTCACAAGATTTAAAATAGTGCAGGTTGTAAAGTAGTCAAGCCTCGAGAGGCGAAGCACAGAAAAAAACCAGCAAATATTGCAAACTGAGTCTGAAGCTGTAAAAATGCTCGGTTGTAAAACCAGAAACTTCAACCAAGCAAAGTGCTGACTATTTCATGGACGTACACAAACTTATAGAACAAATTTTATATAATAAAAACTACCCAATAAAATTACAAATAACTAAATAATTAGCGCGAATTCGAAACTACATAGTGGTAGAAGTTAAAAATGTTCCAAAGTACACTACTAACTAGAAGTGGGTATAATTTATTGCCCTTGGCAAGAGGAAGCCATAGGGAGATCACCACAGGAAAATAGTAAAATGTCATGAAAGCTACGTTTTCTTGTGATATACGACACTGCCTCAAATAAACACAAAAAGAAAGGCAATGGTTCGTTAAATTGCCATAAATTTCAGATATTAACTTGAAATTTTGCAGAAATTTTATAGCAACGCATGAATCTTTCATTGAAGATCTCGAATTATTACTGAATAACAACAGATTTGTTTATATTTACTATTTAGTGCATTTAGTTTTTATTAGCAAATATTTCTTTGTATTTAAAAAACTTTTTTAAATATTAAGAAACACTTTTCTCACTGTAAAAAATACGAGTAAATATGTACCTACGTCCATCAAACTTTTACAATTCTGATTTATCAATAGTAATATTATATTATTCCCTCCAGTTCCACTCGAACTAATTATGCACAATCCAGATTAACCCAGATGACACTTACCGGTAGCGCATCACACGTTTCAATGGGCAGGGGATCTTCAGTGCAGTGCATTGGATCGGGTGGTTGTAATATAGGGGGTCGGGGTGGCGGTGGCAGCATAAATTCCGGAGGTGGTCCCGGACAATCGCATTCTGCTGCGCCCGCTTCCATGCCCCACATGGCCTCCAGACCTGGTGGTGGTGGATCTTCGCCGTAGTCTCCAGGCCTTTCCATACGCCTTAACCAATCACTGAAAAATAAAAAATATATTAGTAAGTAAGTAGACTAGAAGTCGAACTATCTCTGTCTTTACTTCGCATTTGTCTCGCTTGAGAGTGAGCGAGATGGAATATATAGGCGAGTTTAGTTTAGTTTAGTTATAAGAAAAATTTATGGTTCTAATTGAAATAATTGAACATAATTTTTTTCTAAGTTTAATGGTGTGGAGCTCGGCGCAGTTTTAGATGGAACTAGTTAATAAAAATTTTGTTATCTGTGTTTGTGGAATTTAATGGTTTATTTATCATGATAAATAAATTATAATTGAATTGCTTGTTAAAATGCGACGACACCGCCCAAAAAACTTATCTGGAAAATGTTTCATCTGGTAAAAAAACCACTAAAAACGTCGCTTGGTCCTGTTTGATGAAAACACATAAAAATCTGGTGACATTTATATTTCAATTAAATAATAATAAAAGTTATATGGTTTGTATAAATCAAAGTAATTAACATGGTGTGTACCAGTTTCTTGTATGTTTACACTTTTTTGGCGCACATGTAAAAAAACAATTTTGTACACACCAAAAAATAAACTCTATAAATGAAATCCGCATAGATATTAATTTTATTATATTACGAGCCCAACAACTAAATGTTCGGACAAAAATAAATTTGACTATCTTTTCTCCATACGTGCAAAAGTTATCTAAATTAACTTCCATAATATTGATGGTTTTTTCTGTTACAATGCCAACATTTAGTTATATAAAAACGTAAATTTGGTAAAAATCCGCTGGGCGGTTCCAAAACTGTGGCACTTTAACGCAGCAGGATGGGAAAATTGTAGAAACAAAGAATTATTATTTTCAAAACGTTGGATCTAGTAGTCGGATTTTGATGAAATTTACTTTATTGCAAAGCTGGATGTTGGTTTTCTTTACAAAAAAGTTACACAAGTTTTTATTAGGTGATTTTAGGCATTTATCAGAGCTTCAAAGTTGCACCTTTAAAAATGATAACATTTTCTAGTAACTGTTTTAAAGAATCACAGTTTTGAAACCGCTGGTTGGATTTGTGTCAAAAAACATCTAAATCAAAGCTCAATAATCGTACTATATTGAAAAAATCCTGAAATGTTAATATGGTTTTTTTTGCATTTTTTTTCGAGTTCCACAGTTCACTTTTCAAAAAACGTGTTTTTTGAAGGTGCTACCTACTTTAAAATAATCACAGTTTTGGAACCACTGGTTGGATTTTGGTAAAATTTACTTTATTACAAAGCTGGATGTTGGTTTTATGTACAAAAAAATCCCCAAATCTTTATTTGGTGATTTTAGGCATATTTCGTAGCTTTAAAATTGCACTTGAAAAATGGGACGTAATTTTCTAACCACTGTTTTTAAAAAAATCACAGTTTTAGAACTTGGGGAAAACGACATAAAGGTACTTTCATGGCCTTTATCCAGTCCGGACTTAAATGTCATTGAAACTTTTTGGCATAAAATTAAACGTATTCTACGCAATAATCCACCAAGAACCATTGGGGACTTAGAGACCAAAATAGAAGAAATTTGGGACAGTTTCACCCCAGAATTGTACCAAAATTTGATAAATACAATGCCTGCTAGAATACAGGCAGCTATTAAAGCAAAAAGAGACGTAACCTCTTATTAATGGTTCTAAATTAAAAAATATCCCAACATTTAGTTGCAAGTTCATTTTGCAAAGTTTGCTAATTATTAAGGTTAAAATATTGTTAAATCCAATAAATAATTTTCTTCCATGCATAATATTGTTATTAAGGCTTTATCTTATTGTATTGTTAGGTGTTTACTAATTATTTGCGTAAAATTTCCAGTTCTCCTTTCATACTTCAAAAATTTACTTCTGTCCGAACATTTAGTTGTTAGGGCTCGTATAACAAATAGCACAATTTATGTACCTACCTAAATATTTTCTATATATATTTGGACAATAATACTGCAGGATTAATTGCAATCAATTATTTTTTAAAATACGGATGACGTTTAAATGTCCGAAATGTTACATGGCGAAAACAGCGCGTTCTGTTTGAGTAAACAAATTATGGCGACTGTCATAATTTTGATTCATTATTATTGTGCACAGATATATTTTCCTTAATAGGAAATTCTGTTTCGGACATGTGGACTATTTGGAAATTTAAATTATTTTGTCGATTTTTTAAATGTCCATATTTCATGTGATGGTTGCTGTGTTAATAGGCATGAAAATGGGAAGTTTCATTGGAAATGTAAAAAATAAAATGCATAAAAGTATCAAATTTATAATTTCAGTTAAAAAACTCCATCCAGCATCTGAAAACTTCCATAGAACTCAGTTTTACAAAAAAGGACAACAATTTTGGGAAAATTTTAGGTACTGGTACTAAATTTTGGCAATTAATAATTTTAACGAAATTTGGGCCACTTTTTGATTGATATTTTGGTCCAAGTTCCAGTTTACTCCACAACAAATCCGCGCAACTCAAATTTACAGAATAATTCAAAATCTTGTTTGTCAGCCGAAATTTAAAAATTACTCCCGCGCAATTCAAAAACTTTTTGAAAAAAATTCCCATGCACACCTTAATCAAATCCATTGTCCACTACCTCCATAATGGTAACTTTCACAAATAATCCACATAGCATAAACCACCCACACTACAACTCATATCCTGCACACTAAAACTTAACACCACTCGAACTAAATCACTAACTGAAAATTCTAAACCAAAAGTGTGTTGTTGAAAGTTGAAAGAAATTTCCCAGATTCACGCGAGTATAAAACTAGACGCTCAGTTGGTCTGTGATCTGTGTTTACTCGACACACTCACTTCCACGCTCGAAAATAAACTAACGATAACGAACGTTGTGTTCGCTTGCAACACCGAACCGCCAGACTTATTTCAGACAGCTGCATGTTCACTATGTGACTGAATACACCCCCACCAGTCGTTCCATTGACCAATCGCGTCCACAATGGACGTGAATACCGCGTGGTGGGGATAATAATGTCATTATTTTCTAATTTAGTGTTGGCCATCCATGTTTACAGACACTGATGATGATGATGGCTTGGTGCATGGTAGGAAACAGAAACAGAAACAGGTAAAAGCTGAGGTCTTAAATTCCAGGTAGTAACTTTAGCGAAATTGGTTTTACTTTCATCTGTCAAGAGTTGGATATAGAACTGGAGTAAATCTTTTAAGATTGATATCTGGTTGTGAGACACAAGAAATTAACAATTTACTGCAATGGGGTAATAAAAAAAGTGGTTAAGGGAAAGCGGATCGTTTAATTTAGGGATTTTGGGTTTGGCACGCACATATCCACCTTAATCCTTTTTTATTCTTTCGGGGTTGTTGATTGACAATTAAATTAAAAGAGGAAATGGAAGTGAAGGTGCAAGTCGGAATTTCCGTATAATGATTGTCATATAGACGCAGATGCGCGCTGTTTTCAATTTTCACAAATTGCAAGGACTATTTTATTTGCTCCTAATATCCTAACAGCAATTCGAGCTTTTATATAGAAGGAAACCATGAGCAATTTTTTTTTTGAATTGTGCAGCAATAATCACAACTGAAAGTCTAGAAAAGGAGAAGCTTCCCGAATTTCTGTATATAAATTTTAACATTTTAATCAAAAAAGTGATTTTTCTAAGAATTCCGAATATTTCAGAATTTTTGGTTGCTACTCTAGTTTTTCCATCTTTTCGTATATAGAAAACTCTATTACCCTCTTTGACTACCTCCATAATTCCTACTTATATTAAATTGCGAATTGCACTAATTTCTTGTTGAAACCCCTGTTCTGTTAGTTTAAAAACTACCCTTCAGGTGTGTTGTTTCCATCCGATCTATCGCTCCAACAAAATTTTAATTCCCCCTATCTGATCCGATTCCATTAAACCCCTAAATTGAACCTATTACTTTACAATTCCTCGGCAATGAGACCCCGCAATTAATCAACAATACCACACAAAAATCCGCTCCACCAGCCACACACACAAACAACAAAAGATTAAAGATCGCAGCCAATTTGGACATGTCAGTTCTGTTATTTAGTTGAACATCCCCTGATGGCCCCAACGAACCATCAGGTACAAATATCGAAAAAAGGTAACTTTGACAGTCGATAACATCTCAACTTGGTTGGTTCAGTAGTGCGCCCGTCGTACAGCTGACAGCTCAAGATAATTATGGTCGAGGACGAGGAGGAAAGTGGGATTAGGTGAAACAACAAGGATTCGTTTAGGCAACAGATGGAAGTTTGGAAAAAGCGAAGATTTAAAATTGTGCCAACTGTTGAATCTCCTCGAATGCGCCTAATTATTTTTCAAAGGCGAACCAAAGAAAGATATTGTAATAGAACAAAGAACTGTTGAAATTGAGCAACTGTTAGTTGTGGCTTTGATTGGTGTTAAAACCAAAAATTACACGCAAAGCCCGCTGCTTCAAGTTAACAGCATAATTTATTGGATAAATATTTAACTTTTTTTTTACATCATCCAAGCTACTGACGATAATAAACTTGTCTTGTATTTAATTAAACCTGTAATCAGTAATTATCACGTAGTCAATTAAATATTTAAATGAGTCACTCACATAACTCTGTATTTATTTTATTTTATCATCGTGAGCTTGTTGATTTTGTTTAAAATAAAACAAGCTACCTAACTAATGAATAATAAGGCTGCGAGTCATTCACTACTTCTAATAAGGTTTCTTGGAAATTTTTATATGGTGATAACACTAAACAAACAGCCAGAATTTGTTGGGTAAACAAATTATTACACAGTTATTATTATTTTAGTAAATTCTAATTATTTCGGATGAATATTCAATGGGTTTTTGTTCTGGTTTCGACGGAAACTGTTTTACTATACACTATAGTCTAATTAAATTAATTAATAAATGGAAAAAATACGAACCAATTAAATTATAAATAATTAAACGTGATGGTAAAATCGTTACGTGATTCTAAATCAACGTGGAAAATACAAAATTTTATAAAATTTTGGTCAAAACCCTAAAGTTTTGTGATATAAATGAAAAGTACTTCCAAAAATCGCATTTTTAGAAGGCGATTCTAAAAAAATCACTGTTTTGGAACCACTGGTTAAATTTCTGTTAAAAAACCTTTATATAAAAGCAGAAAGATGGCTTTATGTTGGGTAATAATCACAAAATATTTTCCGAGATTTTTTTCTGTATATTTTGGAGCCTAAAATTGCGCTTTTCAAAAATAGCATTTTTATAAGGTGACTTAAAAACATCACAATTTTGGAACTGCTGGTTGAATTAAGTTTATAGCAAAGATATATGAATATATGATCGTTTAATTTTGAAAAAAATCACAGCTGTTTAATATATGAATTTGTTCTGTATTCCGCTTTTCAAAAATCGCATTTTTAGAGGGTGATTCTTAAAAGAATCATAGTTTTGGAACCACTGGTTCGATTTCTGTCAAAAAACCTTTATATCAAAGCAGCAAGACCACTTTATGTTGGGAAAAAATCACAAACTATTTTTCATGATTTTTTCCCTATATTTTTTAGCCCCAAATTACGCTTCTCAAAAATTGCATTTTTAGAGGGTGAGTTTTAAAAAGAATTAGAGTTTTGGAACTGCTGGTTGGATTTCTGTCAAAAAACCTTTATATCAAAGCAGAAAGATGGCTTTATGTTGGGAAATAACCCCAAACTATTTTTAGCAAATTTTTTCTGTATAATCTGGAGCCCCCATTTGCGCTTTTGAAAAATTGCATTTTTAGAGAACGATTTTTAAAAAGTCACAATTGTGAAACTACTGGATGCGTTTTTGTCAAATTAAGTTTATTATAAAGATAAATGATGGTTTTTTCTTGGAAAAAATCACAAACTCTTTATATGAATTTATTCTATATTTTCTTGGTGCTCCAAATTCCGTTTTTTAAAATTGCATTTTTAGAGGGTGATTCTTAAAAAAATCACAGTTTTGGAACCGCTGCTTGGATTTTTGTGAAAGAACCTGTATATTAAAGCAGATTGACGACTTAATCTTAGAAAATAATCCCAAACTATTTTTCGCAAATTTTTTCTGTGTATTTTGGAACTCCAATTTGCGCTCTTCAAAAATTGCATTTTTCGAAGATGATTTTAAAAAAATCACAGTTTTGAAACTACTGGTTGGATTTTTGTCAAATTAAATTTATTGTAAAGATAAAAGATGGTTTTATAAAAAAAAATTGCTAATTGTTTATTTTAATTTGTTTGTATATTTTTGAAGCTCCAAGTTCCGCTATTCTAAAATCGCATATTTATAGAGGGTGATTTTTAGAAAAATCATAGTTTTGGAACCGCTGCTTGGATTTTTGTGAAAGAACTAGTATATCAAAGCAGATTAACGGCTTTATGTTGGAAAATATGCCCAAGCTATTTTTCGCAAATTTTTTCTGTGTATTTTAGAACCTCAATTTGCGCTTTTCAAAAATTGCATTTTTAGAAGATGATTTAAAAAAATCACAGTTTTGAAACTAATGGTTGGATGTTTGTCAAATTAAGTTTATTGTAAAGACAAATGATGGTTTTATTTTAGAAAAAATTGCTAATTGTTTATATTAATTTGTTCTGTATTTTTTTGAAGCTCCAAATTACGCTATTCTAAAATCGCATTTTTAGAGGATGATTCTTAAAAAAATCACAGTTTTGGAACCGCTGTTTGGATTTTTGTGAAAAAACCTTTATACCAAAGCACAATTTGTTTTTATATAGGTTATATAGGGAAGTCATCAGATATTTTTCTATAATATCCAAATTTCCTAGGAGATTTTTTTAAAATTCTATTCCACTTGCCCCTAAAGTAATTATCTGGGTGCGCCCCTGTCACTTATCAACATTATATTCCCCAAACAACAACACAAAACTAAAACAACGCTAAATCGAAACCCACTAACCCAAACCCAAGCCATATAATGAGATTTTATGCAGCAAAACGTATTCTATTAAAATGAAGTTGTTTCGGTTCCTTTGGCCGTGCGGCAGACGCGTGTCTTCATCTCCACGGGATATCTCGAATCAAATCCGCAGAGAGAAAGTTTGTCGGAAATTGAAATAGGGACGGCATGAGCAAAAGGCTGTGTAGAGTGTGCAGGTAATTCTCTGCTGGGCGCGGACCTCTCCAGCTCTCCACCACCACATAGAAACTGTCGATAATGCGAACGAAACGTGTTGGAAATAATTGGTTGTGCACGTTTCGCGTTTCTATCACATAATGAAGACTTCACACTGTCAAGTGAAATGGATAAATTGGGTAAATCGAGTCGAAAGTTGTCTCATTTTCTCCAATCATGCTGTAAGGGAGATTAGGCGATTGATTTAGGGGGTTTTGGAGGTTGCATAGGTAATTTTCAGGAAAATACAGGTTTAAATTATTTTAAGTTTAAGGGAAATTAGTTTTCATATGGAAATTTGCACAATACAAAAAATGTATCACTCAAAAATGGATTTCTTTTTCTGGAAATCTCAAAAAGCAAACTAGGGGAAACTTATCCGATATTCAGAACATATTTTTGAACCCTTAGTGGACCCTCTTGATGGGTTGATTTGATTGAACCCCGCACCCAATTATGGCCATTGTAAAGCCCACCGCGCCGCTTCATAATATTTTAGTAAGTACTTGTTAATGCCCAAGTCAAACTCAAACAATTCGGAAGTTCAGTAGGCTTATCTAAGCTAGTAGAAGATCACACGGTTCGGGTTGGTTTGTAAATGTTGGTGTTCTCGAGGTCGGGCTAAAAGTAAACACATTATAATGCACTTTAAAACAACTTAAGCCTAGGTAAACATTGAATGCCAATGCCAGAATCAATAAACTTCAATAATCTAGATTCATATCTGGAAGTTGATACACCTTGGGTTGACTTTGTTTAGCTTAAGAGGTTTATGTTACTTGACTGTGGATCATATTGTGCCCTCAAGCAGGTATACGGATACCTGGTGGCGTTTAGGCGATTATGATCCATCGTAAACAACCCGAATTTCGCTTTATTAGAAAATTACACAACATAATCAAAGATCGAAAAATCCATCAGCAGGTTGGTGTGACAGAAAGCGCCAATGTAATAAACGACTCAATTATTTCTAAATAAGCAATGGCAGTTTTACCACACGTAATAATCGTAAACTTTATAAATACTTTAATGGGTTGGTAATCTACATAAAAGCAATTGTATTCGACTTAATTATAATCAAACTGATCAATTTGCGAAGCAGACCATAACGAAATTAAGTTATTGTCGGTGTGTGTAGTATAATAGGTCGGACTCGAGGAATGGTAATGTGCAGGATTTGGATTTAAGGCGCGTGAAAAGGTTTTTGCCATGATGATGGATGAAAGTGCGAATATTTATTAGTAGAATTGCGTAAGTTAGAGATTAAACTGAATATTGGTGCCGTTTTGAAAAAAATCCGCTCGGCGGTTCCAAAACTGTGGCACTTTAACGCAGCAGGATGGGAAAATTGTAGAAACAAAGAATTATTATTTTCAAAATGTTGGATCTAGTAGTCGGATTTTGATGAAATTTACTTTATTGCAAAGTTGAAGGTTGGTTTTCTTTACAAAAAAGTTACACAAGTTTTTATTTGGTGATTTTAGGCATTTATCGGAGCTTCAAAGTTGCACCTTTAAAAATGATAAAATTTTCTAGTAACTGTTTTAAAGAATCACTGTTTTGAAACCGCTGGTTGGATTTGTGTCAAAAAACATTTAAATCAAAGCTCAATAATCGTACTATATTGAAAAAATCCTGAAATGTTAATATGATTTTTTTTGCATTTTTTTCGAGATCCACAGTTCACTTTTCAAAAAACGTGTTTTTTGAGCGGCTACCTGCATTAAAATAATCACAGTTTTGGAACCACTGATTGGATTTTGGTAAAATTTACTTTATTGCAAAGCTGGATGTTGGTTTTATGTACAAAGAAGTTACACAAGTTTTTATTTGGTGATTTTAGGCATCTATCGAAGCTTCAAAGTTGCACCTTTAAAAATGATAAAATTTTCTAGTAACTGTTTTAAAGAATCACAGTTTTGAAACCGCTGGTTGGATTTGTGTCCAAAAACATTTAAATCAAAGCTCAATAATCGTACTATATTGAAAAAATCCTGAAATGTTAATATGATTTTTTTGCATTTTTTTCGAGATCCACAGTTCACTTTTCAAAAAACGTGTTTTTTGAGGGTGCTACCTACATTAAAATAATCACAGTTTTGGAACCACTGATTGGATTTTGGTAAAATTTACTTTATTGCAAAGCTGGATGTTGGGTTTATGTACAAAGAAGTTACACAAGTTTTTATTTGGTGATTTTAGGCATTTATCGGAGCTTCAAAGTTGCACCTTTAAAAATGATAAAATTTTCTAGTAACTGTTTTAAAGAATCACAGTTTTGAAACCGCTGGTTGGATTTGTGTCAAAAAACATTTAAATCAAAGCTCAATAATCGTACTATATTGAAAAAATCCTGAAATGTTAATATGATTTTTTTGCATTTTTTTCGAGATCCACAGTTCACTTTTCAAAAAACGTGTTTTTTGAGGGTGCTACCTACATTAAAATAATCACAGTTTTGGAACCACTGATTGGATTTTGGTAAAATTTACTTTATTGCAAAGCTGGATGTTGGGTTTATGTACAAAAAAATCCCCAAGTCTTTATTTGGTGATTTTAGGTATATTTCGTAGCTTTAAAATTGCACTTGAAAAATGTGACGTAATTTTCTAACGAATTTTGAACAAATTTTGTTTGAACTTTTTTTAAAAATTCTGTCAAAAAAATTTCGAAAAAATAAAACACTTATTTTTGTCGTAAAATTCGGTTATAATGAGTGGGACAAGGATAGATTTATGCGTATTGCAATAAGTGCGAGAGAGACTTCCGAAATTTATTTGAATATTGCTGGAAACCCTCAAAATTGAAACACGATTTTTACAAGAAATTTAACTTAATTTCTTTAGGAAAAGTAATTGTGGTACTATCCGTATAAAAAAGTCATGTGTTGGGCACATCAGATATTTCCTGAATAAGATCTTGAAATGAAAACAACAAACCTTTTTTTTTCAAATCCCTGAAAATAACTGTAAAGAATGATATTGGAGTTTTTCAAGATGTCAAGATCTCAAGGGTTCGTGCTGATTTATTTAATTTCACTTTGTCGTCTTTATCCCAGACCGTGATGATAGCCGGAATTTAATTTCAATAAAATCCTAATTAGGAAGTGAGCGTTTAAATAAAAAAATTCATAAATTTAAAATTGCAATTAATTTCAGCTTGGACTATTCACAGTAATTAATTTTAGATGGCTTTGCTCATTAAATCCGTCTTTTCTCCTTTTTCTGCACCAAGCGAATCCTTAATATTTTATTCAACCCTGTACTGGATATAATATATAATGAAAGGCTTAAAGTATTAAGGTGGTAGTGCATTATTAAACCCACTCCAACACATCCGTACACTTGATCTTACTTAACAGTCCACAAGATGCTCCTGATGGTGCAGTTATAATCTGAAAATCTCCCTTTGTTATCACATAACCAGCAGCTCAGCGGCTGCATTGTCCTTTAGGACGAAAAGGGTGTTAAAGGACCCCAATCAGATACTTGAGATCTCGCCACACCGGACATGGAACTCTCCACCATCAAGTTCATCGCTTTTGTAAGTTATAGGTGTCATTTTTGGGATGAATAGCCACTGGCGGGATGCTCGTCAATAGCGTGCGGGATTTATGATTAATCTGGTGGAAACTAGGCTAAAATTTTAGGGACGTTTACCAAATCCATAGAAATTGTGCTGGATAAAGGACATCCACTTTATAAATGTACTCACGTGACAAATATATGCGTACAAAATTACTACAAACTTTTTGAAATTAAAAAAGATTGTCGCTGTTACTGTTATAGTTCGTGCTAAAAGTATAATTATGTTAGTAAGAGGTTTGGCAACAGTGGAATTTAATAAAATTAGTATCACTGCTCACGTGACTGTATTTGTCTTTAGAAATTGTTTTTTTCCTCGAATTTCAAGCCAAATATCCTTTTTACAGCTTATTCCATTACAGTAAAAATTTAATTAAGTACCTGTATCTAAAAGACAATGATCCAGATGTTTATAACAACATAAGACAGACCATTACCTCCTCCATACTTGAAACTGAAAATAAAAGCGATCATTACCATAATGGAATGTCGTTTCGTTGTATAGCGCGTATTATTTTATTATAAAAGGTTTCGCATTATCTTTATGGTATAACGACTTTTTCGGAAACGAGCATCAAGCAAAATCTAATTGCTCAACTAAAAAATTGCCCAACTTATCTGTTTAGTTTAATGTTCGAAACATCGTGACCGATTATTGTGTACATTTCGGTTGTTAAGACAAGAGAAATAATTAGAAAAGAATGGACGAAAACAGTAAACAGTTTTTAGAATAGCATTTGACGGCGATTCCATTTATCTAAATTAAAGGCGTCAACCGTGAAAGCAACGCATTCGTGGTTAAAAACGATGGGATGTTGAATGTTTTCTCTCGTTGTCCTTTTTGTCCTAATATCTATATTTATCCAGTTGAGCAAACAAAACAAACTGCTGGAAATCTCAGAGCTCTTGCAAGAATCGATTTATTTATGGAAATAATAAGTCACATTTTTCAACTACTTGAATTATAATTATATTTGATTTGCATACGTTTTATTATTATGTGAAAGTTTACAAAAAATGAAGCCACATGCCTGCATCCCTGGTGGGGATCGAACCCACGACCTTTGGATTAGAAGTCCAACGCGCTATCCTCTGCGCTACAGGGACTTACACTCTCTCAATTTCATTGACACAAGTCGTTCTACAACGTTGTGCGCTTAGTATAGTTTGTGACCTTGAACGTTTTCTACAAATAGATTACGTTTAGTTATTTTAAAATATTTTATAGCTAACACGCTATACAGTGATCATTCACAATGTGATTAATTTAATTGTTGTTATTGATGATGTCTGATGGGTTTTGGAAATTTATCGAACACGCAAATTTGGAGTTAGTCACTTAGTAATTATGTTTTAATTGTGGAAATGTGTTCACACCTAATTCGGGTTTTAAATTTAGATATTTAATTTAGGTCAAATGAACTTTATTATCTGGTATTTAATTTAATTATTTTTACAGCATTTTTCAGGAATTTTCTTCTTAAAATCAGGATAACAAAGTAGTGAGTCGATTTAAGGCAGAATTTCTTGTTTTGTTTCTCCTAGAAAATTCTAACAGAATGAAAATCCCTCAAAAATTCCAGTTTTTATTGCCTATTTCTAAAATTTTGAATTTTATACTTTGTGTCCTTAAAATTATCATAAAATTTCAAAAAATCGACAGAAAACCTTGCAGTTTTATTTCTTGTAATTAAATAATTTATCTACACCATAAAATTCAAACAGTAAGAAAATCTGGTGAAAATTCTACATTTTAATCCCTCATTAATAAAATTTTGTCCTTTTTAGACTTTGTGTCCTTAAAATTATCGTAAAACTGCGAAAAATCCTCAGATTTTCTTGTGAATCTTTTTTTAACAATGAAATTAGTTGTTTTTACTGGAAAATTTAAACAACAGAATGAACATCCGCCGAAAATTCCGAATATTATTGCCTATTTCTAAAATTGGAAATTTTAGACTTTATATCCTTAAAATAATCATAAAATTTCAAAAAATGCTTGCAGCTTTATTTCTTGTAATGAAATAATTTATCTACACCAGAAACTTCAAACAGAATGAAAATCTGGTGAAACTTCTACATTTTATTCCCTCACTTATAAAATTTGGTCCATTTTAGACTTTGTGTCCTTAAAATTATCGTAAAACTGCGAAAAATTCTCAGATTTTCTTGTGGATCTTTTTTTAGCAATGAAATTAGTTGTTTTTACTGGAAAATTTAAACAACAGAATGAAAAGCCGCCGAAAATTCCGAATATTATTGCCTATTTCTAAAATTGGAAATTTTAGATTTTATATCCTTAAAATAATCATAAAATTTCGAAAAATCGACAGAAATGCTTGTAGTTTTATTTCTTGTAATGAAATAATTTATCTACACCAGAAAATTCAAACAGTATGAAAATCTGGTGAAAATTCTACATTTCATTCCCTCACTTATAAAATTTGGTCCATTTTAGACTTTTTGTCCTTAAAATTATCGTAAAACTGCGAAAAATTCTCAGATTTTCTTGTGGATCTTTTTTTAACAATGAAATTAGTTGTTTGTACTGGAAAATTAAACAACAGAATGAAAATCAGCCGAAAATTCCGAATATTATTGCCTATTTCTAAAATTGGAAATTTTAGACTTTATGTCCTTAAAATAATCATAAAATTTCGAAAAATCGACTGAAATGCTTGCAGTTTTATTTCTTGTAATGAAATAGTTTATCTACACCAGAAAATTCTAACAGTATGAAAATCTGGTGAAAATTCTACATTTTATTCCCTCATTAATAAAATTTGGTCCATTTCAGACTTTGTGTCCTTAAAATTATCGTAAAACTGCGAAAAATTTTCAGATTTTCTTGTGGATCTTTTTTTAACAATGAAATTAGTTGTTTTTACTGGAAAATTTAAACAACAGAATGAAAAGCCGCCGAAAATTCCGAATATTATTGCCTATTTCTAAAATTGGAAATTTTCGATTTTATATCCTTAAAATAATCCTAAAATTTCGAAAAATCGACAGAAATCCTTGCAGTGTTATTTCTTGTAATGAAATAATTTATCTACACCAGAAAATTCAAACAGAATGAAAATCTGGTGAAAATTCTACATTTTATTCCCTCACTTATAAAATTTGGTCCATTTTTGACTTTGGGTCCTTAAAATTATCGTAAAACTGCGAAAAATTATCAGATTTTCTTATGGATTTCCTTTTTACTGGAAAATTTAAACAACAAAATGAAAATCGGTCCAAAAATTCCAAATTTCATGGTAGACTAGATGTAATTAATTCTGTACCAAACTTTTCTTGGTTTCACATGGCGACTAAACAGCCTCCTTCAGCAAATAAAAACTGTAACCAAACCCAAATCTGATACCGCACGTTTTAATTACATTCACAACAAAATTTCAGCTGAACTTTATCGTAGATTGTAGGTGTAAATCGAGATAAAATATAATTTATTACACCCACAGCACCATATCTGAATACTAAGAAATTTAATTCCCCAATTGCAGTTGTTGCAAGTGATAACACCAGCGCAAATTACCCCTGATAAGACCAATTCCGTATTTTATTTCACTGTTTATTTTTAAACTAAACCCTCAGTGCTAAAATTACAACATCTTTACATCGCGAAAAAAATCGGCGTTGGGGGCAAAGGCAAAATTGCCAGAGAGAATAATACCAATCACACGGTCCAACGGACAGGAAGGTTATTATTTTGGCAACGACTAACTCGATTTGTATCAGAATAATCCCTTTTGCCGCCCTCACTCCACTCCACTCCATGATGTTTATCAAATATGATTTTTATTCGCTGAATAGATTCGGCGATGTAAAAGTGAACTTACAGTTAGTGCTCTGATGGCTGGAAAAAAGTAGATAAAAACTTTCTTTGAGGGGACAGCGCCGGGGAAATATGTTTTAGCTTAGCACCCCCACCAAAACGTTACTTACTTCCTCAGACGTGAAAAATTGAGTTTAGTTCAACAGGATGACGTTGGAAGTAATGGGACGTAATTTTGGGGGGGCGTAAATGAGTGCTTATTTCAGGGGTTGGTTCCAAAAAACGATAATATTAAAATTGTTTTTATTAATAAAGAAGTAAAACTAACTTAAACCAAGTTTAGTCTTAATTATCGTCCACCGATTCTAATCTAGATTGCCTCTATTATTACCACTTACGAACTAATTTCCCTTATCGCCAAGCTATTACGCGAGTTATTAAAAACTTATGTGAAGTAGGACAACAAAACTTGATTATACGAGCCCTAACAACTAAATGTTTGGACAAAAGTAAATTTTTGAAGTATGAAAGGAAAACTGGCAATTTTACGCAAATAATTAGTAAACACCTAACAATACAATAAGATAAAGCGTTAATGACAATAATATGCATGGAAGAAAATTATTTATTGGATTTAACAATATTTTAACCTGAATAATTAGCAAATTTTATAAAATAAATTTGCAACTAAATGTTGGGATAATTTTTAATTTAGGACCATTAATAAGAGGTTACGGCACCTTTTGCTTTAATAGCTGCCTGTATTCTAGCAGGCATTGTATTTATCAAATTTTGATACAATTCTGGCGTGAAATGGTCCCAAATTTCTTCTATTTTGGTTTTTAAGTCCCCAATGGTTCTTGGTGGATTATTGCGTAGAATACCGTTAATTTTATGCCAAAGAGTTTCAATGACATTTAAGTCCGGACTGGATAAGGGCCATGAAAGCACCTTTATGTCGTTTTCCCCAAGTTCCAAAACTGTGATTTTTTAAAAACAGTCGTTAGAAAATTACGTCACATTTTTCAAGTGCAATTTTAAAGCTACGAAATATGCCTAAAATCACCAAATAAAGACTTGGGGATTTTTTGTACATAAAACCAACATCCAGCTTTGCAATAAAGTAAATTTTTCCAAAATCCAACCAGTGGTTCCAAAACTGTGATTATTTTAATGTAGATAGCACCCTCAAAAAACACGTTTTTTGAAAAGTGAACTGTGTATTCGAAAAAAATGCAAAAAAAAATCATATTAACATTTCAGGATTTTTTCAATATAGTACGATTATTGAGCTTTGATTTAAATGTTTTTTGACACACATCCAACCAGCGGTTTCAAAACTGTGATTTTTTAAAACAATTACTAGAAAATTTTATCATTTTTAAAGGTGCAACTTTGATGCTCCGATAAATGCCTAAAATTACCAAATAAAAACTTGTGTAACTTTTTAGTAAAGAAAACCAACATCCAGCGTTGCAATAAAGCAAATTTAATCAAAATCCGACTACTAGATCCAACGTTTTGAAAATAATAATTTTTTGTTTCTGCAATTTTCCCATCCTGCTGGGTTAAAGTACCACAGTTTTGGAACCGCCGAGCGAATTTTTACGAAATTTACGTTTTTATATAACTAAATGTTGGCATTATAACAAAAAAACATCAATATTACGAAAGTTAATTTAGATAACTTTTGCGCGTATGGAAAAAAGACAATAAAATTTACTTTTGTCCGGGCTCGTAATTAGATTTTTGAAAAGCGCAAATAAAATATAAATTGTAATAAGTCATCAGATATTTTAATAACCATTCCGCTTCAACAGTGAACCATCACTAACGCATATTATGAGACTTCATAAACGAGATTTCTAATTAAAATAAACTTTTGTAATGCATGCATTAAGCAAGCCAATTGTAAAGTTTACATAATGTTGTGTAGCTCACTCAACTTTCCAACCCCATAAACCCTCGTTAAATTCGTACTTTACGTAAATTATTGTAATCATACTTTGTGTATACGACAAATGATATTTTTGGTTATCGAGCTTAGCTGTTGAGTAAATGGATGTCGTGGTATTTAGACTAGACAAGACTAGACACCTTATTTTTTAGTTTTACTAATGGTACAGATAATCGGAAAAAATGTACTAATGAAACATCATATCTTACAACACCGGTTGGTGGAACTCGAGTTATTTTCAACCTCGATGGCGCTTAGAGTTATTTATTATGCTGTCTTACACATGTTCTTGTTCTGGAGGTTGTTTAGTGGTTTTTTTGTCGTTATTAAGGCGCTAATTAAATTAGAAAACACGGAGGATGTCAACAGTTGGTCAACATTAATCATTTAATGGAACTGTTGAATAATTGTACTAAAAAATAGAACAGTTGCGGGTTGCTGTGAAGCTTAATTCTGTCCATTATTTTTAAAAGGAGGCACAGTGTTATTAATTTCCCAGCCAACTATTAGGTATGTGATTCTTTTGGAAGTAGCGCTTGAAGTGGTAGAAAACAATTAAGTTGTAATAAATTCAATATCCAACCCTTTCAGGTCTCTCTGGCGCCCTCTCGAAGGAATTCATTATACAATTTTCCAGCTTCTAAAACAAACCCGTACAATAAATTAAAGCGAGTAATTGTTTGTCTTATCACTTCAACTTGAATATATTAAGTAAAATGGTGGGGAAGATAGTGCGATGGAATAAAGCAGTTAATTGCCCACCCCATTTTCGAATATGTAGCTAAAAACTAATGGAATTAGTGTGTAGTATAGGTACATCTAGAAATCGTGCTCCTGGATGATGGTCCATTTTATTCTTATCTACAGGTGCATCGTATGCACACACAAAGAGATGAATTTAAATGCACGACCACGAGTCTAACTTTGTAAAAGTTTTTTTCCGGTCCATCATACATATTCATCGTCATCTGGCTTTTTGAGCACGTAAACGCAATTACGGATTTATGGTTTATCTAATTTTTTTCAGAAATTAATTTTGTGAAACGAAATTACATCATGAAAATGTCACACTAGGAGATAATTTTGTGGGTTTGTGAAGATAAAAATTCCACATATGATGTGAATTATTATAGTTGGCTATTTCCAAGGTCATACTTGATATATGAGATGTTTTGGGGTTTTCTTTCTGGTCAAAATTTGGTAAAATTAACTTTGTTGCAAAACTGAATAATGGTTTTATTTAAAAAAAAACCCCAATTGTTTACAATAATTATTTCTGCGTTAGTTTGAGCCTTAATATGCACTTATAAAAATGACAATTGAGGCTCTACAAAATTGCTGAAAAAAACATCTCATAATTTTTTTCGAAATAAAGCCATTCTTTAGCATTACAACAAAGTTTATTTGATAAAAATCGGATAAGCGGTTCCAAAATTGTGATTTTTTAAAAGTGTCAACCTCGAGAAATGTGATTTTTATTACCTCAAATTGAGGAACCAAAAAATGTGGAAACAATCCATATAAACAATTCTTGATTTTTTTCTAAAATAAAACCGATATTCTACTTTGCAACAAAGTTAATTTGACCAAATTTTGACCAGTGGTTCTAAAACTGTAATTTGTTAAAGAATTGCCCTTGAAAAAAGCTATTTTTATAGTCTGAAATTGAGGCTCTACAAAATTGCTGAAAAAAACATCTCGTAATTTTTTTTCGGAATAAAGCCATTCTTTAGGATTACAAGAAAGTTTATTTGAAAAAAATCGGATAAGCGGTTCCAAAATTGTGATTTTTTAAAAGTGTCAACCTCGAGAAATGTGATTTTTATAACCTCAAATTGGGGAACCAAAAAATGTGGAAACAATCCATATAAACAATTCATGATTTTTTTCTAAAATAAAACCGATATTCTACTTTGCAACAAAGTTAATTTGACCAAATTTTGATCAGTGGTTCCAAAACTGTAATTTGTTAAAGAATTGCCCTTGAAAAAAGCTATTTTTATAGTCTGAAATTGAGGCTCTACAAAATTGCTGAAACAAACATCTCGTAATTTTTTTTCGAAATAAAGCCATTCTTTAGGATTACAACAAAGTTTATTTGAAAAAAATCGGATAAGCGGTTCCAAAAATGTTGATTTTTTAAAAGAGACAACCTCGAGAAATGTGAATTTTATAACCTCAAATTGGGGAACCAAAAAATGCGGAAACAATCCATATAAACAATTCATGATTTTTTTCTAAAATAAAACCGACATTCTATTTGCAACAAAGTTAATTTGACCAAATTTTGATCAGTGGTTCCAAAACTGTAATTAGTTAAAGAATCGCCCTTGAAAAAACTATTTTTATAGTCTGAAATTGAGGCTCTACAAAATTGCTGAAAAAAACATCTCGTAATTTTTTTTTGAAATAAAGCCATTCTTTAGGATTACAAGAAAGTTTATTTGAAAAAAATCGGATAAGCGGTTCCAAAATTGTGATTTTTTAAAAGTGTCAACCTCGAGAAATGTGATTTTTATAACCTCAAATTGGGGAATCTAAAAATGGGGAAATAATTCATATAAACAATTCTTGATTTTTGTTCAAAATAAAACCATTATTCAACTTTGCAACAAAGTTAATTTGACCAAATTTTGACCAGTGGTTTCAAAACTGTAATTTGTTAAAGAATCGCCCTTTCTATATTCATTAAAACCTGAAATATAATTAGTTCCAGCCAATAAATCTGAGCAATCCAAATTACGAAATCTACTAAACCCCATACGCGGCTTCCTTCCTACCCAAATTTCCAGAACCACCCGGAAAACCCTATAATGATCATTTCCATTATCCCGCACCGGATTCCTGGAATTATTATTTTTGCAGATGTTTACGTTTGTGCTATAAAAAACCGAAACCAGCGGCAGCATGCGATCTCGTGCAAAACAAATTGGAAATTGCAGCAAAGGAAATCCTGCAAATTAAATGAAGGATCGGTTTGGCATTAGACAGAGACAAAGAAAGGGAATTGACAGCATGCCAGGCGTAGCTTATTTCCAGACATAATTAGTTGTGGCCCGTCGCGGCGTCGTCACGCGGCTCTCCCGCTCCTGCTGCTGTGACATCTTCATCGCAGGACTACGTGTCTCCTGCCATTAATCCAACGTGTCCGATCTTTGATGTTACACACCAGATGTTTTAGTATAGAGCCAAGTCAAAGCAGCGAAATTACCAATAAAATTTTTTACACGGATTATTCCAACAATGCTCGTAAAAATATTTTATACTTCAGTTCTGTTGAGTACAGTTCCAAACTGAATAACCCCCTACGCGATTTTGTGTCTTTGGTCATTTTCGATTTATTTTCGTGTTTTATTCGAACTGTAAAATTGGAATGTATTAGAGATTACAATAAAATTATAGTGCTGGAGTGTACGTTAGATTAAATTGAATTTGTAAAAAGTGTGCCTAGATTCTATTTTATTACCTTTGCACCGGAAACAATTATTTTATTTTATACACTATAAACTAATTGAAAAACGAAATGGTTGCAAAAATAAACATCTTTACTGACCTTTTAATAAAGTATCACTTTCCTACCTAGCCACGTAAATAACTATTACTACACCATCGACTCAGTGACAATTTTCTCTTACAGGCCCTATACGATACGATGCAAGTCCTTTAAAAGCTTTTTGTTGTCCTGATTTTATTATCCATTCAATTGCCAATCCATTTCCATACAAGCTCGGAAAATATAGATGAGCCATGCAATTAATCCATTTAGCATAAAACAAACCGCATCACATACGCGAAGGAAAAATTGCAAATTGCTGTGGAGTGTTGAATATCAAACATTGTACAATATGTTAAAATTAAACGTATATTCTACACGCTTGTATTCCCAGAGGGATATTTTACGCCAATGTGACAACGACAGCCGTGTGATGGTGGTTTTGGTACCTATTTCATACCTGATGCTGTATAGACTGTATAGAGCCACAACTTAATTAACATTTAACCGAAAGCTTTGGCTCTTTGGATTGTCGTTTTGTAAAAGTTGTTTTAATTTTGACGCGAGGAAAATGTAATTTTGGGAGGGGTAGGTTTTAATGTTTAAATTTTCTTTATGCACAAGGGAGCGTTTTAGATCTGGAGAAGTTTGGTTTAATTTGTTGGATTAACTATGTGGAAGGTGGTGAAAATTTCTGAAATCGGAACTGAGTAGGTTTGCTTGGTTATTTTGTAACACAGTCAAAATGTATCCAGATATTTATTAGGAAAAATAATAAAGTAAATTTCGGTACATTTGGGCACCAAACAGAAAAAACCTGGTGACTTTCTTTGGTTTTTGTGGCTGAAATAAAAATTGAAATAGTAGGTTAGTTTGTACAAATATCCAAATATCCCGAATCCAACTATTTGACTATACAAAAATCCAAATTTCGCCAAAATCCGCTGTGCTTTTCCAAAATTATGGCATTTTAAAGTAGCAGGGAGATGAAGGAAAATTCTACCAAGCCTTTTTTAAATCGTTATAATTTTGGGACCACTGGTCGGATTTTTATCAAATTCACTTTATTATAAAGCTGAATGTTCGTTTTATTCACAAAAAAATTGAAAGTTTCTATTTGGTGATTTTAGTCAGTTTACGATTAAAATATCATTATTTTCGAGCGCCTGTTTTAAAAAATCACAGTTTTGGAACAGCTGGTTGGAATTTTATCAAAAAACCTTCTTTTCAAAGCTTAATGACAACTTCATCTAGTAAGAAATTCATAAATTGTATAACGAATTATTTTTGGATTTTTCGGAGTATTAAATGCATAAACTCCATTTTTCGATGGTAATCCTTTAAAAATCCAGTTTTTGAACTGTTGGTCGGATTTTTATACAAAAATCTTCATGTCAAAGCTGAATGAATGTCAATTTTACTTTGGAAAAAACCACGAGTGTTTACATCGAGGTTTACATGGACTATTTGCGCATTTTTTCGAGCCTCAATAAGTGTTTATCAAAAACCGCTTAATTTTGAGGGGAACTCTTTTAAAACATCACAGTTTTGGAACCACTGGTCAAAATTTGATAAAATTAACTCTGTTGCAAAACTGAATAATGGTTTTATTTAAAAAAAAATCTCAAATTGTTTACAATAATTATTTCTGCGTTATTTTGAGCCTTAATATGCACTTATAAAAATGAAATTTTTCGAGGATGACTCTTTTAAAAAATCACAATTTTGAAATCGCTTCTCCGATTTTCACCAAATAAACTTTGTTTTTTTGATTTTTTTTCAGCAATTTTGTGGAGCCTCAATTTCAGACTATAAAAATAGCTTTTTTCAAGGGCTATTTTTTAATAAAAATTTAGCCAAATTAACTTTGTTGTAAAGCTGAATATTTGTTTCATTATAAAAAATATTTTCGTATTTTTTGCTGTAGGTATTATCTTATTACCTCGTATAAAAAAGTAAAAATATACCATCTATCCATATTTAGATAAAATTCCTGGAAAAGTGTTTTGATTGGTTAACAAACCATATCCTCGTACACAGACTTTTTCATAAAGCTAATTATTTATCGTCGCCCGAGTAATAAGAGGCAATTTGTCCTTGTCAACTTGCAACACCAAAAAAACTCCAGCTACATAAACAAATCTAAACACTCCCCAACGAATCAAGCAAATAACTTTAATATTGACCTGGCATAAATTAGCGGTAAATTAAGTTTAGTTATTCGCCGAACAAAGCAAACTTCATTAACGAATCGATCATTGTTTGCGTTATTTTGCATAATTTAATTATTTGCTATGGAATATTTTTTGCTAGAGTAATAAAATGGGGGAGGTGATTCTCATCACAGCCCTATTTTTATGAAAATGAGCCAAAGTGTCTGGGGGCTTAATTAGCCGTTTTTAATCAAATATGAGTTTAGTTGGAATTTCTACGGAACACGACATGTAGTGGCTTCATCAGTTCAAAGTAATTGTATCTAAGTTGTTTTTGGGGCGGCCCACACCCAGTCGCTTGGACATTTTAATCAAAGTGAGGGCGAGGGTGGAACTGAAAGCACAGAGGCAAGTTTCGAGTTGTTGACAAACTGAATTTCCATTACAGAGATACAGAGATTTGTTACGTTACTAGTTCAAAAAATATACACAATATTGATTAACATCTAGTTTTTTTAATTTTGTCCATAAAACTGCAGCACATGTTCATATTAATGCCCCTATTAATTAATATTGCAGATTGCGCTTTCCGTTCCCTAAAACCCTGACGTAGACTAATTACCAAAAGTTAAAAATTACCTGTAATAACGTGCTTAATGACTCACAAAAAAACAATATTAAGCGACATGTACATCTTGATAATTTAACGATTCCTCTGTCTGAAGCCACCATGCCATCTGCTGTACACAAAGCTAATATTAGCGATTAAACGAAACGCTTTTTGGACATTAATGTTCACAGAAAAATCTGTGGTGCGTGTAAATGTGTTGATGTTTCAATTTAAAGTAATGTGTTTATTATGGGCGACGTGTCCACAGTGAGCGGGAAGTTAGGGCAGGTAGGGCCGAAGAGGGAATTATATTTTCATTAGATGTAACAGCTGGCCAGCGACCACTAAAGGTCAGAACGCATAAGAACCCTTACGTGTGTGTGTATGGCGATCCCTCAAGTTTGACTATGATGTGGACCCTTTACAAGGGAAGCTCGTGTCGTCATTGAATTTTACAAAATTCATAGCTTGTATACATTTATGCAATATTCAGGACGTTATAATTAGGGCCAAGCCTAGGAATTGGAAAGTTTGAATTTTGGTTTATTATTATTGGGTCCGAGGAAATCGAAATTTACCTTGTTAGTTTTCCTTAGAAATAACTGGATTTATTTTAAACATAATTTTCAGGATGCAAATTTTTAATGATTTGTACCTTCACAAAAATGCAAAAATAATCCATATAAAGACATTGTGATTTTTTTCTAAATAACCCCGCCCTTCGACTTTGCAAACAAAGTTATTTGATGAAAATCGGAGCAGCGGTTTCAAAATTGTGATTTTTTAAGAGTCATCCTCAAAAAATTTCATTTTTATAAGTGCATATTAAGACTCAAAATAATGTAGAAATAATTATTGTAAACAATTTGAGATTTTTTTTAAATAAAACCATTATTCAGTTTTGCAATAAAGTTAATTTTACCAAATTTTGACCAGTGGTTATAAAATTGTGATGTTTTAAAAAAGTTCCCCTCAAAATTAAGCGTTTTTGATAAACACTTATTGAGGCTCGAAAAAAATGCGCAAATAGTCCATGTCATGATTTCTTTCAAAGTAAAATTGACATTCATTCAGCTTTGACATGCATGAAGATTTTTGTATAAAAATCCGACCAGCAGTTCAAAAACTGGATTTTTTAAAGGATTACCATCGAAAAATAGAGTTTATGCATATTTAATACTCCGAAAAATCCAGGAATAATTCGTTATATAATTTATGAATTTTTTACTAGATGAAGTTGTTATTTAGCTTTGAAAAGAAGGTTTTTTGATAAAATTCCAACCAGCCGTTCCAAAACTATGATTTTTTAAAACAAGAGCTCGAAAATAATAATAATTTAAACAGACAATTTTGAACCCTCGTAAAATGACTAAAATCACCAAATAATAACTTTCAATTTTTTTGTGAATAAAGCGAACATTCAGATTTATAATAAAGTAAATTTCATGTAATTTGACCAAATTTTGACCAGTGGTTCCAAAGTTGCAAATTTTTAAAAGAATTCAGCTCGAAATATGCGATTTTTATTACCGCAAATTGGGGTCCCAAAAAATGCGAAAGTAATTAATATAAACAAATCACGAATTTTTTCTAAATGAAACCAATACTCAACTTTGCAAAAAAGTTAATTTGATCAAATTCTGACCAGTGGTTCCAAAACTGCAATTGTAATAATTACGAGAAGACAATTTCCTTTCTAACCTAACTCCACCTCACATTTTTGTATAAACAATTTTCTTTTTCTGTCCCCAACTCAAGTTTCTCCTCCCAACTGTCAGTAAAATAAAATACAACTCAAGTAAAATATTTATATAAACGGTATTTATTCATGAAAAAATACGGACGTTTTATTTTGTATAATCCTTTTGAATAATGTAGTCGTAAAAGCTCTTTACAGAAAAAATAAGACGACGAGGACTTCCCCTTCACCAAGTTCACGTTTCACCTACCGAATAAAATTTATAAATGTGTAATATGAAGAAGAGAGTAGAAATATTTTATCTGTGTAAAAACAGTCAGTAGATTTCCCTTTGACCACAGGAGAATTATTTTCAGTAGCCATGACAACGTTATTGTCCCTCTCACTCGCTCTTAAATGACGCTAACCTAAGATAGAGACAGATATTGTGTGACGCATTTTTCTATTGTGCTTTTAAGCAAATTTACGATATATCAATTTGAAGTTTCAAAAGGAATAAAATACGCCCACTCTCAATTATTACCAGTCCAACAAGCCTACATGTTGTTCCAAAGATAAAAGAGCCACACTGAACAATCGTAGAAATTACATGGTGTAAATTAAACTAGTTACAGAATAATGCACTATTTATTTGAATCGATGAAGTGTTAATGTATTCACTTTGTATGAATAGTGCATTGAACCAACGTGAATAGTCCAGTAATGAATCTAAATAACCTAATTATGTTCCTTAACGAACTTATAGCATCGTCATCGTCATTATTATTGTCTCTTCTTGCCTTAACACTTTTCACAAAGTATCCATCACCATCAAAAACACTCTTGCCATCATCCAGTATTAATTATTGTGCAGGAGAACGTAGGACTATAAGATGAATAATAATTAATTAGGGAGCGACGAGGGAGAAGCGAGGGGAGGTTTTGCTTTCGTATTATTGACTTATTTTGTGATTTGGTTTTTTTGGTGTTAAAGTGGAAAATGTTTTTGTTGACGTTAAATGATTATCATGAGGTGATGCCGCATGGTTTTGGGTACAATGATAAATGATGGAAAAGTTGCGGGGAAAAATCTATTCCACATACTTACCATACAAGCTAAAGTGGATTTTAATATTGAAGAAAAAATGTCGGCAGTTTTAAAACAAAAGTATTTTATTCTGGTTCGTGGACTTGTAGTTTTTTTTGTTAGACCATAATATAAATTTGCAAAGCAAAATATTCGAATTTGAATTTGTAATAGCATATACACAGAAAATGATACAAATCTTATTTAAGTCACAAGTGAATTTCAGTTTATGTTAATCAAAACATTCGAACACACAGCAAAAAATACAAAACATGAATATGGAAATGTAGGTATTTAACATAAAAGGAAAATGTAAGTGGGCTATTATATTGTAAATGTAACGTAAACTTTGTTTATTAGGAAAAATAACGTAAACCGTGTCCACTTTATAAATGCACGCACGTGACCAGTGAAACTTATTAAATTTGTCACGTGATTGCGTGGTGTCAAGTCAATTTCGCGCTATTATTTCCCAAATCAAGAGCCGTTAATTCAAACCGGAAAAATCAGATACTATTTAGAAAACTTTATTATCCCAAACTTCTGGTGAAGTAATTAAGGATAAAAATCCAACAAGAATAACTAAAGAGCTTACTCAGTGAGTTTTCTTACTAACAAAAAAACCTAAGAGGCGAAAACTGCAGATCCATGTAAAAAACTCGTTTTTTTTTTCTATGTATGTGTGCAAAGTCTCTCGTCGTCCGTCATTAGCGCTTCTTCTCTATGTCAACACGAAATAAAATCCAGACCGGTGTTAGTTGATTGAAAAACAAAAACCAATCAATATCGTCGAGTAAATTTAATTTGCTTCTTAAAATTTGGCGCGCGGAAATGTCTTTTTATACTGTTCAAACAATTTTTGTTTGGTCAAGGGATTTTGTTATGGTAATTGGGTAATGAGGCACAGTGACAGTTCTTTTTATAAGTAAAAATGGTACTATGACCTTGATAATAAATCACTATTAAGCCTCTCAAATAACAAACTTTTACAAGAATTATAATATTCGAAAAATGCGAATTTTCTATAACCGTAATTTGAACCCACACGAAAATTAAAAAAAATATATACAAACACCTCGTGATTTTTTTCTAAATAAACCTATCCTTTCACTTTGTAACAAAGCTTATTTGACGAAAATCGGAGCAGCGGTTCCAAAATTGTGATTTTTTAAAATATAACCGAAATTTTTGTCAGTTCAATTTTCCACCACTTCCTTGAAGTGCCACAATTTTGGAACCGCTGAACGGATTTTGATGAAATTTGCGTTTTTTACAGCCAATTATTGGCACTATCAAGAAAAAAATCATGAACATTATGGAAGTTAATTTAGAATATTTTTGCGCCAATAGAAGCAAAACTAAATTTTCTATTTTAAATTCAAGCGTATAGGGCCCAATTTTTTCAAAATTACGGCACTTTAAGCTTATTAATAGATGGATGCTTTGGTATAATTTCTCAAATCTACTGTTGCAACTTCGACAAAACACCCAACTACCATAAGCCACCCGATTAATAATAACCCACTCATTTTTTCGCAATCCTTTCTCATTGAAAGCACCTTCAGTTGCTTTTTCTTTCTCTTATTTCTTGTTGAACAAGTAGTAGCAAGATTCAGTATCCTTTGTTAAGCATTCACAATACAATGTATCTACAACTGGTTATTTAGCTTGAACGGCGGCGTAGCAAATGCACTTACGCGCCTGCATCATCGGCTATATGCTAGTGTGTACAGGCCGGTATAGTCCTCCATTCACCATTGTCCACCAAGTCGCCATTAATCTCGCTGCATTGTCAGTACTATATACAGAACAGATACTTATCACTGCCTAAACAAAAGAAGTGAAATTGAATACTGGGCGATGTACCGCGCGAGGGCACGATTCGTATTCGTCGTTTTGTTAAGCAAACATTTCAAATGCAACAAGAAAAATGTTAGGTTAGGTCTAAGTGGGCTACAATTTTTTTTTCAAAAGACCACATAATTAGCTTTAAAAAACGGACCACAAATTGGAAATCCGGTACTCCGGGAATAAACTATGAATTTTTAAAAGTAACTGTCTTAAAATCATCGGAATTTTGAGTAGACTACTTTTCAAATGCTACAAAAAATGTTAGGTTAGGTCTAAGTGGACTACATTTTTTTTTCAACAGACCATATAATTAGCTTTAAAAAACGGTCCACAAATTGGAAATCCGGTACTCCGGGAATAAACTATGAATTTTCAAAAGTAACTGCCTTAAAATCATCGGAATTTCGAATAGGCTACTTTTCATGTGCTACAAAAAATGTTAGGTTAGGTCTAAGTGGGCTACAATTTTTTTTCAACATACCACATAATTAGCTTTAAAAAACGGTCCACAAATTAGAAATCCGATACTCCAGGAATAAACTATGAATTTTTAAAAGTAACTGTCTTAAAATCATCGGAATTTTGAGTAGGCTAATTTTCATGTGCTACAAAAATTTTAGGTGAGATCTAAGTAGGCTACGATTTTTTTTACGATAAACCAAATAATTATCTTTAAAAAACGGTCCACAAATTGGAAATCTGGTACTCTGTGAATAAACTATGAATTTTTAAAAGTAACTGTCTTAAAATCATCGGAATTTTGAGTAGGCTACTTTTCAAATGCTACAAAAAATGTTAGGTTAGGTCTAAGTGGGCTACAATTTTTTTTCAACAGACCACATAATTAGCTTTAAAAAACAGTCCACAAATTGGAAATCCGGTACTTCGGGAATAAACTATGAATTATTTAAAGTAACTGTCTTAAGATCATCGAAATTTTGAGTAGGCTACTTTTCATGTGCTAAAAAATATTAGGTTAGATCTAAGTAGGCTATGATTTTTTTTACAATAATTCAAATCCTTGTCTTTAAAAAACAGTCAACAAATTGGAAATCCGGTACTCCGGGAATAAACTGTGAATTTTTTATAGTACCTGTCTTAAAATCATCGAAATTTTGAATAGGCTACAAAAAACGTTAGGTCTAAATGGGCTACGATTTTTTTTTACAAAAAACCAAACAATTGTCTTTAGAAAACATCCCCAAGCTATCTCTGAGTGTTACAGCTAAATATTTTATACACTCTAATTTTAAACACCTAGTTTATTTTGAATACATAAATATTTAGTACACCTAAAATTAGAATTTACTTCAGATTACTAAATAACTGCATTTAATTTACTAACTAATTAACAATTTAACATCCATAACTAAAATCATAAAATCAAATAAGTAGTTCATTTTAGATGCACTTAAATGCATAATAAGTTTTTGGCGAAAACTGTTTAATGTCGTTTCGAGGCAATAAGTGAGGATATTACAAAGTTTTATTTAATAATTAACAACTACTAAAATACAAATAACTCTAGTAGGTGTAGTAGAATTAATTAGAATTTTATCATTGGAAAATCAACTGCAACAACAACAGCAACAACACACTGAAAAAAACCAGTTTGAATGAAACTGAAAAGATAAAATCTGCTATTATTATGATATGACGTTGTAATCTATTGTAATAATAATAATAAATCTCCAACGTTGAATGGCCATATAACGAAAAAATATTAGCATAGTTTAACAGAGCATATCAAATAATAATGGCTCGGATTTTGTTCGAATCACGTTGAGGCAAAAACCTGTTCATGAAATATTTGATGGAAGATGGGACCCAGTCACCCGGCCAGGCCACATCATTAAATGTTAACTGTAACCTCTAATTAGAGATATCGCTTGGTATTGTGTGCAAATGAGGTGCCGGATTTCTTCCTATGCTATTTGAGATGATGGACGATGATACAAGAGCGCTTATACGGCGGCAGCGACTTAGAGGGTCCACTTTGATATGCGACTACTGGCGACTGAAAAGTCCAGTTGCTGTAACGAAATATCGAGCAGACATAATAATGGGAAGTGGAAGGATTTTGTCTATTGGATATCAATGTCATATAAATTTTATTCAATTTGAACACATTGGAAGATGGGAAAGTTACGAAAAACAATTTCCAAAATCGTGTTGAATTTTTAGAACATGGACAACTCTGCTTTCTTAAGTTAAGATCTAAACACAAAAAGTCGTTATTCCTAATCTAGCAACCGCAGCATATTTAACACCAAAACTTAGACACTAAATTCGTGTTAATTTTTCATCCATTCATCCATATAAATCACCCGCGTCAAATCTTTGTTCCTTTTTCGAATAAGAAAACTAGTTGTCCTCCAACGTATTAACGTCCACGCCAAAAGGATTATAAAACACCGAACCAACAGATTTTTCATTCCGCTCTCCCATAACTCCACATCAGACAAATTTGCATAACATTTAAAACCATATTAAACTGAGCAACTCTTTTACACAACAAAAACAGTGCATTCTGTTGTGAGGTGCACATCTAAAATGCAAATAACTTTAAGGTCAGTTCGTTTATCAATTCACAGGATGATGAATCTATCTTTTTAATTACCACAGTGGGATATATGTTGGTTTGCGGATGGCAGGCCAATGTCTTAATCGAGAGCATTAAGATTCTTCTTGGCTTCTGGCCAAACTACTGACTCATTACCATTTCTATTATAGCGTTTAATTATTTCTTTACCAGGATCTTAAATCATTCACTTGTATGGGTTTTTGTTCGGTTCAATTAATATTGTAAACTGCTGGAGACAACATAACCTCACCTAACCTAAATTTTTGTAAAATGTATTTTAACCTCATGCACCAGAACACTTGTTCTTAATTACTTTCAAAATGAAATTTCCACTTCAAAGATGTTAGGAATATTAAACTAAACAAATAATCTTGCTAGAATAGACGAAGAAAATGTACACGCCATAATTAAACTTACAGCCGCGCTTTTATCTCGTCCTTTGCATAGTTCAATTAATAAAATTTATCCAGGAAACCAAAACGTTCACTTGGGTGATTATTAATAAATTCACAATGCTACATCCGGTTCGTTTCAATAAACTTTTTGCATCGCTATTTTATGATTTTCCAATTTAAAGTGAACTCTTAACAAAAATGCTTTTAGCTTCAATAAATTTCAACTAGAGATTTATCTAATAATTCAATTAAAAAGATTAAAAGGAGGCAATTCATTATTCCTCATTGGATGCAGTTTTCCTGGAAACGTGGAAAAAGCAAAAATATCACTTATTATTACTTTACTACTAGTAGTACACAGCTATTATTATTGCTTGTGTTCAAGAGAAATATCGTTTGGCTTTGGCTTTGATGTACCCCAACCCTTCAGAAGCATCTTTATATTTTTAATAACAAAGACTGGAAACAACAACTCAAGATGCTTTGAAGTAGCGAGGTTAATAATTAATTATAGAAATTGTGCAGTAAGGAACAATTATTCTTTGTGAAATCACAAGACTAGGAATCTGCAAGTTATAATTTTGGGACTTTGTCATAAGGCTGAATATTGGTTTTATTTATAAAAAAATTTAAAAGTTTTTGTATGGTGATTTAAGGCATTTTTAGTGGGTACAAAATTACACGTCAAAAATGGCATAATTTTCAAGGGACTGTTTTAATACAATCACAGTTTTGGGACCTCTGGTCAGAATATGGTGAAGTTTACTTTGTCATAAAACTAAATGTTGGTTTTATTTATAAAAAAATTAGAAATTTTTTATATGGTGATTTTAGGCATTTTTTGTGGGTACAAAAGTACACGTGTAAAATGGCATCATTTTTGGAGGGACTGTTTTAAAAAATCACAGTTTTGGAACCGCTGGTCGAATTTTCGTGAAATTTACTATGTTATAAAGCTGAATGTTGGATTTGTTCATAAAAAAATTATGTGGTTTTTGTGTGGTGATTTTAGGCATTTTTTGGGGGTTCAAAATTACACGTCTAAAATGGCATAATTTTCGAAGGACTGTTTCAAAAGATCATAGTTTGGGAACCGCTGGTCGGATTTTTGTGAAATTTACTTTGTTATAAAGCTGAATGTTGGATTTATTCATAAAAAAATATGAGTTTCCATTGGTGATTTTAGGCATTTTTTGTGGGTACAAATTTACACGTCTAAAATGGCATAATTTTCGAAGAATTGTTTTAAAAAATCACAGTTTTGGAACCGCTGGTTGGATTTTGGTGAAATTTACTTTGTTATAAAGTTGAATGTTGGATTTATTTACAAAAAAATTATGACGTTTTTTTATGGTGATTTTAGGCATCTTTTGTGGGTACAAAATTACACGTCTAAAATGGCATAATTTTCGAAGGACTGTTTTAAAAAATCACAGTTTTGGAACCGCTGGTCGGATTTTTGTGAAATTTACTTTGTTATAAATCTGAATGTTGGATTTATTCATAAAAAAATTATGACGTTTTTGTATGGTGATTTTAGGCATTTTTGTGGGTACAAAATGACACATCTAAAATAGCATAATTTTCGAAGGACTGTTTAAAAGAATCATGGTTTTGGAACCGCTGGTCGGATTTTTGTAAATTTTACTTTGTTATAAAGCTGAATGTTGGATTTATTCATAAAAAATTTATGACGTTTTTGTATGGTGATTTTAGACATTTTTTGTTGGTACAAAATTACACGTGTATAATGGCATAATTTTCGAAGGACTGTTTAAAAAATCAGAGTTTGAGAGCCGCTGGTCGGATTTTTGTGAAACTTACTTTGTTATAAAGCTGAATGTTGGATTTATTCATAAAAAAGTTATGACGATTTTGTATGGTGATTTTAGGCATTTTTTGTGGGTACAAAATTACACGTCAAAAATAGTATAATTTTCGAAGGACTGCTTAAAAAATCACAGTCTTGGAACCACTGGTCGGATTTTTGTGAAATTTACATTGTTATAAAGACGAATGTTGGATTTATTCATAAAAAAGTTATGACGATTTTGTATGGTGATTTTAGGCATTTTTTGTGGGTACAAAATTACACGTCAAAAATAGCATAATTTTCGAAGGACTGCTTAAAAAATCACAGTTTTGGAACCGCTGGTCGGATTTTTGTGAAATTTACATTATTATAAAGGTGAATATTGGATTTATTCATAAAAAAATTATAAGGCTTTTGTATGGTGATTTCAATAATTTTTTGTGGGTACAAAATGACACGTCTAAAATGGCATCATTTTTGGAGGAAATGTTTTTAAAAAATCACAGTTTTGGAACCGCTGGTCGGATTTATATCAAAAACACCTTTATGGCAAGCGGGAGGTTGGTTTTACTGTGGAAAAAATCACGAACTGTTTACATGAATTATTTCTGTACTTTCAGGAGTCGTAATTTACGCCTACCAAAAATCTCGTATTTTTAATACAAACACTCAAAAAACTGCTTTGAAGCAATTAATGATAGAAATTGTGCAATCCGGAATTTTTTTTCGTGAAATCGCAAGCCTTGGAATGTTCCGCAACATTTGTAATCCTAGATGTTAAGTGTATCTGACAAGTGAAGTCGTCGTGTCTAGTGAGGGTAAGATCAACACATTAGCGGGTCCCGGAGATGTTTATATTGGATTTGATGTAACCTGTCATGCTGTCATGTAACGTACAAACGTATTTCTTATCGTATGTAATGACATTTAGACGGGGCACCCAACCAGCTGCTCATTCGAAATTTTATCAGAAACAGATTCGTTTATTCCAAGTTTGGGTTTTTAGATTGTTTCATTAGCGCTAATCAAAATGAATTAAATTCGGTGATAAGTGAAGATTAGATAGAGTGATAGGAGGCGAAAAGAGTTCAATGGCTTGTCGTCGGAAATGGATAACAACAGTACAGGAATTTTGAAGAGTAGTGGAGATAAGCAGGAAATTGGAGTTAGGAAATAAAAATTGTGACACGCTTATTTACTTATGTCAATTTGTTATGATGAGAGTTTACTTTTTAAAGAAAATTAGGAACCAAATCCTCGGTCTATTTCGTGACCTCTCAAAGCCTAAGTGTACTAGACTCGATCCGAGTCAACGATCCAAAGATTTATAGACCATATTTGTATTCCAGTAGTGCGTAAGGGGGTAAAAGCACCATCCCTTTGATTCATCAACATCCATTGTAGCCTAAATTGAATACAAACTGGAAATTCTCTGCTGAGCGCAACAAGAGATCGTAATTATTGACTGGTAATGGAATTCACTTATCTTTCGTGCTTTTCCTTAATACCAGACGCTCTGCTCGTGGGACTGTTGATTAAATTCTCCTTGAAAGTGTTAAATATAGTTGTGATTCCTAAATCCAACTATTTAGTCGAAGAGCTATATCTTCAACCGCATGGGCGGGTTGGTTATATTTAACTTTTGATTACTTTAGGGTAACTGTCAAATAAACAACTTAGCAAGTGGGGGTAAACCTGTTGAATAACCAAAAAACCTCTCAGCTTAGCGTACAAGTTAATTAAAGTCACTTCGCCTATTGTTAAATTGTATTCCATTGTAGTAATTTTTCCTCTAGTTAGTGTTTAATGAATGGATGGTTAATGGGAGCATCACCTGATTGTGTAGGCGCACCATCAGAATAACCACAGGCTATCTCGCGCACCTTAACACCAACGCGAAAAAACACACAAAATAATTGCTTATTCTCGTGTTGAATTTATTTGTAATGAGGAAGTCGATGTATGAACGGCGGGGTACCACAAGAGATCGACCGGAACGTCGTTCAAAACCATTAGCGCAGTTGGGTTATGTCTGAATAAATGGCAATCGTTATGTGCAGGTTTTCAACACCCTATTGTTCTAGTGACCGTTCGTATAATTGATTTTACACCACGTTCATTGGCTGGACAATAATCATCTATAACATTATTTTTTGGATTTTCACTTTGTTCATTAATGTCGTAACACGATTTTTCTAGTACGGTCCTGGGCGTTGCATTTTTGAGATTCAGTAGAATAAGTTGGAAAAATTGACCTAAAATAATTTTACAAACTTTGTCGAACAAAACGCGTAGTTTAGTGGTGCACCACTTCTGCAGCGATTTTCTGTCTCAATACATCTTTTACTTAGTTTCGTTTGTTTCCAAGTGGTAATATGGTAAAAAAAGTAGTCTAGTAAAAAATCACAAAATTATGGCCCAAACTAATTTTCCAATAAAACTATTCCTAAAAGAAAAGTACGCCAGTTGCGGCCGACTTCTAAATTAAACAATAAAACTTGATGTTATCTGCAGGAAAAGGTGCACGCCGCTTTTTACCATACCTAATCCTATCCCACTATCAATTTAATTTAATTAGAGTGACAAACAAAAACCATATAAACCCGATAGCATCTCTGCATTAAACCGAAACATTTCCACGAAAAAAAAAACAATTCCCTACAATCGCATAATAATTAAAGTAATTTTTTCCAAGCATATATAATATAATAATTGTTATTATCTAGGTATCTAACTGACTACCTTACTTTACCCAACAAAAACCACACCATGAATCAAGTCAGTTGTCGTCTGCAAGAACAGCAGCAACTCTTCGGTACTTCGGTTCAAGGAATTCAAGCCAAGCTGTTGTCTATACTGATTGATTTGATGATCAGTATCGGCCCCAGCTTGTGATAAGATCTCAGATGAGACATGTGCGTACCTAAAACAAAGAAATATCAATTATTTTGTTGAATGGATTAGCATATGTTAAGAAGCTAGCAGGAATAATGTGTAATATATTATGAAGATGTAATAAATGTGGTTTGGCTGACTTGCGTTTTGGTAAATCGATAAGCTAGACTGATTAGGAAGTTGGATGATGGGAGATATGCGAGATTAAGATGCATATAGTGGAAGAGGTTGATTTTCAAGGGGGTAAATTAGGTAATTGGCAGGATTGTTGGGTTTGTGTAGTTTCAGGAGTTATAATCCTTTGAAAGGACTAAAATGTTATGATACTTGTTGTGAATATCGGACAAGTATCCTCATGTAGCGGAGTAGTTTTAATTTTGAGATTCCATAAAATATTTTTGAGCGATGCAGAAAAAATTGTCGGAAAATGGAAAATTTGAGTATTCCATGTGCACAGATTTGAAATCAGCGGAAAATTTCCTATCTCTACGAGGGGTTTTTATGAAGTCTAACATATTTTTCTGAGACCTAAACAAAAAACTGTCACATTACGAAATCTGGCACTATTTTCATTTTAAAGGTCTGTAAAACACACCAAAACAGCCTTTAGAGCCTTTGAACTAGGATTTTGTAATAAAACATGCATTCCACTTTGTGAATATGTAAATTTTCTTAAAATCCAACCAGCGGTTCTAAAACTTTGTCGCTAAAACCATAAATGCACAAAAACTGGTGATATTTTGAAAATTTCACTTTAAACGTCTGAAAAACACTCAAAAATTACCATTTAAACCTTAGAACTAGTTTTTTGTATTAAAACCTACATTTCACTTTGTAACAATGTCAATTTTCTTAAAATATAAACAGTGGTTCTAAAACTATAATTAAAACTGTCACACTACGAAATCTGGCACTATTTTCATTTTAAAGGTCTGAAAAATACACAAAATCAGCCTTTAGAGCCTTTGAACTAGGATTTTGTATAAAACCTGCATTCCACTTTGTAAAAATGTAAATTTTCTTAAAATCCAACCAGCGGTTCTAAAACTTTGTCGCTAAAACCATCAATGCACAAAAACTGGTGATATTTTGAAAATTTCTATTCAAACGTCTGAAAAACAGTCAAAAATTACCATTTAAACCTTAGAACTAGTTTTTTGTAATAAAACCTACATTTCTCTTTGTAACAATGTGAATTTTCTTAAAATCTAAGCAGTGGTTCTAAAACTATAATTAAAACTGTCACACTACGAAATCTGGCTGTTGGAAATTGACCAAAAAACCTGCATCACGTTGAGCTTTTAACAAAAAATAAAAAATTGATAAATGTACATTAAATAATACGTCAAATTAAAGTGGAAGAATCAAGCTATTAGTAGCAAAAAATTTCATGTAATTCGGAGCACCAGTAACGATTTTACAGCTAGTCAAAAACCTGAAAATTTCTAAAACTTTTTTAATGACAAATCCCTTGCAATTTATTTATTCAAAATAATCACCATCAAATCGCATCCAACAAATTAATCTAATAAAACTACCTAACAAATTCCCCCACATGCATCACTTTAACGACCACAACTGCCACACATTTACAATTCAGTTAAATCTGTTCAATAACCGAAAATTTATTAGTAATATTTAACATTGTTTTGCGGGACAATCCATAAATATGGCGATGTTGTACTGCGTTTCATAAACAGAAACGCTCCAATGGGATGGATGTTGCGTTTCATATGGCGAAACTCCTACTAAATTTTATTTTATAGCAACATTAAAGCGCACACTGTAATAAATCATAGAAGAGGCAACCGCACAACCAAAATGACTACTGAACTAGTGCAGTATGTTGCATCTAATTAACTAAAAAATAAGTAGTACTTCGATGATGGTTGTAGCAAAACTTCCTCATCATCAGAATTTCTTACAAGTACGACTAAACGCCCAAAACGTAATTAATTATTGCGCTTAGAACGTACTTGCCAAAGGACCTGCCATAAACTCCAGGCTAAAGATCAGTTAAACTACAATAAGAAACTGAAATACGGCAAAGGATTTACTACAACACGCTGAGAGTTCAAGCATCAATTCTCTTTAGTTCTGTTTCAGTCTATTTCCTTTTGGCGAAAAAACACAAATGTAGTTGTTTAAAAGCAACTTAAGGACTACAACTTGGTCTACAACCCTCCACAAGACGTTTACTTACGTCTGACGCGGGGGAAAAGTTTCAGCATAGGGAAAAGATTTCACAATCTTTTATTATAATCTTATTGATATAAATTAGAAGCTTTATTAATATTGGAACTATAGAAGTTGAAAAGGATAAATTTTTGTTAGGTTAGATTAGGTTATGTTCAGTTTATATTTTATGGGAAAAGGAAATATGGAAAAATACACTTGAACTGAAATTAGATTAGGTTAAATTAATTCGGGGAATCCCACGTACACTTTAATGAACTTACTGCCGTGTGAAAAATGTTCGCTTTCCTCCGCATCAAAATTCTGATAAAATTATGAAAATTCATCAACTACCTCTAGCTCGTCGTTTGATAAATAGCGTAAATCAATTACAAACTCCTATTTGTTTTCTCTTATAGTCACACCGTCAAAAAATAAACTCCATTCGTTTGCCTGTCACAATTTTATAATGAGTCTTGTAGAATTACTTTTATTTTCGAAATTTCGTTTTTGATGTTTACCATAAAATTTAAGTGGGATAATATTTACCGGGTGGTGTTGTGGATTTATGGGCGAACAATTGATTTATGTGAAACGGCTATAAATAAAATTTGTGCGCTATTTTTCAACAGGGCCCGAGAGTTAAACCTCTTGTATATGTGACATGTCCGTGAAATATTGTGTCTAAACTGTTTTAGTGAAGAAACAAAATAAATATAATTTCACAACATTATTTTTTGTGGGTTCAGTTGCCGACCGACGCGGAAATATTCAAAAATATTAAAAGTTCCTCCTTATTTCAATTTAATAAATAAATCTCCCAACAGGCGCTTTTTACACCACAATTACAAGAAATATACAAAACCATTGTCTTGATTCAGTAAAATATTATTGACTTTCTTTATTCCAACTCCACTTGATTCTGACACATCACAGTAGCACGAAACCATAATAATAAGAATCAAAATGAAAAATTGCTCGCTACGTCTGAGGCCGCCCCCTCGCAAAATTGCTTTCAATCTTTTTTTTCGTCTTCTTCATCCCTAAATAAAGAACTAAACTCTTTTAAACTTTGTCGCCTGATGCGTAATTAAACTGAAACTTTTGCACAAATTCTTAATTAAAAACTTAATCTACTATAAATTACAATTAGTTACTAGCGTTTAAGTTCGAGTTGGGGCCACAAAGAGAGAAGTGTTTTGAAGGTGGGTAATTCAATTTTGTTGTATGACTTATTTTCAGTCAATGTATGAAAAATGATGGTAATATTTTCGAAAATTCATCTTAAATTATTAAACGCCTAAAAAACATACAAGGACAATATTTACAGCCTTGAAACTGTTTTTTGTATTTAAACCTACATTCCGCTTTGTAACAATGTCAATTTTCTTAAAATCTAAACAGTGGTTCTAAAACTATAATTAAAACTGTCACACTACGAAATCTGGCACTATTTTTATTTTGAAGGTCTGTAAAACACACCAAAACAGCCTTTAGAGCCTTTGAACTAGGATTTTCTAATAAAACCTGCAGTCCAATTGGTGAAAATGTAAATTGTCTTAAAATCCAACCAGCGGTTCTAAAGCTTTGTCGCTAAAACCATCAATGCACAAAAACTGGTGATATTATGAAAATTTCAATTTAAACGTCTGAAAAACACTCAAAAATTACCATTCAAACCTTAAAACTAGTTTTTTGTAATAAAACCTACATTTCACTTTGTAACAATGTAAGATTTCTTAAAATCTTAACAGTGGTTCTAAAACTATAATTAAAACTGTCACACTACGAAATCTGGCACTATTTTCATTTTAAAGGTCTGAAAAACACACAAAAACAGCCTTTAGAGCCTTTGAACTAGGATTTTGTATAAAACCTGCATTCCACTTTGTGAAAATGTAAATTTTCTTAAAATCCTACCAGCGGTTCTAAAACTTCGTCGCTAAAATCATCAATGCACAAAAACTGGTGATATTTTATATATTTCAATTTAAACGTCTGAAAAACACTCAAAAATTACCATTTAAACCTTAGAACTAGTTTTTTGTAATAAAACCTACATTCCGCTTTGTAACAATGTGAATTTTCTTAAAATCTAAACAGTGGTTCTAAAACTATAATTAAAACAGTCAGACCTCGAAATCTGGCACTATTTTCATTTTAAAGGTCTGAAAAACACATAAAAACAGCCTTTAGAGCCTTTGAACTAGGATTTTGTAATAAAACCTGCATTCCACTTTGTAAAAATGTAAATTTTCTTAAAATCCGACCAGCGGTTCTAAAACTTGAAATTTTTTTACTATCTATTAATTTCTTCAATTTTAGACTTTGTGCCCTTAAAATAATCATAACTTTAAAAAATGGAACCTTTCCTTGTGGGTTTTTTGTTAAAATAAAATAAGTTGGTTCTACTAATTAGAAAATTCAAATAGAATGAAACCCCGTCGAAAATTGCAGATTTTATGGCTTAACATAAATAAAATTGTCAGAAATCAAAATTTTGCCCATATTTTCCACAACTTCCTGTAACTTGCCACCTCCGCCGAAAATATGCCACTCAAAAGCAGAGGTTCCCAAACTAAAAAATTAAATTATACAATTATATGGCATATTTTTCATTAAACAGTACACACAACACAATTCTCCCCCTTGTCTCGATTCGAAATTTATTACTAGCACAAGCCACAAGGGGCGGCAAAAGCCGCTCTGTTTTTTTGACTGTTAATTAAGATAGCAACAACATTTTCCTATAATCTAATATACAACAGTTTTATTTATGTGTTATTTGTAATTAATTGAAGTGTCTTTCGAACACAAAACAGATAGACATTTTTACCAAACACCCACTGGGTGCATTAATTATACCAAAGACAAAAAAGGCAAGGTAATGTTGTATTAGAATACAACAACAATAAAAAATACCGTCGTCGCTCTTTAATAGGCTATTTTAGTTTTCGAATATTAATATACTGAACAGTTAACAAGCTCTTAAAGACAATTACGGTCTATAAATATTTAAAACGTGAAGCTAAAATTACTAAGGAAATATGAATAGAAAGCACCTGAGAGAATACGATATTAACTTAGTATTAGGTATTATATCGTATAAGGAAATTTAACTTTACGCTTTTTTTCATGTACTACACTATAATATTATTTTAAGCATCTCTTGTCTAAACATCCGGAAAATAAATAAATAAATTACAACTCATTTGTAAACACATGTATTGTACTTTCTTTATGTCTGTTTTTATAGCTAGCTAAAAACAAAATAAAGCATAAATGTGTCCCGAATTATAAGTATACAGTTTTATGGTGCCCCTTTTTATGTTTTTATATGTTTAATGCACATGATGTTGTTGCCTCAAAAAACATCTTGTTTTATACGGTCATTTTTTCAGTCTAAAGTGCCACACTGTTTAATTTTACATGAATGAACTTTTTTGAAGAAGGGACGGTGTTCAAATTTTTATGTATTAAAGAAGCATTAATAAAGGTGGAAATTATGTTGGCATGTGGAAATGTTTTTCCTTGGAGTTTATTAGGCAAGGGAAATTTTGTGCCGTTTAAATTTAATTTATTATGAGGCATTTTGGGAGATTTTTAATCTGTTTAATTTTAATCACTGGAAAAATTGTTTACGCAGCAGTTTAAAGTTTTCGTTTATTACTACTAAAGGTAATTTTCTGGAAAAATTTAACCATGTAGTTAGGTTAGGTTATCATAATCTAATCTAACCTCTAGAATAAGTAAAACTTGTAACTACATCAATTTGGCGGGAATTCTAAAATATATTAATTTGATTTGCGGTTTAACGACTTAGATATTTTTAGTTCAATTTTTCCACTAAAAAATAAACTTTGATTTTAGTTATAGACTAACCTAATGTTTATAAAATTTGTAGGAAATAAAAAACTTTTTTGTCATCACTAATTACGAGTCCACTACTTAAACAAATGTCCTTTACTAATTAAACAGATACAATATGCCTAGTTTTTTTCTGAATAAATATTTTAACACGAACTTAACTTCTCAGTTATACTTCTAGTTTACTTTCCTAATTAGTTAATGTCACCTAGTTGCTTTAAATGAAACTTTTGAATAAAAAGTACGCGAGTTTCGTTTACTTTAAGAAAATTTGTGGACTTAATACTTCGGATTACTTAACCTCGTACCAAGCTAAAACTTACGTCATTCTTAATTTAGATATTCAAACCCACAGAAATTTTTCTACTAAACGCTTTCCAATCCTTTTTTGTGGTTCAAATTTGTAATTCGATCAACTTAATAGCCCTTTACGTAGGTATCTAGTTCCAAGATTGTGTAGCCGAAAGAAAAAAGGTTAAGCAGCTGAAAGTTACCCGAATTAGAACAGAGAGCTGTTGCAGTGAATCCCATTATTTTATTTGATTATTTTGAAACACAATCTTCTTGGAAATATCATGTTACAAAATTACTCGACATTGTCTGGGTGCTGTTGTCGTCCTAGTCCGCGAAAACCGTGCTAGCCTGGAGTACTCCAGGGAAATCATGTAAGTAATACTGTACTTTAAATTGGCTTAAACTGGACACAAGTTTTGTTTTCTGGAGTGGGGCAGGGACGATTTTTGGCGGGGGGGTGGGTGGATTAATCTGCGAGGTAGAAGTTGCAGTTTTCCAGGTGTAGGAAGTTTTTGTAAGAAATGTTTGCACAAATTGCGTTTTGCTGGGATTTTAGTAGCTCAATTCATCATTATTTTTTAAAAATTTTATCAGTGTACAAAATCCGTCAAAGTCTTCTATAACTTGGTAATAGTCCAAAAGCTCTAAAGGCTCTTTTTTAGTGTTTGTTGTATTTTCAAAATGAAACTTTGAAATAGTGCCACAGTTTTATAACCACTGGACAGATTTTAACGAAATTAACATTTTCAAAAAGCACAATGTAGGTTTTATTAGAAAACACTCGTTCCAAGGCTCTAATGGCCGTTTTTTGTATATTTTCAGACGTTCAAATTAAAACTTTGAAAATAGCAGCAATTTTCATGGATTAAAAGTTTTGGTGACACAGTTTTATATCGGCTGGTCCGATTTTAAAGTAATTTACATTTTTACAAAGCCGAATGCAGGTTCTATTACAAAATAATAGTCGAAAGGCTCTACAGGCTCTTTTTGAGTGTTTGTTGTATTTTCAAAATGAAACTTTGAAATAGTGTAGGATTAATATGTGAGGTAGACGTTGTAGTTTTCCATGTGTAGGAAGTTTTTGTAAGAAATGTTTGCACAAATTGCGTTTTGCTGGGATTTTAGTAGCTCAATTCATCAATTTTTTTTAAAATTTTATCAGTGTACAAAATCCGTCAAAAAATCTTTTATAACTTGGTTTACTTTAGAAGTAGAAAAATTTTGCAAAAACAAAAATCGTCAAAAATTGACTAGTTTAAAATTTTGAAACGTTCCCCAAGGTTCAATTCTAAGCCCATAATTGTGAAGATTTATTAATGTAAGAATAAAATGACGAAAACAACCAATTAAGATAATTGAAACCATGAATGAAAAATAGGAGCTTTCAAAATCTCACTTTTTGAGTTACAAGAATTTAGATTAAAATTACGCCTACTGTGATTTCAATAAAACTTATTTAAATAGCAATTAGTTAGTGATATTTCCTTATCTAAATTTCGATTTTTATGTCTTATATCGTTTAGTTTAATTTACTTTCAGTGTTTGTTGAAATTTCCCAATTTTATGTTAATAGAATGTACACAGATTTGAGGGAAAAAGCTGAAAGATCCCAATCGAAAAATACTATTTAAATTTGATAAAGCACATCGATTTAGTGGAACCTTTTGTACATTACAAAAATAATTGCGTAATTTATCCGATATCACACTGTACAATCTGTCTTTGATGCGTCGCTCCTTCCTCCTCGAATTTTACGTAATCTTTACGATACAATCTAAATCCGGAATGTTTCCAACATGAAAGTAATCCATTGAAGTAACACCTACTTCTATCAAGATACCTTTGATTAGTACCTGAATATAAATTCACTGGCGGTATAAATCTCGGTTATCTGACACCCAGATGTATCGAGATAATAAGATAAATCCCCGCATAATGACTATGATCTTGTTAACTGCGATTTAAATACTCTGCTCGTAAATTGTGATTAAGTTTGGTGGGGCCCCCGGATTAATACAAGACAAAATTAATCGTGTATTTGTAGATTATTGTCTCACTTGCTCGCGCGCTACGCTGGAATGCCAATGATATAAGCGCCGGATTAGTCCGGGAGAATGTGAGCAAGAGCGGGAATATATTTTTTTTTTGGGTAAATTAGTTTAGTTTGGGAAGGTCATGCCTGGCTGTGATTCAATGCAAATACTATGTAGCTAGTTTCCAAGTGGCCATATTAGTTCACATAGAGAAAACTATTTTAATCATCGAATCTTTTGATTACCGCATTATCTTGTGCACAATATTACTTAGAATTTAATTTTGTTACAAAATCTAGTAGGTGGTGAATGTGCAAATTGTGTTGTTGGCTTAGATCCTAGAAAATTTAATGCTTAAACAAGACGTGAGACTTGAAGTGTAAACGCTTATAAACTTATTCCAACAAAGTTTGCGCCATCAGTGGATTTAATATTCGGAATACTTTTAAAGTTAATTTTAGTAGCTGCATGATGGCAAAACCGTATCTTTTTCCAACGTAAAGTAATTCAATTTCCTCCACATGTACACTCATTCTTGTAGATTATAATATGCCTTCTCTTCATAACACTGTGAGTGTATGTGCGAGCTAAAACTTAAGTGCTTTAAAACAATTTTCTCAAGCTCATCTCATTTACTGTTTAAATGCTTATTAAAGTGTATACACACGACACACGGCATGTCCCGAAACTTAAATTATCAATTATAATCTTTGTCTAGAGTCTTTAGTGTATTAAAGTAGCTGCCATGTGTTTGGGCTCTGTCGTTGACTTGCTGACTTCTAATAAAGTTTAAACAAATGGTTTTGTGTTTTAGCTGATTTACTTTGACAACTGGTTTTGTATTATATTCCGGAAGACAATGACACGAGATTACATGTACGAGACAGATTTTACTATCATAAAGAGGATAAAAAATATGAGCGAAACTAAGGGATAAAATATCTGGTTGCTCTCTTATAGGACGCAGAGTCTCATCTTTGGAAAATACTGAAACCAAACAGAAAAAGAAATAATCACGATTACCTCATTAATTTTTAGATGAAAGTACTAAGGTTATAAAGGCTATTTTTGTGTATTTTTCAGACCTTTAAAGTGTAACTTTGAAAATGGTGCTAAATTACACAGTGTGACTGTTTTAGTGCCACAGTTTTATAACCACTGGACAAATTTTACCAAAATTAACATTTTCACAAAGCACAATGTAGGTTTTATTAAAAAACACTCGTTCCAAGGCTCTAATGGACGTTTTTGAAAATTTTGAGGCGTTCAAATTAAAACTTTGAAAATACAGCAATTTTCATGGATTAACAGTTTTGGTGTCACAGTTTTATAACCGCTGGTCACATTTTAAAGTAATTTACATTTTTACAAAGCCGAATGCTGGTTTTACTACAAAATAATGGTGCAAGGGCTCTAAAGGCTCTTTTTGAGTGTTTGTTGTATTTTCAAAATGAAACTTTGAAGTAGTGTCGGATTTCGTAGTGTGACTATTTTAGTGCCACAGTTTTATAATCACTGGAGAGATTTTAACGAAATTAACATTTTCACAAAGCCACAATGTAGATTTTATTAGAAAACACTCGCTCCAAGACTCTAATGCCCTTTTTGAAAATTTTGAGACGTTCAAATTAAAACTTTGAAAATAGCAGCAATTTTCATGGATTAACAGTTTTGGTGTCACAGTTTTATAACCGCTGGTCAGATTTTAAAGAAACTTACATTTTTACAAAGACGAATGTTGGTTTTATTACAAAATAATAGTCCAACAGCTCTAAAGGCTCTTTTTTAGTGTTTGTTGTATTTTCAAAATGAAACTTTGAAATAGTGTCGAATTTCGTAGTGTGACTGTTTTAGTACCACAGTTTTATAACCACTGGACAGATTTAAACGAAATTAACATTTTCACAAAGCACAATCTAGGTTTTATTAGATAACACTCGTTTCAAGACTCTAATGACCGTTTTTGAAAATTTTGAGACGTTCAAATTAAAACTTTGAAAATAGCAGCAATTTTCATGGAGTAACAGTTTTGGTGTCACAGTTTTATAACCGCTGGTCAGATTTTAAAGTAATTTACATTTTTACAAAGCCGAATGGTGGTTTTATTACAAAATAATAGTCCAACAGCTCTAAAGGCTCTTTTTTAGTGTTTGTTGTATTTTCAAAATAAAACTTTGAAATAGTGTTGGGTTTCGTAGTGTGACAGTTTTAGCATCACAGTTTTAGAACCACTGATTAGATTTTACATTTTTACAAAGCGAAATGTTGGTTTTATTATAAAAAACTCGTTCCAAGGTTCTAATGGTTGTCTTTCTATGTTTTTCAGACGTCCAAATTGGCACATTTTTCAAGGAACAATTCTAGTGTCGCAGTTTTAGTACCACTGGTTAGATTTTAAGTTAATTTGCATTTTTACAAAGTGGAATTTCGTTTCATTACAGGAAAATGTGATAATTATGCAACTCAACATTAGTAGAATTTTTGACCACCCTTTTTACATTTTGTAACTTAATATTAGAATTTTTTCCAAATTTGTAAAAATTTTTTTGGTTTAAATTCTCAAATAAATTATTAAAAAGTACTAATACTTTCTCCGATACAATTTATATGAATTTAACGCCGTTATACAATTAATTTCTGCATTTGACAATTTAATACAACCGCATGAAAAATACATTAAATTTCCTTCATACTGATGAAGCACAAAAGACAAAAATACATTTTAATTACAAGCTTGACAAACAAAAAGCATTTTCTCATTTTTGTACCCGCACAATTTCCACTCCACATCAAAAAAACATACAATATTACTAAAATCATGTCCACAAGCACAAAATGATATCCAACAGCGATAAATTCAGTTTAGTTCAGTTTACATATTTGTAAACAATGTGGTGTGTAATGTAAAACAACAAACTATTACTTACGGCCAAATGACTTACAATAACAGCAACATTTATGCCCTACATGTTCAAGCTACTGGTTGCAATATAACAGAGGAGATAAAACACACTGCCGGCAATAAACATAATTTACTATCAATATTATACATAATACCATGCTGATAGTCCTTTGTACAACTCGGACTGCATCATTGAGCCTGGTAATTGGTTCCTTCGATATGCAAACTAGACTGTAGATATTATTGATGGGGAATCACCTTATATGAGGTGGAATAAAATGTGGAGGATGGACGCAGATCCAATGTTATGCAGATTATTCCATGCTCTGGATTCTACTGCATGCTTAGAGTAATCGATGAAACTGTTTGCAATTCCGATGTGTTGCAAGAAAGAATTTTATAATAACTAATTATGGAGTAGCTAAAAATCAGCAATACAGAAAATTCCCCCGACAAAATCTTTTTATAAGTATGTAGGTATATCACAAACTTATTTTAAGTTTCTTTGATCTAAAATTCACTTTTCTTTATTTAATATCTTTGAGCACAAAGCTTTTTTCCCTCATGCGGGCGTGTTTAACAATTTTAATTAAACATCTTTGAGGTCGGTTTCCGTATAATGCACACATTTTCCGATATGTACAAAACATCAGGCAAAAAAAATTGTGAAAGTTTATCACCATTTTAGTTACAGTTTGCGGTATAGTGACCGTATGTTCCTAAAATTGTTTCACTTTAATTAAATATCCTATTTCGTGCGATAAATCCGGTGGAAAAACTGCAAAAATAGTTCTGTTGGCGTTCTTCTGCATAGAAGGAAATTATTTATACAATCATAACAAATGGGTTGATCTGCTTTATATTTTAACACCTCAGCGGCTTCAAGTCAAGTCAAGTGTAGGTTTTTTCTCCACTGTGAACTTCCAGAAAAGTCTAAAATATTTATAGCTTTATTGTAGGTCACAACAGTAGGGTATTTTTCTCACGTATTTCCAAGACATCATCCAGCTGGGTATCTCATTCTATAATTCAAATTGTCACAGATGGGAAAAATAAATAATTGCTAATGAACCACGCATCAAACTTTGAAAAGATAACAATTTCAAACAGTATTATAATATTAAATTATGTAATTATTTACTGTGGAGATTATCTGTGATGGGCGTCAATCAAGCGAAACGCCAAAGTTATCTTTAAGCTATGTATCAACATTACTACCATGGTGGCTTCATTTTTATTAGTGCATATCTTTATTGTTAATCAGAATTCTAATAGTATTCATATCTGAGACGGACAATAAAAATATGTGCATTAATAAGCTGGTTTGCTACCTACAGGAAGGTAGAAAAGGGGGGGTTCAATAAGGTCATAATAAACCTGTAGAAATATTCAAAGCGCGTCAATTTAGTTGTAAGAACAAACTTATTACTATTACGTATTGGAAATTAGTAGGAATTAAGAGTTTCTGTCATAAAAATTTGAAAAATTGATAGATTTATTTTATTATAGTTCTACTTACATGAAAATTTAAATAGAATAAAAATCCCTCCAAAGTTACGGTTTTTATTGTCTAGTTTATAAACTTATTTAATAATTTGCAATTTTAGACTTCTGACATTAAAGTATTATAAAATTTTAAAAAATTGGTAAAATCATTATTCTTTCTACTAGATGAGTCAAACAGAATAATAATTCCAGATTTTACTGCCCACTATTATGAACTCACTTATTAAATTTTACCAATTTTAGAGCTTATGTTCTTGAAACTATCACTAAATGCGAAAAATTGACAGTTTTTCTTTTATACAATGAAATTAGTTCAAACAAAGTGAAAATCTGTCGATAATTTCGTGTTCTTTCTTTTATTGCCTACCATGAACTCGCTTATAAAATTTGACTCATTTTAGAGCTTGTGTCCTTGAAATTATCACAAAATTGCAAAAAATTGCCAGTTTTTCTTTTTTACAATGAAATAAATTCAACAAACTGAAAATCCGTTGATAATTCCGGATTTTCAGGCCTGATAACGAAATTGTTGTATTTCTAGATTACTTAGAAAGAATGTAGGTTTTATTAGAAAACGCTCGTTCCAAGACTCTAATGGCCGTTTTTTGTATATTTTTCAGACGTTCAAATTAAAACTTTGAAAATAGCAGCAATTTTCATGGATTAACAGTTTTGGTGTCACAGTTTTATAACCGCTGGTCAGATTTTAAAATAATTTACATTTTTACCAAGCCGAATGCTGGTTTTATTACAAAATAATAGGCCAAAGGCTCTAAAGGCTCTTTATGAATGTTTGTTGTATTTTCAAAATGAAACTTTGAAATAGTGTCGGATTTCGTATTGTGACTGTTTTAGTGCCACAGTTTTATAACCACTGGAGAGATTTTAACGAAATTAACATTTTCACAAAGCCACAATGTAGATTTTATTAGAAAACACTCGCTCCAAGACTCTAATGACCGTTTTTGAAAATTTTGAGACGTTCAAATTAAAACTTTGAAAATAGCAGCAATTTTCATGGATTAACAGTTTTGGTCTCACAGTTTTATAACCGCCGGTCAGATTTTAAAGTAATTTACATTTTTACAAAGCCGAATGCTGGATTTATTACGAAATAATAGTCCAAAGGCTCTAAAGGCTCTTTTTGAGTGTTTGTTGTATTTTCAAAATGAAACTTTGAAATAGTGTCGGATTTCGTAGTGTGACTGTTTTAGTGCCACAGTTTTATAACCACTGGACAGATTTTAACGAAATTAACATTTTCACAAAGCCACAATGTAGATTTTATTAGAAAACACTCGCTCCAAGACTCTAATGGCCGTTTTTTTAAATTTTGAGACGTTCAAATTAAAACTTTAAAAATAGTAGCAATTTTCATGGATTAACAGTTTTGGTGTCACAGTTTTATAACCGCTGGTCAAATTTTAAAGAAATTTACATTTTTACAAAGCCGAATGCTGGTTTTATTACAAAATAATAGTCCAAAGGCTCTAAAGGCTCTTTATGAATGTTTGTTGTATTTTCAAAATGAAACTTTGAAATAGTGTCGGATTTCGTAGTGTGACTGTTTTAGTGCCACAGTTTTATAACCTCTGGACAGATTTTAACGAAATTAACATTTTCACAAAGCCACAATGTAGATTTTATTAGAAAACACTCGCTCCAAGACTCTAATGACCGTTTTTGAAAATTTTGAGACGTTCAAATTAAAACTTTGAAAATAGCAGCAATTTTCATGGATTAATAGTTTTGGTCTCACAGTTTTATAACCGCCGGTCAGATTTTAAAGTAATTTACATTTTTACAAAGCCGAATGCTGGATTTATTACGAAATAATAGTCCAAAGGCTCTAAAGGCTCTTTTTGAGTGTTTGTTGTATTTTCAAAATGAAACTTTGAAATAGTGTCGGATTTCGTAGTGTGACTGTTTTAGTGCCACAGTTTTATAACCACTGGACAGATTTTAACGAAATTAACATTTTCACAAAGCCACAATGTAGATTTTATTAGAAAACACTCGCTCCAAGACTCTAATGGCCGTTTTTTTAAATTTTGAGACGTTCAAATTAAAACTTTAAAAATAGTAGCAATTTTCATGGATTAACAGTTTTGGTGTCACAGTTTTATAACCGCTGGTCAAATTTTAAAGAAATTTACATTTTTACAAAGCCGAATGCTGGTTTTATTACAAAATAATAGTCCAAAGGCTCTAAAAGAGTCTCATTTTAGGATTAAGAGTTTCTGTCATAAAAATTTTGAAAAATTGACAGATTTATTTCATTCTAGTTCTATTTACTAGAAAATATAAACAAAATAAAAATCCCTCCAGAATTCCGGTTTTTATTGTCTAGTTTATAAACTTATTTCATAATTTGCAATTTTAGAGTTTTGACATTAAACTATTATAAAATTTTGAAAAATTGGCAAAATCATTGTTCTTTCTACTAGATGAGTCAAACAGAATGATAATTCCAGATTTTATTGCCTACTATGAACTCGTTTAAAAATTAGACCCATTTTAGAGCTTATGTCCTTGAAACTATCACAAAATTGCGAAAAATTGCTAGTTTATTTTTTTTACTAAGTGAAAATCCGTCGATAATTCCGGATTTTCAGGCCTAAAAATACACAAACAACGAAATTGTTGTATTTCTAGATTATTTAGAAAGTTTAATTTTATTTTAAAAGATCAGTTTCGTTTCCTAACAAAGCCCAGGATGACCGATAGGTTACCTCATTAAGCCCATTTATAGATCGAAATTTTGAAACTAGAAATGGCCAACACAATAGCCATTATAGGACAAGACACATTATACTTCTCTATATATCTGGTGTGTAAATTCCAGCGCGGTTCACAGCTCACATAAAAGATTGATAAAATGTGTTAATCTCTTTGGTCATCCATCATCATTTGTAACATTAAACACCCTTGGTGTGAGTTCTTTCACACCCCGTTACACTGATATGTTTTGTGTTATAATATAAAACCTGTTTTTGTCGTATAACTAACCAAAATTTACATAATACTCATTATGCGTTATTAAAAAGGGGGAGTCGGAATAATTATACGTGAGGAAGAGAGTACGAGTTGTCCGGTAGTTTTTTGGGGATTTAACGATTTTACCACAAAGTTTGGCAGACTAGTTTTTCCCATATAATTCTTCGACTTGAGTATTTGAGCAAAGCCCAAACAACAAAGCAATTAAATCGGTGAAAAAATAAAATTTATGCTGGTGCACTTCACAAGAAAGGTATATATCAGGACATAGTGATTAACACATACTCGAAGTAAATTACCCGCGAACAGAGTTCGGTTGCTGTGAAGTATCTGCATTCCCTTGTGGATCAAAGCACCCGGCTCGAAGATCTATGACCGCGACAGCACACGGAAAAATATGCTGCAAAAACTTGGAATGATTCCAGAGTACAACATGCACCTCATCCCAGTTAGATTTTGTCTTCGACGATTATTATTGAACCACCAAACAACAAACAATACCTACTGCCCGAAAAAATATCGCGTTGCAAATCCTTCCAAGAAGAAAAAGAACAATAAACCGCAATAAAGACGCGCCTCGATGTGTGTAACTTGATCACATGACACGTATCACCCAAACCCAACACCTTTACACAAAAGGTCGGCATTAATCACACGGAGACCATTCACATTCACAATTATTTAAATGCACCTACATTTAAAAGCAGTTTTGCATTGACATGTATAATATTTGGACAGGCCCGGCGTGCACTTATCAACACGGTATTAATTTGAATTGAAAGAAGGGGAGAGCAAAAGCGCATTTTGTTGGGTGGGTTTGTGCAATGTGCATACCAGACGCGATTGAATTACAGATTTTAGTGTAGTGAAGCTAGGATAAGTAACAGAAATTTCCTGAAACAAACTAGGATCTCATTGCTTAAAATCAAGTTCTACTTAGGAAATTCTCGACGCCAAAATTTAAAATATCACAAAACTCGGAAAATTGTCAGGTTACCTGCTAGGCTGCTTTGTTCTACTTCTACTTATTAGAAAATTCAACCAGAATGAAAATCCGTTGAAAAATCAAGAAATTATAGCCTACTAAACTCGTTTACAAAATTTCTCCACTTTTTAGACTTTGTGTCCTGAAAACCAGCAGAAACTTTGAAAAATGAATGAATTTTCTTGCAGTTTGTTTTGCTACTAAGTAATTAATTGGAACTATAAAAAATTAAATTATTTGGAAAATTCCAGAGTTCATGGCCTACTATGTTGCAGGGTATCTCTGTAATTTGTAAAGATAGAACTTTGTGGTTTTCGCGAACCTGTGCCACTTTTTCGTTAAACTTTTAATGCCGCGAACAGAACTAAGCTAACTTGTTTTGTTTCTGAAATACAGGGTGAAAACGAAAATGTTCACTTTCTGGGGTGCTGTCATATCTCACACACCGTGTAAGCTAGAAAAAAAGTAAAAACTGTTCTAGATAGATATTTTTGCGTAGAATCCAGTGGCGTACTCGAAAAAAATTTGATTTGCACCGTTTAAGAAATATGACCCATACTAGGTGTTTTTTAAATGGAACACCCTGTATTTTTTAGTCTCATTAATTTTGTCAATTTTTTCTGATTAAAATGATGTAAACAATAGGCACTTTCAAATTTAATAAATGCCCTAAAACAGCAAAAAACTCAATTATAATTCAAAAAATTTTAGTAGGCCTTGAAAATCGGGGATAAAGAAATGTTTACAAGCAACATGAGACACTATATTACATAAAAAAATATCTGATGTGCCCAACACATGACTTTCTTATACTTACAGATAGTATCACAATAATTACTTTTCCTAAATAAATTAAGTTAAATTTCTTGTAAACATTTTGAAGGTTTCCAGCAATTTTCAAATAGTCTCTGTCGCACTTATTGCAATACGCATAAATCTGTCCTTGTCCCACTCATTATAACCGAATTTTACGACAAAAATGTGTTTTATTTTAGATTTTTGACCTATTACTCACTTAAAAAAATCTCCCGGTATGAAATTACATTTATTTATTCATTATTATTGTTTTCGGTACCATAGAAACCAGTAAAATAAAAAAAAACTAATGGACCGGTCCTTCTGGGATTCGAACCCGGGACCTTCCGTTTGGCAGCCATATAATGAAACACATGGTCTACCTCGACCATCGGATTCAACTATCAACGCGCGCTATGAGAAATATAAAGTGTTTTAGGAATATCTCGTTTTTTTGAAAGTTTTTTGACGGAATTTCAAAAAAAAGTTCAAACAAAATTTGTTCAAAATTCAATTCTAAATCAATGTTAAAGAATAAAAAAATCTCATAAATTATTTATTTTTCAAGATATTCTTAAAAAACCTAAAAATGTCATCAGGTAACTGTCACTTGTTTTGGTGCTAGATGAAAAACATTGAATGTGGCACCCACAATTTTGTTCAAACTCTTAAATATGAAATTTGAATCTAATCCGATAACTCGTTTTTGAGTTATGGTGGATACAGACAGACACACAGACAGACACACAGACAGACATCATGGCGAAAATGGTCAAAATGGATTCAGGGGCCCTCAAAACGTGTAAATCCATCAAAATCTCGAAGTCGAAAAAAATCACGATTACAATACTTCCTTATACTTCGTATAAGAAAGTAAAAATAGACAAAAATAATGAGACTAAAAAATACAGGGTGTTCCATTTAAAAAAGACCTAGTTTGGGTCATATCTCTTAAACGGTGCAAATCAATTTTTTTTCGAGTACGCCACTGGATTCTACGCAAAAATATCTATATAGAACAGTTTTCACTTTTTTTCTAGCTTACACGATGTGTGAGATATGACAGCACCCCAGAAAGTGAAATATTTCGTTTTCACCCTGTATCTCAGAAACAAAACAAGTTAGCTTAGTTTTGTTTGCGGCATTAAAAGTTTAACGAAAAAGTAGCGAAAACCGCAAAGTTCTATCTTTACAAATTACAGAGATACCCTGCAATTACAAGCAATTTGGGACACAGTGTACGTTATACATTTAATATTATACCGAATTTAACGGACACCCTGTAGAAGTAAGTAATAAATAATATAGATAGTTAAATTATAAATATGGATGCTGTCTCCTATAGTTAAATTTCTGTGCTAATTGAACCGGAATCAGCAACCCCAAAGTATTAATTATAAACATGGACATAAATTGTATTAGGCTTATAAATTAATTATCTTATCATTGATTAATTAATCTCAAAAGTGCGTTATAGTTCGCAGAGCGTTTCCGAAATAATCCAACGCTGTTTTTGATATGATTTAAATTAATTGAACACTTGAGGCCGCCAAATAAACAAATTCACTCTTCCAAACTGAACTAACTGAAATAATTGTCGGGCTTCGTTAGAACCGCTAATTTCCCAGCTGGCATTGCGGCGGTTAAAATTTACGCACGCCTGTAATGATTAGTTGGCTCTTGCACAAGGAACATAACTCACAAAATTAATAAGTCGCTTGTTTAATTAGAGGTATTTGCCGTGGGACTATTTAATTGGTATTTGTGCCAACGATACTCTTATCTGATCGCTGATTAATAATACAGCTTGCGTGCAGAAAGTTGATGTCTCTATCTTCGGCTTGAACCGCGATTATATGAGTAAATTATAGGGTGTGAGTAAGTATAGCAGCTCGCACACTACAGCATCTGGTTCGCAACTCTTTTATCCTTGTCTGCGATATTATCTGGTTGCTGAACTTGCTCATCATCATCATCAGTGCTGTAATTTTAAAATTTTCCGTGTGTACAAACTTGGAATTCCAACAATTCGATTATTTCCGAGTTTGGTTTAGATTGATGGATTGGGCTCTGCATGGGAAAATCACCAAAAAAACACTTCAAACAATAGTTTTAATTCACCTGGTGAGAAATCACCCTGATGAAGTGATTTGTGTGATTGTGGGCGATGAAACCAGCCATTGTTGGATCTTCAAGACAACGATGTTTCTTCATGGCTGTTGAACACCGTTCACACCGCACACGATGAGTTTTCAACAAATTTAAATTCGGGCTTGAAGAACGAATATTGTAAAACTCAATAAGTTAGCAATAAATTTTCAGGTTTTAATTCACGTATTTTCACCGTTCCTTAACTTATACAACAACTGGCTGATTTTTATTTTATTATTAATGGAAACGTTGATGCAAAAAATATTTACGAGGTAGTTTTACTGCTGCACCGTAATTCGCTGGATACCTTCAGTTATTTGGTGTAATTTGTAATTATCCTGGTTTATTATACCAGAGTTTTTATGAAATTCAAAGAAGTGCGCTAATCCTAACTCAGTTTTTCCTCAAATTTCATACAAGAATTCTCACAGTAACAAGAACCTCGTAATGGCTGTTCATAAATCGGTTTAATAAATCACCACCACCAATTTGAGCACTCGAAAAAAATTCAAAAATTAAATAATGTACGTTAAATTATACACATAATTGCACCCATCAAATTACGCAAGAAAAATAAAACCGTTGGCATAACTATCATTACAGTGTGTCCCAGTTTATATCGTCAGGATTTCACCAGTGGATAGTTTAGCGAAAATTAAAGGTAGTTCGTCTAATAAACTATGGTTGAATGTTGCCTCCTTTTTGATGTACAGGGCATTAAAAAAAATTATTTAAAATAATTTGTACATAAAAAACGAAGCAACATTCGACCATAGTTTATTAGACAAACCACCTTTAATTTTCGTTAAACTAACTGGTGAAATCCTGACGATATAAACTGGGACACCATGTATAAATGTGCGTTAAGCCGTTTGTTCTCTCGGGATGAAGGGGGAAGCGAAAAGAGTTCATCAGTGTCTCACCATTAAAATACTCTCCGGTGTGTAGTAGAGCGCAAGAAAAAGCCAAAGCAGGGCCCCTAAACAAAACGCGTGAATTTCACTAGTCCCAATTAGAGAAACGGTACAGAAAACAGAAGAGATGAAGCGCATAAATTTGTCATGGGGATGAGATTTCACGCCTCAACAGTATAATAAAACCAGTTGCAAATTACGTTTACAATATTTTCCATAACAAGTTTGGTTTTTTCGAGAGAAACGTGTGAAACTCGGGGTAGGTAAGGTATTATATCCAATATGAGAGTGGCTGTCTTCCAATCTAACATCTAACACACCCTTCATAAACTTTTCAGTCCATTCTTTATTCTCTTTTCATAACTTTCGTTTCCATTAAACTTATGCAACATGCAAACACCTTCAGGTGTTGGGTTTCCCTTAGTCTTCTTGTCTGTTAAGTAAAATACGTCTCGCAGTTAGAAAACATGTTGTAGGAGATACTGAAACATCCTTTGTCCTTATTCATGTGCTGTCTGGCAGTGTGTGGAAGACGTGCAAGGTTTTCTCGCAAAATATATAAGGCCATTCGTCATATTTTAAAGCGCACGATTTTATACTAATTCCGGTTTGTTTCTCATGGTCTGTCGCTGTCTGAATACTGGAGGATTGGCTTATTTTTATCACAGATTTTATCGGACACAGTTATGCAAAAAATGGCTGCGTTTAATGAGTCACGAATTTACTATTGTGAGTGAAATCCTTTTAACATTCATAAACTAATTTTCTATAATACTAACCTCAGATTTCCAGATAAAACTCTTGTAGAAGCACAACAAATCAATTGTGGCGTTTAGAATGCCCTTCAAGTCCCAGTCAATTCCTAAGAAACTACTCGTATATACATTAGGAAAATTTACCCTTAACTTACAGCCGAATCCATCTTTTCTTTGGCTTTGTGTCGGTAAGTGACAGTCTCGATAATTGGTAGGGAGGGTGATGCACGTTCAAGGCAATAAAAGGTCAGGAAAATAAAAAACGCGTATAGAAAAGAAGAAGGGTACAAACAATCGTAACCGAAAAGTGTTTCAACTAGCTCTTATTTTCCTTCGTATTTATTCCAAATCGATTTACTATACCGTAGACCTACAAAGGGTCTATGGGTGGTATTTGTATGAAATATCAAATTTCTTTTAGATGGATATGCAAAAGAAAAAATATATTCAAGGGAGTTTCTGCGTGAATTCGTGACAAGGCCTAAATACTACACAATTCTCAGTAGCATTGAATTATGAACGAGCTTATCCTAATATTCCAGTAGTACAATATAATAATTGACGTGATACTCAACGTCAAACTGTCACGTAATTAGATTAGAAATCATCTGAGCTTCAGAACCATGAAGCCCCAATTTCCAGATCGTATCCCAGAGGGACCAGGCCGAAATGTAAAATATTGAGCTGGAAATTAACCTACCGTAAACCTAATTGTTTTTTCGATGACATGAAAACTTTTCACATTCATCCAAAACGCCCTTTACAATATCATAGATCGGCAATCTCGTTCCTAGAAAGCGGAATATCTTTTGACAAATCCAAATTTGACTCACGAATGTTGGAAAAAAATGCCGGATTGTATACAATTCTAGCTAAATTGCTGTGTTTTCGTGATTGGGGTAAAGTCTCAATATCATGCATAGAAGAGAGTTTCAGTTTCAGTTTCGTTTCGTTTAATTAAAATTTTAATTTCGGCCTAAGACGTAAGATATCGCGAGACTTCCTTTGGCATAAAGTAGTAAAAACGAGGTAAAATGTCCTTGGGGAAAGCAAATCCGCACGCGGAAAATAAAATAGAAAGAATATTTACATTACGATGTTTGAAACAGCCACGGAATGCTATCTCTATATCTTGGAACAAGTCTTTTAGATCTGTGACCCAGAAAAACCTGCACACAGCAATCGCCTTGATATGAGCCAAAAAAAGAAAAGTGACTTTATCCGAAAAAAAAACCGAGCTTAACTAGGCTTAAATTGTGCAAACTTTAGCATGTTTATGCAAAGGGAAAACTTTAATGATATACCTGCCTCGCGTATAGTATAATGTTTCCATTTCCGTGCCCAAAGTTACTTTTTGTTTGGCGGTGCGGACAGGAGGAAAAATAATAACAATGCAGAAGTGGTAGTTGAATGTAGTAATCGAGGATAAAGTGAATTTATGGAAAGGTCGAAACATTAATCACTCAAAAAATATATAATAAACCTATGTAATAATCAGGACGTGTTAAGAGCGATATCGACTTCCTTTAGATTTATTGCTTGCCCCTGTAGGCGACGCCATGCATGCTAACTGAAAACCGGACCACTAGGCGTTTTCAGAAAAATTTCACCGTGAGCGGAATTTAAACGGCGAAAAATTCCGGGGACAAACAACTAATTAATTAGAGCCAAAACGGTGAAATTGCACATTTTCATATAATTTATTGTGATAAAGAAAAGTACTTATAGTATTAGTGAGAATTGAAACTAAAATATTTGGCGGGAATAAATTAAAATATTTTTATAGCATTTCTCCCTACTTAAAAATACTTAAAAAAAGTATAAATCTTTCCCTTTGAAGAAAAGTAAATTTGACAAAAATCCGACCAACAGTTCCAAAATTATCACATTTTCCAATCTTCACACTTAAAATTGACAAAATAAAATTTTGGGTTGATAAACTGAATCAAGTAAAGCGCAGGATAAAATTCCGACATTTTTTCCAGATAATGTGGATGTTCGTTTGTTAAAATTCAAATTTGACTTGATCCAGCCAGTCGTTTTAAAATTATATGAACATTTTGAAAATTACCTTAAATTGAGACAGATTTAATTTAAGTTGTCTACAAAAAATCAGAAAAAAACGGGAAAAAAGTTGGTAGATTTTCCAGATATCGACAACATTGCCCTTTGAAAAAAAAATCAAATTTGACCCAAATCCATCCAGCGGTTCCAAAACTAAGAGTAACAACCCAAAAACTGATTTTTCGAGGGGGTTTAGTTCTTATAGCGTCGAATTTGAGAAGCTTAAATTTGAACTTCAAGTTGTAGTGGAATTTTTCGCGACTTCTCCAATAAATTTCCAAAAGCATTTAACCTCAAATTTGTGTTTTCTTCTACATTCTTGGATATGATAAAAGGAAAAATTTGCCAAAATCCAACAATTTAATAAAAGCTGACACTGAAAATTTTAAAAATGTCTGATACATCCAGTCCAGTACATGACTTATTTTGCAGTTTACTGGTAAACCCGGTCCTGGACAAAAAATATGAAAACTGTCTATGAACTTAATTATATAACGATAATTGTGTAATTTAATCGCTTTTTGCGTTATGTGAGGTTAGATTACGTTTCGCAATAAAGAATTATAGTCTAAACTCATAAAATCTCCGTAGTTTCCCCGAAACTTTTTCATGTTGTTCCTCCCAGATAAATCCCCGAAACAATTTATAGTCTATTTATCAAGATAAACCGATCCTTATTGAATTAAATAGCGATAATAGTCCTAGATGTGGTGGTATATCCAGTAAATTTATAAACGTTGTGTTTTTCGTCTTCTCTTAATTTCATTCAATCTGAATTGCTTCCGCGCCCCAATCCAACTCAACCCATTTTATAAATCGGATTTAATGATAATTCCACAAAAAAGATTAATTCTCATTAGGCACCACCAATGTTGCCTGACCTATTTATCGGCCGTTTTAACTCCATCGCTATTAAAATCTAATCTAATCGTTCCGTAGAAATTAATTGATTTATCACGCTTCCCGTACAAAACAGTTAGTTATTCTTTCTGTGTGTAAATGAAAGACACTTTACCACCCGCTGAAAGTACAAAATCAAATAATAGAGTCAATTTTGTGGGAAATGCGTCATACTTTACCCACCGTGTGGTCGAACTTATTGCATTATTCCATTATATATCCGCTGGCTTGGGCTTTGTTGAGGTGTTTGGCATCGCCAGGGGAAATGCAGTCTGTCGACGGGCGAGACACTGAAGAAGGCGTGAATGATAGTGCAGCATGGGGGGCAGGGGTCGCGAGCGAAATCGCATGGGATCTCGAGCGGCTACCCTCAGAGAGAACCCGTCGCGAAAATTCAACATTGAATATTAGTTTCGAATTGTGTGTATCGGATGCGCTTTTGCCTGAAAAAATATCGCTTCGATATTCCTTTTGTTCATTTCCATTGGAAATTGCGCCATAAAGTAAACTAAATGTATACTTTAGCTTTGTGCAGGCGGAAGGGGAAAAACGACAGGATAATGCGGGAAGGAATTTCGTCCTGTGCAATCCAAAGTGGAATAAACCCTTGGAGGATTGCAGCTTCCGCACTATTTTCCTGCTTTAGTTTTTCGCTCACACACGAAACTGGAAACTGTGTGTCAAAAAATCCACAGTTTGTGATATATTTTCATAAATTGATTTCGTTTGAACAAATATATAATTCGCAGTGTAAGGCTGGAGCGTGTGGTTATTTTTCCAATAATATTCAAGTATATGTGGTGCGTAGGTTACATCAAAGTGATTGGATTTCGTGGAATTATTTTATTTCTAGCCGGAGAAATGAAAATCCGAATGATGGCAAGGTTTTTTTTTAGCTAAATCCACGGAGAAATTTCATGAAACTCGCCAGTGAATGAAAAAAGTTAATTTGGTTATTTTTTCGAAAATTTGTAATAATTCTCAACATTTCATTTTTTTATACAAATTCCGACATTTTTTCCAGATAATGTGGATGTTCGTTTGTTAAAATTCAAATTTGACTTTATCCAGCCAGTCGTTTTAAAATTATATGAACATTTTGAAAATTACCTTAAATTGAGACAGATTTAATTTAAGTTGTCTACAAAAAATCAGAAAAAGGCGGGAAAAAAGTTGGTAGATTTTCCAGATATCGACAATATTGCCCTTTGAAAAAAAACTCAAATTTGACCCAAATCCATCCAGGGGTTCCAAAACTAAGAGTGACAACCCAAAAACTGATTTTTCGAGGGGGTTTAGTTCTTATAGCGTCGAATTTGAGAAGCTTAAATTTGAACTTCAAGTTGTAGTGGAAATTTTCGCAATTTCTCCAATAAATTTCCAAAAGCACTTAACCTCAAATTTGTGTTTTCTTCTACATTCTTGGATATGATAAAAGGTAAAATTTGCCAAAATCCAACAATTTAATAAAAACTGACGCTGAAAATTTTAAATATGTCTGATACATCCAGTCCTGTACATGACTTATTTTGCAGTTTACTGGTAAGCCCGGCCCTGGACAAAAAATATGAAAACTGTCTATGAACTTAATTATATAACGATAATTGTGTAATTAAAAAATTAAAATTAAGTTAATTTGGTTAATTCTTCGAAAATTTGTGATAATTCTCAAAATTTCATTTTTTCTGTGCCCAACGAAGCAACAAAGACAATTCAAGCGGAACAAAATCTGGAAAATCAGCTGGATTAGACGAGATTCTAAAATTAAGAGACGAAAACTTTATCATTATATTAATTAATAAAAATCGAGTTCCAGAGAATGATCAAGTTTTTAAGCCCATCAAGTAACTTTCTTGAAAACAATCTAAAAATCTGCAAAAACATTTTCTTCTAATGACTGACTTTTATATTAATAGCAGCATATTCGACAGTATACAAACCGATCCCAGAAAATTTATGCGAAACATTTTTCCAGTTATATTCGATTCTAAACTGAAAATTTCCAATATTAAATTCTTGTGTATCGCCGCAGGCGCTCATAAATAACTGAATGGTTGACATGAAGCTCCAAGCTTATACAGCTTTCATAAAAGTTTACAAGGATTTTTTGCATGCATACATTTTTTATCGTATAATTAGTGTTGTTATACTTTGCATCCATTTTTAATATTACAACACACTTCCATCAATTTTATATGAGAAATGTTCGAGTTTCGGTGCTTGGTAGTTTATAAATTAGGAAAATGCGCTATTTCATCGATACCGAACTGTATTTTTCGGCAAATTTTTTTCAACGCGAAAAACATAATAATTTCATAAAACCAACATTTCCCCTTGGAAAAAACTTGATTTGGACAAAATGGTTCCAAAAACTACGAGCTCATTTCAAAAAACTGTTTGGCATAACCCCAAATTAACCTAATCTAACCTAACTAATCCCGCTTTTTTTTATAGAAAGTTAGCTGATGTAAACTTCCGCCACAAAAACTCTTTCAGTCCTTCAGCAATTGAAAACAATTTTTATTTATTTCCAGCTACTGCAGCGTGTTATAACTGTTGCACTTAATTAAGTTTTTGGAATGATGATGACCCTCATAATCGTAATTCATATCACACAAGTATGTATCATCCAATGTGCGTTTACACCCAGAAGAGGGTCAATAAGTGGCTGAAGAGATACTAGTCTATATTTCCCCTATTATCATCATCATCATCATCATCATCCAGCTGTAATACAATTATCAGCAATATAAAACCACTTATGATCAACATTTTAACATGTAGACATTGTTGTTGTGTGGAGTGCTCTAGAAATTGATGGAATACTAATCAAAGAATATACTAAAATGCGCATCCAGAATTTACAAAATTACCCTGTAAAAACCCGGCCATTTAAAACTTTTCCTTATATAGCATCACTAAACTGCGGTTAGTTTATGACAGTTGTTGGAAACGAGCTCTTGCACCAAAAATAAAAGCAGCTATAAATGCTAGTTGCAACATTGTTTTCTGAATTGAATCCATAAAATCACTTTCCGCATCAATTGTGATAGTGTGTGGTTAGCTTAATATGTTTTTAACTATATAAATATTGTATCCAGATGATATCAAAAACGAGAAAGGTTAAACATGGTCGCATGTGAGATATCATCATCTAAAGTATGGAGACATGTGTTTAATATAAACATCTCTTTAAAATGTTGTTCGGGGACATTGAAACAAGACATGAATTTACCATAATATGCAAATATCTGCTCGAGTATCGTCAATATCACTTATGTGTGGTGGATCTATCGTAACAGAGCTATTTATGTGTCTATCTTGGAAGTAAGTAACCTTGAGGTTGTTGCACAGTCGAGGAAAGAGTAGAGAACTCGATTTGTTTTTGTTTTCATCAACGAAATTTTTTGGGTAGTAGAATCAAGATTTTAAATTATTTTAGGTTAGGGTGCTAAGGATTACGAAATTGGCACTAAGAAACAGTGCTTCGGTATCAAATAAATTCTAAGTATGGAGCCCTGAGGTTACCTTTTAATATGTACTAATTTACTGTCTTCAAATTCTCATCGCTCTCTTTCTACGGGCCCAAAATAAAAAATTTCGTCTAACTATTTTCAAATTTTTTTAGCATTTCTAAGCAAAAAGTTGCTTACTCATAAATAAATTGCGTGCCGACAATAGTCCAACTTTTACATAATAACTCCAACAGAAAATTTTGTTATCTGGGCGACTAACTGCACACGCGTCCAAGTGCATTTAAATTCCAGTTTGTACACAAAACCCACTCCATAATGACTGACCTCCCCATAATGATTAGCCACTGGGTAACACGACACCACACAATACTTCCATCTGATATTTTGTGATTTAGCCCTTCATATTTCAAAACAGTTTTTAGCACGTTTCTAATTAGTTATGGCCATAATGTAAATGGATATGATACGCCCATTAACACGTGTGTAGGTCCGACATGGTACTAATTTCAAAAACAACAACAAGCAGATGTAAATGTTGTCAAAAGTAAAAATAGTGAAGTTCCGGTTCTGCAGTTCTCAGGAATAAATAACTAATTGCCTCGGATGTAAATCCCGTGTTGTTGTCGACGACTGGTAGATGGCCGAAACTTTTATAGTAAATTAATCATCATCACCATGCACCCCCTAAAATAGCTGCTATTTGTGGTGTCTATCGCATTAATAATTTTTAAATTAGAAGTGGATTGTAATTACGCTATATATGAGGGAGATTAATGATCTAAATAATTCATCAATTAGTGTCACAGGGATATTTACGTGTCAATCCAAGTACGGCTTCAATTATATGTTAATTTAATATTGCAAGTAACTCTACGTTTTAATTATATATCCAGTTTTGAACGACAGGAATTAAGCAGAGATCGGTCACATTGACTGTAATTGTTTAATAAACATTGTGTTGCATTAATTCAATAGTTTTGGATTAATTTATATCTAAATTCGTTTTTGTGTAATTGTGCAGTGGCGTATCCAGGAGGCGGGACAAAATTATACTAAATAAACTTTTATGTTTGTACAATTTTCTGGTTCAAGTGCTACAATTTTAAAACCGCTGGTCGGATTTTAACGAAATTTGCGTTTTTATACAACCAAATGTTTGCATTATAACGAAAAAATTTCATAAGCCCTAACCTCACTTTTACAAAAAAATTTGAACAGTCAAACATTTCCAGACAATTTTATGTAGCGACTGTTTGAAGGCGTTATTGTTTTAGAACCACTGGTTGGATTTTGAAAAAAATTGCGGTTTTACACAGAGCATTATTAATGGAAAAATAAAAGAAACCATAACCTCACTTTTAAGTTAGGTTAGATACTCTGGAAGTTCCAAGAGAAATTGCATCAAAAATCGTAAAGTGACTGATTTAAAAAATTATAAATTTGGAACCGCTGAGCCGATTTTGAAGAAATTTACGTTTTTATATAACCAAAAGTTAGCATTATAATGAAAAAAAATCTACACGCCCTAACCTCACTTTTGCTGAAAAATTTGAACAGTCAAACATTTCCAGACAAATTTATGTAGCGACTGTTTGAAGGCGTTATTGTTTTAGAACCACTGGTTGGATTTTGAAAAAAATTGCAGTGTTGCACAGAGCATTATTAATGGAGTAATAAAAGAAACCATAACCTCACTTTTAAGTTAGGTTAGATACTCTGGAAGTTCCAAGAGAAATTGCATCAAAAATCGTAATGTGACTGATTTAAAAAATTATAAATTTGGAACCGCTGAGCCGATTTTGAAGAAATTTACGTTTTTATATAACCAAAAGTTAGCATTATAATGAAAAAAAATCTACACGCCCTAACCTCACTTTTGCTGAAAAATTTGAACAGTCAAACATTTCCAGACAAATTTATGTAGCGACTGTTTGAAGGCGTTATTGTTTTAGAACCACTGGTTGGATTTTGAAAAAAATTGCAGTGTTGCACAGAGCATTATTAATGGAGGAATAAAAGAAACCATAACCTCACTTTTAAGTTAGGTTAGATACTCTGGAAGTTCCAAGAGAAATTGCATCAAAAATCGTAATGTGACTGATTTAGAAAATTGTAAATTTGGAACCGCTGATTGGATTTTAAAGAAATTTGCCTTTTTATATAATCAAGTGTTAACAATATTGAAATAAATCACTAAATTTATCAAAGATAGTTTAGATATTTTTTGCGCGAAAGGGAAAAATAAAAATTTCTCATCATTCATGGTCAACTTTAAAAATTCGTAACTCTACAATAATTTTCGGAATTTTCACTTAGAATATAGTTTTGTAAACGTCAGAGTTGCTATTATAGGGAAAAAAATCATCAATATTGTGGCAGTTAGTTTAGAGAATTTTTGGGAATGTGGAAGAAAAACCAAAATTATTGAAAAATCTTCTACTGGTTCCACTGTGAAAATTCGTAACTCTATACCAGATTAACGGATTTTTAATAAGAATACAGTTTTGTAAAGCTTAATGTTGCCTTAATTAAGAAAAAAATCGTCAATATAATAGAAGTTAATTTAGAATATTTTTGGGCTTATAGTAAAAAAAATTAAATTTTTCATTGATCTTCATTCTACATAGTCATAGTTGAAATTTCATAGTTTTTCACTTGAATTCAGAGTTCGAGAGAAACACGTGCATGTCAGCTGAAAATAATTCTACCATATATCTTGTTCCTAACCTACTATGATCATCCTGCAGTTTGCAAATAATCCTACATATAAATATACATAAAATATAGCGGGCAATTTCGTTTTCATAACGTGATAAATACAAAACGAAATCAAGAAATTATATCGCTGATCCTGTTAAGTTATCTTTCCACCATCTGCCACATCAACTAGTATAATTTCGGTTGCATTATAAAATCCCTAATTACACTTTTGGCATTTATGCGCGGTAATAAACTTAAGAAAACTCAAATGGGCCAATAACCAACTTTCCACAAAACGCATGCAGTATAAATTCATCTCCAAATTGATATAAAATAATTTAAGTGTAATTGCTCCATTGGCCATAAATACAAATTATGACTTAAGCTGGTGTATACCATAGCCGCCTATTTAAAACGAACTAATAGCGTGACTACGTCTGGGACAGCTTGGAAAATAACACTAAGCCGCCTGGAATGAGTTCATATTTTTGCAGTTTTAATAGACCAATAAAAACCAAGCAGTAAAAATTTAACAACTTCACTCTACATGAACATGATATACACACACACACACACACACAAACAGCGTCTTTTTCGTAACGTATACATTTTGTTGTTTTTGACCAGAAAATTCTAGAGCTCAGTTTCAATTAAAGAGATTTTAATTAATTGAAACCCTTATAGCCCAAAGATCAAAAGCTAAACGCTTTATGCATCATCAGTGGAGGTTAAACGCGTACTTTTGTTGTGTGGGTGAGTTTTACTTTTTCCGCTCCAACATTATTTTTTCGGCGGGAAGATTGGTTCAACATAAACTGGCATTAAACGATGTTTATGCTTACACACCCATATGCACAAAACTAAAGGGGATAATTTCTGTGTGGTTGTGAAGTTTTATTAAGATTTAACGCTGGAAAACTGGTGTGGTTGAAATATTTAAATTAATTTAGTGAAAAAATTGCACCGAAAGCGAGGGTGTATAATTCTAGTTTATGCACGGGCTGCGGTAGTTTTTCACTAGATTATTTGCGTATAAATTATTTAGTTTTCTGTGTTTTTTCGCTTTTATATTGGAAGGGGAAATAATGGTTAAATTTGTTAAAATGCTTAATCCCTAGCTCGAATTTTATGAAATTTTATGTCCTATTCTAGGTATGCCCTTCTAGACTAGACTACAATTCCTCTTCATTCCAAATACTCGTGGGTGGTTAACCATGGTGACGGTAAGCAAGCAAGCAAGCAAGCAACAATATCTATTATTTATTACCACGAAAACAACTAGCACGCTCTCGTCTTCCAAATAGAACAAATATTCCTCCTTATCCAATGTAGAGTTACTTGTCGGATGACGTGGAGAAATCAAACCTACTTTGTTGATGTTATTCGATATTTCTTAAATGGATGGCTGGATGGATTATTCATTATTAATTCATAATGTAATGGCAGAGCGCGTTTGGTTATGGCAAGGGAGCATCAGACGGGATTATCGATTTTATTGAGAAGGTCAGATTTGTTTTCGTGTGAGATATTTCTTTAATAACAATCCGTCATCTGGAATGGTATTTTGGGGGAGGAAGCGAATAATAGTACAAATTTTTTCAGGAAAAATATACTGTAGGCGTAAAGTGAAAGTTTGTCCTCTATACAAATCTACACCTTTGTAGATATCGAAGCCAAATTTTTTGTGAATGTTCTTTCGGCTACCACACGAGTCGCAGAAGTAACAAAAGTTTTGTAATTTGAGCTGTTTTTTCAAAGTTTAATTATAAACGTATGAAAAACACTCAAAAAAGTCTTTAGAGCCTTGGAACTTAAGTTTTTTCTAATAAAAATATAATTTCCCTTAAAATCTGTGCAGTTTCACTTGAAAGGCTAAAGCCCACCACACAATAACGTTCTTATCAGGTGTTTCTTGCTCTCAAGACTTCCCATCGGTGGTGCACTTCCATAGAAAAACCTCTTTGGCTCTGAGTAATGGATATTAATTCTGAGGTCTCGCACTGCGCCCTCCGGAGGGTCGTTCAGCTCCTGACGGTTATTATAACGTGGCCTGGCTCGTTATCAGGAACAATCGCCCTGGGGCGCCGTTTGCTTGACCTGAATGTGCGCTTAGCTTTTTCAAATGCCTCCAAATGGATTAAAGTGGCCTATTTAATCTCGACATATACGCACAAATTTATTATTGGGAAAAAAGTTTGCTGCTAGTGGACAAAATCGTATTTGGAATTGTTTGGGCTTGCGGTTGGCATACAGAGAGAGATTCCCCTGGAGTACCGAAGTCATTACAGAAAGCTGCAAATTACTGCACAGTGTTTTCGTAATGGCTGTTGTTGACATGTTTAGACATACATATATTTCTAAAAGTTTAACCTCGGTATTATGATATTGCGACAAATAAATTTCACCACTACGACACTTTTTCCTTTTAACTTCTGGACTGTTTTCTATGACGAACGACCAGCTCAACTGTGTGGTTTTATTCTGCATAACAATCTTGCGAAAAACTAACGACTGGAGGCCTGTACTGATATTTTCCCCTTCTATATTGTGAAATATTTCATATCGTCGCTATGTAGCGCCTTATCCGACAGAAACAAAGAATGTACGTCGTTTTACCACGAAGTAGTACAGCTTGAATGATGAAGCTCCCAGTTATCACACAAGGTGGTCCCATGTTGCCTTGGAATAGAATTGCCGGATTTTTTCGCTATTAACATGATAAACTGCCCGCACACTACATTGAAATGTCTGTTTCATTTTCCAACCAACTTCCAGTTAATAAAAATATTTCCCAAGAAATTTTAGTATTAATTTTTACTTATTCATAATTTTTGAACGAATATCTAGTGAATTTATTTATATTTAAACTGCAATGATTTTTAATTCATTTTGTGTTAAAACTCAAAACTTTTCCACCAATAACTTGTACTACTTACTGACCACGCCACAACTTGCCATCCACTAAAACATCCAGTTTTCTTTTTCCTTTCGGAAACATTCCCCCTGCAAACTTTCTTGTACCCACTTTATCCATCCATCGATAAATGTAATAGTCTTTAGTTACAGTGAAGAGCACCGGAAAAGAAGCCGGGTCCCCTCTTTCTTTCTTTCTTTCTTTCGTCTATTTCTGACGTTATCTGTTCTGTCATTGATTTCTCTCCTCCGGCGTGAAGGCACCTTTCAGCAGCAGCACTTGTCCGCGTATATGCTTCATTGGTTTCAAAGTGTTTGCCCTGCTAATTCAACTAAATCTGCGCCGCCATCTTCAGGGCTATAGCATTTAGTCCGAGAAAAGGGCGCGTGCCTTGCGAATATTAGGGGGACGAAATGCAATTAATCAGACAAAAAAAAAGAATATATTATAGGAGTATTTGAGCGCTTGGAATTGGAGCAGGGGCGGGTTTTTACACATAAAGAAAGGGGGTAATGTTATTATTCCCAGCAAGATTCACAACCAGGCGACTTAAATTATGGATGATTTTAGTAATTTATGGAAAACAGCTGGTGGTGAATTAGCATTGTTAAACGTCTTTTTCATGCATATAGTTAGTTGGGATTAATTTGGACAGCAGGGTAAAATAACATCTTAAAAAGTGCGGTTAATGGACGAACACACAAAAAAGAAAAGTAAACAGGAAGGGTTGCAAAAGCGAAATCTCGAGGCATGAATGAGTATCAAAATCTTATCACCCTAATTTAATTTTTAATTGTATCACAAAGCGCGGAAAAAATAAAAGGCCACGCCGCCGACCGAAATAAACGCCCTTTTCTCGGAAAATATTCTAACCATTCCCTTTATTATTTATACTTTGTTGAAGACAAAAGCATTCGATTAACATTCTTAAAAGCAAGAAAGTAGACGCTGTGATGTTATACAACTGCTGCAAAGACTTTATATTCCTTTTATTCTAGTGGCGGCAAACATAAACCGGGATCAAATTAAGATTCTTTAACTTTTAATTAAAAGCATTATTTCATCGGGTTGTTAAACTAGAGAAATTATTGCCTGTTTGTTCAATGCGATGCGATTAGGTAAGTGAAAAGTGTTAATTTGCTCGTTTTCTGCTACTTATTGTTCAAGGATACCAAAAAGGGATCTAAAAAGACGCATTATATAACAATGGGCGATTCCCGGCTTTATAGCTCTATAACTTTCCGCAAATTACACAACTCCCACTTTCCACATCATCCCACGTCCCTTAACACAAAAAATAATAATATAAGTTCACTTCGTCATTAAGACAATCGTTTTTGTTGTGTTGGGATGGTTTTTTCGGAAGGATAAAATCACGGAAAAGGATTTAATATATTTTCATTCGGGGTGCACGCTTGGTTTTTATTTTCTTGTACGAAGCTTAAGATACACTTTTTTTCGGCTGCTCAAAGTGAGCCCATTTTATTTCCAAAATATATAGGAAAAAGTCAATATTTTCATGTTTTTTGATGAAATTTTTGCGGCTTTCTACTTGGTTAATATTCAATGAACGTTTGAGAAATTTTTCGCAATTTTTCGAAAAAAAGAGTCAGTACAAAGTTGTAAAGAAAAATATTTCCTACAACTTATTTTTTAAACTTTTTTTGATATTGTCGATATTTAAAAAGTTATTCAACAAATAAGTTGAAAATTTTGGGGAAAGAGTAGTAAGTAGTAGTAGTAAGTCGTACTTAACTAGAGAAAAATTTCCCTAAAATTTGCAACTTATTTGTTGAATATCTTTTTAAATATTGACAATATCAAAAAAATATTGAAAGGAAAGTTGTAGGAAATATTTTTCTGTACAACTTTGTATTGATGCTTTTTTCGGGAATCTAATAAAATTATAAGATACGAAAAAGTTTTTAAATTGAATGGAAAATACTCTCTGCATATTGGTGCTGTAAAAAAACCAGTGGCGTACGTTTTATTCAATAAAATGTGTTTGAAGAAACCCGTACGCACGCCTCTGTGTTCTAAATAAAATAATTGCAACCACTATTAATAAGAGAATACAAAAAAAAAGATCTATACAAAATTTCAGAAGGCTAACTTTTTTTGTTATTGATTTATAGCAAATTATTTAAAATAATTTATTTTCTTTAATGGCCTGTCCCATTTTCGACACTTTTAGGGGGTATTGGCGTTATTATCAAAGATAGAGTGTTGCGGTTTTCACCTTCCTGTCCTACTTTTTTACGAAACGAAAGATTCCGGGGTCAAATTTAGAATTCAGTGGCGTAGGCAGTTTTTGTGTTAAAGGTTTACTTTTTGAGATATTGCCCAAACTTATGTTTTTTTAAATGGGACACCCTATATATGATCTTTTATGTTGATTAAGCAAAATTTGGGCTTTCCAAAAATATATAATACTTAATATTTATTTTGAAAACAAGCTCAAAATTCGATATTTTTACTAATTTTCTTTATTTATAACAGTAGGCCATGGCTAATTTTTTAAAAACAAATCCTAAATTTTCACAATGCGTAATTATTTTAAAGCTAAACACTTCAAAAGATAATTTTAATGCATTGTATAAAACATACCAACAATATAATACTTCTCATAATTATCGTAAATGGCCATTGTAATAAAAAATTAAAAGTAAAATAAAAACTCCTTCGTAACAAAAATATTTCATCAATAATGGAAATCTGTCAAATTTTGCATTTGTTTCTAATAAACTAGCCATGGCCTACTGTTATAAATAAAGTAAATTATTAAAAATATCGAATTTTGAGCGTGTTTTTCAAAATAAATATTAAGTATTATATATTTTTGGAAAGCTCAAATTTTGCTTAATCAATATATAAAATAATATATAGGGTGTCCCATTTAAAAAAACATAAGTTTGGGCAATATCCCAAAAACTAAACCTTTTACACAAAAACTGCCTACGCCACTGAATTCTACGTAAAAAACTCTATCAAGATCAGTTTTCACCTTTTTGATAAGTAGACGCATAACGGAAATACGAAGGGTGTCTAAAAAACAAGAATTTTGAGAATCACTCTGTAGATTAAAAACTAAGAGAGTATGACAAATTTGACCCCGGAATCTTTCGTTTCGTAAAAAAGTAGGACAGGAAGGTGAAAACCGCAACACTCTATCTTTGATAATAACGCCAATACCCCCTAAAAGTGTCGAAAATGGGACACCCTGTACATCAAAAAGGAACCAACATTCGACCATAGTTTATTAGACAATCCACCTTTAATTTTCGCTAAACTATCGACTGGTGAAATCCTGACGATATAAACTGGGACACCCTGTATATTATATAGTTTTATTAGGTGTACAAACACATTGTGTGGGTTTGATGTTTAAAAGAGAAACTGTCGAAAGACAATCGTTCGCTAGAGACTAAAAAGTTTAGATTTGTACGATCCTTGACGTTTCGCTCTGCAGTTGGTAGTCATCAGTCAAAGTGTGGGGGCGTTACGCCTTCCAACGTTTGTTAAAAAAGAGATCTGGGCAAGATATATACCTTTTAACCAACTCCTCGGTGAATATCTGCGATTGAGCTACTGGTTAATGGGCGTGATGGAAATTTTATTTGTGGATATTGTAAATTAAACCATGCTGACATGTGGTAATGTAATTTAGAGTTAGCTAATTCGTGGAAACTATAACTTAATCTAACCTACCTAAGAAGTTCAGCTAGAATAGAAATACGATAGAAATATCTGACATAGAATTTAAAAGATCACGTAAGTCTTTTAATTGTTTGACCACCACGAAATTTATTCAAAATATTCGCAAATCAATAACCGTTTCCAAACAAACGCGTTTTCATTCCCGCACTGCATCAAAGATATGTTTGTTTTTATTTGTAGGCAATTGGACATCAAAACAAATGTTTCGAGAGTGATTCGGAGTTTTTATAACCATCATCACGATCATGAAAGAGAGGATGGTCTTTATTTTATATTTCAACCATCAGTCATTTGTGTAGCCATTGAGATTTTTGGCGCATTGTTATTGTTTGTTTTGAGTAATATTACTCAAGAGTAATTCAGTGGCAGTGGTAAAGTTTATAAAGTGTGCGCCTGTTTATTTGTAGCTAACTAATACCGTGTAAAAGCAATAACTGTCTCATATTGAATAATGTAGTAATACTCGCGTGCAGCCAGCACCAAAGTAATAATTATGACGGGAATAAATCATTAAGATTCGGGGCTCCACAATAGCAAGGCATGCAAGAACGCGTTACAGATCATACAAGGCTGCTGTTGCTGTTATAATACTCCTGCTGCATCTGACAGGCTCAGATAGCTTCGTGGTTTCAGCCTGCTCCTAGCAGGAGGTGCTGATTTATAGACGGTTCTCATTAATTGAGATCACTTCCCCACTTACCGCCTCATTACATCATTTGTACCTCGCAAATATTTTTGTATTCCCATTCTGACATGCCACAGGACGAAAGGCTCAAGAAGGATTCAGTGAAGCTAAGGGTCTTTGCTTTGGTTGTTTTGTGGTAGACGATCGCATCAAACTCAAACAGCGGTTCGTTTGAAATTTGACACTGAATTTTGTGTGGCTGGAATATAATCGCGTCGACTTTGGGTTTTGTCTTCAGGATATTAAACACATCATTATTAATTTATGTTAATGGGGCTACCACACTTTTGAAGTTTCGTCGTTTTAGATATAAAATCTAGACAAAGAGACTTTGCAAGTAACGACTATTTTATAGAATACAGCATGCAATGACGTAGTTTGTCTAGCGTAATTAAATTGAAGGATTAGTTTCAGCGGAAATTTGTTTGAAGCTTGGAACTTGTACTAAAAAATGTGATTATCACAACGCATAAAATTTTGTTCATATAATTGCTAAACACTCTGTAGATTATACGCCTTCACTAATCTTATGTCATGTCCCCTCGCTCTTTATCAATTTAATAAAAACTCATATTAAAGCAATAAACTAGTTTCCTGATGTCAGGACCGTACGCAGGTTTTTTCCGGAGAATGTCACGGTTCAAATGTTCTCAGATATAATTGTTTATATTTTTTGTCCTGAAGATGTCGACTAGACTAAAGCTGTCGATTTTATGCAGTTTTTTTCCAATTTTATGGCGTCATCTCTCCTTTTTTTTTCTGATAAAGAAAGTATTAAAAAGAATCTTACTGAGAGATTATAATACTAGAAGATATCTTGAAGAAAATTGCAAGACTTTCCAAGACATAAATTTCCGCAACCTCCCAGAAACTATTAAACATTCAGTCACCGAAATAAATTCGCCTGATTCAATTAAAACCAACTATCGAATGTTAATTCCATTGGAGAGCTACAAACGACAGGCCATAATCCTTTGAAAAGCCCTTGAGGAGCCGCAATGTACACCAACAGAGAAGGGGCGGCCATAAAGGAGAATCCTCGGTCCCGTTTCCCGAACTCTATCAAGTTGAGAGTTGGGCCGATTCCTCCTCCTCCTCCTCCAGGGGGGTCAACACTCACACTCAGAAAGGCCGCTAATCTATGGTTAAACATGGTATGTGAAAGACAAGCTGCTAAGCCAACAAACTTGATGCTTAATCTAGCCCACAAGTTTGGTCTGTCATGTCATGATGTTCTAAACTATACACATTCACAGACAGGATTAATTTTCGATTAGTTGTTCAATGCTGCGATAATACTGATAATGTTTTGGAGGATGGAGGGGGTGCATAAATGCCAATCGTGTATGCGAGGAGCGAGGAGGATATTCTATAAATTGTATGTTTGTTATTGAAGAGTTAGCTAGCTGCTGCTGGTGGTAGTGGTGGTGGTGGTGGTGTTATACTGTTATAGTATAGTATTGTTTTATCTATAAATAAATAAACAATGCTTATCTACCTCCCGGCTTCTCTCATTAATTACACGCTAAAACTTCCGGGTATAATAAATTGAATGATGAGGGAAGAATTGCGGTGATGCAGTGTGGTTTATTCACAATTTTATGTAAATATTGCAAACTGATGATGAGTGAGCGAGCAAGGAAATACATGAATGATCATTATCATTCGCCCAAAACCAAAACCATTTCACAACATTATTACACATTATATTGCGCTTCTGTTATTTACCGACAAGCATAAATATTGGTTTAATTTAATTATTCGTTTAATTGAATCCGATTGTGTGCGGCTTAGGCTTTGTATTATCCACTAGCATCCTATCCTTCACTATAAGTTGGACGTGCGGATAAAAGAAAGATAGAGCATCTGGAAGTGGGCGCTAATGCGCATGCGAATTCGTATGCGCCCTTTTTTCTTACTACCAAATCAAAAATAATAACCCGTAAATTTAAAGAGGACAGCGAAATGTTAAGGTGCCTTAACAGTAGAACGCGGGAGGAAATAGTAGCGCTAGCATCGCTCTCCCTTCCCGCCTTAATATCCGAACTCACGTACACCCAAATGGCCCTCATAAAATTACAAACAGATTGTCTGTTTTATTTTAATTTCTTGTGAGATATCCCCGGGAAGTATAGTTTTGAGCACGTGTTGCAAATAAGTAGGGAAAGCACAAGTTTAATTTTATGGGGAGATTAGCCCCTCTTGCACAAGGCATCAGGCAGGTTGTGAAGGTAACTTACACCAACAACGTGCTTTGTTTCAAACTTTTCCATGAGAATTAAATTTCTACAGTTTAATCTTATAGTCCTGTTTTGGTAGTTGTGACGCTCAAAAAGGGGGTGGTTTAATTTATTTTTATTTCGTTGGAGAAACGAAAGGATTGAGGGAGATTTGAATTTTTCATTCAATAAAATAGGGTGTCTAGCTCTAGATTGCTAGATGTTGTAGTTTAGCTTATAGTATTAGAATTACACCCAAAAACAGGAATTTAAATAATACTAACATGCAAAATACGCTATCAACCACAAACACCCGTGTTTCCCGTCAAATAAAACAGCATGATTTTAGTTATTCCACAATATGGTTAATTATTTTCCAAGTGATCGTTCGGCAGCGATAAAATAAGATTACCATTAACTATTATAATTATAATAATTCCAACTTTCTGCTGTGTTTGTAATGCTGATAGATCAGTGATATATTATGCTTTGTTACTTAAACACACGACATTTTAACATCAATTTAACTGTGTTAAGTATATGATATGGCACAGGACGTGGTGTTAACAAGCACTAAATTATGATGCATGGACATTTAATACACATTTTGCTTTTGCTAAATCCCAGTTATTTACTTTGATTTACAGGGATCAGTTACTGCATTGAAACCTGCTCTTTGCAGCAGGAGAAATAAGTTGAAACAGATTTCCACTACCCACCCCTATATCTGTTTGAACACTGACATCATTCACCGTTTGTGAATTACATGCTCCGTTAAAGAGATTCGAGTTTATTAAGAGTCACGTTGATGTCCCCTCTTCCGTGTTTTATTAAAAGTGGCATATAAGTTAGTTTGAAATGTGTTTCGGATTTATCATCTTATTACAGGAGTGTGGGCAGGGAGGGCGTTTTGGATATTCGAAATTAGTTTAATGTAAATCCAAAAATTGTGATTTTTTTGGGCCATTTTTCAAAGTTTTTGTTTAGGTTTTTAAAAAATACACAAAACATTCATAAAATGGGCTGGAACCTCACGCAAGGATAGTAAATTTTCTGCTGATTCCAAATCTTGTGTGATTCTAACAACTAAATGTTCGGACAAAAGTAAATTTGATTGTCTTTTTTCCATATGCGCAAAAGTTATCTAAATTAACTTCCATAATATTGATGATTTTTTCTGTTATAATGCCAACATTTAGTTATATAAAAACGTAAATTTCGTAATAATCCGCTCGGCGGTTCCAAAACTGTGGCACTTTAACCCAGCAGAATGGAAAAATTGTAGAAACAAAGAATTAGTATTTTCAAAAGATTGGATCTAGTAGTCGGATTTTGAAGAAATTTACTTTATTGCAAAACTGGATGTTGGTTTTCTTTACAAAAAATTTACACAAGTTTTTATTTGGTGATTTTAGGCATTTATCGGAGCTTCAAAGTTGCACCTTTAAAAATGATAGAATTTTCTAGTAACTGTTTTAAAAAATCACAGTTTTGAAACGCTGGTTGGATTTGTGTCAAAAAACCTTTAAATCAAAGCTCAATAATCGTACTATATTGAAAAAATCCTGAAATGTTAATATGAATTTTTTTTGCATTTTTTTCGAGTTTCACAGTTAACTTTTCAAAAAATGCGTTTTTTGAGGGTGCTACCTACATTAAAATAATCACAGTTTTGGAACCACTGGTTGGATTTTGGTAAAATTTACTTTATTGCAAAGCTGGATGTTGGTTTTCTTTAAAAAAAAGTAACACAAGTTCTTATTTGGTGATTTTAGGCATTTATCGGAGCTTCAAAGTTGCACCTTTAAAAATGATAGAATTTTCTAGTAACTGTTTTAAAAAATCACAGTTTTGAAACCGCTGGTTGGATTTGTGTCAAAAAACCTTTAAATCAAAGCTCAATAATCGTACTATATTGAAAAAATCCTGAAATGTTAATATGAATTTTTTTTGCATTTTTTTCGAGTTTCACAGTTAACTTTTCAAAAAATGCGTTTTTTGAGGGTGCTACCTACATTAAAATAATCACAGTTTTGGAACCACTGGTTGGATTTTGGTAAAATTTACTTTATTGCAAAGCTGGATGTTGGTTTTCTTTAAAAAAAAGTAACACAAGCTTTTATTTGGTGATTTTAGGCATTTATCGGAGCTTCAAAGTTGCACCTTTAAAAATGATAGAATTTTCTAGTAACTGTTTTAAAAAATCACAGTTTTGAAACCGCTGGTTGGATTTGTGTCAAAAAACCTTTAAATCAAAGCTCAATAATCGTACTATATTGAAAAAATCCTGAAATGTTAATATGAATTTTTTTTGCATTTTTTTCGAGTTTCACAGTTAACTTTTCAAAAAATGCGTTTTTTGAGGGTGCTACCTACATTAAAATAATCACAGTTTTGGAACCACTGGTTGGATTTTGGTAAAATTTACTTTATTGCAAAGCTGGATGTTGGTTTTCTTTAAAAAAAAGTAACACAAATTTTTATTTGGTGATTTTAGGCATTTATCGGAGCTTCAAAGTTGCACCTTTAAAAATGATAGAATTTTCTAGTAACTGTTTCAAAAAATCACAGTTTTGAAACCGCTGGTTGGATTTGTGTCAAAAAACCTTTAAATCAAAGCTCAATAATCGTACTATATTGAAAAAATCCTGAAATGTTAATATGAATTTTTTTTGCATTTTTTTCGAGTTTCACAGTTAACTTTTCAAAAAATGCGTTTTTTGAGGGTGCTACCTACATTAAAATAATCACAGTTTTGGAACCACTGGTTGGATTTTGGTAAAATTTACTTTATTGCAAAGCTGGATGTTGGTTTTATGTACAAAAAAATCCCCAATTCTTTATTTGGTGATTTTAAGCATATTTCGTAGCTTTAAAATTGCACTTGAAAAATGTGACGTAATTTTCTAACGAATGTTTTTAAAAAATCACAGTTTTGGAACTTGGGGAAAACGACATAAAGGTGCTTTCATGGCCCTCATCCAGTCCGGACTTAAATGTCATTGAAACTCTTTGGCATAAAATTAAACGTATTCTACGCAATAATCCACCAAGAATTATTGGGGACTTAAAGACCAAAATAGAAGAAATTTGGGACAGTTTCACGGCAGAATTGTACCAAAATTTGATAAATACAATGCTTGCTAGAATACAGGCAGCTATTAAAGCAAAAGGAGACGTAACCTCTTATTAATGGTCCTAAATTAAAAATTATCCTAAAATTCAGTTGCAAATTCATTTTGTAAAGTTTGCTAATTATTAAGGTTAAAATATTGTTAAATCCAATAAATAAATTTCTTCCATGCATAATATTGTTATTAAGGCTTTATCTTATTGTATTATTAGGTGTTTACTAATTATTTGCGTAAAATTTCCAGTTCTCCTTTCATACTTCAAATATTTACTTTTGTCCGAACATTCAGTTGTACATCACTTAAAAATAAAAAAAAATTTTGGGAATTATAAAAATTTAAACTAAGCCGCTACATGGGGACTAAAGCCCTAGATAGAAATATTTGTAGTTTTTGGAACTAAGACCGTAAATTTACCCTCTCTTCCCTCTTATTATTAAAACTGGCATCAAATTGATGAATCCGACTCCATCCTTCTGGAATACTAACTATCCAAATTAATCAATTGTTGCAAACTTCGCTTGGTATCGATGACATATTCGTGTTGCTACACAATATCCCCCCTTAGCTAAAATCCGCCACCCAACAAAACTGTTTAATTAGACAAGCCACAAGTTTAGTTATTCATGTAGACTGCTAGGTGCTAGGTCCATTGCAACTGGGAAATTGGTTTTGTCCGCATCTCCCCAACACAACCAACGCAGAATCCAGGATATAAAGTGTAACTTTAGGACACAACTTCAACATGTACATGGCCTTGTTGTCGTCACACCAAGAGCAAATTTAATGCTTATATGTGCGGATAACGCGTTAACCAACAAGTCTAGACGTGCAAACGTGATGCGGTTAGCACAAACAGACGTTATCATTACAGAATGATCTAGTTGATACTCATTCAATTTCGCAAATACACATTCAAAGCTGCTGCTGCTACAGAGCCACTTCAGTAAATGCAGTTTGAACTTTGAATCGCTTCGGAATACAGTTAAATGATGGCAAAGTTGAGGAAGAGTGGGGGAGGATGTGTGATACAGAAGGGGCCTTCTTATTCGAGGTCTTTTATTAAGTTTTGCCAGAGTCATTTGGGAAATTGGTATTGAGAGAGTTGAGTGCGCTTTTTTAACTGTTGCGAAAATTGAAATTATCCTTGCAGCTCTTTCAGCATGTGCCATCGATTTGCTATAATAAAAGTAGAGAAGCGAGGTGACCTACAAACTTCTAGCTTACGAAAATATCTTGTGTTTTTGCAGTTTGATTAGAACTATTTAATCACCCTATAGGCTGTAAAAAAAATCACCGCCTAGGGCACTATAATTTTTTTATAGCATTTCAGGGTGCAATCAGTGAAAGAAATCAGCAGTCATAGAATATAAAAAGAACTTATATTCATATGCAAAATCAATATTTTTCACAATGCTGAGAATAATAAAGGCTATAAGCACTGAGTGAGTGTGCTGGCAGACTATGATAAAAGCTGACAGGTTCCCCTGCCAATCACCACCATGTATTCAATCTCCGGTAACTAGATTTCCCCACACTTACCCTCCCTGATGCGTACCACTACTCCACATGCGGAATTTATGAAAAGTTAAAGAGTTTTGTATTCATGTGATAGGTTAAACGGTTACAATTTTTATTTCGATCCATCAGAGCGAAAGCGAAAACGAAAAAATAAAACTGGATGGGCGCTGGCTCTAAATTTTTAACATTGTCCAATGGAATTTATTTTGTGCTGTGGGGAGGCTAAGCGAATTTAGATCTTCTGGGGGAAGTTTGGCTGGAAACTGGGTGAGAATAGATTTAAATAAATAATGATACATAGTCAACAGGGCTAAAGAGACGAAATTCAGGTCGGGAGGAAATTATACAGGGTGGTCTAGAGGTAATAGAAGAAGCAGCAAATTATTTAATAGACCTCAAGATGAAATTGCACCAAACCTTAAAATTTGGACCATTTACAAGGTTGACAAGGAGGAGGAAGCTGAGAAAACTATAAAAGAGAGATCGATGCCAATCTATATTGGATGGACCAAGGAAAAGGAGGAGAAAAAGATTCTAGAATTATCATAATAATCTAACATAACTTCTTGGGCGGCTCTTTTGAGAGAGAGACAAAAAGTGTGACGCATATGAAAATCTTGTTGTGTGGCTAAACACTAAAGCATCGACATGATTTTGATATGAAACTTGCCTCTTAACTTTTTTGTACTTCATCATAAATCACATGTATACATTTCCCCGATAATTTATTTGTTAACGAGTAGCAGCAGCGAGTAGGTTATGACAGCTGTATGATACACTGGTGTACGTAACTTTATTAATTTGCAAACTTTTGGGGGCCTCAAAATGAACTCATGAAAAGTTGCCATCGAGAGAACACGAAAATTTATTTGGTTGTTTTACTCGTACTCGTACAGCTAACCGTAGCATCGAAAAAAAGATGAAATGATCGTTTCAGATAATATAATACGTGACAGGATAAAATAGTCCGATGTGTCACCGGGGGCACCGCCAGAGGGGTGTGTCACTTTTACTAACTGTCAGGAGGACAGGTGGTCTGACAATATAGTTAGTTTCGCTGGTTGATTTAGTTCGGGGGTTCCAACCGGAATTACAAAATACACATAATTGAATTTATTGCGCCATGTGTGTTCGTTCTCTATTTATTGAAATGTTAAAATGATGTTTGGATTGACAAAACGATTTTATTTATCGCTTGTAAACGACGATGGACAAGCCAGGAAAAAAATTTCACCGCGTCATGTGGCCAACAAATTTATCCTATTTAGTAATAGGGGGGTGGAATAGTTTGATAGTTCGAATCTCCCTCTTTGTAGGTGTTATTGAACAAAACTGGCCGCGCTATAAACCCTGATGGCTGTGCAAATCTGCTTTCGCCTGTATTGATAGCTTTAATCGTACAGTTGAGTTCGATAGCAATATGATGGTGGTGTCACTACCAGATGACGGTTTTGACTGAGGGTTGGATACGAAACTCTAGTGCGATGTGGTTCTGTCTGTCGTCTTATGTAATAACTTGGTGGTTGGACAAGGATTCTAGGGGTGGGGGCTGTCATTTCACGACTACAATGTCAATGAGGATTATGGGGGAATTTTCTGGTGATTAGATTTGTTGGAGATGTTCCAGGAGCGTTTGTTTAGAATAGTCAAAATTAATTAGGATAATGTTTAAATTGTCTAGAATTGTCCAGCAATTTATAGTAATTTTCCACCCTAACATTATCAAATTATCTACTCAACACCAACCATCATCATCATCATCAGAAAAAGCCCAAAATACACCTAATTTTCCCCTCATAAACATTATGTAAAAACTATTGTCCTTTTCCGCAAACTCCAATCTTCAAGCTGTGTGCCAAAAAAAGCAATAATTCAAACATAATAAACTTAATATACAATACCCAAAACGCAGCTTATTTTTTCATAATTCAATAGACATGATTGTGTAGTCACGCGTGCATTTTAAGGGTGGAAAAAAATCGTCAGAGGGAGAGGTAGGTGAATTTTTGTCACAGCTGTCACAGTTTTGTTGTCTTTTGGGTTGGAACCGCGACACAAACATGAATTTTTAATATAAATAGTTGTGTGCGTGAATAAATGTTCAATAAACGATAATGGGAACTAATTATTGGGGTATTTAGTAAAATTGTTTTGTTTTGTCCAATTATTGTAACGTAAGTTTAATTATTTGTTTACATGAAACGGTAATTTGTTGCTTTGTGTACGAGCCCTAACAACTAAATGTTCGGACAAAAGTAAATTTTTGAAGTATGAAAGAAGAACTGGAATTTTTACGCAAATAATTAGTAAACACCTAATAATACAATAAGATAAAGCCTTAATAACAATATTGTGCATGGAAGAAAATTATTTATAGGTTTTAACAATATTTTAACCTTAATAATTAGCAAACTTTACAAAATGAATTTGCAACTAAATGTTGGAATAATTTTTAATTTAGGACCATTAATAAGAGGTTACGTCTCCTTTTGCTTTAATAGCTGCCTGTATTCTAGCAGGCATTGTATTTATCAAATTTTGGTACAATTCTGGCGTGAAACTGTCCCAAATTTCTTCTATTTTGGTCTTTAAGTCCCCAATGGTTCTTGGTGGATTATTGCCTAGAATACGTTTAATTTTATGCCAAAGAGTTTCAATGACATTTAAGTCCGGAGTGGATGAGGGCCATGAAAGCACCTTTATGTCGTTTTCCCCAAGTTCCAAAACAGTCGTTAGAAAATTACGTCACATTTTTCAACTACAATTTTAAAGCTACGAAATATGCCTAAAATCACCAAATAAAGAATTGGGGATTTTTTTGTACATAAAACCAACATCCAGCTTTGCAATAAAGTAAATTTTACCAAAATCCAATCAGTGGTTCCAAAACTGTGATTAGTTTAATGTAGGTAGCACCCTCAAAAAACGCATTTTTTGAAAAGTGAACTATGAAACTCGAAAAAAATGCAAAAAAATTCATATTAACATTTCAGGATTTTTTCAATATAGTACGATTATTGAGCTTTGATTTAAAGGTTTTTTGACACAAATCCAACCAGCGGTTTCAAAACTGTGATTATTTTAATGTAGGTAGCTCCCTCAAAAAACGCATTTTTTTAAAAGTGAACTGTGGAACTCGAAAAAAATGCAAAAAAATTCATATTAACATTTCAGGATTTTTTCAATATAGTACGATTATTGAGCTTTGATTTAAAGGTTTTTTGACACAAATCCAACCAGCGGTTTCAAAACTGTGATTATTTTAATGTAGGTAGCTCCCTCAAAAAACGCATTTTTTTAAAAGTGAACTGTGGAACTCGAAAAAAATGCAAAAAAATTCATATTAACATTTCAGGATTTTTTCAATATAGTACGATTATTGAGCTTTGATTTAAAGGTTTTTTGACACAAATCCAACCAGCGGTTTCAAAACTGAGATTTTTTAAAACAGTTACTAGAAAATTCTATCATTTTTAAAGGTGCAACTTTGAAGCTCCGATAAATGCCTAAAATCACCAAATAAAAACTTGTGTTACTTTTTTTTAAAGAAAACCAACATCCAGCTTTGCAATAAAGTAAATTTTACCAAAATCCAACCAGTGGTTCCAAAACTGTGATTATTTTAATGTAGGTAGCACCCTCAAAAAAACGCATTTTTTGAAAAGTGAACTGTGGAACTCGAAAAAAATGCAAAAAAAATTCATATTAACATTTCAGGATTTTTTCAATATAGTACGATTATTGAGCTTTGATTTAAGGGTTTTTTGACACAAATCCAACCCGCGGTTTCAAAACTGTGATTTTTTAAAACAGTTACTAGAAAATTCTATCATTTTTAAAGGTGCAACTTTGAAGCTCCGATAAATGCCTAAAATCACCAAATAAAAACTTGTGTTACTTTTTTTTAAAGAAAACCAACATCCAGCTTTGCAATAAAGTAAATTTTACCAAAATCCAACCAGAGGTTTTAAAACTGTGATTATTTTAATGTAGGTAGCACCCTCAAAAAACGCATTTTTTGAAAAGTGAACTGTGAAACTCGAAAAAAATGCAAAAAAAATTCATATTAACATTTCAGGATTTTTTCAATATATTACGATTATTGAGCTTTGATTTAAAGGTTTTTTGACACAATTCCAACCAGCGGTTTCAAAACTGTAATTCTTTAAAACAGTTACTAGAAAATTCTATCATTTTTAAAGGTGCAACTTTGAAGCTCCGATAAACGCCTAAAATCACCAAATAAAAACTTGTGTTACTTTTTTGTAAATAAAATTAACATCCAGCTTTGCAATAAAGTAAATTTTACCAAAATCCAACCAGTGGTTCCAAAACTGTGATTATTTTAATGTAGGTAGCACCCTCAAAAAACGCATTTTTTGAAAAGTGAACTGTGAAACTCGAAAAAAATGCAAAAAAAATTCATATTAACATTTCAGGATTTTTTCAATATAGTACGATTATTGAGCTTTGATTTAAAGGTTTTTTGACACAAATCCAACCAGCGGTTTCAAAACTTTGATTTTTTAAAACAGTTACTAGAAAATTCTTCATTTTTAAAGGTGCAACTTTGAAGCTCCGATAAATACCTAAAATCACCAAATAAAATTTTGTATAACTTTTTTGTAAAGAAAACCAACATCCAGCTTTGCAATAAAGTAAATTTCATCAAAATCCGACTACTAGATCCAACGTTTTGAAAATAATAATTCTTCGTTTCTACAATTTTCCCATTCTGCTGGGTTAAAGTGCCACAGTTTTGGAACCGCCGAGCGGATTTTTACGAAATTTACGTTTTTATATAACTAAAGTTTTTTCATTATAACAGAAAAAACCATCAATATTATGAAAGTTAATTTAGATAACTTTTGCGCGTATGGAAAAAAGACAATCAAATTTACTTTTGTCCGAACATTTAGTTGTTAGGGCTCGTATTAGCAGTCATCTGTGTAAATTTCAAACTTAGTTTATAATAAAATTTAGCGATGTTGGAACTTTAGCATTCAACCAAACCAAAATTTAATATTTTATAGAAAATAATTCCCGCAAAAACTATTTTATTGACTCAAATCTCTAGCACCAGCACATTTTCCTCTTGCAGCATTTCGGCGTTTCCTCTACACTAGCGACCCTATCATTAATAAAATTATTGTTCATTTTAATAACTATATTAAAGGTAAGCAGGCGTTTTTTCTGATACGGCGGTGCTGATGGTTAAGCGAAAGGAACACAAAAAAGGAGCCTGTGGCCCTGCTTTTTACATCTTGTTAGTACAGCTGCGCGAGGAACTTTAATGACTTCATGTGTAACAAAAAAAAGTTTTGGGAGCATTTAGACTCAAGGTGATGGCCGCAGGTCAGTGTGATTAGGGGCTGACTTTTAATATCATTATTGGAAAGAGAACGGATTTAAATTTTATTTATTTCAATAAATAAAATATTAATTTTAAAATTTAACTGCATACTATAGTCGAATTATTTTAAGTAGGCTCATACGTCACTCTTGATAGCAAGACAGAAGTTGAGATAGAAACAGTGTGACGACGCGAATCCTTCAAAAAACATTCCCGATACAGTTACCCCCGAAATACCAGTTGTGCCTCCATAACAATAATTATAGACTCGATATAGTATTGAATACAACGATAATAATCGGTTGGCAATCCATATAAATTACAACAGCCCGTCTGGTCCGCATTTGTCATTAAATAGCTGCCTTTTATCCAGCCCAAAAAGGAAAGTATGACTCTAATAACGGTATATGTAACAATATTAGGAACATAAAATAAAGTCCGGGTCGTGTAAGTTGGGTGCTAACCCACCATTACAGCACGTTTGACAAAAGGGTGCGCGTGTCATATGAATGGACGATGGGATGGATGGAAAGAGGGGTAGGAGATTACAGTCTGCGACCGGATGAATCAGCAGATGTCTTTAGTGGGCTTCATATCACTACACACACCTACTTCAAGGCTTTATATCCGTGCTTCCATAAACCGCCGCCACATCGATCCGAATAATATATCTATGATCATTTTCAATTTAATCTTGGTGTGCCAGGTACAGCACAGGCTTCTTGGGTAGGATGAGATTCTTTTACGTAAATAAAAGTGTACTATTCAAGTTGATCTTGACTTTTGTGGGTTTTAGGTGGTCCAATTTGAGCCACCGTTTGAACTTAATCAGAATTTCCAAAATTTTAGGTTTGTTACTATTTTAGAAACCAAAATGGGTCTTTTATTGATAATATTTGCATTTTCTAAACTTTTGCGTGAATTTCCAAAATTTTTGTATCTTTTATCGATAATATTTGTATTTTGTATGTAATTTCTTCGTTTAATTATGAATTTTTTCCAAATTTTGTACACGATATTTTTTTAAATCTTTTATCCTTTTGATGTTTTGGCACATTTTGTGTTTTAGTGGTGAATTGTGAACCAAGTTAAATCATCTTGTGACTCTCAGAATTGGGGCAATAAAATATAATATAATTTTTTTGGCATTTGTCAACTAAACACAATAAAGAAGTTTTATTTAAAGGCACAGAAAATAAATTCTGATTATATTGGAAGACAACAAAGTTGGCACCAGAAAGCATGTCGAAGATGTATGATGAAAGAGAAATGCCCACACACTTGTTTACAGTCGTCGAAACACAAGAAAAAGAAAAAATCATTGTGGTGGAAAAATAATAAAAAAAACTTTGTGAAAAAAAATTTAGGTAAATTACACAAGTGCAACTACCTTTCTTAAACCCGAAGCTCCATTCCAGCTGACGCAAATTTATAACCATCAGAAAATGTTCAAGGGGTTAAATTCTACAAGTGAACACACTCGTAAGAAAAATCGTCACGAGTCACTCACTGAAAATCCGGCCTGTCAAACGCAGTCAATCATGCATGCCAGACCTGAAGGGGGCGAGTTTAGACGTCGCAACAACTGAAGCCACTTGGCCAAGTCTACACACACCGGTCAACCGGCTGCAATAAACTGAACAAAACCGCGACTTGGAACCGTTGCTGTTCCTGCTGCTGGAAGCGATTCGTCGCAGGAGCATCAACGGCCGGCGCAGACTAAAGTATCCTCCAAAAGATTTTGCGCCCTTTAAACTGGACTGTATTCGAGAGGTGCATCACTCAACTTATGATGGGTTTTTATGTGTAGTGTGCCCGTGTCACGGCTAAAATAGAATTTATGTTGATTAAAAATGCTGGAAAATGGAATAGAAATTCCGGATTTAGTCTTGGTGATATGAAGGGAGGGTTGGTTTTGTTTCTAGGGTGTTTTGGTGGAGGTGGAGGGGTCGTTTATCTTTTATATTAATTTTTTTCGTCGTTGTACATCCTGGGAATAAATTGAAATTTATTTGGGAGATTAGCGAAAATTCGGGGTTTTTTGACTGGGGAAGTCTAACTAAACGAGCACAATTTCATTATAAATCAACAAAATTTTACATTAAAATTTAAAACCCCTTGGAAGAACTAAAATATAAATTACAAATAATTTGATTGGCTATTTACTTAATCAAAGATTTTTAGTTCCAATTCTTTCTATTCCAATTCTCTCAATTATTCTAACTAAAATATTGCTTAAACCACTAAAACCAACCAACAAGTCGAATTTCCGTCGTTGTCAAACTAATTAACGCATACACTATTCCCTGTTTATTAAATCCGGGTTATATGTTTGTGGAGTACGTGCCTTCTTGCTGCTAAATCCGGGTACAAACACGACCGCCCCGGAAAATTCATACGATTTAGTCAAGACCATAAATATAACTTACGCATTTAGATATGCACTGTTCCCATACATTACAATAATTATCTTTATTGCCATCGGCAAATCATCGATTTCTGGCGTTTACACAGTTTGGTTGCACACGCACTTTGTATAGTAGTATTGTGTGCAGGCACCCTCGTCATGTGACAATAACGACGCGAGGGGGGGAGGAATGACAAGAAGATTATCGGTAATTAGATCAGGGCATTAAGTGCAGTTTCGAGGGAATTCCTAGCATCATGCGAAGTTTCTCTAGTATTTACGTGCATGGAGTTTCCTCAAATAATTTTTCGAGTACAAAATGTGTCTCAAGTAAAGAGGATTCAACGTGTCCAAAGTTGAGGGAATGCTTCAGTGTGCAGGCATAAACAACTCGCTAACGATTTTTCAGGATTATATGAAAAACAACACAATATCGAACAGTATTAATGCAGAAGATTGAAATTATTGTAGATTTTTTTTTGGTTTGTTGGAATTTATCGTTACATTGTATTTATTGTAAATTACAATTTAACACATGTTGGTTAGTTGAAAGGGCATGTAATTACAGTGCATATTGGAATATAATTACGAATATTTTTCCAGCACATCACCATGCCCCAAACAATATCTCTGTTATTATCCACGAACAATAACGCATAATAAACCAAACTGCAGTTCAATCCAAACCCACACCATAAACGTAAAATTAATGTATTATCAGAACAACAAAGCCAAGCAAATGTTAAATCATCTTCATCGACATCACAGAAACTCGCATATTTAATATAATTATATCAACGTATATAGTAACTTGCTAATTTCCATTCTGGATCCGCCTAATTACATCGGTTTAGTTTCGCTCATTTCCAATACAAGACAAAATTAGATTTAAGTTGGAAATGTACCTATATACGCTACGCAATCATTATATTTACAATTCCCATTTGTGCACTGTGGTCAGGTGTTCCTACAGAGGCAACAACATGCATATGTGTGGGTGTTCGTACTCCGGTTGCCATAGTCGTCGTAGTTCCTTCCGGGAAACGCCAACATCGATAGATCGTGCAATGCATAATGCTGGGGCACTTGTCGGCGTGGTGTATTGATGAAGTTGCTGGTGTCAAACGATGCGACGACATGACATTTATGAGGGCATTTCCAAGAGTTGCATATTTTGAATATCTCTAAAGTAAAACGACAACTTAAACTTCTTGCATACTGGGATAATTTTAGTAGACATGTGCGTCGCACAAAATTATAACGTTTTTAAAAACAGTATGATATACAATTTTTAATTTGCACAATTTTCTGGTTTACAGTGCCATAATTTTAAAACCGCTAAGCGAATTTTGAGGAAATTTGCGTTTTTATATAAGCAAAGATTAATATTATTATGAAAAAAATTCCACTCGCCATAACCCAACTTTTCCAAAGTTTTTTCAGCAGTCAAACATTTTAAGACAAATTTATGCAATAAAAGTTTTAAAAATTTATCGTTAAAGAACCACTGGTCGGATTTTGAAAAAAAATGGAGGTCTACACTGAGTATTGTTGGTATTAGGTATTAAAGAAAAAATAAAATACACCATAACCTCACTTTTAAGTTACCTAGGTTAGATGGTCTGGAATTTCCAAGAGGATTTACTTTTAAAATTAATAAAGTAACAGATTTAAAAATTTTAAAGTTGGAACCCTTGAGCGGATTTTGAGGAAATTTAATTTTTTTAATACTAAAATGTTGGCGTTATTAAGGAAAAAATTACAATCGCCATAACCTCACTTTTAAGTTAGGTTATATAATCGCTAAGTTGTAAGGGAAATTCGGCAAAAATCGTGAGGTGATTCTTTTAAAAAATTATAAATTTGGAATCGCTAAGCCGATTTTGAGAAAATTTATGTTTTTATATAGTAAAATGTTGGCGTTACTAAGGAAAAAATTACAATCGCCATAACCTCACTTTTAATTTAGGTTAGATAGTCGCTAAGTTCTAAGAGAAATTCGGCAAAAATCGTGAGGTGATTCTTTTAAAAAATTATAAATTTGGAACCGCTAAGCCGATTTTGAGAAAATTTATGTTTTTATATGGTAAAATGTTTAATGTTACTAAGGAAAAAATTACAATCGCCATAACCTCCCGTTTAAGTTAGGTTAGATAGTCGCTAAGTTCTAAGAGAAATTCGACAAAAATCGTGAGGTGATTCTTTTAAAAAATTATAAATTTGGAACCGCTAAGCCGATTTTGAGAAAATTTATGTTTTTATATAGTAAAATGTTGGCGTTACTAAGGAAAAAATAACAATCGCCATAACCTCACTTTTAAGTTAGGTTAGTAGTCGCTAAATTCTAAAAGAAATTCGGCAAAAATCGTCAGGTGATTTTTTTAAAAAATTATAAATTTGGAATCACTAAGCCGATTTTGAGAAAATTTATGTTTTTATATAGTAAAATGTTGGCGTCACTAAGGAAAAAATTACAATCGCCATAACCTCACTTTTGAGTTAGGTTAGATAGTCGCTAAGTTCTAAGAGAAATTAAGCAAAAATCGTGAGGTGATTCTTTTAAAAAATTATAAATTTGGAATCGCTAAGCCGATTTTGAGAAAATTTGTTTTTATATAGTAAAATGTTAATATTATCACGAAAAAAATCATCAATATTGTGGCAGTTAGTTTAGACCATTTTTGCGCGACTGAAAGAAATTAAATCATGATCCACTTTGAAAATTCGTAGCTCTACGCCAGATTTTCGGATTTTCACTTAGAAAATTGTGTTGTAAGCCTTAATATCTCTATTATTAAGAAAAAAATCATCAATCTTATGGATGTTAGTTTAGAATATTTTTACGCGATTTGTATAAAAACTAAAATATTGGATCAATCTTATACATGGTCCATTTTGAAAATTCTTAACTCTACATCTACAAATTTTTATACTTACTACAAAGGCCCAAAATTAGATCGTCTAATAATACACAACTACTAGAACTTTCCATTGTAGTCTAACCTTTTCCAGTTTCCAACTGACTTTTTATTGCAGCCCAAACTTTTTCCACTTTGTTATTTATTTGTTTTGGGCGGTTAGAGGAGAAGGGGTGAGGCTAATAATTGAAAAGTATTGTTGTGTGTTGTAATTTAGGTTGCATTCTTTAGTTTATATAGCCCAGTTTTATTTATACACCAATATACTTTGTTTTATAGCTTTATATTGTTTTCCTGTTGATGTTTGTCTACATCAATAAAACACATTACAGCAGAACGATCAACTTTTAAAACTAAAACAGTATTTCTGCAGCCATTTAGAGCGTGCACAATATTTTGTTATATGAGAAACTATTCAGCTTCATTGGATGTAACTTGAGGTTATTTTAGTTGGTTATTATATAATGAAGGTGAAAAAATCGGATGATGATGGTGGTATCTCATTTACGACTACTTTACATGTAGGATGTGAAAGCCAGGAGCAAAAAATATTCTTGATGATCATCTCACCTAATTGAGGCAAAGTTGTAAATGGTATTCCATGTACGGTGGTTTAAAATTACCTGGCATTATGACCGGAGATATTAATTATAATTATTGGAAATAATTTTATACAATAATTAACTTTCTCTCAATTTCTTGGTCATTTGCTTGAGTTTTGTCCACTCTCATCGCCAATAATTTTTGTTTATCTACTTGGCAGCAGTGTACGACATTATAATAAATACAAATGATTTTCTAGCGCAACTACTTGGACTTGGTCTTGAGTTTGACTGAATCACTCTTAGTACAATGGATAAAAATGAGTTGTGCATTAGCGCTACTGGAATATAGAGTCACAACTTTGCCAAATGTCTCGCCATCCTTCTTAACCTACTTTAAAGTGAACTGAGTTACGTCGTTAATTTTTAACCTAACCTTCTTCACTTTTATTAAAAGTTGCACAATATTTATAGGTTGTTTTTTCCTAGTTAGAGGTAATAAAGGATTCAGCAGGCTTAACAATAGGTAAAGCGTCGTGAGGCGCCTACAGACGTCGCTCGAACCCGTACAACCAATAAAAACCAACACGAATAATAGCAGAGGCATGACGGGGCCATTCGATACATCTGGCACAAACCACTGAACTGCTTCGTATATATATTTATAAGGCCTTACGTTCCTCATAAATGGATGTCCAAGACATCACATTACGATCTAAGTATCAAAGTTCTAGACACACAATGTGTATTATTCGAGGCGGCGGAATATGCATACGAATTTATTTGTGGGAGGAAATGATCTTTTTTGGTATATCTATACATAATTTTATTGGAATTTTACTGAAGTTCATCTCCAAAATGACATTAATTTATCTTTGTGTTATTAAATTTTCTTCCCTTCCTACTGTTAGGTAGTTGACAAGTTAAATTCCAATAAATTGCATAAAATCCATTGTTTCCTTCAACAAAAAAACCCACCAAACAAATCGATACCAAATTGAAACATAATCAACTCATGATTACTATTTCCCACGAATCACGATTATTTACTCAGATTTTTTTTCGGTTGAGTCATCACGAGATAATGACTTCATCTGTACGAACCGAAACCACAATCCATCTCATTTCAATCCTCACCACACGCACCTAGTTTTGTTTCATTTTACAGGATTCACAACCATCGCCATCATCATGTAAAATTCGTTTTGTTGATGGCAACAAGAACAACTGTCACGATCCAGTGAACGTCATTTAGAAAATTATAGAGTTGCGCGTTCGAAATGTGCGTATAATTTGCAATTGCACAACGGATTTGTAACAAATTGGCCTGCAGTGGAAATATTGAAATTCTTATACAATAAGAAAACTAGTTTTTTTGGAGATAGCTGGCTGGCTGGCTGGTTTGCTGGTTGGGAGGAAATTGAAGTGGGTTTTCGTTTAGCTTGGACTTGTGGTTGATTTAAATCACAGGCGGTTTGGTACAATAAATGCATTAGTTTTTTGGCCCTGGCCCAAAACACACAAATTTATAATGTGTTTTTCCTGTCTACAAACAAAACTATAAACTAGTAAAATAGCTAACAAGGTGCTGACATATTACTTAAAACCACGCAGGAAAAAATGTGACGGAAACACAAATAATTGCGAAAAGATGTTTTGATATATCAAATATGTAACACTAATATATTGCTAGCAAGCGCATGCGCCCATTGAACGCTCTCTCGAGTCTGCACCGTAATATTTGCGCCCCTTTTCCACAATATTACATTATTGTGAAAACTGAAAGAAATTTAAACTGAAATTTTTATACACCACTCACATGCAGACATTAATCCAGCATAAACACGCCCAGGCACATATCCGATGATATAAAATTCTAATGCATATTTAACATCCCAGATTTACGTTTTCTCTCTTTGTGCCTGCCTGATATTTATAGGATTTCTTATATTTGATTGTTGTGTCTTCGATATTGACAACATGTGTTTGTTCTCCCTGGGGAGATTCAAAGGCGTGTGTGAGAAATATACCAACATTTTTGTAAAATGTACGATATAAAAATCCACAAAACTGTGTACATACATACAACAAAGTTCATATTTACTAGGTGTTGGAAGCCGTGTCGGAAAATCTGGTAAAGTTTCCTTTTGTCGATATTACGTTTGGTTTTTTTTTCTATTTCGGATTGAATTATACTCGTACACCCGCAGGACTAACAACAACCAGAGTATTCGTGTTTTGTAAATTTACATTTCGTTTTGGTAGGCGAGACAAAAGTTGCAGGACGAGATTGTGGAATTAAATCACTAGCACTAGACTACATTTTTTTGTCGATATTTTTACTTTAAATTAACTTCTGCGCAAAAAACTTAGTTTCCACAATGTTAATGATTCTTTTCTTAATTAAGGCAATATTGGGCTTTACAAAAATGTTTTCTTAGTGAAAATCCCTAAATCTGATGTAGAGTTAAGAATATTCAAAATGAACCATGTATAAGATTGATCCAATATTTTAGTTTTTATACAAGTCGCGTAAAAATATTCTAAACTAACTTCCATGAAATCGATGATTTTTTTCCTAATAATAGAGATATTGAGGTTTACAACACAGTTTTCTAAGTGAAAATCCGAAAATCTGGCGTATAGCTACGAATTTTCAAAGTGGATCATGATTTAATTTCTATCATTCGCGCAAAAATGGTCTAAACTAACTTCCACAATATTGATGATTTTTTTCGTGATAATATTAACATTTTACTATATAAAAACATAAATTTTCTCAAAATCGGCTTAGCGGTTCCAAATTTATAATTTTTTAAAAGAATCACCTCACGATTTTTGCAGAATTTCTCTTAGAACTTAGCGACTATCTAACCTAACTTAAAAGTGAGGTTATGGCGATTGTAATATTTTCCTTAGTAACGCCAACATTTTACTATATAAAAACATAAATTTTCTCAAAATCGGCTTAGCGATTCCAAATTTATAATTATTTAAAAGAATCACCTCACGATTTTTGCCAAATTTCTCTTAGAACTACTACTAACCTAACTTAAAAGTAAGGTTATGGTGATTTTAATTTTTTCCTTAATAACGCCGACCTTTTACTATAAAAAAAATTTAATTTCCACAAAATCCGCCCAAGGGTTCCAACTTTACAAATTTTTAAATCAGTTACTTTAAAAATTTTAAAAGTAAATCCTCTTGGAAATTCCAGACAATCTAACCTAGGTAACTTAAAAGTGAGGTTATGGTGTATTTTATTTTTTCCTTAATAATACCAACAATACTCAGTGTAAACCTCCATTTTTTTTCAAAATCTGACCAGTGGTTCTTTAACGATAAAATTTTAAAACTTTCACCGCATAAATTTGTCTGAAACTGTTTGACTGTTCAAAAAACTTTGACAAAGTTAGGTTAGGGCGAGTGGAATTTTTTTCATAATAATACCAACCTTTGCTTATATAAAAACGCAAATTTCTTCAAAATTCGCTCAGGGGTTTTAAAATTATGACACTTCAAACCAGAAAATGACAGAAAATTGTGCAAATAAAAAACAGTTTTTAAAAACGTTATAATTTTGGGACCACTGGTTGGATTTTGGTGAAATGCACTTTATTTTAAAACTGAATGTTTGTTTTATTGTCCAAAAAATCGAGGAAGTTTTTCTGTAGCGATTTTACGTATATTAGTGGTTTTAAATTCGCACGTATAGAAAACGAAAGTAAAAGCTAAAAAACAACTAAAGCTGAACACTATCCTTATTATATTATATTAAAATAAATAATATAATAAATAAAATATTCCATCCACTCACAAGATTATTTTCCGGTAGTTTACAACCCATCAGAGACTGCAATATTTAAATTTCCACGTAATAAAACCTCCTATGGCAGCTATATTAGAAGTTAATTTCACATGTGTATATTATTATGGCGGAAATAAAAACTTTAATATTGCGGTCGTTCACTACCACAACCAGATGGACTTAATCTGCTTAGATACAATTCATCAAAGCCTTTCAAAACCTTATAAGATTTTCATGGCTCATAAATGTGAAAATTTGTTAAGTTACAACAATACTTTAATGGGGTAGATATCCGCACAAAATCCGGCTAAAAGTGGCTAATGGATAATAGCAGAATCTCCTTCACAATAATTCCATCTGTTCAATATGTGGGGGTGGTATGCTACACGCTGTATTAGCTTTAGTGCTCATATCCTAGTTATTTGGTCATTTCCCATTTTCCTTCCTCTATACAAGGCACAACACACTTTAGTGACTTTGAAATGGACACGTTTCCATATAAAATGATTTAACTGATGCTGCGATGAAACAAACATTAATTGGGAGGAGTAATTACCGTTTAAATTGTTAATAGCGTCTTATGAATTATTGTCACGGTTTAATTACAGAGATAAAACAACAATACACACAGAACAGTCTTTAAAGTTTAACAAAATAAAATTTATTTCACAGAAAGAAATTATGTTTTGTGTCTATGTATATACGCAAATAAATTTATTTCTAATATAAACTAAAAAAATCTTGTTTTTTGTCTTATGAATTATTGCCACGGTTTAATTACTTGACAAAACAACAATTCGTCGGTCGGCTATAATAGTTTGTAACTGTTATGACAAGGCAATTTAGTAATGGTTCATAAAGACAATTTAAAACAGTTATAAAAAAAACCTCTACGCTCAGGGGATTTTTCCTTACAGAAGATTTTTCTGGTGCTCCAAGCCGAGCTCAGCGGAGCGTCACACGGAAACGTGTCCAGGGAAGAGAATGAATCACATCCCTCACGCCCGACGTCCATCCCGAGCCCCTAAACAACCCCAAACAGACGGGCCATTACTGGCCCTTTCGTCCGTTGCACCCCCAACAACAACAACAGCAACAACACAGGCTTACTTACATACACGCAGATTAATCATAAACAATATGGTCACTGTGACCCTCTCAAATTAAATACCTTTATGGAATTAGAAATTTGCGGAGGAAAGCAGGAGTGTGTTAATGGCATCATCGTCACAGGATTAGGGGATTGTTGTTGATTTATTAACAATTCTAGGGGAGGGTAAACAAAGAAATTGCAACTGCTGCGTTGGAGCTGTAGCTGAAGAATTTATTTATAGTTATAGTTAAGTTTTTTAATTTTCCATGTAAATTACAGGTGACAAATTATACGAGTTTTGAAACGCGGCGCGGGTAGGTATTAATTAAATTTCCAACTGCTTTTTTTATTGTTACGGTCCAATTATATACCGTTGTTTTTATATTCATATCATAAATATTTTGTTTAGATAGAAAATTGTTGGTAGTAAAGTTTTCAGTTTGGGTTTTAATGGATATCTTGCAGTCTCTCAATTAAATTTTAGTGTAATGATTAATAAAATTTGACTAGTAAAACTGGCATTTACATAATTTTTAATTAATATGCGGTTGGACTTTTTGTCACAACGTCAATAATTTTAGCTTTGAAAAAAATTTCAAACTTGTCCAAGCCAGTCAATGAGAAAACTGACTGTTTCTTGGAATTTGTTGGCTTTTGTTTGATCTTATGTAGAATCAAGCCAAATATAAATTTTTGCATGTTACTATTTTTACTTTCTTATACGAAGTAATAATAAATAAAAATGATTTTATACGAGCCCTAACAACTAAATCTTCGGACAAAACTAATTTGATTGTCTTTTTTCCATACGCGCAAAAGTTATCTAAATTAACTTCCATAACATTGATGGTTTGTTTCTGATATAATGCCAACATTTGGTTATATAAAAACGTAAATTTCGTAAAAATCCGCTCGGCGGTTCCAAAACTGTGGCACTTTAACCCAGCAGGATGGGAAAATTGTAAAAACGAAGAATTATTATTTTCAAAACGTTGGATCTAGTAGTCGGATTTTGATGAAATTTACTTTATTGCAAAGCTGGATGTTGGTTTTCTTTACAAAAAAGTTATACAAAATTTTATTTGGTGATTTTAGGCATGTATCGGAGCTTCAAAGTTGCACCTTTAAAAGTGATAAAATTTTCTAGTAACTGTTTTAAAAAATCACAGTTTTGAAACCGCTGGTTGGAATTGTGTCAAAAAACCTTTAAATCAAACCTCAATAATCGTACTATATTGAAAAAATCCTGAAATGTTAATATGATTTTTTTTTGCATTTTTTTCGAGTTCCACAGTTCACTTTTCAAAAACGTGTTTATTGAGGGTGCTACCTACACTTAAATAATCACAGTTTTGGAACCGCTGGTTGGATTTTGGTAAAATTTACTTTATTGCAAAGCTGGATGTTGGTTTTATGTACAAAAAAATCCCCAAGTCTTTATTTGGAGATTTTAGGCAATTTTCGTAGCTTTAAAATTGCACTTGAAAAATGTGACATAATTTTCTAACGACTGTTTTTAAAAAATCACAGTTTTGGAACTCGGTGAAAACGACATAAAGGTGCTTCCATGGCCCTAATCCAGTCCGGACTCAAACGTCATTGAAACTCTTTGGCATAAAATTAAACGTATTCTACGCAATAATCCACCAAAGATCAAAATAGAAGAAATTTGGGACAATTTTACGCCAGAATTGTACCAAAATTTGATAAATACAATGCCTGCTAGAATACAGGAAGCAATTAAGACTTTTCAACCTTAATACTTTTATGTCTAGAATTAAATGTAGAATTTGAAAATGTGGAAATATATAGGGTGTTCCATTTCAAAAAAAGTTATCATTGATCAAAGTTTTTAAAAATTAACGGAAAACCACCAACACCCTGTATAACGCAAGTTCTCCAAAACTATATCAGCTTATTGCTTGTATATTCCTACTTCAAACGTAAGAAAAAAACTTTGGAAAAAATGTGTCATTGTCAAGATTCGAATTTTTATTTACATCTAAATTTTTGTAAAAAAAAATGAAAAAGTGTAAATAATTATAATACCGTTAATGTTAGGACCATACAACCTTAATACTTTTATGTCTAAAATGAAGTGTAGAATCTAAAAACTCAAAAATATACAGGTAGTTCCATTTAAAATAACAAAGTTTGTGTCTACTTCCGGTATAACTGGAAGTACCAGAAAAGTGGCAATATTTTCGTTAAATAGAGCACATTGTATAATGGGCGTGTACCAATTTTTAGAACCAAAGACACACCCTGTATATAGTAATAAAAAGAAAACTGACAATTTTCTTGCAATTTGTTGCCTCTGACTAATTTGATCTTATGTAGAATCAAGCCAAATATAAATTTTTACTTATCACTATTTTTTGGGTTCTAAGAGGTTAAAATTACAGTTTTTGGGTTAAAAACTAAAACCTCTCGAACACAAGCTAACCTAATATCAGTAATTCCATCACAAAAGTCAAGTTTTCCATAAATTTCGTAATACATCTTTCTCACGTGGCTGTCAAGCTTTGCATTAAAATCACCAAAAAATCCATCATGTTCCACTAGTCAACATATTCGCAAATATGTATAATACATAAAGAACGGGGGGAAGATCTCTGTTTAGATTTACCATTCTGATATGTCACTAGAGTTTTGTGAGTGATGTATTATCAACGACATCGACTGATATGATAGAAAAATGGATTTCAACGTCATGTCTGCTATACTCGTAGCATAAATAAGAAATAAAAGCTGCTGGCTGGAAGCAAGGAAATATGAGAATGTCACATTTTAAAAATTTGAATTGAGCTTCCTTTTGATAAACAAAGCGAAGAGATTAAAGCGTAATTGTGTACATAGGTGTTTGTTGTCTGCAATCGGTCATGATGTACCAAACACGGTTTCAGCTTAGCTTGAACCCCCTTCAACTCCCTGAAGTAAACACTGTTAGCTTTGAAAGCATCAACTTTGTATTGATGTGATATTATCGAGTCGGGTTTTGTTTGCACGATGCGATAAGTTTTATTTGCCTCCGATGCATCATATTTGAACAAACTAGAAATAGTTTCTAAGAAGAAAACCTGATTGATAAACACAGACAAATTAACGTCAATTAAGGGCGTATAAGAACGTTCGGATTTTCTTAGGCATTGACAAGGCAAGATCGATGATATGTGCTAGTGGAGTTTCCCATCCATCAAACGGTCCAAGGGGTCATTCTGTATTTAATTTTATGTTCAGCACGTTTCTCGATTTGGGAGCACTTTAGTATTCACCCAACACTCACCCAAATATTTATCAGATCTTTGGACTGTCCTTTCTAATCTTATTCTTGACTGACAGGATTCTATTATTTACACGTTTGCTAATCTTCAAGGTGTCACCTAAGAAAATTCAAAACAAATAATTCGTGTTTATTAATAAATTTGTATCGTAATAATATTATAGTCTCTTGTAACACATCGCAATTAATTGACATCATGCACTATTCCAATTAGTAGTACATGTTCATTTATGTAAATTATACTGTTCGAACCTAATGGGCAAAACAACTGTTAATAGTCCCATTAACCACCTTAATAAAATAAACACCACCACATAGAGAACAGTAGAGAAAGAGAGCCCCACTCTCAATTATTAAATTATTGTCTGTGAAACTCACGTTTGAAGACTCTATTAATTGTGTACAATTTTCTATTGTTGTGTTGCTTTGAACAATTCCGGAGGCTTCCCGGTTTTCAAGGTGGAACTAGTTTGGGCATGTAATTTGTACTTCTAATTATCTTTATAAGACAATGTTTGGAGATAAGGTCTGCGTATTATGTATGTAATAAAAATAATTAGTTTATGTTGTTTTGTCGTCACGAAACAGAGCATCAGTTCTTGGAAGATGTTTAGTTGCCGAAGTTAAATTAAAATTGTTTGAGGAGAAGGTGGATTATACGAATACAGGGTGTCCCAGTTTATATCATCAGGATTTCACCAGTCGATAGTTTAGCTTCCTTTTTGATGATTAAAGAAAATAAATTATTTTAAGTAATTTGCTATAAATCAATAACAAAAAAAGTTAGTCTTCTGAAATTTTGTATAGATCTTTTTTTTTATTCTCTTATTAATAGTGGTTGCAATTATTTTATTTAGAACACAGAGGCGTGCGTACGGGTCTCTTCAAAAACATTTTATTGAATAAAACGTACACCACTGGTTTTTTTTGCAGCACCAATATGCAGAGAGTATTTTCCATTCAATTTAGAAACTTTTTTGTATCTTACAATTTCTTGATAACTTTTTTTTTTCTTATTTACTAAAGAGATTCTTCCCTATTAGATTTCCGAAAATAGCATCAGTACAAAGTTGTAGAGAAAAATATTTCCTACAACTTTCCTTTTAATATTTTTTTGATATTGTCAATATTTAAAAAGATATTCAACAAATAAGTTGCAAATTTTAGGGAAATTTTTGTCTAGTAAGGTACTACTTACTACTACTACTTACTACTCTTTCCCCTAAATTTTCAACTTATTTGTTCAATAACTTTTTAAACATCGATAATATCAAAAAAAGTTTAAAAGATAAGTTGTAGGAAATATTTTTCTTTACAACTTGTACTGACTCTTTTTTTCGAAAATTTAATAGGAAAAAAGTTATTCAATAAACAAAAAAATCCAACCCTTAATTGAGGGCTGGTGAAGGAAGGGCGGGGTCTACGAATACACAAACTCAGTTTTAAACTTTCAGGGTGACCCTCTAGAAGATTTTACAAAAATTGGCTGTAGGGTAAAAAAAGTCTATTTGAAGCCTTTTTTCTCCGTTATTTACTGTACTATTAGGTTATTTTGAGTTAAGTTATCAAAAAATTATAAGATACGAAAAAGTTTCTAAATTGAATGGAAAATACTCTCTGAATATTGGTGCTGCAAAAAAAACAGTGGCGTACGTTTTATTCAATAAAATGTTTTTGAAGAAACCCGTACGCACGCCTCTGTGTTCTAAATAAAATAATTGCAACCGCTATTAAATTTAATCCCCTTCAAAAATTATTCAAAAAAACTCTGAGACCTCTTCGATAAGTACGCCACTGAACAATATTATTTTGGTTGTAATACCATCACATTGTAGCTTCCTTATAGACTTATTATCCCACCAAATTTCAAGTCTCTACTTTAAACCGTTCTGTAGATATACTTAAAAAACGATTTGGAAAGATATTTTTTAGCGCCCTGTAACTCAGTAAGAAAGGACTTTTGGACACCCTGTAGAGTTTCATAATATTTTGTCGAATTTTCTCAAAAACGCAAATTTCTTGAAATCTTCACTTGCAACTGCTTCCATAAAAACTATTAATTTCCACTCCACGCACTTATTATCACCGAGACAATAAATAATAATGAACCAGTAATTTATCGCTATAAATATAAACAAATTCTCAAAACATCTTGTTTCTAAACGGATACAGCTGTTGCAACAAGTAATCAAAAGTGTTAATAAACTAAAAACAGCCGTAAAATAATTTGCTTGTTGTCCAATAAACATCATTCCTAATGTCTTTAACATTAAATACCGTTTTACAGCTTCCACTTAAAAATAAACACGAAACATTTTTTTATTACAATATTATAAAAATGTAAATTCCACACACACACACACCTACACAAAATTTAACTTGTAGCCTAATCGTTTAGCTTAGTCTTTAGCAGATGATAAGATCTAAGACAAGGACTAGGGGAGAGATCCTAAAAACCACCAAGTGTTTAGTCTGGGGGCGTTTGGGGCATCCTGAGCTATTCATGGTAGGTGAAAATGTGACGGATGGAGTTATTTATGATCCTAGTACACTTCCGTGTGATGTCAACGCTTTACCCCTTGGTTCCTTGGTGTTATCAGATTAAAAGTGCGTATATAATGAATTTATTATTTGGAATGAGTACAAACATCAGTTTGTCATTTTACAGGAAAATAATGTATGCGAAGTAAAAAACGCGACATATTTATTAAAGGCATTTAGTTTGCATACTATAGTACACACAACTTTATCGCATATTTTAAACTCATACCACAATATAGTTCCTTGGTTTCGTTTTGTTATCTGCATCGTTTTTATTACATAAGTTTCCCCACTAAAACATATTTCGCATTGTTATTCCCACAAGGCATTAGAAGGAGATTACATTTTCCCTGTAATAGTTTTTGTTTAGAAAATATATAAAACGGAAGAAACTTCGCAAACATAAAATAGTTCTCTATAACTGCTATTATACGTTTATTTCTTTTAAATTTATTATACGAAACACGTTCAGAATAATAATACAACAACCTAAATTATTTTCGTCTAATTAAAATTTTTTACGAAATTAAATTACAAGTTCCATAACATTGGAATTGCTTCCTGTGCGATATGGTGTTGGTGACAATGAGCAGTGCGGATTGGGTTATGACAAAGTTTTATGAAATATGTAAATGTTGGAAATCGTAGACCACTAGGGACCCGGATGGACGCCATTGTGCATTTGGCCGAATAAATAGGCAAACCATATAAAGCCAGTTTTCCGGACAATAAAACTTCATACAAACTACGCCATTGAATGCTTATGGGTTTATGGAAATTTTGGCTTTTTATGTTGAGCAGGAGAGAAAATATGCACGTGGTATAGAGTACATGAGGGGAGTGTAGGGGGGCTGAAGGTACAAAGAACAAAGTAGAAATATATTTGTGCTGTTTTCACATTTGTATAAAACTCCAGATATCTAACCTCACAGGTCTTTGGGGTAAATTTCAAGATATATAGGGTGTCCCAGTTTATATCGTCAGGATTTTACCAGTCGATAGTTTAGCGAAAATTAAAGGTGGTTTGTCTAATAAACTATGGTCGAATGTTGCTTCCTTTTTGATGTACAGTACATTAAAGAAAATAAATTATTTTAAATAATTTGCTATAAATCAATAACAAAAAAAGTTAGTCTTCTGAAATTTTGCATAGATCTTTTTTTGTATTCTCTTATTAATAGTGGTTGCAATTATTTTATTTAGAACACAGAGGCGTGCGTACGGGTTTCTTCAAAAACATTTTATTGAATAAAACGTACACCACTGGTTTTTTTGCAGTACCAATATGCAGAGTGTATTTTCTATTCAATTTAGAAACTTTTTTGTATCTTAAAATTTCTTGATAACTTTTGTTATTATTTATTAAAGAGGTTCTTCCCTATTTCCGAAAAAAGCATCAGTACAAAGTTGTAGAGAAAAATATTTCCTACAACTTTCCTTTTAATATTTTTTTGATATTGTCAATATTTAAAAAGATATTTATCAAATAAGTTGCAAATTTAAGGGAAATTTTTCTCTACTTACGTACTATTTACTACTACTACTTACTACTCTTTCCCCAAAATTTTCAACTTATTTGTTGAATAACTTTTTAAATATCGACAAAATCAAAAAAAGTTTAAAAGATAAGTTGTAGGAAATATTTTTCTTTGCAACTTTGTACTGACTCTTTTTTTCGAAAATTTAATAGGAAAAAAGTTATTCAATAAACAAAAAATCCAACCAATTGAGGGCTGGTGAAGAAAAGGCGGGGTCTACGAATACACAAACTCAGTTTTAAACTTTCAGGGTGACCCTCTAGAAGATTCTACAAAAATTGGCTGTAGGGTAAAAAAAGTCTATTTGAAGCCTTTTTTCTCCCTTATTTACTGTACTATTAGGTTATTTTGAGTTAAGTTATCAAAAAATTATAAGATACGAAAAAGTTTCTAAATTGAATGGACAATACTCTCTGCATATTAGTGCTGCAAAAAAACCAGTGGCGTACGTTTTATTTCATAAAATGTTTTTGAAAAAACCCGTACGCACGCCTCTGTGTTCTAAATAAAATAATTGCAACCACTATTAATAAGAGAATACGAAAAAAAAAGATCTATGCAAAATTTTAGAAGGTTAACTTTTTTTGTTATTGATTTATAGCAAATTATTTAAAATAATTTATTTTCTTTAATGGCCTGTACGTCAAAAAGGAAGCAACATTCGACCATAGTTTATTAGACAAACCACCTTTAATTTTCGCTAAACTATCGACTGGTGAAATCCTGACGATATAAACTGAAATTTTGGAAAAATTGTGACAATATTAAAGTTTTTATTTTTTCTTAGTGAAGTTTCCTGATTAAAATACTGCTAAAATAATTTTATTCATAAAAAACAGATTGTTTAAACTTATTAGAATAAAAATCGCCGTTTTATTTATTTAGAGAATTTCTATACTACAAAATCTAAGAAAAAGACTGCATTTTTATGAACTCCACCACTCTGACAATGACGTATCACCTCCACCCTTTTAATTCCCCATTAAAGGAAATTAGCCAGTCCATCTCCCCCACGTCCTGCAATCCCACCCCACTTGACAGATGACAATTTAAACAACAAAAACATTCCATCATTCACCAATAACCTTATCCCTTCTCATCCTTTCTTACACATCCGTTATCCACAAGGATCTCAAGAAGGTATTGGCCTCATCGTCAGGCAATAAATGATTTATGATCGTGTATATTTGCAACTCTACCGGTTGCATTGAGTGAACTGTAGCGAAAGAAATTTGGGGATTAATTCCAGAGGGATGTTCAATCATATTTTTGAAGTTAAGCTGATTCATCCCGTGTGTATTATAAGATGATTCAAACTGTTTGAAGTTGGATTGGTTTGTATTGGATTTTTAACAGAAGCCGGGGCCACGACGGAATAACACACACACACACAAATACAGACAAGTAAAAGGAAACTTATTATTTGATGCTCTTTCTAGGGGATTAAAAAGCTAATAATTTGAAAAAAAATCAGCTGGTGAATTTATGTCGGTTTTATCTCCGTATTGAAGCGTTAAAACCCATTACCATTTTACTTATCTGGTGTGTTTAAAATTAATGAACACCAAACAGTTGTTACGATCAGTTGGAATTCAACACTGCATTCTTGAATATTTTTGGGAGCAGATAAGAGTAACTTAAACTGACACATCATAAATATCACCAGCAAATATTTTTCCTACGGAAACATTCCACTAAAATCGCTTCTAAATTTAGTTATTGTTGAGAGGAGAGAAAAAGTCACTATTACCCAGATATTTTGCCCTTACTTTGCCTTTACTTCAAATTGTAAACTAAACCGCCTATTAAATATGTTAACATTCTTCAAGTAAATTCTCGACGACTAATAGCCAGTATAAACTTTTTTCATGGGAGGTATTCCCACATTTTGAAATGTAGTAATGGATTTTCTGCAATATATTTAATTGACCGCATCATTAGCTCGATGCAACAAAAGTTATATGTTATCCATTTACATCATTAAGGAGCACCATGAAACGGTTAATATCTGCACATATTGAGGTAATATAGTTTTAGTAGCGATATACTCGTTTATGGTTTTTTTAAGATGCACGCTAAAGAAGTGCGAAATTACTTGGAAATATTTTATTGGGAATTTCAATAAAATGAATAACAGAAAACGCACTAGAAGTTTTTATTAGAGTACCTAGAGGATTTTGTGTAGTGACTGTTAAGCGACTGCTAAGTGATTTTAGTTTCTTAACAGTCGAAAATCAGCAGTCAAGGAATACGCGATTATTGTGGTGGAAAATTTTCAATTTTACTAAAATCCTTTGGTTGTTCATACAATAATTTCATTGTTGTCCATTAAATATTTTCATCCATTGTTAACAGAAAATATTACAAAAATCATCACAGCAAAAATCCTTTATATTTAGACATTTAGTTGGAATATAGTTTGTTAAAGCTACTTTCCCAATTTTCCCAATCAATAAATTACAAATGATTTGTATTTATTTTAACGCTAACTTCTAGTTAGTTCCCCACTCGAACTTTATTTCTTATAATTGGAATGCAGTAATAACTAAATAAAACTGTACTAAATACGAACACTTTTCAAGAGGAAGTCATTATTTTCAAGCGACGGTGTTTCCGTAATAATCGTTAAGCCAAAGTTAACTTTAAAACCTTTTCCTAACAAGTTTCGGCGTCATTTTGTTACTTTTATCTTTAGTAAGTATACACAAAGTCGTTCAAATAAATCAATGGAACTATTTTTAAGTAAGTAGTTTTTTCTGAAACGAACTCAATAACATGCAAAGTGGAAAGAGAAAGTATGTAATGACTTTCTTATATCTTAACTATAAAAAAATACCTAAAAGTACCTAAAAAAATCGCGTTTTTTTATTTCTCCTGTCAATTTCAAGTACAATTAAAATTAAAAATATACTGATTCAGATAGATTTCGAAGCGTTCTATCCAAATTTCCAAACTTCATTGCGATATCTCTACGCGTTTTCAAGATATGACGTTTTGTACCGAAAAAAAAGTTGAAAATTGACATTTTTTCAAAGTGCTATAAATTTTGAAATAGACTAGATATTGCTGAACCGTTCTCACATTTATTATCACCTCTCAACTATCTTTCATAATAATTATTAATATGCCAAATTTAACGCATTTTGAATTTTTATCATAAAATAATTCCTACCCAAAGTACTCCTAAAAATCGTGTATTTTTATTTCTCCTGTCAATTTCAAGTATTATTAAAATTAAATATATACTGATTCAGATAGATTTCAATGCGTTCTATTTAAATTTCCAAATTTAATTGCGATATCTTTACGCGTTTTCAAGATATGACGTTTTGAATCGAAAAAAAAGTTGAAAATTGACATTTTTTCAAAGTGCTATAACTTTTGAACTAGACGAGGTATTGGTGAACTGTTTTCACATTTAATATCACGCCTCAACTGTCTTTCAAAATTATTATTAATATATCCAATTTAAAACATTTCGGATTTTTATCATAAAATAGTTCCTACCCAAAGTACCCCCAGAAATCGCGTTTTTTTATTTCTCCTGTCAATTTCAAGTATTATTAAAATTAAAAATATACTGAATTCGATAGATTTCGATGCGTTCTATCCAAATTTCTCAACTTCATTACGATATCTCTACGCGTTTTCAAGATACGACATTTTAAATAGAAAAAAAAGTTGAAAATTCACATTTTTTCAAAGTGCTATAACTTTTGAACTAGACTAGGTATTGGTGAACCGTTTTCATATTTATTATCACCTCTCAACTGTCTTTCAAAATTATTATTAATATATCAAATTTAAAGCATTTTGGATTTTTATCATAAAATAGTTCCTACCCAAAGTACCCCTAAAAATCGCGTTTTTTTATTTCTCCTGTCAATTTCAAGTACAATTAAAATTAAAAATATACAGATTCAGATATATTTCGATGCGTTCTATCCAAATTTCTAAACTCCATTGCGATATCTCTACGCGTTTTCAAGATATGACGTTTTGAACCGAAAAAAAAGTTGAAAATTGACATTTTTTCAAAGTGCTATAACTTTAGAATTAGAGTAGATATTGCTGAACCGTTTTCACATTTATTATCACCTCTCAACTGTCTTTCATAATAATTATTAATATATCAAATTTAAAGCATTTTGGATTTTTATCATAAAATAGTTCCTACCCAAAGTACCCCCAAAAATCACGTTTTTTTATTTCTCCTGTCAATCTCAAGTATAATTAAAACTAAAACTATACTGATTCAGATAGATTTCGCTGCGTTCTATCCAAATATCCAAACTTCATTGCGATATCTCTACGCGTTTTCAAGATATGACGTTTTGAACCAAAAAAAAGTTGAAAATTGACAATTTTTCAGTTTTTATAAAAAAATCACAGTTTTGAGACTACTGGTTAGATTTTTTCAAAAACCTTAATTTCAAAAGAGAATGAGTTATATTTGAACAAATTTAATAAATAACCAGTTTATTAAATTTTTTGAGCGATTTTTGGAGTCTCAAGTTGCGCTTATTAAATATCGCACCATTCGAAGCAAAATGGATTCAGAGGCCTTCAGTAAACTGATCAAAGTCAATAATTATACTTCCCTGTATTATTTAGTATAAGAAAGAAAAACTATACAAGTTGGTGTTTTATGTAAAACACAATTACGTGCACGATATTTAAATTGAAACGTTAAATTGTTTCAACAACGATTCGTGTAATTAGCTCGGCTTATTTGCATTTTGCAATTTATTGGCACGCATATTCTGTGTGTAAATTGTATACCTACTGCTACATGTTATAGAATAAAAATAGTATCGTGAAACTGCCAATTTTCGTCAAGCAAGACACTAAAATCGTGAAAACTTATTCGCCCAAAACTAAAGCAAACAATTTTCTTTATTCCTTCGGTTTCGTTTTTATTTTCAACTCTATTTACTACTATTGTAGTGAATTGTGCATTCAGATAGCTGTCGTATAGACTATATCATAAATTTAATTTTATACCGGCGGTTTTACAATAATGGAAGTAACGCAAGTATGCACCGAATTTATGCATATGCATATTGTCAAGTTCCAGAGTGCAATAAATAGCACAAACAGCATGAGATTCGATGTCGCTGTGTTCTAGATTTGCACCATAATACATCTGCAGACGTAGAGAAGAGAGAAACACAACCAAAAAGGTATATAGGTACACGTATGTCTGTCTAGAGACGTTTTACTAAAGGAGGAAATGGAATTTATTTAGCTTAGAAAAATGCTATGTAATTTTATTTTCACTGGAGAGAATCCCGAGTTTTTTTTAACATAATTATTAATTCATAACTCCTGAAGCAGCAAATAATTTCAGAATTAAAACCGGCCCTTGAAAGAAATTGTGTAACATACTCAAAACTCTAGCACAGAATATAATCCGGATTCCAAGAAGTTCATTTGGACGACGGTGTGGAACTTTATAAAATTTTCCGTTTGAGCTCAGGCTGGAATAATTTAGAAACAAAATATCTCATTCAAAACACAAACTCAACTAAATCAGGAAACGACGAAACAAATCATAACAGAGTAACGCCTGGCGCTCCCACATAGAACCGTAACTTTATACACTTCACACTTCACATGCAAATCTTATGAATGCTTTGAAAACTTTATAAACTTGTTCTTTGTTTAGTTCACAGTGTAAGTAAAACTGCACCCCCGTCCCGTCCAGAACATTTGTCTTGTCAATACTGATCTAAAAGTAAATAACTAAACGGTTTGGCCCCAAGCTTGTTATTCAAATATGTATTTACCTCGACAATCTAATTTCAATGCAGGCTTAGATGCTGCAAGTCCCCAATGAATGCAAACTAATACCTTCAATGTCAATGTCACAAGGAAATTTTTTGTTGTCCTTAAGTACACAACAATAGCTGAAAACATGTCGTTGTCGGAATGGAATTGAAAAAGTAGCATGCCACTGCTTGATATCGCTAAATTAAACAATCATAAACAGAGCCCGTGTAAGCCAGGGTCTGAGGGCACTCGCCCGGAATTGATATGGGACCAACTTGGGTTGGTCCTGACAAATAAAACTAGAACCTAACCACCGGATTTTGTTGTTTAATAAGTCGGTTTAATGCATGCGGAATAAAACAGTTTTTTGGGTGTGTGAGTGTGTGATATTCATCGGCGAAGCCCCGAAAAGAGAATGAGGGTAGATAAAAAATATTTATGCAATGTTAAATAAACATGTGTAATTGCCACCTGGCGTAGTAGTGGATTTAAATTAGGTATATTAATTATTCAGGCAGATCTTTCAACGGATTAAATTTATGGGTTTTTCTAATTTTCGAAATATTCCTTGTATCAATTTTTATACAATACATTTTGCTGCTCATTGTGTGCTAAATGCTCCACCTGGTCCACGTCCTTTGAAACTGATCGTCTATTAGTGAAAAGTTCATTCTCACTGTGGTCGATCAACAATACTTCTGGCCACCAAGAAATATTAAAAGAATGCCTTACACAGACGTTGACAACTTAATTTACCCCACTTGCCTTTAAAAATTTATACCTGCGACTGTACTAACCCCTAACCGAACCGTATAATATAAAAAAATAACCTGGCTTTGTTGTTTGATTTACATGATAAATTTTTTCTTCCGTTATAATAATAAACCAAAATTCGCAAGAAGGATAATCATCAATTTGACGTGCTTTGTCTGTCTGGTTAAGTGACACTTTAAACTGTGGTTAGGTGAAAAATTATTCAAGTGCTCACTGTCAACCTTTGTGGCTGACCCTTTCGCAGCAATCCCATCGCATCATGTAACAAAACATGGAAAATTCCGGCTAAGTGGGACGAGATTAACTTCAATAAATAATGGTAATGTTAGTTAAGAGCTTCAAGGGAAAAAAGGATAAAAGGATGGGATAATTAGGACCTTTGCCCCCACGGATCAAGTAATAAGTTTTTTATATGGAAAAAAAAGAGAATTCCGGCCTGATTTGATCACGATTTTTCCTGAAAAGGACTCCAGGTAAAATTTTTTGGATATTTTTGAAAATCTTCTGTGATGATTAGGAGCTCTAACTCTTGAAGTTCAAGGATGGGAACTCTTTCGACTTTTCCACAGCTTTACAAAAATAGGAAACAATATTGACAAACACTACAAAGATTCCGACAAAATCGCGCTTAGCAATCAAAGCCTGCCGCCGCAGACAAACGATTTCTTAAAACTTGGTCACTTTTGTTAACTCGGCAATAGAAATCGGCATACAGGGCAGACCGCAAAGGCGCGGCATAAAACTGACTTTATTTCCAAGATCGACACGTGAGTTCATCCTCAATCCGAGTGTTATGTAGTGGAAATACATAAATCAGTGTTTGTGTCACCTCTTTAGTTGTTGCTTGTGGTAACGGAAATGGATTCATTTTATCAAGTAAATTTCGGATTTATGCTATAATGTGAATTGTTTATGTCTGGTAGTTAAATTTCTGTAATTATGCACTAATAGCAGAATTAGCAGGAATCTGCCAGTTTACTATTATGCACATGTCAGTCGTAATTTACCCAGAAGCGGAAGCACAAAACACGTGTAGGAGCTACCAAAAAAAATATCCTGATGGTTTCCCTCGAATTCAAATATATTTGTATAAGTAAAATATGTTCCTGGAATAAACGCGCAGGGATAAAACAAAAAATATACTTATCTATATAAGCCCCCCTCTGTTATCGCATCGACATTGGCGAAATGTGAGTGCAGAGAAGCAATTTGTTTTCTTTAATGGATTTTTTGTGTCGTAAATGTAAAGTGTATGATAATCTTTACCATAAAAAAACCTCAACATCCGCATATACTCTCTTTCTGTTGGTGCGCTTACGAGGCAATATTCACTGGGAATTAATTTATATGTAATAAAATTGCACTCGTGTTCCGCACCTTCATCACAATGGATTTTCGAATGTGGTGTGGTGGTTTCTAAGAGGATTTTGACACCTTAAAATTTAAATAACACGAGAAAAGAAGTTTTTGTGTATATTTGAATTATTTTCAGTAGATAGTAGGGAGGCTCTTAAAGGAGGCGAATGCAATTTAAAGAGACAGAGATAGTGTGACTGAAAATAATGCTACTACGAGCCCTAACAACTAAATGTTCGGACAAAAGTAAATTTGATTGTCTTTTCTCCATACGCGCAAAAGTTATCTAAATTAACTTCCATAATATTGATGGTTTTTTCTGTTATAATGCCAACATTTAGTTATATAAAAACGTAAATTTCGTACAAATCCGCTCAGCGGTTCCAAAACTGTGGAACTTTAACCCAGCAGGATGGGAAAATTGTAGAAACAAAGAATTATTATTTTCAAAACGTTGGATCTAGTAGTCGGATTTTGATGAAATTTACTTTATTGCAACGCTGGATGTTGGTTTTCTTTACCAAAAAGTTACACAAGTTTTTATTTGGTGATTTTAGGCATTTATCGGAGCTTCAAAGTTGCACATTTAAAAATGATAAAATTTTCTAGTAACTGTTTTAAAAAATCACAGTTTTGAAACCGCTGGTTGGGTTTGTGTCAAAAAACATTTAAATCAAAGCTCAATAATCGTACTAAATTGAAAAAATCCTGAAATGTTAATATGATATTTTTTTCGAGTTCCACAGTTCACTTTTCAAAAAACGTGTTTTTTTGCGGGTGCTACCTACATTAAAATAATCACAGTTTTGGAACCACTGGTTGGATTTTGGTAAAATTTACTTTATTGCAAAGCTGGATATTGGTTTTCTTTACATAAAAGTTACACAAGTTTTTATTTGGTGATTTTAGGCATTTATCGGAGCTTCAAAGTTGCACCTTTAAAAATGATAAAATTTTCTAGTAACTGTTCTAAAGAATCATAGTTTTGAAACCGCTGGTTGGATTTGTGTCAAAAAACATTTAAATCAAAGCTCATTAATCGTACTATATTAAAAAAATCCTGAAATGTTAATATGATATATTTTGAATTTTTTTCGAGTTCCACAGATCACTTTTCAAAAAACGTGTTTTTTTGAGGGTGCTACCTACATTAAAATAATCACAGTTTTGGAACCACTGGTTGGATTTTGGTAAAATTTACTTTATTGCAAAGCTGGATATTGGTTTTCTTTACATAAAAGTTACACAAGTTTTTATTTGGTGATTTTAGGCATTTATCGGAGCTTCAAAGTTGCACCTTTAAAAATGATAAAATTTTCTAGTAACTGTTCTAAAGAATCATAGTTTTGAAACCGCTGGTTGGATTTGTGTCAAAAAACATTTAAATCAAAGCTCATTAATCGTACTATATTAAAAAAGTCCTGAAATGTTAATATGATATTTTTTGCATTTTTTTCGAGTTCCACAGTTCACTTTTCAAAAAACGTGTTTTTTTGAGGGTGCTACCCACATTAAAATAATCACAGTTTTGGAACCACTGGTTGGATTTTGGTAAAATTTACTTTATTGCAAAGCTGGATGTTGGTTTTATGTACAAAAAAATCCCCAACTCTTTATTTGGTGATTTTAGGCATATTTCGTAGCTTTAAAATTGCACTTGAAAAATGTGACGTAATTTTCTAACGACTGTTTTTAAAAAATCACACTTTTGGAACTTGGGGAAAACGACATAAAGGTGCTTTCATGGCCCTCATCCAGTCGGACTTAAATGTCATTGAAACTCTTTGGCATAAAATTAAACGTATTCTACGCAATAATCCACCAAGAACCATTGGACTTGAAGACCAAAATAGAAGAAATTTGGGACAGTTTCACGCCAGAATTGTACCAAAATTTGATAAATACAATGCCTGCTAGAATACAGGCAGCTATTAAAGCAAAAGGAGACGTAACCTCTTATTAATGGTCCTAAATTAAAAATTATCCCAACATTTAGTTGCAAATTCATTTTGCAAAGTTTGCTAATTATTAAGGTTAAAATATTGTTAAATCCAATAAATAATTTTCTTCCATGCATAATATTGTTATTAAGGCTTTATCTTATTGTATTGTTAGGTGCTTACTAATTATTTGCGTAAAATTTCCATTTCTCCTTTCATACTTCAAAAATTTACTTTTATCTCAACATTTAGTTGTTAGGGCTCGTAGTAGGCTATAAAACCCGGAAATTTCGAAGGATTTTGTTTAAATTTTCTAGTAAGAACAAAGCCAGGAATTTGCGAACTTTTCGAATTTTTGATCGTGATATAAACTCCAAAAGGACGAAGCTCTAAAAAATTATTACCTCTGCCCTGGGTTAACATTAAACTTATAGCGCACAATTCCAGAAGCTAAACTGGTCTCCCCCACGAAAACAATAATTTAATTCAATAAAACCGAAAGGAAACGGTCCGGTACAATCTTGATAAAATTTAATATACATATTAAAGAAGTCCATATATATTTTTTTGTCCGTAAACAGCACAACGAATTCCAGAAATTGTACCGGTGCCCGCATTCAAGGGACGCTCTACTGGTCTTTCGGTCAACAATGAAAGAGCTTTTAAGCTTAATTTGACCTCAGAAAGGAATTTGGTGACAATGCCGTAAACCCTACCTACAAAATTAAGTACAGGCAATTTTGGACTGGGCTAGTGGTCGTTCATATGTTTACGAACATGGTGCTGGTGGAGGGGTTAGTCTAGTTCTAGTATATTGCGTAATTAAATGCAGAACGCTGTTACACAATAGTCTGCGTCCTAATACAGAAAAACCCCCACAAATTTTGATTGAAAGCGTGTCAAATCTAAAATCTCATTATGTATAGCTAGCTAGTTGTATTATGGTAAAATGTTGGTTTATGTTTGGTATGTGGATGTCATCCTTGTCCCGGTTGTATGCTAACACATCTGTAGTGGCATATGTTTGACGGGCATTGCATTCCGGTGCATGTTTCGCATACCACCTAACGAGCGATGATGTCCGGTGGTAATAGTCTATTTCCCTCGATATGCTCCTGTAGCTGTACTAAACCAAGGAGGTTTACCATTTTGCGGATGTTATGTAATCCGACAAATAAGCTTGCTTTAGTTTAGAAATTGTCGAAAATTCTGGAATAGTTACTTCGTAACAAGGATTTTTCTAAACTTTACGACTGTCTCAATTTTCAATGTCTTAAAATTGGATATATTTGAATTTTTTAAAGATTTTACTTCACTTGCCCTAAACCCAAAAATTGTCCTTATTTCCCGCCTATTCGTTGGAACGTCCTCCCTCAGGTGCTAGTCTAGATTCCTAGGTGAACTGTGTACAATCCTCAGAGGCAATCTTTTGCATGTTTGATATATATTCTGTAGGTTGGTTAGTTTTCCCGTGGCGGACACTGTGGTATGCCACGCATGAGATGCCATTTACTATATACGATACGGTGGAATGGTCTCCAATGCAATGCATGGTTGGCAACTGGAATCCACCCCTAAAAGAATATTTTACAACTAGCCGGGGGTCGCTCACTTGGTATAAAGAGGGAATTTTGTTGTTACATTATTTGTTCATGTAAATAAACTGTGATTTTTTTTAACGGTATAACATCCCTTCATATGCAGGAGCCAGACTAGACTTTAATGTGGAAGCCAGGTATACATAGACACTGACGGCATAATAAAAGCAAAGAAAGTGCAAACAGTTATGAAGATTAACATCGCACATACAGAACAGTAAACATAAACATAAACGCAAAAAAAGTATAAACTGGTGCATATAAATTTCAACTCGCAGAAAGTATTTTACAGATATCTAAAAATATGGAAACGAAGGTTTTTCATGAATTTTTCTGTCATCTGTATGATAAATAAGAAATCCCTGCTTTTATCTTATGTTGTGCAGCGACATTTTAATATACTGAAGTCAACAAAATGTCTTTGTGAAAACGATGCTTTTGATATTTAGGCCGATGTCAAGATGATCATCATACTCCAGATAAACATATATTTGTATTGGTGTGTGTGTGTGAGTTTCGTTTGAAGTTGCTTTATTCAACCTCAGTTTTTTCTTCGTATATTATGGTGAAACAGGTGGGGTATTACGAGTTATAAGATTTGACAGTGCTTAATGAGATAAAGCAGATAAATCGGGAGATAGCTTTGAGAAAGCGAGCCTTCCTACCTGACAATAATTACAACTATTAATAATATTGACTACTAGTTTGGATAATATTGAAGGAGAGATTTTTAACTGTAACATAAATTTTATTTTATAAATGAAATCAACAATCATGTTTCTATATTTTTTGACAAATGTACCTACTATACTCTGTAATCATAATTTAAAATTTATCGATATTTGAAATTCTCTTAGTTGGCGGTCAAGCAATTCTGATTGGTCGCTGGAGGTATGACGTCACAGCGTAGTAATGTATCGTCGTCTGCTCAGTGTTCACCCGGTTTGCGCTTACGCGACGTCTAAAAAATTAGTAAAAATTACAAAACAAATATAATTTCAAATAAAAAATGCTCAAAGTTTGTTTTATGATCTTTTTTGAAAAATTAGCGAACTCTCAATTCTGTATAAAGTAAGGTTAAATTCATCTACAACAAAAATTTAGTTACTATTTGGTACATTTGTTTTATTTATAATTTTTTAAAGAATCATTTCAGGATTTTGGCAGCAATTTTGTTTGGAGATTACCGACTATCTAGCCTAACTTAAAGGTGAGTTAGGGCTGATGTATTTTTTTTAATATGTACCGACATTTGATTATTTAAAAATGTAAATTTCGTCAAAATCGGCTCAGCGGTTCCAAATTTATAATTTTTTAAAATTTTACGAATTTTGCAGCAAATTTGAGGAAATTACCGAGTATCTAACCTAACTTAAAAGTGAGGTTATGGCTGTTGTATTTTTTCATAATGCCAACATATGAACTATATAAAAATGTAAATTTCGTCAAAATCGACTCAGCGGTTCCAAATTTATAATTTTTTAAAGAATCATTTCACAAATTTAGCAGTAATTTTGAGGAAATTACCGACTATCTAACCTAACTTAAAAGTGAGGTTATGGCTGTTGTATTTTTTCATAATGCCAACATTTGACTATATAAAAATGTAAATTTCGTCAAAATCGGCTCAGCGGTTCCAAATTTATAATTTTTTAAAAGAGACATTTCAGGATTTTAGCAGCAATTTTAAGGAAATTACCGACTATCTAACCTAACTTAAAAGTGAGGTTATGGCTGTTGTATTTTTTCATAATGCCAACATTTGACTACATAAAAATGTAAATTTTATCAAAATCCGCTCAGCGGTTCTAAAACTATGACAAGAAAATTGAGAGTAAAATTATACAAACAAAAAATTGAGTCACTATTTTTAAAAATGTTATAATTTTGGAACCACTAATCGAATTTTTGTGAAATTTACTTTGTTGCAAAACCGGATATTGTTTTTATTTATAAAAAACAAATAAATTCTAGTAAAAAAAGTTCAAAGTATGTTTTTTGAAGACCTTTTTTGAAAAATGTTCAAACTCCCAATTCTGTATGAAGTAATAATAAATAAAATAAAATAAAATAAAATAAAATAAAATAAATAATAAATAAATAAAAAATTCCCAATTATCAATTATTTTTGGTACATTTGGCAACATTTTTAAATAGCTCTTTTTCTAACTAAACAATTTTATTCAAGTACTGTTAATTTTAATATTAAATCTCCTTCTTCATCGAAAACTTTCCCCTTTTTGATTTATCTCCTCCACAAATTACCCCTGATGATTTTTTTGTAACCGAGTCACCATGTCTACTAACCTAACAACTTGCACTACTCCTACGCGGAAAAATCAGAGGGTGAACTTGGAAAGATTAAACAGCAACAACTGGCCTGCTTAAAAATCCCATTAAAACCTTATAGATCCCCCTAGAACACTTCTATAAGCATTCACTTTGATGAAAGTCATAATTCAAATAGCTACTGTAATATTTTCGATGTCCAATATTCAAAACAGCACACACAAAATCCCCCGAGAGTTTATAGAAAAATTGTTCCCCCCCACTTTGAAACTAAACTAAATAAATCACTCGCAAGATACTTCAAACAAAAACCTCCCCTTGCAGCGTGTTCAGCAAAGATTATGAATAAACATCAATATTTCTTTGCTATTTTTGATACGCATCAACTCAAGAACTATTACCAGCTGGTTTTTTGGGGACATGGCACACAAATCATGCAGAGGACTTATGGTGTGTCAACACATGTTTAACTATGTATAATTAAAGAAGTTTGAAAAAGTTTGGATTTTAATTTATTGTAATCATTAACGTAATGTTTTATAGTGTGTTTTCTATGGTGGAGCATGATTCATTGCAACATTCTTGGGCTTAGTGGGTTTTATGTGTGTCATATTTTTCTTATTTATTGCCTAAATTATGTAGTTTTTACGAGATGAGCATGTACAAATTTTTTGTGTCTAAGTTAAAATAAAACAGAAAAATTTCTAAGCACGACCATCTGGAAATCCAGTATTTTCAAAATATTGAATCCCCCTTGCTATTGTTTCCCGTGCAAACCAGGATCATGGCAAATTTCCTGCTGCAGTAAAGCGCATCGCCTACAAAATCCTGGTGCCATTGAAAGTCGTTTTGTGGGGATAACCGCGGGCTATAATCCAGCATTGTGTATTAAACTATATATTTTATAAGAGTGCGCGTCAGGGGAGATAACCCTAAGTGGAACCGCCCTTAGATAAACGCGTTATGAGCAACCCGCTATGCATAGCCAAGTGCTCAACTTTCCAAACTCGATTTGCGTTGATTTCCTTGTATATTCAATTTTTCATGTATTAAATCCTGCAACAGCGGACTTAATCCCGCATACTCCTTATTATGCGAGTACTTTTTAATACAATATAGCGCGCGGTCGTCCACAACGAACGAAACTTTCCAAGGGTATGAGCAGGAAAATTCAATTTTGTTTGTTTAATGAAAAATCCGAGCAGCGAGCAGGGCACTGGGCGGCAAAGTGACTTTTCAAACTAGCGTCGATAAGATTAAGTGCATTAAACAAACAATTTTGCTGCATATGTTAATATCGCGTCGCAACTTGAACGAATGTTATCTTTTCAGAATTTATTTGAACTAGGACTACTTGACAGCTGAATAGATTTGTTATTTAACATTTTCCAAGTAAATACCTCCCATTACATCACATCACATCATACAAATACATTTTCCAATTCATCAAACATAAAACTAGCAAATCTCGTCGACAATTCGATAAAACAGTGAGTTTCTTGTCGAATCGCATAATGCAAATTCAGCTGACATAGAAATTCGATTAACAAGGTGCATCTAGCTGTTTAAAATCTGTACACAGCAGCAAAGAGCTACAAATAATAGCGAAATGCTATACAACACAAGTAGTGACAATTATTTCAACTAATTGACTAGTTGGGAGCGTTTGTACTGGTGTGGAGTGAGTGAGTATCAAATAACGATTCCGTTGTGCACATCACTAATTAAACTACAAAGCAAAACAGTGTGGTGATTGAAGGTGTAATTGAATCGTTTAGAATGAATGTTTGTTTGTTTGTTTTGTCTAATGTTGCATGTATGCAAATTTACATTATTTATAATGTAAATTTTGGAAAATATCACTACCATTCTCAAAAAACAGCTAAAATATTCTTAATTTATTTCTATGATGTTTATTATTTTTTTCATGATAATATTAACATTTTACTATATAAAAACACAAATTTCGTCAAAATCGGCTCAGCGGTTCCAAATTTATAATTTTTTAAAAGAATCATTTTACGAATTTAGCAGCAATTTTGAGGAAATTACCGACTATCTAACTTAACTTAAAAGTGAGGTTAGGGCAGTTGTATTTTTTCATAATGCCAACATTTGACTATATGAAAATGTAAATTTCGTCAAAATCGGTTCAGCGGTTCCAAATTTCTAATTTTTTAAAAGATTCATTTCAGGATTTTAGCTACAATTTTGAGGAAATTACCGACTATCTAACCTAACTTAAAAGTGAGGTTATGGCTGTTTTATTTTTTCATAATGCCAACATTTGACTATATAAAAATGTAAATTTCGTCAAAATCGGCTCAGCGGTTCCAAATTTATAATTTTTTAAAAGAATCATTTCACGAATTTAGCAGGAATTTTGAGGAAATTACCGACTATCTAACCTAACTTAAAAGTGAGGTTATGGCTGTTGTATTTTTTCATAATGCCAACATTTGACTATATAAAAATGTAAATTTCGTCAAAATCGGCTCAGCGGTTCCAAATTTATAATTTTTTAAAAGATTCATTTAAAGATTTTAGCAGTAATTTTGAGGAAATTACCGACTATCTAACCTAATTTAAAAGTGAGGTTATGGCTGTTGTATTTTTTTATAATGCCAACATTTGACTATATAAAACTGTAAATTTCGTCGAAATCGGCTCAGCGGTTCCAAATTTATAATTTTTTAAAAGAATCATTTCACGAATTTAGCAGCAATTTTGAGGAAATTACCGACTATTTAACCTAACTTAAAAGTGAGGTTATGGCTGTTGTATTTTTTCATAATGCCAAGATTTAACTATATAAAAATGTAAATTTCGTCAAAATCGGCTTAGCGGTTCCAAAATTATAATTTTTTAAAAGAATCATTTCACGAATTTAGCAGCAATTTTGTGGAAATTACCGACTATTTAACCTAACTTAAAATTGAGGTTAGGGCAGTTGTATTTTTTCATAAAGCCAACATTTGACTACATAAAAATGTAAATTTCGTCGAAATCGGCTCAGCGGTTCCAAATTTATAATTTTTTAAAAGAATCATTTCACGAATTTAGCAGCAATTTTGAGGAAATTACCGACTATTTAACCTAACTTAAAAGTGAGGTTATGGCTGTTGTATTTTTTCATAATGCCAACATTTGACTATATAAAAATGTAAATTTCGTCAAAATCGGCTTAGCGGTTCTAAAACTACGACAAGGAAATTGAGAGTAAAATTGTACAAACATAAAATTCTGTCACACTATTTTTAAAAAAGTTATTATTTTGGAACCACTAATCGGATTTTGGTGAAAATTATTTTGTTCCAAAGCTGGATATTGGTTTTATTTATAAAAAGTTTTTATCTGGTGATTTTAGTCGTTTTTCACAGCACGGTTAGAAAATTAGATTATTTTAGAGCGGCTGTTTTGAACATTACAGTTTTAGAACCACTGGTTGGAATTTGGTCCAATACATTTAGTCCAAATCTAGATTATGATTGTATCTAATAAGGAAATCGTAAATTGTTTATATGATTTATTTCTGGGTTCTTTGCGTTCCCCACTATTAAAAAACCGAATTATTAGAAGGTAATTGTTATAAAAATCATAGTTTTGCAACTACTGCTCGGATTTTTGTCAAAAAACCTTCATTTTAAAGTTGATTGAAGATATTACTATGAAAAAACTCAAAACACTGTTTATTTTAAATATTTCTGCGTTTTACTCGAGCTTCAATTTGAGCTTAAAAAAAAAACGCATTTTTCAAGAGTGGTTTTTTAAAAATTACAATTTTACTAACCGCTACTCCAATTTTTATCAAATTAATCTTGTTGCAAAGCTGAATGATGCTTTTATTTTGGAAAAAAACACAAACTTTGTACATGAATTTTTTTACGTTTTGTTGAGATGCCAACTTGCTCTTTCCAAAAAAAAATCGCATTTTCCATTATAATTTTTAACAGTTGTCCTTAAATATCAATAACTCAAGAAATTTAGGTATAGAATATATAGTTAGTTTTTAACTAGTGTAGCTAATAATTTTTCTAATAATTTATCAAAATTCCTGCCAGATACTGTTTTACTTATTTCAAAATTCAAATTTCGTGTTCGGTTAAAACCCAGAATTTAAAATGTAAATTACGCTGTTTCATATGGCGAGATCGTATTTATCTGATTGAGCTGGTATTGGTAAAGTCCACTTAAATGGTTTATATAATGATTCAAATAGCCACTTAAATCGTGTATCAATGAAAATAATGTCCATCAGATAAGCAAAATACTCTATACCACAATAAAATAACTTTCCATTTATATGCAAATCTTACCAGTGAATACCTATTTCCTTAATATTTAGAATACCCACATATGACCATTACACTTTAAAGCGTTTTATCAATTTATTGCTCCCCGTAGAAATTTGTCGGAATGCCCGGTGTTTTAAAACTATTTTTTTTGGATAGATAGAGTTTCAGGAAAACTTGGGTAATCTGACAGATGAAAGATGCGATAAAACGCTGATACAGACTGGAGGGTGTAGTCTACCTCCTGTGGGAATACCTATAATAATCACAATAATAGTTTGCTTTGACACAACGAAGCGCCCCCTCAATATTACAGTGCAATGCCCTTTTATCAAATCTTCGATTCCTCCTACAGGAAATTTCATCAAAGCCCACCAACTACTCATTAAAATTTCACCTGAAAGCGCGGGAATAATTTAAGTTATATGTTAATCAACCCCCCCGTAAACTACGACATTTCCTTGTGCCTTCAATTAAGTTAAACTATACAACAAGGCCCTTTAATGTCCCAAGTTTAATTGTTTGGCTAGAAGCCATTCCCCGGGTGGTACATGATGCGTGTATGTATATCTTATTTTTATTTAGTTAATTTATATAAGGAAAAGCTATAGTGCGGTTTGTTTTATAATTGCATAGGAAATTTGCATCGATAATACAGGAAAAAGGGGTGAAATTTGATATAATTTGACTGGATTAAGGGGTGATATCTCTAGAGAGACAAAACTGGGGGTTGGTTTTTGGTATTCGAGGCAGATTGCGTTTTAAGTTGACGTGGTAAATGTTTAGACCAGTGGCGTATCAATCAGTTTATAAAACAAAGATTTAGTTTTCTCCTCGGATTTTCTTCACCTAACCTAACTTGAAGTTATTATTATTAAATTTGGAGGAGACGCCACTGGATTTTGAAAATTATTGCACTAACCTGTAACAGCTGTGATAATCCAAAAAGACCAAAACACAACCGTAGAAATTCACCACAAGTTTACAACACATTAATAGTAATAATTATTATTATTAAATATTTAATTTAATGCACTAAAAATCACCGACTTAGTAGCACATTCAAATCGACCAAGTACTAACTCGAAATATTATTTTCAACTGAAATAAAAAAAAATAGAATGGCGTGGGGTTTGAAGGATAATACAAAAATTTGGAATGTACCAAGAAAATAAAACTTTACCAAAACAAATAACTTATTTACTAGATTAAATTTTCATTACGTAATACCAAAGCTTAAAAATTCGATCAGGATAAAATATTAAACCTTTATTTACCACAACTTCTCTCGCTACACAAAATTTCTCCACCCACAAAAATATTTACAATAATCCTCTTATTTTTCCACAAACTTTTTTCACACATTTCCTACCTTTTGCATAAGTTTGCGGCTAAGGTGCTAACTTGCGGTACCTTTGATATCTACCTGGACATTATTGAATATAAGGGATTTGCTCCCAGTAGCCCAAATAATGGTTTCGTACATAATCAGCATGGCAAGGATTCGTCACGGGACACATGCAGTGGCTTAACCTTTACCATAAGGGCACATCCTACCAGTGACCACCAAACCCAAATAAAATGAAGCCAAACGTTATAAACAATATAATAAAATAGCTATTTATATAACTAGTGTACAAAGAGAGTTATAAAAGGCGCAATTTAGTGGAAAAATATTTTGGTATTGCTGCTCCTTCCAATTACCATCAAACTGAAATTAAATCAACTTGGAAGGTGAGGCAAACTTTTAAAAACTAATTTTGTACAATATTATATTAGTCATTTGTGTCACTAGTGCGTAAAGCGAGCTATAAAAGGCACAATTTTATAGAAGAATATTTTGGTATTGTTGCTCCTTCCAATTACCATCAAACTGAAATTAAATCAAGTTGGAAGGTGAGGCAAACTTTTAAAAACTAATTTTGTACAATATTATATTAGTCATTTGTGTCACTAGTGCGTAAAGCGAGCTATAAAAGGCACAATTTTATAGAAGAATATTTTGGTATTGTTGCTCCTTCCAATTACCATCAAACTGAAATAAAATCAAGTTGGAAGGTGAGGCAAACTTTTAAAAACTAATTTTGTACAATATTATATTAGTCATTTTTTGTCATTAGTGCGTAAAGCGAGCTATAAAAGGCACAACTTTATAGAAGAATATTTTGGTATTGTTGCTCCTTCCAATTACCATCAAACTGAAATAAAATCAAGTTGGAAGGTGAGGCAAACTTTTAAAAACTAATTTTGTACCATATTATATTAGTCATTTGTGTCACTAGTGCGTAAAGCGAGCTATAAAAGGCACAATTATATAGAAGAATATTTTGGTATTAATGCTATATTTAGGTACATCCTTCCAGTTATCACCAAACTGAAATAAAATCAACTTGAGGTGATGAAGCATTTTGACAAACTAATTATGTAAATTAATGTTATAATAGTGATTTATGTAACTAGTGCGTTAATCTACGATTTATAAAGGCAGACTTTTCCCTTGGTGATGTTGCTCTTATTTAGGTTAAAGTTTGGCGGCTGCTGGTTTTCTCACATAAAAACTATGACCCCCCAAAAGCGCGTTAGCCTAATCAGCGTGAATACCCGTCGTCAATCCGGGATGTGTTTGTCCTGTTTGGTTAAAGAAACCCAAAGCATAACTAATAATGATCAGCTGCCAAGTTTATTTCACACAACACAACATCAACAAATTTTCAGTTGGCTTTTAACGAATTAAATTAGCTAATTGATATTAAACGTGTAGGAAATTAGCGAGTGATAAATAAGTATCCCTAAGGCGCGGTTTTTGGTACAAATAAACCTTTCAACTGTTTTTAATTTATAATTGTTGAATTCCCTACGGATGATGCGGTGAATTTATCTGGCATTCACCAAACTCGGATTTAGTTTTTTGTGGTTTGTGCTGGAAATTCGTTTTTAAAAATCATTTAAATTCGTGTCTAGATTTTTATCAATCCGAGAAATTTTTTTCAGCAATTCATTCATTACATTGATGAATGGAATTTTTAAACGTAACGTCTCAATTAAAATTTTTTTCTGCAAATCAAAGTCTTTGACAAGAATTACTCGAAGACAATTTCTTTTGATTTCAAGGGGCACTCAACTATTAAATAAATTGAAGCCGAGACGAATCGATTCCAAATAATCAAATTAAAGCGAATTAAATTTTAACAAAGGAATGATAATAACAGGAAACAGAAATAGTGGATGAGTTACACTTAATAGTTTTTGTAGTTAATCCACATCCGATGGTGGTTCTTTGGGAACTGTGAATGGGCTTTCAGGTATTGTTTCATGGGATGTCGAGTAGGAGGTTTACACGGTTTTTAAATATTCTCATATGGACCATTTCGATTATTACCTACATCTTATCCAGGTTCAAACTTTTCTCTCTTAACTTTTTAATACCCTCCCCCTTACAAATATTTCATTCCTGCTACCCCATTTCGAATTACTAATTATACGAGATACAACTTTCCATTGAGTTGAGATTTATGTAAATTACAGATTATATTCTAATGCAGTTTTGTACCAGGTTATTAAAAGTAGTAAATCTGTCACGTGACAGTGCAACCAGCAGAAGTAATTAGTCGAATCACCCCAATCAGTCAATTAAACCCAACCTTTAGCAATGATACCCGGTAATGATGTCCCCCTTTGTCATTAAAGAAGTTACTTTACTTCCCCCCAAATGACTAAGCCCTTTCGGTTATCGCTTTGGCAACCCTTTGATAATAATTAAACCATCCCCTTTGTTAATCACATGCCACACAACAAAAATATTTGGAACTGGATCTTTGCTTACAGCTTACAGCTTACATCAAATCTATTTACGAGTTTGTTATAGTATATCTTATGCGGGGGTATAAACCATAAAAAAAGATCTTTAAATAAGTGAAGTTAGTAAAAGCCGTAAAATTTAACGCAAATAAAGTCTAAAAACCAATCACACAGCCACAGAGCCATCAAATATTAATAACCACATAAAAAACGCATCAACTTTCATCATCATCACTCGGAGACATAAAATGCGGAAGAGGGCACACGGCTCGCTAAAGTTTCTGATGCATTAATACAGAAACCGCAGAAACATATACCAAGATGGGAAGGGAGTGGGGTGACACCACAGGGCCAAGTGTTAAAGTTTGTGCCCCTGGAAATCTCTGCATGGTAATCAATCATATTTCTCTCTTAGCTTCCTGTGAAATTGCCACCACGAATACGGAGAAAATTGAAATACAAGAGGGTCGTAATTACTTTGGGGCTTTTGTCATACAAGAGAGACAAACTTGGAAGTTGTTTCTGTGTTAGTTGTTTTAGTTTTTCAAAAAGAAAGTAAAGTTTTGTCGAAAAATGCAAGGATAATTAATATGCTTTACGTTAATAAGCGCTTATTCGTCATAAGTAAATTTTGGTTAAAACAAACACAGCCTTCTTCATGATAACAAACACGACGTATTGCTACAACAAAATTATTTCTTTGAGACAACTAAATCGCCAATACCTAAACTAAATTATCTGTACGGCAAAATTTCTTAGTTTCCCCATAAATATCCTTCTAGTTTCGCAATTTCCAGTCGTTACCATAATTCCTCACCATTATTACACCCTCATTACATCCCATAAACCCAGTCCATTATTACAAACCATTTACCATCTAATAACATCGTCCGCCTTCGACATACCATCACATAAAATTTCATATGTTGATTTTTTGTGTAATGGCAGAGGATGGCTAAAGTAAGTTGGTGGTAATGGCCACTACAATAACCCTACAGACACCCACTCAACTCATATACATAATGAAACATCCACGTCCACATGCAGGACGCCTTCCATATGTATGAGAACGCGGCGTGATGCCACTATCGATTATAGCATTGTTTACGTCGGTTAATTTAGTAGAGAAAAAATCAGGTCCTGAAGAATTGTTTCACGGGAATCAAAGACAATTTCCGGTGTTGTGGTGGTTAAATTGTGAAGGTGGAAAAAGCCCCGAATCGTATATTATACAGCACGTTATCTGCTGAGCGTCTGCCTGCATGTGTATGTGTGTGTGTTAACCCCCCAGTATCAAAGGGCTTGTTCCGGCTCAGAGATCCCGGAATCAGCGTCTAGAGAGTCTAAATCAATGAGCTGGCGTGATATACGATAGACCTTTAATAGCCCTTTTCTCTTGACATTCAGAAAAAAATTGAAACGCCTTTCCAAGATTATTATACTGTCAAAATGTTAATTGAAAATATAGGACGTTAAGAAAAAATGTCGTCAGGATAAATGATACACCTAAACTAAACTCAAATATTTGCATGTAGATTTTTGTAGGTTTTGGTGTGTAAATATTTTAAATGCTCTTGAAATAAAGTGTAAAATAAGCACTTGGTGTGTGTGCGTATGTATGCCAGACTGGATTTTCGAGAGAGGATAATTGGTGGTTTCGTCCTTTCGGGACAGATTGTATCTACAAGACTGTTGCCATGGTTACGGTTTTTACCGGCCAAGCGATACATATTTCACTTTTTGCACACGCGGCTCTGTTTGTTTTTCATTAAAATCACTTGAAAAAATCGTCGAAGCAGCTAAATATTTCTATATGTACTTGCTGTAATTTCGATTTGCTTCTCACAAAGAAATAATTTAGTTGTACAAAGCGGCGTATTTTTCCTCATAAACAAACTGTGCTTATTGCTAAGATGTTTCGCTGTATAGAAACGAATTGTTAGGTTAGTTTCCACTTTACTAGAAAAACCCACTAAACCTAACTTCCAACATTCTTGGAAACATAAACCGAATATTTCGCACACAGTCCTAAAACTTGCAGTAACAATTTAACAGTTACACTTATTTCAGTACAAAATGAAACTTTTAACAGCTTCGTGCTTAGCTCCAAGTAAAACTGACTTTATTACTGTAGATGTTACTCAACCCCCGCATTTTATCATCCAACCCACCCAAGTTTTGAAAACTAAATTTCACCCCCCATCAATTATCATCGATTAGAATTGAATGAAGTTGATTGATGTATCTTGCGTGTATGGTAAGTTCGTGGGCGAAGAATCTGTGTTGGGTCATTCTATCATCAGGGAATTATGTATACAAACCCAGCGGGTGACACCTTTACAGTGTAATCGCTACAAGCAGTTTAAGAAACTAGTCCCATGCTCTCGATATTGTACATTTATTTCCTGGGGAGTTCTGTTTACATTTAAACAGTTTAAATGTGGCTTGTAATTATGGAGTCGCACATGATTTACTACAGGTTTAAATGCGCTACCGCGGTTACATATTTTAGGTTGTGGTGCGGTGGAACGAGCTGGTTTCTTGTGTAACTATCAGTCAAGTTGGTTCTTCTGTATAAGTACCAGAAAATTTGCATTATAATACGGATGGCGTACAGTCATTTACCAAGTTTTTTGGATTCTGGTGATAGAGACCAATAGTGTGACGCATATGTCTATTAAATATTATTTATGCATGTTAAGTATTAAATTCTAAACCGAATAATAAAATATTTACAGCACGCGATTTGAGTTCAAACATATAAAACTTTTAACTATACACCACTTGAAAGCGTTATTTAACTACAAAATTGCAGTCAAATTCCGGATTTTTATAACCTCAGCAATAACTTTGAGGCTAGCAAGGCAGTAAGTGAGAGAGATGATTTGGACAAGTTTGTAAAAGTTTTATTTTCCCAGGTAAGGTAAACGTTAAACGATTTACAAGAAAGTTTAGGAAATATCCAACTTTTTTAAGCGTGTATATGCCAATAGTTTCTACTATATGTTCGAATTAAAAAGTTACGCCTTCAAACTTTATTGACTGTGTGCGGAAAGTTTCGCTAAGGGATTTAGTCCTTGTACCTCAGAAGTTTTCATTGCTAAGTCCCGTTTCGTTTACCACAACACTATTTTTATTACATCAGTGATCTAAACTGGTTTTGGAAACAATCCGGAAAAATATATTCAACTAATTTGGGTCGTTCCATTTCAAATCGTCCAGGTTAAATTTTTTTCCAATTCTTTATCGGAAATAATGAGATACATATTTTTTCATTTGGCTCAAAAAATTTTTTTTTCATGTTAGGAATTTTCTTAAATTAGACCCAAAATCCGGTTTTTCACTATTCGCTTACTCAGTCCCTACTTATAACTTGAATATCTTTGCCAAAATGATCCGATTTTCAAAATTTTGGTCTCATTTTGTAGGTAAACGTTTTTCCAACGAAACCATGACCTAAACTTTATATATTTCTTGGGAGAATTTTTTTTACAGAAGAATAACTTAAAAAATCAAAATTTTTTCAAACTGAAAAATCTCGGGTTGCCACAATTTTTTTTTCTTGATATATTTTTTGAAACAAGGGCAGTAAATAAACAACTCATAAAATTTGTCTCCACATGCGCAAATTCCCCGTTCCAAAACTACGATTTCTTAAAATTAATATGGGAATTTTCGAAAATCGTATACTTCTTATACTACAATGATGTTTATTATTATTGTTATTAGGTATTTAAATTTTTACAGGAATTGCATAATATTATAAGTAGGGACTGCGTAAGCGAATAGTGAAAAACCGGATTTTGGGTCGAATTTTAGAAAATTTCTAACACGTACAAAAAATTTTTTAAGCCAAAAGAAAAAATACGTATCTTATTATTTCCGATAAAGAATTGGAAAAAAAATTTTTGACTCGAAAAAAATCTAACCTGGACTTTTCAATTACAACTGGAAAATTAACAGATATATTTCATATTTTCCAGTAGGAATTTATCATATATGTAATACTAATATATGGCTAGCATCCTTTCGTTCGCTATGAAATGGACACGCGTAATAAAAGAGATGGAGCATCTGGAAATGGGCGCTAATGCGCATGCGGTGTTTGATTCGAGCGAGGACATGCGCACAACGAGGCCTCCTTTATAATAATGAAATCCTGCAAAATTGTATAGGGCGAAGTCTAACCTCATGAAAAATTTCTTGGAAGTGATGGTGTACATGGTGTCCAGATTTCGTTGTAATTACAGGATATCTCGCTTACTAGCAGAGATAGAGAGATGCGGTTTTCGCGACACTTGCCACTTTTTTGTGAAACGAAAGATGCCGTCAACGGTTTTTTCATAGCCTCCTTCGTTTTTTAATTACAGGGCGAAATTTAAATTTGCACTTTTAGGGCATACCTCGTATCTTGGGAACGGCTGAAGATATTGGAAAGGTAAAAACTGCATCTTATACAGATTTTTACGTAGAATCCAGTGGTGCACTCAGTTTTTTCTTTAAAGCGATAAATTTCGAGATATTTACTAAACTTATGTTATTTTAAATGGAACGCCCTGTATATTTTTCGCTAGTTGGATCCAGCTTGTCATAAGCTTTACAAAAATATAAAACACTCTGTAATTATTTTCTATATTAGGCTAGAAAATGACAATTTTCAAAAATTCTGCCAAAAATTTTATATGTAGGCTATGAAAAATAATAAACAAATGTCATTATTCATACAATAGAAGATTTACGTGCTGCCACAGAAAGAGAATTTAGAAATTTACAAGCACAATCACTCATAATTCTGAATACTTTACGCAAGAAAAGAAACATGTGCGAAATGTGTCTGAGACATAACGGAAATCAATTTGAACAATTTCTATAAAGCGTATTTAAACTTTTATTTGTTCTTGTGAAAAGTTGACTGTATTCCTTCTTTGTTTGTTGTTTTTCATGGCCTACTTACAAAAACTTTCGCTGAATTTTTGAAAATTGTCATTTTCTAGATTAATATAAAAAATAACTACAGAGTGTTTTATATTTTTGTAAAGTTTATGACAAGCTGGATCCAACTAGTGAAAAACATACAGGGTGTTCCATTTAAAATAACATAAGATTAGGAAATATTTCGAAATTTATCGCTTCTAAGAAAAAATTGAGTACGCCACTGGATTCTACATAAAAATCTGTATAAGATGCACTTTTTACATTTCCAATATCTTCAGCCGTTCCCGAGATACGAGGTATGCCCTAAAAGTGCAAATTTTCAATTTCGTCCCGTATCTTAAAAACAAAAGGGGATATGAAAAAACCGTTGACGGCATCTTTCATTTCACAAAAACGTGTCGCAAAAACCGCATTTCTCTATCTCTGCTAGTAAGCGAGGTACCCCGCATTTACAACGAAATCTGGACACCCTGTACATAAAATCTAATCTATTCATAAATAAAGTGCGCTCAAAGTAAAAATCGGCCTTGAGTCTTACATCGTCATTCTTTTTGTGTACGAAAATAGAATATACTTGCGTACTATTGTAATAAAATTTGTATTGAGAGAGCTCATTGTTTATTGTTGAAATGCCATCAATAATAAATGGCAAGCAATAATTTGGGCGAGAGAAATAAACGAAAACAGTTTGTGAGTCTGCACCTCAAAGGTGGTCATAAGCCCAAAGCATATATCTCGAAAATTTATCGATGTTGTTTATGAACTCCTATATCGAATACGACATGAATATTTAGTATACATAAATAACCATATATCAGAATGGTACGTCCAGAGTATCTTTTTATTAAGTGCCATAATTACAATCCTATCAACATGGAGCCAATGTAAAGATAACAAATGAAATGTTTCCAAAGTCATATAGAGTGGATTTATGGTTTTTGATAATAAACAATGGTATCCCGTCTGTATTTATAATGCAGCTCTTCTGTCCAATTACAGGTGTTCACACACAAACCATCACCTTAAGATAAATGTTTATTTATAATTCGTCTATATGGTACACTGTAGTTAAAATGATAAAAATCTAACGGATGATGTTTCAATTATTGCTGTTACTTGAGTTGTGCTGATCAAATTTCGTAGGTGAGAAACTCAAAATTATCACCAAATCTCCTAATTACCTGACAGTCATAGTCACTCACCTGCCGTAATTAAAACCTGTTAAATTATCCATAACATTAAAAACTAAGCTACTGTATCAGGTGATAGATCATCACCCATTGTCAACACCCATAATGATAAGCTCGTTGTTGATGTGCTAGTGTTCTACCTGTGAGAGAGTCAAGCTAAATCAAACAGCGAAAACAAATTAATGCTACCATCTCATCCATAACGAAACACTCCCATGTTGGAATGACAGCAACACGATGAGAAATTGAATCTGTTTAAAATATTTTTATGTTATGAGGACAATGGGTGAATAATTGTTTATTTAAATGATCGTTAACAAGGTTTCTTCCAACTGGGACTAGGAGGATCATGGGACAATGGGATTTTAGAGATGGATAGTTTTCTTGCACCTGTAAATATTTATTTATTTTATTTAACTCTTCCCCAACAAACCAACTTTTTACGATTATTCCCAATAAATCGACACTAACTATAACCCCCAGTTTGCCTTGTTTGATTTTATAGCTCCGATTGTCGTTTTATAACCCGAAGTGCAACATTCTTGAATTTCTAATGAACATCACAAACACAAGATTAAAATTATCCAATAATCACAAAGCGGGCGCCAGCCACACAATCCATGATGGTGTCACTTATTTTTCCTGTTGTTCTTCTTACCTTCTCATCAAGCCCTTTCGTTCAAATTTCGCTGACCAATAGTAATTTTGTCTGATGGCCTGCCCGGCTTTTCTCTCATAGTAAAATATAATTCGGGGTTGTTGGTTGAAATTTATGAGACAGGTGAGGAGATAATAACTTAATATTGGGGATTGCACACTGAAAAAATACTGAAGCTGATTTACTTGGCGCTGCCGCTGTTGTAAAGGAACTATGGATGACTTGACTATTTTTTCTTTAATTAAATAATTTTCGGGCTAACGCAAATATATATAAAAATATGCGTACTATTATTTATTATTAAGGATGTGTCAGGATTAATGGACCCCAATGGCATTACACCCTTCCATTATGACTGTGCGTTTATTTTTGATAGAAGATGGATTAGGAATATCCAGAGTTATCCAAAATTCACATAATGGACTTTCACACACACTCACAACTCATCAGAAGTTCATTGTGTGTAATTTATTACTATTGTACCGGAATTTGCTTCACTGCCATATTTCAAAACTTTGGCTGAGCATAAAATATGAAAATTAACTTCAAATTAACATGTGAAAAGTTTAAATTATATGAGGGAGCTTAGCAATTTTTGTTAAATAATTAAGTCCGAAAAATTTAAATCTAAATAAATATATGCATTATTTTTATTGTTTATCTTTTATAACACCAGCACTTTACTAGATTATGTGAGCTTGTAAAATGTTGCCAAGGGTGAATCTTGCACAAAACACAATTCGCTTGTAGTACAATACAATAAATTTCAATTTAATACTTGACAAAACAGACCGCTTTATAATTACACTAATTTGCAACAGTTTACTTCGTTAGCCATGTCTTTAACAATAGAAAGACACGTTAATTCAATACTACAGATATACGAAACAAAACTCCCAAAAGGAAACACAATTTATTTGTTTGAACCCCAAAAATAAGCTCGATTTCGTCGAATAACAGTTTTCTCTATGAAAATCTAGTTATCTTGGAGTGAATCACTTAAAATTATTTTTTTAATTCGACCCTTGATGATTCTTGATTCAGAAAAGCAAAATAAATCAACATAAAAATGTAATCCCAAGCAATAAGGATGATTTACGTCTATTTAACGTTTATTTAACGTCAAATATACGTTTACTGGACGTCTACTTGTACCAATATTTTTTAAAACATATTTACGCCTAATTTACAGTATATTATAACTGAAGCTGCTCGGCTGATGTTACTTATAATGACGTCTATTTAACGTCCACTTGTTCCAATATTTTTATAACGTCTATTTTACGTGAAATTAACTAAACTGGGAACTTTTTCATAGTAACTTAGAAGACTTTTCCCAAAATCTGACCTGCTTTAGGAGTTAATTTTTGATGGGTTGAATTTTCCCGTTTCACATAGGATTATCTCTTCAAAAAGGCGATTACTTTCCGTGTGAGCAACGCACATAACAAGAAATATTATGCTGGAACAACTTGTCGAGTCTGACATGAAACTGTACTATGCACATACAGGGAGATCACCCAGGAATACAATTATATCATGCTGTGTAAAGCAATGTGTTTATAATGTCATACATAGAAATATGATTCTCCAACGAGATTGCCTCAACTAATGTATTCAACTTCAATAGAACTAGCGCTAGCTCTCTATAATAGTGATAAGCAGTAGTTGTAACATTATCCTATTTATTGTGAAGTGCAGATCGTTTAGCAATATTGTGCAAATTTGCATTATATTGCGCTTGTTTGATGATATTGTTGCATGGAAACCATTTTCTAACAGTACCAGTTTAAATGGCATGACTATTCAGATTCACAAACTTGCGGTGACCTGGACCCAAGTAAATAAGTTGTCAATAACAGACGTGAAATTTTAACAAGTATACGCTTTGTTCTTTTGAGTATGTTAGAATATTTGCAGAGTGTGTGGCCTGAAGAAACCACATCACTCGCTTGTGGTTATGTATTTTTTTTTCCTCCTGCTTAAGCGCACACATATTTCAATGTGAACAAACAATTTCCTTTATCAAACAACTTAATCTTCAGATATTGTATTTATCAAAGATTGTTATTAAGAAAGTGAATAGGCTGCCGCCTCTGATGTGCTGTGTGGAATGTTGAATTTGTTAGTCGTGTATATACAGAGATATGTAATTAATTATATATGTTGGAAAAATACGTTTTGTCGCAGCAGGTTTGTGTTTATATTTATACGACGTCGAAAGTAGCTAAATTAGGTAGGAAATTTAGTCGTATGATTGGAATTTGCTTTAGTTAGGTAATAATGACGTTGAAGTGACGTTTATTCGACGTACGCGAAACATAAGGGTTAATACTAGCAGTATGGTTGAAATTGAGGTAGCAAGTACTAACATTTAGGTAGATTCTTTAGCAGATTTTTATTTTATGGTTAAAATTACTTAAGATGTGAGTTTAACGTCAATTTAACGTCATGATTACTCAAATACGGAATTTCTACTTTAACGCGTTTGGAAGATAAGCCTGTTACAAATTGAGAGATAATTTTTGATTACATTTAAACTAAGTACTATAACTTTTGAACAATGCAAGATATCTGCATGCGGTTTTCGTATTTATTATCAGTGTCAATGTAGTTTTCAAAAGCAGTAATAATATTCTCCAAAAAACTATTGTTTCTTGCTTAAAAGCAGTTCTAACCTCAAAATTCTTCTTCATATATTCAGTTTTCGTTTATATTAATGCACCTGAGGGTTTCTAAAATTAAAATAGTATCAGCGCAGGTAGATTCGAATGTGCTCTATTAAAATTTTCAAACCGCATCTGAATATCTCTACGCGTTTAGAAGATATAACTGTTACAAATTGAGAGATAATTTTTGATTACATTTAAACTAAGTACTATAACTTTTGAACAATGCAAGACATCTGCATGCGGTTTTCGTATTTATTATCAGTGTCAATGTAGTTTTCAAAAGCAGTAATAATATTCTCCAAAAAACTATTGTTTCTTGCGTAAAAGCAGTTCTAACCTCAAAATTCTTCTTCATATCTTCAGTTTTCGTTTATATTAATGCACCTGAGGGTTTCTAAAATTAAAATAGTATCAGCGCAGGTAGATTCGAATGTGCTCTATTAAAATTTTCATACCGCATCTGAATATCTCTACGCGTTTAGAAGATATAACTGTTACAAATTGAAAAATAATTTTTGATTACATTTAAACTAAGTACTATAACTTTTGAACAATGCAAGACATCTGCATGCGGTTTTCGTATTTATTATCAGTGTCAATGCAGTTTTCAAAAGCAGTAATAATATTCTCCAAAAAACTATTGTTTCTTGCTTAAAAGCAGTTCTAACCTCAAAATTCTTCTTCATATCTTCAGTTTTCGTTTATATTAATGCACCTGAGGGTTTCTAAAATTAAAATAGTATCAGCGCAGGTAGATTCGAATGTGCTCTATTAAAATTTTCAAACCGCATCTGAATATCTCTACGCGTTTGAAAGATGCAACTGTTACAAATTGAGAGATAATTTTTGATTACATTTAAACTAAGTACTATAACTTTTGAACAATGCAAGACATCTGCATGCGGTTTTCGTATTTATTATCAGTGTCAATGTAGTTTTCAAAAGCAGTAATAATATTCTCCAAAAAACTATTGTTTCTTGCTTAAAAGCAGTTCTAACCTCAAAATTCTTCTTCATATCTTCAGTTTTCGTTTATATTAATGCACCTGAGGGTTTCTAAAATTAAAATAGTATCAGCGCAGGTAGATTCGAATGTGCTCTATTAAAATTTTCAAACCGCATCTGAATATCTCTACGCGTTTGAAAGATGCAACTGTTACAAATTGAGAGATAATTTTTGATTACATTTAAACTAAGTACTATAACTTTTGAACAATGCAAGACATCTGCATGCGGTTTTCGTATTTATTATCAGTGTCAATGTAGTTTTCAAAAGCAGTAATAATTTGTTCCAAAAAACTATTGTTTCTTGCGTCAAAACAGTTCTAACCTCAAAATTCTTCTTCATATCTTCATTTTTGGTTTGTGTTTGTATTTATACGACGTCGAAAGTAGCTAAATTAGGTAGGAAATTTAGTCGTATGATTGGAATTTACTTTAGTTAGGTAATAATGACGTTGAAGTGACGTTTATTCCACGTAAGCGAAACATAAGGGTTAATACTAGCAATATGGTTGAAATTGAGGTAGCAAGTACTAATATTTAGGTAGATTCTTTAGCAGCTTTTTATTTTATGGTTAAATAAAACTACTTAAGACGTGATTTTAACGTCAATTTAACGTCGTGATTACTCAAATACGGAATTTCTACTTTAACCATGCACGTCGATTTTAATGAAAATATTGCTGTACTTATTCAAGTTTCTAAATTCTTCATCTCATCAAATAAATTGTTTTTCCTCCCATGCTTCAACACTTATCATTCATGGGAACAGCTGACACTGTCTATACCATATCATTAATTCCAGTTGAAGCTGATAAAGTCATAAACTAGTAGGTAGTGTCACTCCGGGTTTTAGTTATTAATTTAGAAAGATATACCTGCGTCAAACAGGAAAAAATCTTTTGGAAGTGATTATACATGTACCATAATATACATGTAGTGATAATTAAAAGTCGATAATTTAAAATTTAAATTGGATTATAGATTATACAAACCAGTATTATTGAATCAATGTGATGTTATGTTGGATTTATCGTGCGAGGAAGCGGAGTATTAACTACCAGTTTTTTTTGTTGGTTCTTCTATCTAAGTATCTACCCCCGGCTACTGTTGAGTTGAGGAAAATATTCAAAACATAATATCCGTTGAGTAGGTAACAATAGAGAAATAATTACAGTCGGTTTTAATTAAGCGCAGATTCCGGTGTATAGAGTATGATATAAAAATAAAAAATATAAAAATAAACGCAGAAGTTTTAATAGAAAGACGAAAGAATTAAGAATTTTAATTTAAATATCCAAGACAAGAGTTTAAATTGTATTGTAAATTATTTCGTATAAGAAAAAGTGTTTAAGGGAAGTGAGAATTAAAAACTTGACGCAGGTGCTGAAAAGCTACAGAAAATATTCCTTGAGCTTATTAAATTCGTTTTAATTTAAAAAACCCACTACGTTTTTTTCTTAAATATTTTATTCATCCACACGAACCCTATTATCAAACATCCTCTAATGCACCTTGGTATTATTGGTCAGTTACACATCAAAAACTGATGGTCAGGCGACACGGTCAAAATAATGAATTTCTTAACTCAACACACAGTTTTTATGTTTTACGATGCTGTAAAATGTACCAACACCACAAAACCAATGATGATGATGATGATGATAAACCCTCCAGCTAATATTTTTTTCAACGCTGTACTTGGAAATGTAGTGTGCATGGTTATCTTCGTGTTTTTGGTGCTACTCCAAGAAATTTAATAATAGGGCGCATAAGACAAGTTTATTTAAATTGCTTTTTGAGCATGTGTGGATGGGATTGGTTTCGTGACATTTAATTTATTCAATAATCGATCAAAGCGCCGGATGGAGTCGTATAGAAAACCAATCAGACAGTCGTAATTATTGAGATGATTTATGGTTGTGGGTACAAGTTTAATTTGAGGTTTGAAGATGTTTTTTGGATTAAAAACACTACAGAATATTTATTTTTGAGATTTTTTTAAGATTCGAGTATACATAATAATAAAGATAAAAAATGCATTTTAACGCCTGAAAATCACCGAAAATTGTTTGAATTCCCATCCGGGCCTTGCTATTAAAAACGCAGCTTACACATTTTTTTTAATTAAACCCAACGCACTGCAATGTTAAAAATGCCACATCCAGTAACCCGATAGCTACCAAAAAACCAAATAAAATCTGTATACTAAAGATTCCTTCGTTCCCAACAAAACCCCAAACAATTTACCAACGCAACGATGAGATGATGATAAAATAAAAATTTCTAAAGATAAAATTGATGTATAACGTTTTGGTTATCGTAAAACACAAATTCTATCACTGGATGCCATCTCTTTCAACATATCGTATTGGCCAATTAAAAACTGACAAAAACAAACGAACCTGCTGGCGCATACCGATATCCTTCGTCCTGACTAACTGGTATAGGTGATTATAAACCTCAGAAAAAACATACCGATCATTATATGACTCTGTTAACAATCTGTTTGCGATAAGAATATAATGATTGCTGCCAAGAGGAATTTAACAGTTAAAGTGTTTGGTTCACCTGCTTTTTAGGATAAGAAAAAATTCTTAACAACAAGCAGAAAGTTCGATTTATTGGCCAAAATTATAACAACGAACTGGGAGGTACAAGTATTCATCGTTTGTGTCCTGTGTCTTTATCGACTGACCAACCGCTTCGTTGATGAAGTCATTATGAAGTAGCCGCAAGCAATTCGCAGACGACAGGTGCCTCCTCTTCGTCTTCTCTTCGCCGTGTGCGTGCGGTTAAACTTGTGCAAATCTCACCCCAACCAAAAAACCAATTTGTATCACATCAACGGAAAAAGTAATATAATGTAGTTGGGGAGTGTTTGACCACGAAACGAATTTATATTGTTGTAGGGAGAAATCGATAGCAGATTTATTAAAAAGTGGTTTTCGTATTTATTATCAGTGTCAATGTAGTTTTCAAAAACAGTAATAATATTCTCCAAAAAATTATTGTTTCTTGCGTAAAAACAGTTCTAACCTCAAAATTCTTCTTCATATCTTCAGTTTTCGTTTATATTAATGCACCTGAGGGTTTCTAAAATTAAAATAGTATCAGCGCAGGTAGATTCGAATGTGCTCTATTAAAATTTTCATACCGCATCTGAATATCTCTACGCGTTTAGAAGATATAACTGTTACAAATTGAGAGATAATTTTTTATTACATTTAAACTAAGTACTATAACTTTTGAACTATGCAAGATATCTGCATGCGGTTTTCGTATTTATTATCAGTGTTAATGTAGTTTTCAAAAGCAGTAATAATATTCTCCAAAAAATTATTGTTTCTTGCGTAAAAACAGTTCTAACCTCAAAATTCTTCTTCATATCTTCAGTTTTCGTTTATATTAATGCACCTGAGGGTTTCTAAAATTAAAATAGTATCAGCGCAGGTAGATTCGAATGTGCTTTATTAAAATTTCCAAACCGCATTTGAATATCTCTACGCGTTTAGAAGATATAACTGTTACAAATTGAGAGATAATTTTTTATTACATTTAAACTAAGTACTATAACTTTTGAACTAATCACGATATCTGCATGCGGATTTCGTATTTATTATCAGTGTTAATGTTTCTTGCGTAAAAACAGTTCTAACCTCAAAATTGTTCTTCATATCTTCATTTTTCGTGTATATTAATGGAGAAATCGATAGAAGATTTATTAAAAAGTGAGACCGAAAGATATCAGAAAACTTCGAGATATTTAAGTCCAAATTTCGTGTAGGTACATAAAACTTTTTGTTTATACAGGTTGTGTATTTATTTTCTAGACATGGGAACTCTTACATGGCAAACAAAAGCATAGTAGGCGCGGTTTCAGATGTTGCCAACTTGTTACCACGTATCTTGGCTAAAAATCCCTATATTAAATTACCGCCAACAATTTAAATTTCATATGAAATATTTCCGTACATCAGACAAAACAGTGAAAATATTTTTTCCTAGGCGAGTTTTAGACAGTTAAATGGAGTAATGCAGTAATAAATTTATCCCTTACCTATTTAAGTAATTAAAAACTTCCATATAAATGGAAAATTGTGCAGCACGTTAATTAAATTGTACGTATTATAAAAAAGCTCTTTGTTCAGCTTAGAAATGATGAATGTAGTGTGTGTATATGTGGGGGAGGGGGAGGTACAGGGGGTTAGAGTGCGACTGTTCCGGAGTAATACGACGCGGTTATCATTTCAGAGGCGAGTACTTCATATTATAGGACAGTAATTTTTTTTATTATGTACCCTAACCTCACACAACCTAGAAACTAAACTGGATAAATTTCCGAATTGCCTAACGAACAAGCCGCCCAAATAAATTTCGTTCTGTTTGTTCGTTTTTTCCGTACGAAATCAATTTAATTTTCCAATGTCGCATAATCCAGTCTGATACTTTGTGTGATGTTCCCCCTCTAAGCCCCACGTCTGAACTTTTACCTTTCGTATTATGTAATTCTGGTACACACGAGCAGGCGGATCTTAGAGCGAGCACACCAGGGCTCTATATCGCTCCGTTAATCAAAGAGCAGAACGTGTAGGGAGTTTTCACTTATAGTCGCTTGAAAGCGGAGTCTTTATGCTACATAATGGACAAGTAGAAAAAAATTACAGCATCTGGTATGGTGTATAAAAATGGACGTTATACAAGGTAGGTAATGGAAATCGATTTTAATTATAAAACTCGTGGATTTAACTGGAAATTTAAACGTTGAAAGAGGTTTTGACAGAATTTGGTGGTAAAATCGCCTGTACACGCCCTTAGAACGCAATTAATTTATTGGATAAATCATGGGGATTAGTGATGCATGTAAGGAATATGGCTGAATGACTCGAGGCTATTGTATTATTTAGGGTTGATACGCTTCAAAAGAAGTTTGGCGGATATGTAATTTAACAATTGTTAAGCGAGCCAATGGAATTTATGGAGGATTCGTTAATGTGGTGACATTTTGTGGTTTCAACCAAAAGGGGAATTAATTTATGACGAATGGTTCTAGTAAGAAAATTATTATAGTCCGGGAGCTAGTGAATTTTTTTTGGACTAATTTTTCCAGTGAGCAAACATTGATTAGGATTTGTTCAGTTCAACTAAATCTGAGTCTGGCAAAATTTTTCCGATGGAGTCATGGGTGAAAAATACAAATGAGTTGAATTTATTTTTCCAGTTATGAATCTTTTTGATTTACTAAAGTAGATCATAAGACTTACAGAAAAAGCAATCTGGCTTACCTCCAGTTGTGGAAAGTTGTTTCCATAAATCCGCTGATCGGAAAATCAGATCGATTTCTCGGATACGTTGCACTTATTTTTACATTTTTGAAACTTATTGTACAAATTGATATTATCATGGAATATAGTTTAAAACAAGTCTGGCTGATTTATAAAATTACCAAGTGAGTCTGGCGGCACCTTGAAATTTACAAAAATAAAAATTTATTGCACTTATTTTCCCTGTGCTGAAAAATTTTCACATGATAGTCTGTACTATAATACCACGAAAAAACCAATCTGGCTATTATTTTCAATCACCAAAGTCTCGCCAGACTCTAAATAGTACGTGCTTAATTCGTTATGCTCTGAAGTTCGTAAAAACTTTTTGGGTACTTAGGCCTGAAAATTTTGAACTATAATAAATAAATAAGCTCTTAAGAGGATTCCGTACTCGACAATACGCCAAAGTAGTGGAATGTGAAACTACGAAAAAAAAATGCAAATTACACCCAAAATAGAGAGAAATAAGAGGAGAATGCGACGCAGGAAAATTATTTGATTTTCTTACACTATGTTGCCATATCACTTTATTTTTAGAGGGTTGATAAAAATTACAATCCTTTTATTTCAAGTTTTGCGGTGGTGGGGAAAATTTTATTTTGTTTCTCGAAAAGTAAACAAGATAGGCAGAAAATGCAAGAGACAAAAACATTGTATTTTTATTTGCTCAATCTTATAAAAAAGCAGTGACGTGCTAAATTTTTTCTGAAAATATCTACTTAGGATCTCCAACACCGCCCCTGGAATAATTAAATTCAATATAATTACATCAAATGAAGCCCTTTACTTGTCACTGAAAACTTGCCAAGTTTTATCAAAATCGGCCATGTAGTCTTTGAGATACATAAGAAAAGTTTTTTTTTATTAACTAGAACACGCTGTATATCGAAAACGAAGCTTTGAAACATACATGTTCATATAAACTTTTCTTTTTATTTTTGCGAGTTCTATCGTCTGTTAAATTTTCCCTGAGACACTCTTTATGGTAAGGTAGGTACAACACCAATCATCTGTACAGGGTGCTTCAAAAATACACCAAAATTTCAGGGGGTGATTCCTGAGATCATTCTAAGAAAAAAAGTTCATATGAACATAGGTCCGAAAATGCTTACCCGCTGAGTTAGGTATAGCCCCAAATTTGTGACCCTAGAAGGTTTTCATTTATTATCTCCGAAACTGTTCAAGGTAAAATGATGAAATTTACCACATCCACTAATGTTTTAGGCTTAATAAGATAAAGTGTAAATCATTTTGAAATTTCCCCAGAGGTGGATCAAACCAGGGGGTGGGAGGTTAAAAAAAGATATTCGGACTCATGCTCATATGAACTTTTTTTCTTAGAATGATCTCGGGAATTACCCCCTGAAATATTTTGGTGTATTTTTAAACACCCTGTATAATCGAACGTATATAGCCTTATGAGCATTAGACGAGTCTGGCAGGGCTTTGGTGATCTCGCATTATAGCCAGACTGTATTTTAAGCTGTTATTATCATGCGAACTGTCATCTAACAAATTTTCAGGAATATCAAAATAAGTGCAATTATTTTGTTAAAAAATTTTCAGTTTTTCACGTGCCAGACATATTTGGTGTGCCTATAGATCAGCCAGACTGTCTTTTTACTGAATTTTAGTACACGACTTGTTAGTAGAAGCATTTTCATTAATGTAAAAATAAGTGAATTTTGAAAGGCATTTTCTGACTCAACCCATCGGAAACCCTATACATAATATAATATTTTTTATTTAGAATCACTAACTGAACAACCCCATCAATGTTTGCTATAACTGGAAAAATTACTAACAAAAAAATTAGCTAGCTCCCGGACTATTATACAACACACATTCCTGCTGTAATGGGTATTTCTTTATATTAGTACAAAGACTGGGAAAACTGAGTCATACCATATACTTAACTATTGTAAAATATTTAAATTGCTGTATAAACACTCGCAATGTAGCGTGTTACAAATAATTGCAAGCCCTCCTATAACATCAACTTCAAAACAAGATGTTGTCTGGATATCCAGCTTAGATCCTACGTATGTTTCTCACTTACACACTCTCTAATAATATTTTCCCCTCTTGACGATGGCCATTTAATTATAAAGCCGCTGTAATAAAGCAATTTCGGTTCCATGAACATGGCAGCCAGAGAGAGCAGCTGATATACATCAAAATAAAGACATCAACATTAAAACTGACTAGATGTAATTATCTAAATAATCTATAATTAAAAACTATCTCGTTTGGAAATCACCGGATATTTTCGGTGTGTGCGCACACTCACGGGAAAAACTGAAAAGGAGAAGTTTGTGATTAATGCCATATTTAGTTACAATGTTTGTCGGCACACGATGGATGTGTCAACATGCATCAAGGATAAATGAAGAATAATTGCCGAATATTGTTCTTTGGTTTTGGTTCTAGATATGCCGACACCCGGCGGCGGCTTCGTTCATTAGTACAATTAAAATTAGTCCACCAAGTTAGGTGATTCCATGATAAGGAAGCAACACTTTTTTTAAATGGGCCAAAATTTCATTTGTAATTAAATAAAAACTTTTATCTTGAATCCTGAAAATAATGTCAATTTTTCTCACTCAAAAAAGAGATAGAATAGTCTTGCTGAAAATAATCCTCCTATACTTAAAAATTTCTCACAACATGTTCATTTTATTTTATTGTGCCATCAGCCACAACTTCCCATGTCTACCCTGCAATCAGATAAAATTATGATTACTTCATTAAGCCACAAGCATAATAATGAAGTAATTTTGTGGTAGCAAATTTTAAATTTAATAATGAGCCCCTATACAAGCCAACTCCTCAATTATTTGCAGAATGGAAACTAAGCAAGCAATAAAAACTTTTCTTATTTTACAAAGTAATCAAGAAATTAAACTAAGCAAACCTAACATTACCCTCCATGGAATGTTTGCTGTATTTTACCAAACCACATAAATACGAACACCTGTGTTTGCCTTTTTGACTTTAGCAGTTGCCAAAACAACTCTGCAAATCGTAAGTTACAAACGAAGCCGAAGTGTTGACTTTGGATCCAAACGACAATTGTGTGTGTAGACAGGTGAGAATTGAGCTGTGGGAGACAGAGAAAGGTGAAGGAAATAAAAAATTATAATAACGCTATTGTTGTGGGGAAGGGTTAAGTATATCAAGCGCATCCAAGACTAAGTTTGGAAGAATAGCGTTTTGTGCAGGCCAACACGATTGGTTACGGGGAGGTTATTAGATGGTGCATTCTCTTAGAACAACACACCTGCTTTTTTCAGTTTAACCAACAATATTTCAACAGCTTAATGTCGGGTAATTTGACTGGGAAGCCATAGAGGAAATGCGTTGGTCGAAAAATATATTTAGAAAATTCTTCATTTTTCGTTTATATTAATGCACCTGGGGTTTCTGAAATTAAAACAGTACCAGCGCAGGTAGATTCAAATGTGCTCTATTAAAATTATCAAACTGCATCTGAATATCTCTACGCGTTTGGAAGATAAGCCTGTTACAAATTGAGAGATAATTTTTGATAACGTTTAAACTAAGTACTATAACTTTTGAAGTATGCAAGATATCCGCATGCGGTTTTCGTATTTATTATCAGTGTCAATGTAGTTTTCAAAAGCAGTAATAATATTCTTCCAAAAATATTGTTTCTTGTGTAAAAACAGTTCTAACCTCAAAATTCTTCTTCATATCTTCAGTTTTCGTTTATATTAATGCACCTGAGGGTTTCTAAAATTAAAATAGTATCAGCGCAGGTAGATTCGAATGTGCTCTATTAAAATTTTCAAACCGCGTTTGAATATCTCTACGCGTTTAGAAGATATAACTGTTACAAATTGAGAGATAATTTTTGCTTATATTTAAACTAAGTACTGTAACTTTTGAACTACGCAAGATATCTGCATGCGGTTTTCGTATTTATTATCAGTGTTAATGTAGTTTTCAAAAGCAGTAATAATATTCTCCAAAAAACTATTGTTTCTTGCGTAAAAACAGTTCTAACCTCAAAATTCTTCTTCATATCTTCAGTTTTCGTTTATATTAATGCACCTGAGGGTTTCTGAAATTAAAACAGTACCAGCGCAGGTAGATTCGAGTGTGCTCTATTAAAATTTTCAAACCGCATCTGAATATCTCTACGCGTTTGAAAGATATAACTGTTACAAATTGAGAGATAATTTTTGATTACATTTAAACTAAGTACTATAACTTTTGAACTGCGCAAGATATCTGCATGCGGTTTTCGTATTTATTATCAGTGTTAATGTAGTTTTCAAAAGCAGTAATAATATTTTCAAAAAAACTATTATTTCTTGCGTAAAAACAGTTCTAACCTCAAAATTCTTCTTCATATTTTCATTTTTGTCGTATATTAATGCACCTGGGGGTTTCTAAAATTAAACTAGTACCAGCGCAAGTAGATTCAAGTGTGCTCTATTAAAATTTTCAAACCGCATCTGAATATCTCTACACGTTTGGAAGATATGACTGTTGCAAATTGAGATATAATGTTTAGTTTCATTGAAATCAAGTATAATATCAAAGAACTGTCTAATTTTTTCTACATACAAACACTAAATTCTGGTATAATAAATTTATCTCTAATCCAATTACATATAAAACCAGTTAACTTTCATGGTAACTCTTAATTTCTGAGAAATTAACACACATTTTTTTTTCTCTGATGCAACATAAAAGATAAAAGTGATAAATAAACACAATAACCCACCTAGATGGGTTAGCAAGCACAAAATCAATTTACTTGATGCCTAAGCATCGATAAACTGCTAAAAGACTTATGAAAAGCAAAGAGAATATAAATCACCTGCAGCTGCACGAGTGTTGGTGGTTGTTGGTGGTCAGAGAATATTAAATCAACTGGTCCTCCACCTTCCCAAGTGTTTAGAAAGTAGCCAGCCGCATTTGGCAATAAATAATTCTACTGGTGCACTCATGATGGCAACAACTCATTTTCTACCTAATGATGTTATCTTACAAAGTTATTGCTTATTACGAGCGAACAAGATTTATTTGCTGGTTTAGCTCAACAAACTAGGAATTTATTGGAGATCAATAATTAAGGCGACATATAAATTTATTGCCTACTTAATATTGTGTTAAAGTTACTTAACTATAACAAATAGATTATTTTGTGCGAGATTTCATTATTTTATACAACTTTTATCGTCCGTAATAGTAAAATGCAATGCACTAAAACTTCGTGATATTATTGCAGTAATTTTCCCTAGAAAACAGGATGTGACCTAATCTATATCAAACCAATTTTGTAATAACGTATTAGTTCTGTTAATAGTGTGATCGTTGTTAATAATGATAGAGGCAAAGACAGGATATTTGATGGGGGATAATTTTGTAGAACTTTTTGATGGTATCTTAATGTTAACATGATACTGTTAGGGTTTATTATTTGGTTCCAGTAAGGGGAATTTACATATGGGAAATTTATTAGGTCAATTAGAATTAGGGGTGGTTACCATTCATTTTATACTGGAGGAGGAGTATGAAAGCATTAATTAAGCTGAAAAATTTATAAATTACCATAAGAATTCGTTTTGGTATAATTTCTGTTTGTATTTTAATGATTTTCAATATTTTCATTTGCAACTTCACTAGTTTTTTTTGGACACTCACGTGAGAATAAGAATAAAATAATCTTCACGTTAGCGTCATTTTTAACTATCACGCTCATTTTCGCTGAAATTCCTGAATGATTCCTTGATGTGAAGAAATTCATCGAACTAGATCCATTTATAGTTTTGATTTTTTTCCGGTTTAGGCCACTCACGTGAGAATAAGAATAAAATAATCTCCACGTTAGCGTCATTTTCAACTTTCAAGCTCATTTTCGCTGAAATTCCTGAACAATTTAGTCCTGGCCACAACTTACTTGTTGATTTAATCAAACGAAAAGCTATCTGAATGTGGCAAACAGCACAATTGCTGCACCGAGACAAGACCTGCCTAATATAATATAGTGCACAAAGGGACACCTAGGTAAGGGGCGTACCTTTCCGGTTGAACGGAATGCCACACCGCTTTAACAATTTCCGGATAACAGCCGACTGAACCAATTACGTAACGTTGTTTGTCCTTTGCTGCTGATGCATACAAATGCATACAAACCGTATGTATGATTGTATCGTAACACATCGAAGAAAGTAATTAAAATCTAAGGAGGAGCTGCAGAGAGCTCTAGGTATAATTATCCTGAATTTGAGATAGTTTTGTTGCATCAGCGCAGCGTCTCAAATCTCTGCATGGAAATGAAGTTTATAAGCGAAATTTCATGTCTGGTATTAATATCTGATATGAGCTTTTAGTTAATCAGTTAAGTTGTTTTAATTAATACCGCTCAGTTTATGTTACCTACAATAACTTCAATAATTGAAATTTTCTTGGATAAAAGCATTTTTTCCTCGGGTTTGATTATAAGGACCTTATTTATATGTATGGCCGCTTTTCTCCTGGTAACACTAGAGGTTTCACATTGAGTGCAATGGATACGATGGCACGTGTCTAGTTTAACAAAAGATGCAATTGCATGGTTGATAATAAAATACTAACATCGATTGTTTTCTTTGTCCCAAACCTGATCGATTATCTGCAGAATATGAGGCGGGAATGGTAATGGCGGAAAATATAAAAGTTTACACCGCATTGCCTCTGGATAACATCCTGAAATGGTTTTCAGTGAGTTATTGTCCTGAAATTGCATTAATTGGAAATCTATTGTGCAAGCGAATATATCAAATTTAAATTTCCCGCCTAGTATTTTACGTCATTTTTTAGTGGTGCTGAAAATATTTAGCGGGATTTTTAAAATATTTGGATATTAGCAGCTCCGATTCTCTCTACTAAAAATGGACTTTTGTATATACCAAGAGTTATTTAATTTTTTTCTTTCGTACCTTTCCTGAAAAATATTTTTTTTGCATAAATGGTTTCATAATTTGATATAAAAATTTTTAAAAAAATCCACACAAATTTTCTGAATAAATTTTTAAAAAATTCATTAAAATCCCGTCAAAAAAATTTCAAAAAAACAAGATTGATAATAAAATAGATAAAAAAGTAAAAAAAATTTTTTTAGGCTGTATTCTCAAAAAAGAGTAAACCTTCTTGCGATGGTCTAGCCTCCTCTACTTTATGCAACCAACGTAGCACTAAGCGCACACTATATTGCCTAACAACAAAACCAGCTTGCTTTAAATTTCCTGCAACATTTACAAATTAACTTAATTGCCAATTAATATAACATCCTAGCCTCCTCCATGATATCTTTTTACAGTCGACTGCCGATTTGAAAATTCCAACAAGTTGTACATAATATAATACAATAAGGAAACTGTAAGTTAACAATAGGATGTCGGGCTGCTACAACTAGGGGTGGTTTTATCTGAAGGAAGTACACCCCAGTAGCAAGTACAATATTCTCGCACACCAATCCACAATCACACTAATATCTACCACCCCCGCATCGCGCGCTATTGTCAGAAGCTACTCTAGCAAAGGAACAAAGTTTCCAACTTAAATATTAAATTCAACAAAGTATACCTACTTACTTCTAAAACCCTTTCATCTGACATTAAACTTATAAGAAATTTCATGCTGAATAAATAATTTAACAGAATTTTAGACTAACTTTTCCAAGTTGCAGCTGGAGGTAGGTATTATTATATGGTTGGTTGTTAACGGGAAAAGAATGCGAAACAGCAAAGGAAATATTTAAAGGCTTTATTAATTTTGTATGATAAGTTTTCTGTACTTGGTACTTGGTTTTATATAAGGAAAGTTTCTGATGGGGTACAAAAAAATAACTAGTAAGTAGTTAAATTAATTAAATACATAACTGGAAAATAATTAATTAAGAAACAATTGTTATGGATACCTATAGCTAAATTAATTAACCAATCACCTGACCCAATGTTTGATAGTTCTGAACAAAATTAAAATAAAGTGATGTCAAATCGTACAAATTTACGCGAGTTCATGTCATTATTACACAAAAATACAATTTTTTGTTGTCAAACCAATTTCAGACTAAATTCGCAACCTCATCATGTTGTACAGAAAAGAAATTACCGACGACTGCTTTACCCTTTTACTAGCAGGTTTGTGGATATTTGTTTGCTTTATGGGCTAACTTGAAGAAGAAATCGAAAATTTTCATGCTATTTTCTAATAAATTTAGTGCAAATTTAAATAAAAGCTTAAGGCATATTTTAACTAAACATAGGTTAGACTGTGACGTTATTTATATGCTTTTATGAAGTGTAAGTCACAGTCTAAGTGTAGTTTTAGGTAAAATGGGTTTTAAGTGAAGAACAGATTTTCCTGTGGTTTTCTTTTTGGCTGTGAAATAAGTTCGTTCAACTACAATAGAAATTCAAAATGTAATTCTCCAGGATAGTACTGGAGGAAAATCAAGTTTATGATGGAATTAAAACTCGAAACGACAAAAGTATGATATCGTAGTAATCAGCATGATTAATTAAATTTATTTACTTTGCAAAAATCCAGGTCCGTATTAAGAAAATTAAGTTGATGAGTTGCAAACATTCTCCTAGAGATGGCATATCCTGACAAAGGATAAAAAGTTAAAAACTGATTGTAAAAATGTGTTTTAAGTCATATTGACTTACTAAAAAATAAATAAGACGCAATTTTTTCTAAACGTTTTGCAATTTTACTTTTTCTCCCATTTTGTTATTTATGCTCGTTCACGTAGCTTTAGAATTTTCTTTCCTAATCGAAGTACTCTAATGCACACCCCCAACTCGCTTCCTTTGATAAAATTTGAGCAGCAGTTGTAAAACGGTGATATTTAAAAGAATCGTCCTCGAAAAATGCGATTTTTTATAACCCTAACTTGGATCGCCGCAAAAATGCACAAAAAATCATATTCGTAATACCTCGTGAATTTTTTGGAAAAAATCACCATTTGCCTTTGAAACGAAGTTTATTTGACGAAAATCGGAGCAGCGCTTCCAAAGTTGTGATTTTTTAAAATAGATCATCGAAAAATGCTGTTTTCTGTAATTGCAATTTGAGGTCCTAAAAAACACTAAAATAATTCATATTAATAGTTCGCGATTTTATTCCTAAATAAAACCATAATTTAGCTTTGCAATAAACTTAATTTGACTAAATTTTGATCAGTAGTTTCAAAACTGTGAATTTTTAAAGAATCGCCCCTAAAAAATGCAATTTTTATAAGCTCATATTTGGACTCCAAAAAAATGCAGAAATGACTGATGTAAACTAATTCGTGATTTTTTACAAAATTAATCGTTGAAACATTTATTTTTTGGTATAAATCCAACCAGCGGTTTCAAAACTGTTATTTTTTTAAGAATTATCCTCGAAAAACACAGTTTTTGAAAAGTACAACTTGTTACTCCGAAAATTCCACAAATAATTCATATAACCAATTTACGATTATTTTACAAAATAAAGGCATCATTTAACTTTGAAATGGAGGTTTTTTGATAAAATTCCAACCAGCGATTCCAAAACTGCGATTTTTTTATACAGTCGCTTGATAATTATGCAATTTTAGACGTGCAATTTTGTACCCCCAAAAATTTCTAAATTCACCCAATTTTTCTATAAATAAAACCAACAATAAAATAAATTTCACCAAAATCGGACCAGTGGTCCCAAAATTTAATAACAATATGACAAAAAATTTTTGTTTTTATAGTTTTGTATCATTCTCCTGTTTTAAAGTGCCACAATTTAGGAACCGCTCAGTGAATTTTGACAAAATTTGCAGTTTTGTATAAACAAATTTTGATAATTATCACAAACATGGTATTATCCTGAAAAAAGATAAAAACTGATTGTAAAAATGTGTTCTAAGTTATTAAAAAAAAAATCCATATTGACTTACTAAAAAATAAGTAAGACGCAATTTTTTCTAAACGTTTTGCAATTTCACTTTTTCTCCCTTTTTGTTATTTATGCTAGAAAACGTTCACGTAGCTTTAGAATTTCCTTTCCTAATCGTACTCTAATGCACACCTCCAACTCGCTTCCTTCCTTTTCAAGTCCCGTCGTCTTTTATTGTATCGAAATGTACAGCACAAAGAAAATATATTTACAATTAGAAAATTGATTAAATCAACAATACGAACATTGGGGAAGTAAACCAATATAGTCAATTCAAGTGCCTGGTTAGTCGTCGTCTTTTCATCGCGCGGGGGCTCTTACTGTGATTACCTTAAAAGCAGTCAAGTATCTTTCGCATGTATAGTGGAGGGCTTTAACTAAAGCCTTCTGTGCCAAAAAGGGGATGGGGACTAGAGTGAAAATTGGCTCGAAATTGCCACACCTTGAATAATTTATACCCAAACCCAATTTAACGGTTTTGTGAAAAATATTTAAGTATTTAAATTGACGATTTTTTTCCTAGTTTGCAAATTCAATTAGAGTTTAAATTAAATTTGTCCGTTCTTGTGAAGTGCACATATACAAAAAGGCGAATTAATTCAGGTGTAAATTTTAAGACTTTTTTAATTGCGATTGATTGGAAACTCAATTTAATTTCTTGTTCGCCCAAAGAAGGATTAATTTAATTTGAGGAGTATTTTTATTCGTTGAAGCGCTGGAAATATTTTTTAGTAGTCTACACCAGATATTATGCAGTGCTGTTTTAATTAAAATTAATTACAGCCAATGCGAGGCATGTGTGGTAATTCACGTGGTTCGTGACCCGCTGAATACACACACACGGTTTTGTATTTTATATTTATACACCACACCGGCAGTTGCTATTTCCGCGCGAAGAGAACTAACTCGTTGACTTGAGTTGGAGTTTGAGTTTGACCACATTTTCGTTTAGCCATTCACAAGAAACAGTTAGAAGAATGTCGGAAGGCGAGCACCTAGTGACTGTAGAGCAAGGGAAATTGAAGGGCAAAACCGCGCTGGATTATCATGGGGGAGAATTTATCAGTTTTCTGGGAATACCGTATGCGAAGGCACCGATTGGTGAGCTGCGATTTAGGGTGAGTTAACAAAAAAATTTACTTAGGAAAAAATGTGCGAGTGCGTCAGAAGTTTAAAGTCGAATGCTAGTGTAAACATGATTTGTTTTTGACTGAATTTTGCGTTATGTGATTATTTTTGAAATTTTGTGTATACACCAATTTTATAACAAACTAATTAATAACGCTTGTTTTTGGTCTACAACTAACTAAGTAAATAAGATTAGATTTTTTAATCCTTGTTATCTAAATCTCAGATAAAATAATTGTCGGTTAGAACTAAAATAAATTTTGGTAGGTAAACGGCGATCAAAGTCCACATGCAAATTTTTGTATGATTATTATTTTATCAAAAACCACAATCTCGTTTACATACCATGTTTAACAGTGTGAACATTTTAATGTGTGAGCTATTTCTAACTTTAGATTTAGTGCACATATATTTATTTTTATGACAAAAAGTACAACGGTCGTGTTTTTTTAATTACCTACATCATTTTTATTAGTTTTTAAGCGTTTTCTTAGTGCAGAATTTTGGAAGTGAATAAAATAATTTTCGAATATATCTGCGCTTTGTTTTTGTTATAATTTGTAGTAATAATTTTTCCACATTGTACTTTGTGTACTAAACTAGTTTCGGTCTTTTATTTGTGTTTTTCCCATACTAAATTTTTTTCCGACCAAAACCGGCTTTGTATTTGCTCTTGAAGGTCTTCTAAAATTAAATTATCTAATTCTTAATTATAACTAGTTTTTGGTGGATTTTTATTTACTTGCTATGTATTTATAATAAATATTTACTATTTCATTCACATGTTAAAATGTCAATTTTATGCTAATTGATAAAGCTGTGTTTTTGGTTACCGTTATTTCCGTGTAAATTATGTTTCAAGGACACAAATTCTATTAACATGCGGTTTTAAGTTAACGATTTTTTTCGTTGTAAAAATCTTGCTGAAAATTTATTATTTTAACACAAAAAACAAATTTAGACAGCTTTACGTCGCTGTAATTCGGTATTTTGGAAAAACTAACATAAGCACATATTTTCAAAATTTCAGGCTGCTGTAATTCGTGATCTATTTATTATAGGAAAAAATATTTTGGACAAAAATTATAGGTAATTTAATGCTCCATAATTTCTGTCATATCTGATTTTAGCACCAGATTGATAGTAAAGGTATAAAAAACTAACATAAGCACAAATTTTCAAAATTTCAGGCTGCTGTAATTCGTGATCTATTTATTATAGGAAAAAATATTTTGGACAAAAATTATAGGTAATTTAATGCTCCATAATTTCTGTCATATCTGATTTTAGCACCAGATTGATAGTAAAGGTATAAAAAAACTAACATAAGCACAAATTTTCAAAATTTCAGGCTGCTGTAATTCGTGATCTACTTATTATAGGAAAAATATTTAAGATAAAAATTATTGGAAATTTAATGGTCTATAATTTTTGTCATATCTGATTTTAGCGCCAGATTGTTAGTAGAGGCGGTATTTTGGAAAAACTAACATAAGCACAAATTTTCAAAATTTCAGGCGGCTGTAATTCGTGATCTGTTTACTACAGGAAAAAATAATTAAGACAAAAATTATAGGAAATTTAATGGTCTATAATTTTTGTTATATTTAATTTTAGCGCCAGATTGATAGTAGAGGCGGTATTTTGGAAAAACTAACATAAGCACAAATTTTCAATATTTCAGGCGGCTGTAATTCGTGATCTATTTACTATAGGAAAAAATATTTAAGGCAAAAATTATAAGAAATTTAATGGTCTATAATTTTTGATATCTGATTTTAGCGCCAGATTGATAGTAGAGGCGGTATTTTTGAAAAACTAACATAAGCACAAATTTTCAAAATTTCAGGCTGCTGTAGTTCGTGATCTATTTATTATAGGAAAAAATATTTAAAATAAAAATTATTGGAAATTTCATGGTTTATAATTTTTGTTATATCTGATTATAGCGCCAGATTGATAATAGAGGAGGCATTTTGGAAAAATTACCATAAGCACAAATTTTCAAAACTTCAAGCTGCTGTAATTCGTGATCTATTTACTATAGGAAATAATATTTTAGACAAAAGTTATAGGAAATTTATTGCTCTATAATTTTTATTATATCTGATTTTACCGCCAGATTGATAGTAGAGGCAGTATTTTAGAAAAACTAACATAAGCACAAATTTTCAAAACTTTAGGCTGCTGTAATTCGTGATCCATTTACTATAGGAAAAAATATTTTAGTTAAATATTGTAGGAAATTTGATTCTCTGCAATTTTTCTAACTTGTATTTATGTCATAGAATCAATAAAAAATTAGATATTCTGTAAAAACTCAAAAAACAGCCTCCCAAGATTTTTATAGTCTGAAAACGATTAAAAGCTAATAATTAACTAATAATTTCTTCATTTAATTAACAACGAGCTTATTCTTGTTATGCCTATAATTAGTTCAAGTTCACATGTGCGTCTTTTGTTTATATTATTAATATAATTATATCACATCATTCAGTTTCGCAAACAAATAAACGATTTTATCAAAATCCTGTTCTACGCTATCCGTACTACTATCCAGTCTAGACAATGACTCAAAGAATAAAGTTTATCTCAAAAATGATCCCGGAGCTCTCCAAAGAAAAATTAATTACGAAAGACATCCAGAGTTACGTCAGAATAGTACTACACATAAACAAACATGTCAATAAAATTACATTCTGTCTACATGGTCGGGCAATTAAATGATAACGGGGTATTGATAAAAAATAATTATAGTGTGTGGTCTGCATTACAATAAAATGGCATTGGAAAATAAATTATATATCATATTGTTTCGAAAACTTTGTCGGTAATTAGTTTATTGGATTATATGCCTAGCTAGTTTCTAGTTTCATGGATAGTAATTGTCGTTCATTTATTGACTCATATAATAAAAGTTTGATGAGTTCCTAGAATTACACACTTTTTCTTTAGCTCGTTAAACTACTATTAGATGGAAATTATTTGTTTGTTGTATTTTTATATTTTTAGGCACCTCAACCTGCGGATCCATGGACGGGTGTACTAGACGCCACAAAAGATGGAAGTCCATGTCCAGCTTTAGACATGTACTTCAATTATTATGTAGGAAATGAAGATGATTGTCTTAATTTAAATGTACACACCAAAGAGGTAAATTATTGGATATAATTATTGGAAATTTTGGTAATTTTGTTTTGTATTCATCCAGATTTCCTGAAAATAATTCATGTAAACTGGTTCATAATTTTTTCCTAAATAAAACCATTATTCAGCTTTCCAAGAAAGATAATTTGACTAAATTTTGACCAGTAGTTCCAAAAATATGATTTTTTTTAAAAAATGTCCCAAAAAAATGCGATTTTTATAAGCGCGTATTTGGATTCCAAAAAATGTAGAAATAATTCATGTAAACAACTTCTGGATTTTTTACAAAATTAAACCGTCATTCAGCTTTGTAATAAAGGTTTTTTGATAAAAATCCGACCAGCGGTTTCAAAACTGTGATTTTTTTATAGAATTATCCTCGAAAAATACAGTTTTGAAAAAGTACATTTTTATAAACGCATATTTGGATTCGAAAAAATGCAGAAATAATGCATGTAAACTACTTCGTGATTTTTTACAAAATTAATCCGTCATTCAGCTTTGTAATAAAGGTTTTTTGATAAAAATCCGTCCAGCGGTTTCAAAACTGTGATTTTTTTATAGAATTACCCTTACAGTTTTTGAAAAGTACAACTTGCTACTCCGAAAATTCTAGAAATAATTCATGTAAACTGGTTCATAATTTTTTCCTAAATAAAACCATTATTCAGCTTTCCAATAAAGTTAATTTGACTAAATTATGACCAGTAGTTCCAAAACTATGATATTTTAAAGAATCCCCCCCAAAAAATGCGATTTTTATAAGCGCATATTCGGATTCCAAAAAATGCAGAAATAATGCATGTAAACTACTTCGTGATTTTTTACAAAATTAATCCGTCATTCAGCTTTGTAATAAAGGTTTTTTGATAAAAATCCGACCAGCAGTTTCAAAACTGTGATTTTTTTTATAGAATTACCCTCGAAAAAGTTTTTGAAAAGTACAAGTTGCTACTCCGATAATTCTAGAAATAATTCATATAACCAATTTTAGATAATTTTACTAAATAAAGGCATCATTTAACTTTGAAATGGCGGTTTTTTGATAAAATTCCAACCAGCGATTCCAAAACTGCGATTTTTTTTAAACAGTCGCTCGATAATTATGCAATTATAGACGTGCAGTTTTGTACCCCCAAAAAATTTCTAAATTCACCGGATAAAAACTTCCCAATTTTTTTATGAATAAAACCAACATTCAGCTTTACAATAAAATAAATTTCTTCAAAATCGGACCAGTGGTCCCAAAATTATAACGTTTTAAGGACAAATTTTTGTTTATATAGTTTTGTAGCATTCTCCGGTTTTAAAGTGCCATAATTTTGGAACCGCTCAGTGGATTTTGACAAAATTTGCAGTTTCGCATAGCCAAATATTGGTAATTATTACGAAAAAATCATCAACTTTATGGTAGTTACTTTAGAATATTTTTGCGTAACAAATTTTGAGTGGATTTTTCAGATTTTGATTATATTAGTAATTTTCTAGTCAATATTACTAGAATCCTGCATTACATTTCATTTGGAAATTTACTTAATTAACTATTCAATTATAATCCACTCTAAATTAATTCATAGAAACTTCAGAGGATAATTTGTGTTGTTGTCAAATGAATACAAAACAAAGGCGTGGAAAAATTTCATTAAAAATTGAAACTACCAATTTAGCTAATGATGCCAATTTATGTGGTTTCTGTTGTAGTTACCAAGTGATAAAAATACGAAACTAAAACCTGTGATGGTTTGGATTCATGGTGGAGCGTTCCTGTATGGTTCAAATTTAAACGAACTTTTCGGACCAGATTATTTGATGTCAGAAGATATCGTTATGGTGTCCATTAACTACAGATTAGGAATTTTAGGTACTTTGAGATTTTTCATTAGTAAACAAAACACTTGACCCTAATTGACCTTACAAGCAACCAAAGAACAATGAATAGTAATTAATTTGTTTATTATAGGCTTTTTAAGTATGCAAGACACATCGTTGAAAATCCCTGGGAATGCTGGTCTTAAAGACATGGTGCTAGCGTTGAAATGGGTGCAGAAAAACATTGAACAATTTGGCGGTGACCCGAATAATGTGACGATTTTTGGCGAGAGCGCTGGTTCTGCTGCTGTACATTATTTAGTGCTTTCCCCTCTAGCTAAAGGGCTTTTTCACAAGGCGATTGCACAAAGTGGTACTGCCTTGAACCCTTGGGGAAGGGGCAAACACAATGCTGCGGAAGTTGCTAAAGGAATGGGATACAATAATCTGACGGACGAGAAGAAGATTTTGGAGAAGTTGCAGAAGGAACCGGTTAAAGCTATTGTAAACGCAGGATTAAAAATTGAAGACGTAATTTTCAAAATTTTTTTTTGTTAGTTTGAAACTACACACTTTTTTCTAGGCTTTCGTTCCAAGTTGTGTTAGACCTTTTGCTCCGGTAGTCGAAACTCCAATTCCAGATGAGCCAGCGTTTTTATCGGAGGAGCCAGCAATTCTTCTGAAGGAGGGTAGATTTAATAAGGTACCAATGATCATGGGCTACACGTCCAAAGAGGGCATGCTATTTGAAATCGTGCGAAAAACCAGATCGTATGTTAAGCTAACCAAAAACATGGAACTAGAAGTGCCTTTGGATTTAAACATAACTAAAGGCAGTGACCAGTCGAAGGAAATCGCGAAGAAACTACGAGAATTCTACTTTGATGATCAGGAAATCAACGAGGAGAGCATCAACACCCTTTACACAGTTAGTAGTTTTTTAGGGTAACTAGATAAGCGAGTAACTAAGAGTTTTTTTATTTAGCTCAAAAGCGACAATCAGTTCGTGCATGGAATCTACAAATCCATCATAGCTCAAAGTGAGCACTCCACAGAACCAATCTACGTCTACCGAATGTCCCTCGAAAGCTCCTTGAACTACTTCAAAAGATTCTGCGATGTCAAACACTTAAAAACCTTGTTCCTCTGCATGTTCCTCAGTCGAATGTCTGGAAACTACAGCGGGATTAAGAAGATATTCCAATCGATGGGCAATATGATCCCCTCAAGGCAAATCTTGGAAGGCGTGAGCCACGCAGATGATCTAGGATACCTCTTCACTAACTTCCTGAGTAATAAGATTGTTTTGGGTAGTTCCGAGGATGTTTATATACAGAGATTTGTGAGGATGTGGACGAATTTTGCGAAATGTGGATGTCCCATTCCGGAAATGGATGAGGTTTTGGATGTGGCGTGGAAGCCGACTGATGTGAGGAATGGTTTTGATATTTTGGATATTGGGGAGAAGTTGTGTTGGAAGGAGATTCCCGAGAAGAAGCGGATGGAGTTTTGGAATGCGTTGTATAGTCAATATGCTAATAATTAGGTTTTTAGTTTGTAAGGTTTTTTATAGAGTGAATAATAAAGTTGTATTTTTTTAGTTTAGTTTTGTGATTTAGACTTTCTATGAATTCCCCCGAATTCTTTATTTCAAAATTCCTGCTGCAAAAAATTAATTTCTAAAAACAATCGCCTGAAAAATCCACTCTAAATTTATTTCTTTTTAATTTGAGCTGAAAAGTTATCTAAACTAATTTTAACGTGTTGATGATTTTTTTCTTAAAATAGCAATTTTCACCTTTCCAAAATTGTATTCTAAGTGAAAATCCGGAAGTCCGGCGTAGCGCTACGAATTTTCAAAGTGAGAGTGATGAGAAATTTTAGTTTATTTTCTATTGGCCAAAAAATGCTCTAAACTAACTTCTATAATATTTACGATTTTTTTCTTAATAATGGCAATATTTCTCTACACAAATTGCAAATTTCATCAAAATCCGTTCAGCGGTTCCAAATATAGAATTTTTTCAACCCGTTACGATGACTTCGCTGCATAAATTTGTTTGAAATGTTTGATTATCCAAAAAACTTTACAAAAGTAGGGTTATGAAGATTGACTTTCTACGAATTCCCCCGAATTCTTTATTTCAAAACTCCTGCTGCAAAAATTTAATTTCTAAAAACAATCGCCTGAAAAATCCACTCAAAATTTATTACTTTTTAATGTGAGCTGAAAAGTTATCTAAACTAATTTTTAACGCGTTGATGATTTTTTTCTTAAAATAGCAATTTTCACCTTTCCAAAATTGTATTTTAAGTGAAAATCCGGAAATCCGGCGTAGCGCTACGAATTTTCAAAGTGAGATTGATGAGAAATTTTAGTTTATATTCTATTGGCCAAAAAATGCTCTAAACTAACTTCTATAATATTTACGATTTTTTTCTTAATAGTGGCAATATTTCTCTACACAAATCTGCAAATTTCATCAAAATCCACTCAGCGGTTCCAAATATAGAATTTTTTTAACCCGTTACGATGAATTCGCTGCATAAATTTGTTTGGGATTGTTTGATTATCCAAAAAACTTTACAAAAGTGGGGTTATGGCGATTGTAGTTTTTTTTATTCTAGTGTCGACATTTTGTTATATGAAAACGCAAATTTCGTCAAAATCCGTTGAACTGTTACAAAATTATGGCACTTTTAATTAAAACAGGAAAATTGTGTCCTATTGTTTTTAAAGTGTTATAATTTTGGGACCACTGGTCGGATTTTGGTGAAATTTACTTTGTTTCAAAGCTGAATGTTGGTTTAATTCATAAAAAAAATTTGAAATTTTTACTTGATGAGTTTATGCATTTTTTGTGGGTACAAATTTGTAAGTCTAAAATGGCATAATTTTCGAGAGTTTAAAAAAAATGTTTTGCAACCACTGGTCAGAATTTTGTAAAATTTGTTGCAAAGCGGAATAATGGTTTTATTTTTAAAAAAATCATGAGCTGTTCACATGAATTATTCCTGCATTTTTTGGGGCCCCAGTATGCGGTTATTAAATAATCGCAAAAAATAATATCATCCAAAAGCTAACACTTAAGTAGATATTAATGTTTGCCTATACTACAGTATTCAGACTTAAAAATAATGCAAATCATCTGCCAATCGTCACATCTCGTTTATCACGCGTCAAACAAACAAACAGCAACAAAGTCCAACATTAAATCCACTTTTACTTTCAGTAAAACCTAAAACTTAAAATAAACTCATAAAAATGTCAGCTGATTTAATTGTTACCACTTGCGAAGGAAAAGTGCGAGGAAAATCTGCACCAGATCAATTCGGAGGAACCTACTACAGTTTTCAAGGAATACCATATGCGCAACCACCGATTGGTAACCTTAGATTTAAGTTAAGTAATGAACTGAGACAGAAAGCAGAAGTGCAGTCAACTAAAAATACGACCTTGTTACTAATCCAACACAGGGTCGGCTTTAGAATAATTTTTGAATTTAACAGGCGCCACAACCAGCGGAAAAATGGACAGGCGTGTTGGATGCTACAGAAGAAGGGGACTCATGTTACCACAAAAATATGCTAAACCAGTTTGAGGGTTCCGAAAATTGCTTGGTGCTAAATGTTTATACACCTCAGGTATAAATTATTAAAGTCTGTAGTAGGAAATTTTAAGTTTGAAGTCCATTTTTAACTTAATTCTTTAAAAATATCTCTTTCACACAGCTTCCCCTCAACAGCATCCAACTAAAAAAACCTGTGATGTTCTGGATTCACGGCGGAGCCTTCACCAAAGGCTCCAGTAAATCCGAACTATACGGCCCCGAGTACCTCACCCCACAAGACATCATCCTCATCACTATAAACTACCGTATAGGACCACTAGGTTTGTTCCAACATCTCAAATCCCCTAATTAACAGTCCAAATTGAAGGTTTCCTCAACCTGGAAGACGCGTCCCTGGAAGTACCCGGAAACGCCGGTCTAAAAGACATGGTAATGGCCCTAAAATGGACTCAAAGAAATATAGGAAAATTCGGTGGGGACGCGAATAACATCACGATTTTCGGCGAGAGTGCTGGAGGTTCAGCAGTGGATTTGCTGGTTTTATCTCCGATGGCGAAGGGGTTGTTTCACAAGGCCATAGCTCAAAGTGGATGCGCTTTGCATTCTTGGGCTAGAGGGCGGAGGAATGGGTATGATTTGGGTAAACGCACTGGGTTTGAAGGGTATGAAGAGGGCTTGCTGCTCGAGCATTTACAAAGCGTTTCAGTTGACGAGCTCTTGAAGGGCGCAATGAAAATACCAGACGTAAGGATTTCTGTTAGAATTTTTCCCCTAGTTCCCAGTTATATTTTCCAGGAGTTATCACCAGGAATTGTGCGACCTTTTGGTCCAATTATTGAAAAACCATCATTAGAACCTGCGTTTCTAGACAGGGAACCACTAGAGATTTTGAGGTCTGGTAAATACAACCAAGTGCCCTTGATGATGGGGTACACCTCTAGAGAGGGGATTATAGTGTACGCAGATTTAAAGCACAAAAAGCATGTTATGCTGAAAGGAGAGAATTTCATTTCCTACCAGATGAACTTACGTAAAGGAAGCGTAATGTACCAGAGGTGCTTACAGAAAATTATGGAGTTTTACTTGGGAGGTGCTCAAGAAATCACCGAAGAAAACCTAGATAATTTAATAAAGGTAACTAAATATTTCAACCTCCTCTTGTAGTTGATTTTTGCAATTTTAGTTGTACACCGACACTTATTTCGTACACGAGTTGTTCACCTCCGCTAAACTACACTTGGCTACCTCGCCTAAACCCTTATACTTCTACAAATTCTCGTTAGACACCGAGCTAAACTATATCAAAAGAATATTTTCCGAAACGCTACCTGGTAGGACTTAAAATAAAATCATCAAAGTGGAACAAGTTTTATTGTAGTGTTTCAGGAGCTTGCCATGCTGATGATTTATGTTATCTTTTCAAAGGAGTTTTGTCGCCTGAAATTGAGGCAGGCAGTACCGAGGAGGTTTGTGTTAAAACTATAACGAAACTGTGGGGTAATTTTGCTAGATATGGTAATCCTACACCTGTTGGTGATAATCCAATCAAGACCATATGGTCGCCGGTTTCCAAGGGTAAATTTTGCTATTTGGATATTGATGAGGAGATAACGATGGGGGAGGATCCTGAGGAAGAGGCTATGGCGTTTTGGGGGAATTTGAGGAAGTTGTATAGTTCGAAATTGTAATAAGTGAATTTGGATTGACGAAAATTGAAGTTTTTATTAGTAGCAAATTAAATTCTAGTTTTATTTTTTAAGTTTAAAGTTTTTATTGATCATCCCAGTTTATATCGTCAGGATTTCAGGAGTCGATAGTTTAGCAAAAATTAAAGGTGGTTTGTCTAATAAACTATGGTCGAATGTTGCTTTCTTTTTGATGTACAGGGCATTAAAAAAAATAAATTATTTTAAATAATTTGCTATAAATCAATAACAAAAAAAGTTAGTCTTCTGAAATTTTGCATAGATTTTTTTTTTGTATTCTCTTATTAATAGTGGTTGCAATTATTTTATTTAGAACACAGAGGCGTGCGTACGGGTTTCTTCAAAAACATTTTATTGAATAAAACGTACACCACTGGTTTTTTTTGCAACATCAATATGCAGAGAGTATTTTCCATTCAATTTAGAAACTTTTTTGTATTTTACAATTTCTTGATAACTTAACTTTTTTTTTCTTATTTATTAAAGAGGTTCTTCCCTATTAGATTTCCGAAAAAAGCATCAGTACAAAGTTGTAGAGAAAAATATTTCCTACAACTTTCCTTTTAATATTTTTTTGATATTGTCAATATTTAAAAAGATAATTAACAAATTAGTTGCAAATTTTAGGGAAATTTTTCTCTAGTTAGGTACTACTTACTACTACTACTAACTACTCTTTCCCCAAAATTTTCAACTTATTTGTTCAATAACTTTTTAAATATCGACAATATAAAAAAAAGTTTAAAAAATAAGTTGTAGGAAATATTTTTCTTTACAACTTTGTACTGACTCTTTTTTCGAAAATTTAATAGGAAAAAAGTTATTCAATAAACAAAAAAATCCAACCCTTAATTGAGGGCTGGTGAAGGAAGGGCCGGGTCTACGAATACACAAACTCAGTTTTAAATTTTCAGGGTGACCCTCTAGAAGATTCTACAAAAATTGGCTGTAGGGTAAAAAAAGTTTATTTGAAGCCTTTTTTCTCCCTTATTTACTGTACTATTAGGTTATTTTGAGTTAAGTTATCAAAAAATATAAGATACGAAAAAGTTTCTAAATTGAATGGAGAATACTCTCTGCATATTGGTGCTGCAAAAAAACCAGTGGCGTACGTTCTATTCAATAAAATGTTTTTGAAGAAACCCGTACGCACGCCTCTGTATTCTAAATAAAATAATTGCAACCACTATTAATAAGAGAATACAAAAAAAAGATCTATGCAAAATTTCAGAAGGCTAACTTTTTTTGTTATTGATTTATAGCAAATTATTTAAAATAATTTATTTTCTTTAATGGCCTGTACGTCAAAAAGGAAGCAACATTCGACCACCTTTAATTTTCGCTAAACTATCGACTGGTGAAATCCTGACGATATAAACTGGGACACCTTGTATAATTAGATTTATTTGGCTGTGTCATACTTTTATATTTTACAATTTATCTGGGTGATAAGACAATTTATGGCATTTAATAAGATTATCTAGATTATATTTGTACATATCCAAAATATTTTCAGAAAATAGCTTTCTGTCGCGTTCGCCTCTCTTGAGAGCGAGAGAGTATGACGAGTTATCTACTGAAAATAATTCGACTATACATAATAAATTTTTGATAAAAATATAAATGTGTTTACTTTACGATTTACAATAATTAAGTGTTACTATTTTATTTTATTTCTCTTGCCTATGAATTTTAAAATATTATTTCAGGTATAGGTATCTATTTCCAAAATATATTTTTTAAATTTATGTACATGATGATTAAATACCGAGAGTGTCTCCAGCGCCAACCTTGACATGGTTTAAAACCGATTCAAATATTCTAGTATGAGTAGAAAAGTGGATATAACTCGCATAATTAACATTTTTGATGCACCTACGTAAGTGTATTGTTACCACAAAACTAATATTTATTAGCCTCCTATAAATAATAGAATAATTTCCATATAACAAGTATCCTTCATCATAACTTAATTCTAATTCCTATTATTAAATCATAAAAAAGTTTAAAGTCCACTCTGTTTCATTTTTCTCCTACCTAACAAGAAAACCAGTTACTAGTTATTATTTAATAACAACACAGAGCACGGCGCACATGTGATATGTATTTGTGTGCATTTTAAATAAATTGTTAGGTAAGTAACACGCGACTGAAAGTTTTAATATTAGGCACACCAAATCCGTTCAAGCTTTAATAATTAGTTAGTTACAGTTCCACTCCTGTTTTTTATCAGTTGTTACAGTTTACAGATAAAATGCTGTGCGTATTGAACTAGTACATAAGTAGTGTACATATGTAGTAATATCAGTTGTAAAAATGTCCAAGGAACCGCTAGTAACGCTACCCCAAGGGAGAGTAGAAGGCAGGATTTGCGAGGATATTCGCGGTGGTGAGTTCTACAGTTTCCAAGGGATTCCCTATGGGAAGCCACCAGTAGGAAAATTCCGCTTTAAAGTATGGTAAACATTCCAAAGAAACTATTATTCTTTAACTGAGTTTATTTTAGGCGCCCCAGCCAGCAGGACCATGGACAGGAGTGTACGATGCCACTCAAGAAGGCAATCCCAGTATTCAGAAACATTATTTAACTAAGGAAATGATTGGGTCGGAAGACTGTTTAAACTTGAGTGTCTACACAAAGAACGTGCGTTAAAAACGGATTAGGTACAGAGTTCAAAATTGTTTATTTGAATATTGATTGTAGTTGCCAAGTGAATTGGGCAATTATTCAACCCAATTAAAACCGGTTATGGTTTTTGTGCATGGTGGCGCTTTTGCGCAAGGCTCCAATAAAACCGAGGTTTATGGACCGGAGTTTTTGATGCCGGAAGATGTGGTACTAGTCGTTATTAATTACAGATTGGGGTTCTTAGGTAAATTATTTGCGATAACGATTTTATTTAAGTATTGTATTACACAACGTTTTTAACGAGATATATTTTAAAAAATTCCATCATCTTGCTAGTCTTTTTTTAGCAAATTACGACGTATAAGTGCATCATTCAATGTCGTTAAAGTTTCTATTTTTGAGGTTTGCTTTAAATGGGCTATTTTAGGATGGCAGAAAAATAGTTTGGTTTGACTGCATTCTATTTCTGTTAACTCAATGATTCTTCTGGTTCTCTCATATATTTTGAGAGAATATTAGTTTTTCATGATTTTTTGCAAAACTATAAGAAATAGAAGCGAATTTCTGCAGTTAAAACGTTTTTTCTTCAACTTTTTTGAACATTGTCGCATTCTATACTTAATAGCTCAATGATTTTTGCAACTGCCGCAACAATTTTAGATAAAACTTATACTTTAATAGTTTAGGACAGTTTTAGTTCGTTTTTTTCAAAACTATTGGAGATACATGCTAATTTATCAAATTTAATTGATTTTTCACTTTTTTGCATTCTATTTCTAATAACTCAATGATTTTTGCAACTACTGCAATAATTTTAGATAAAACTTATACTTTAATAGTTTAGGACAGTTTTAGTCCGATTTTTTCAAAACTATTGGAGATACATGCTAATTTATCAAATTTAATTGATTTTTCACTTTTTTGCATTCTATTTCTAATAACTCAATGATTTTTGCAACTACTGCAATAATTTTAGATAAAACTTATACTTTAATAGTTTAGGACAGTTTTAGTCCGATTTTTTCAAAACTATTGGAGATACATGCTAATTTATCAAATTTAATTGATTTTTCACTTTTTTGCATTCTATTTCTAATAACTCAATGATTTTTGCAACTACTGCAATAATTTTAGATAAAACTTATACTTTAATAGTTTAGGACAGTTTTAGTCCGATTTTTTCAAAACTATAGGAGATACATGCTAATTTATCAAATTTAATTGATTTTTCACTTTTTTGCATTCTATTTCTAATAATTCAATGATTTTTGCAACTACTGCAATAATTTTAGATAAAACTTATACTTTAATAGTTTAGGACAGTTTTAGTCCGATTTTTTCAAAGCTATAGGAGATACATGCTAATTTATCAAATTTAATTGATTTTTCACTTTTTTGCATTCTATTTCTAATAATTCAATTATTTTTGCAACTTCTGCAATAATTTTAGATAAAACTTATACTTTAATAGTTTAGGACAGTTTTAGTCCGATTTTATCAAAACTATAGGAGATATATGCTAATTTATCAAATTTAATTGATTTTTCACTTTTTTGCATTCTATTTCCAATAATTCAATGATTCTTATAATTATAAAAAAAAATTTGGGGGGAACGTTAAAAGTAAACGCTTTTTTTGCAATTCCTTATAATTTTTATCTGTTTTTTACAAAACTATAGGAGATATAAGCCAAATTATAAGATTAATATTGATATCGCGTTCTATCGAATTAAAATCGAAATTTTGATTTTTTTTTCGTAAAACTAAACAGTTTTGGCCCCTTTTTGCCTTTGATTAACATCCCATTATTCATTAATGACATTTTTTAAACATTTTTTTAATTTTGTAATTTTTTTCTAATGAAACTAAAATGAGGATTTATAGAAAATTTTGAGAAAACTGCCTTAAAATAAAAATAATTAACCTCTGGTTCCATTTTTCTTAAGAGTCGAGTTTTTACTATCTATACCTAACCTAACCTTCTCTTCTTGTTGTAGGCTTCCTCAGCTTAGAAGACCCCTCCCTCAACATCCCCGGCAACGCCGCCTTCAAAGACATGGTCCTCGCCCTCCAGTGGGTCCAAAAAAACATCTCCAACTTCAACGGCGACCACAACAACGTAACAGTATTCGGGGAAAGTGCAGGGGCGGCTGCAGCCCACCTCCTAATGCTCTCCCCAATGTCCCAAGGTCTACTCCATAAGGTCATAGCTCAAAGTGGTTGCGCCATTAACAGCTGGATATACGGACGAAGAGTTGCAGTGGAACTGGCGAGGGACATGGGATTCAACAGTGATAGCGAAGGAGAAGTTTTGGAGTTTTTACAGAAGGCTAATGTGGAGGAGTTGTTTAGAGGGCAAATGGTTATGGATGAGGTGAGGTGTAGAAGATAAGGAATTCTGGATAAGAGTTGTAGTGTTTTGGTTTTAGAAAGATATCATGGCGAATCAGCCGCGTTATATCGGATTTGTCGTGGAGAAACCCTCATCAGAAGAACCTGCGTTTTTCACCACGCCTCCTCTGGATATAATGGTTTCAGGAAAATTCAACAAACTACCTCTAATGATTGGATACAACAACACCGAAGGGATGCTGTTTGATATTCTAGTAAAAAAAGACAAGCAGTCTATTTATTGGACTGACAAAGAAACTAACGTACCTGGACTACTTAACCTGGAAAAAGGCACTCCAGTTTCCAAAGTGGTAGCCGATAAAATCGTAAGATTCTACTTGGGCTCCGGTAAAATCACAAAAGAAACCCATACTAGACAATTGTATGATGTAAGGGCAAAAATTTTGTAGTAGGGCTGTGATCATTTTACTCAATTTGTAGATAACAACTGATAATTGCTTCCTGCGAGGCATCTACAGCTCAGTGAAGAATCATGCGGGGTTGCCAAACGCTCCTCCAGTTTACATGTACCGAATGAGCATAGAGTCGAACCTTAATATTTACAAACGCCTAACTGGAATACAACAACCAGGTAAGGGGTGAAAGATTGCAAAAATTTGGGCAGCACAAATTACCCCCAAATATTTTTCCAGGTGTCAACCACGCCGACGACTTGGGTTACCTCTTCAAAAACCTCTTCACCCCCGAAGTAGAACCAAACAGTATTGAAGATGTAGGTCAAAGACGTTTTGCACGCCTCTGGGCGAATTTTGCGCGATATGGTAAGCCAACAGTTGAAGCTGATCCGCTTTTGGATGTGGATTGGAAGCCAGTGGAGAAAAATAAAATGCATTTTTTGGAGATTGGGGAGAAGTTGAAGATGGATTGTAATCCAGAACCGAAACGTATGGCGTTTTGGGATGAAATTTTTAGGATTAGTCCTGTTACGTCGAAATTGTGAGTTTAGGAGAATCTATAGGGAAGCTAGTAACACCAATGTTAATTTATTGTAATAAGTGCAGTGGAAATATTTTATTAATTTGTCAATAAATATTTATTTACGAAAACATGTGTTTTTATTAGTAGAATTATGTAACGATTCAGGTTTTCTTGGTTGCATACCTTAAGTTAAACTTTTGAGAATATCTTTTGTGCAAACAAAATAATTCTACGATGTCGAATTAGTTTTAATAAACACTGAAGCTAAAATTGCCGGAATTTGGAATATTACAAATCATAGAAATAGTTTATAAATATTTCCAATAAATTCCAAATAAATCAATCATTAAGCTTTGAAATAAAATTGTTTTCATAAAAATCCGACCAGTGGTTACATAACATTTTTAAAAAGTGCAACTGGTGGCTTTAATAAACGCAGAAAAATGTCATGTGATTTTTGTCTAAAATAAAACCGTTATTCAGCTTTAAAATAAAGCTAGTTTGGCGAAAATACAAACAGCGCTTCTAAAACTATGATTTTTTTAAAAGAATCACCCTCTAAAAATCTAAAAATGCGATTTCTGAAAACGCAGGAAAAATTTCCGTGGCCATGCTAACCTAACCTTACGTGAGTACATATCTCATTCAGAAGCTCATTAAAAAATCTAACATCACAAAAGTAGATAGGTATGAGATATTTTTGGACTTTTTTAGAGCCTTAAGGAAATTTCGATTAATTTTTTTTTTCGATAAATGGAGCGAAACTAAACATTTCATAAAAAAACGAAGAAAATATCGTATAAACAATTTGTGGATTTTTATAAAATAAATACAGTAATTCAGCTTTGAAATGAAGGTAGATTTTCAAAAATCCGACCAGTGGTCCCAAAGTTATAAAGCTTTAAAAGCAATATGATAAGAAAACGCAATAAAATAATATTATCAATTCGTGTTTTTTTAAAAACGCGTTAAAAAAGTAAAATCATATAAAAAATTTGCAAATTTTACAAAAATAGCAACATTCCGCTTTGATTTAAAGGTATTTTGACAAAAATCCGTCCAGTGGTTGTAAAACTGGGATTTTTTAAAACAATAACTATAAAGGTGTAGTTTTTTTAAAGAGTATTTTGGAATACTTACCAAACAAATTCAGGAAAAAATCATATAAACAGTTTATGAACAATCTAAAATAAATCTATTATTTACCTTTGAAATAAAGGTATTTTGACAAAAATCCTACCAGTGGTTCCTAAACTGTGATTTCTTAAAATTACATCCTTAAAAAATCTGTTTTTAAGAAGCGCAATTTAGAGCTCTAAAAAAGGCAAAAAAATCATGTAAACAATTAGTGATTTTTTTGTAAAATAAAACCATAATTCAGATTTGAAATGAAGCTAGTTTGACAAAAATTCGACCAGTAGTTGTAAAACTGTGATTATTTAAAAGAATCCACGTCGAAAAATGCGATTTTGAAAAGCGGATTTTGAGGCTCTAGAAAACGCAATAAAATAATATATACAATTCGTGTTTTTTAAATAAGCTTTGAAATAAAATTGTTTTCATAAAAATCCAACCAGTGGTTACGTAACTGTGATTGTTAAAATACAAATCCTAAAAAAATCAGTTTTTAAAAAGTGCAACTTGAGCCTTTAATAAACGCAGAAAAATGTTATGTTCACAATTCGTGATTTTTGTCTAAAGTACCGTACTTCAACTTTAAAATGAGCGAAAATACAAACAGCGGTTCTAAAAGTGTGATTTTTTAAAAGAACCACCCTCTAAAAATGCGATTTTTGGAAAGCGCAGGAAAATTTTCAGTGGGCGTGCTGATGCGACGTTTAAGGGAGCACGTACCTCATTAATTAAATAATCTAACATCATAAAAGTAGATATATGCCATATTTTTGGACTTTTTTAGAGACTTAAGGAAATTTCGATTAATTTTTTTTAATCGATAAATGAAGCGAAACTAAACATTCCATGAAAATATCGTATAAAGAATTTGTGGATTTTTACAAAATAAATACAGTAATTCAACTTAGAAACGAAGGTAGATTTTCAAAAATCCGACCAGTGGTCCCAAAGTTATAAAGCTTTAAAAGCAATATGATAATTTTCAGTTTCTAAAATTTCCTGATGGTTTTATAGGGCTGTAGTTTTAGAACCGCTGAGCGGATTTTGACGAAATTTGCGTATTTCCCTAGCGAAATATGTCAAGATTATTATAAAAAAATCACAAACATCATAACAAGCTGATATCATATTTACTTAAACTATTACAAAAATGTACAAAAAAAAAGTCTATATCTAAAACTGTTTTACTAGACAAGATTACACCCTTCCCAATCGCCATATCTGACAAATAAAATATTCTTTTACACAACACTTACTATTGTAGAATATCTAACAATCGAATAAACTAAACTAAACAAATATTTGTTGTACAAAATATATATTGATGGGTGTTAAAAATATCGTAAAAATTGACCCATATTTCGATTATAATAAATCCACAATTGAGTTCAGTGAACTGATAAAGCACAGTTATCAGCTATTATCAAAGCAAGGGCTATTCTTTTACCCCTTCAAGGCCCTTACGACCTTGGAAAGTTAGATAGTGGAAAAAGAAGTTAATAAATTATTTACGATTTTATAGTTTGTTTTTAGCAGCGTACACCTACAAGGTAATTTAGTTTATAGGTCAGAAAAATATCTTATCAACTAATAAAGCAAAAATAATAGTATCAGGAAAATTAATTCTCTAGTTTCATGTATGTGATATATAGGCACAGAAGCACTGATTAGCGGTTATGTGGAAAATTATTTTATACAGAAATTTCCGGTTTTAGAACGTTTCTTAGTTGAAAAGTGAAACTGTTTAGTTAAATATCAATTTGTTGAAGTAAATGTCAATATTATTTAAGCAAAAACATTTCTGCCTATATTTTAAACAAATTCAAATATTTGAAAAGTCGAAACTAAATATTTGTGCCGCACAAAATTCCACTAGATACAGGAATGTTAGAATTTAATTTTTTATTTTATAATCGGTCAAGTAGGCAGTAAATTTGTAAGATAAGAATTTGACAAGATACTTTAAATTAATTATTGGAATAATAAATTTTAAAAAATCATGATTACTATATAAACTTCCTTATTACTTCGTATACAAATATTACTGTACTGAAAATATGAAACTCCAGGGATTTTTAAAATTACTCTAGGGTCTAGGAAATCCCCCTGTATCTATCTGGTATTTAGCACAAAAATTTATTTGTGTTTATCAGAAATCATCACACATTGTAACTGAACAATTTGATTCATGTGCTACGACAGAAAGTTATTTACTTTAGATTTTTCGTTCCACATTCTAATACTACTGAATAAATATCCTTTTCAATAGGCTTATCTTAAACCGTATATAGGTAATGTAAGTTCTGGCAATTGCACATTTTACATTTAGTGCTAGTCGGCAACAGCATCAACTAGGCGACCAAAAAAGTTTGCTGCAAAAAGTGAGTAAATTATATTAATTATCCAACAGTATATTTTTTCCAATACAAGTGAATTAAATTAAATATTTCAAATTTCCCGCCTAGAATATTTTTAGTTTTCTCCATAAAAAACCGAGCTTTAGTTAATTATTATTATTAAAATCTCGATTTTTTATCCGTCTTCCAGATGAAACTCCTGCTCCTTGTGATAATCACCACTTACCTCTCCACCACCACCTCTGCAAAATCCTGCAAGGAAGAACTAGCAGACCGTTGCGCCACCACCGATTACAAATCCTACGTGGAATGCGTCCGTCGCACCAAACGCTCCACCGACTGCGAGTCCTCCTGCAACGATATCGGATGTGACGACAACTGCAACGACTGCGACTGCAACTCCTGCGCGTCGTCCTGCGAGGACAACTCCTGCGAATCCTGTTGTAACACCTGCTGCAAGACTTACAGCGGTTGCAAGACGAACCACTGCTGCCACAAAACTTGCCACGCGACTTGTAAAAGCTCGTCCTGTCGCAGCTCTTGCAGAAAATCCTGCTATGATAACGTCCGCAAAGAGAAAGTTGTGGAAACTGAACGGCAGCTAATAACGAACTCGAACGTTAAACCGGATAATCATAACATCACCACGATTATCCACTTGAATAACGTGATTAATAACACGAATCTTATAGACGTGCCTATAACTTTGAATAACACTAACATAAATAATATTTCGATTAGCGCTCCGGAAAGTTACGGTTACGATTCTGGATACAATCGCGAGGTGATCCGGGAGATTTACAACAAAGAGCGCGAGATCGTTAACAAGGAAACTAAAGACGAGAACAACTGCTGTACGGTGATAAGTCCAAGACAATGCGCACCTCAAGACCAATTTCCTTTTGTTAAATGCTTCCATTATCGCTCCAAACAATGCGGAGCCCAATGCAACGCACCGATAGTCCATGTGGAACCTCAGAATATTTGCGATCCGACACCTCAAGGTCCCAGCTGCAACCAGCAGCTAGTTTACATACCTCAACCCCAGCCAAGATGTAGCTACAAGTCGACTTGGCCTTACGTCTCCTGTAATGTCCAAGGAATACAAGACCAGAGTTGTAGTGGGTGTTATAGTCACTACGTGGATAAAACCTCGAAAACTTACCAGAATTGTGAACCTGGTTGCTATGATGATGGTTATGCTAATGGTCCACTCTTCAGGCAAGGACCTTTCTATCGTCCTGGATACTCAATAACGCCGCCTTGTTATCAACTTGGTAATTGTGATTATAATTATCCTTATCCTTATAATGGAGAACCAAACGCGGCTTATGCGCAGTTGTTTAATAATCCACTGATCACTGATCCTGCTATAAGAAACGCGGTTAATTCTGGAATAGGACCCAGTTTGCAGATTAATGAATCGCTTATAGATCCTAGTTGGAATAGACGATTTGCTAGAGGACCAAATGTTCGAGAGATTGCGATTGAAACCGAGGTGAAGCCAGCTAAAGAGCATGTTATAAGCATTGTAACCAAAAGTCCTGATGATGTCGAAAAAAAATCAGAAAATTCTACTAGTGTTCAGTAGTTTTGGATCTAATGATGTATTTAGTTTTAGTACCCATAGAGTAGGTTGTAGGTTTCAGTTTTATATACTTAGTAAAATTAATAAAAGTGTCTGGTTGTTGTGGTTTGTTCTTCCAAATATTTTTTCAGGAGGTAAAACTGGTTTTATTTTTATTCTACTGAAAATAATTCAACTATAGTCCAAAAAAATGCAGAAAAAAATCATATAAATTTGAATTTATTCAAAATTAAACTTTTTTGGCAAAAATCTATCCAATTATGATTTTTTTAAACAATCACTCTCAACAAATGTGATTTTTGAATGTGGCAAAATAATTATTTGCAAGAAATAGTAAACCAATAAAAAATTCTCAACAATTATATTTTAAACTGTTTTAGGGGGGTTATAAAATATTTAACAAATTTCGTACAACTAATTTGTGAATTTTCTAAAATAAAACCATAATTCAGCTTTGATATAAAGCCAGTTTGATAAAAATCCGTCCAGCGGTTTTAAAACTGTGATTTCTCAAAATAATAACTGTATAAAAGTGTAGTTTTTTAAACGAATATTTTGGAATACCAAAAAAATTCAGGAAAAAAATTATGTAAACAGTTTATGAACAATCTAAAATAAATCTATTATTTACCTTTGAAATAAAGGTATTTTGACAAAAATCCTACCAGTAGTTCCAAAACTGCAAGTAAGGTTTTATTTTCCTACCTATAAATAGACCCAACAAAAAATCAGTTTTATTTACAAAAAAAACCTACAGACCAGAATGAGAATATTCATTTAGCCGTATCCAAAAAATGTACTTAAATTTATGTTTCTATCAATAATCCCGGTATAATTAACAGCCACATTATTCGAAACCTACGTCATTTTTTCATGCATAAAAAGACCGTGATTATTTTTCATATTATGTAAAAAAATAACCACATAAGATATAAGATTTATAGCCTGTAAGCTTGTTCTAAGCCGGTTTAATATTCTTAATCACCGTTATGAAAATTTTTACATACATAAGCTACAGATATAAGCAATTGAGTATTAGAATAATCAGTGAGAGTGCGAGCTTTCGTACTAGAGGAAGAATTGTATAGAAAGATTGTAGTTTGTTGTATTTTTTGCTGATTGGTGGTAAGTGGATTTTATTAATTCGTAAGAAACTACTACAGAACAAAAATCTATAGACGAAGAATTTTAAAAAAAGCTCATTAGATATACCCGATAAAAATTAAAATAAAAGTGCACTTTTATACAAGGATCGTTTTTTTAAACCAGTAAAACCAGTTGAAAGCGTTTTTGCCTAAAAAATGGGATTGAATTTTGCAGATATAAGGACTAAAAGCTGAGTTAGTTGTACAGTCAGATTTGGAGCTTCGAGCAGACGAAATGAAGTGGTTTATTTTGCTTGCAGTTATGAGATATTTGTCTCTAGCCGAAGGTAAATAAATATTTTTTTACGTATAATAGCTTAAAGAAAATATTATTTTTTAGGACAAGATCTCTACAATAATTATGCACCTAAACCTTGTACTCATGGTAAGCAGATTTTTAAATTTTGCAACTTTTCTTAATCCCTATTTGTTTAGATTACTACTGGAGGGACTACTATAACAAAACAATCCCGGACGATGCAATTAGTGGAGGAGTCAACGAAGCCGGACACACTTTTTACCTTGGTCAAGCCTCCTACGAGGGCCACCAAGTCCAGCCTGTTAGTATTGACACCGCCACGGATTCAGTGACGGTTTGTGCCAGTAGGGCAGTCGCAACAGTGAACACTATGATTAAGGTAAGGGAATAACTAAACTGTATTTGTTTTAACATTTGGATATTATTTAGGTTTTGTGTGCTAAAAATAAAGACCGTTTCCGATGGCAAAAGATGCACCTTAACGACTATAAGAACTTGGAGGATGGCAGTAAATTAATTGTACGTGGTGGGTGGGAAACTGCGCAAATTTTGTATATTGGAAGAGTTGGACTCAATTATTATACAATTGGTAGAGTGTACTCCACTGGGGATCCATATACCGGTGTCTGGATTCCTACGCTTGATGAAACAAAGATTCCCTTCCAAAATGCCGACTACGAGATTCTTACATATCTTTGCACAAAGTACTAATTATGTTCAATGACACAGCTGGACGTTATACAATAATAAAGTGTACCTATTTTAGTACATAACTCGTTTAATTTATCTTCACCCAAAAAAATTTCGAGTTTTTTGAAAATAAATAACTTTAATTTAGTACAAATATATACACATTATTCATAAAGCTTTTTTAGTTGAAACATTACATAATAAAAAAATTTATCTATTCATCTAATATCATTAGTTATAGTTAAGTAAATTAGCGTGTACTAGCTAAACTATCGACTATTCATAGATCCCAGATCAAAAACAGTTTCATCTTCATCATCCTCGTCTACAGGCAGCGGCTCCATTTCCACATCGCTCCTCCTGGTTACCACTCCATATTTATGCACCCTTGCATACCGTCTATTTGTCCCCCTGAATAAATTTCCCTCATAATTACTGTACTACTTAAAGCTTACTTAAACTTACCTGCACGTTTTGAAACCAACATATATAATAAATAATAAACTAATACCAGCCAAGACCCAAATGGCTCGCATAAGAGTTCCAGACTCGCCTTCGTCAGGGTTTAATTTAACATTGAGTTCACCCGGTGGCTTCTCCGTAGTTGTACTAGCAGATTTAGTTGAGGATTGGTCTTTTTTCAGTTCTTTATCCAGTTTAACCACTGGAATCTCTTCGTGTGGTTTAGCTGCTGGTACTTTGATATTTATTGCCGGTTCTTCGTTGTTTGTTTTTGGAACAACTTTAGCTGGAGTGTCGGGTGGTTGAAAACCAACTCCAGGTTGGGCTGCGGCCACATTAATATTGGGAAAACCGCAACACAAACAACAAACCAAAATAAAAAAATATGAGGACATTCTAGTTGTTTCTACATACAAAAAGTCGTCTAAGCGGTGTGTTCAATTTGTAAAATATTTGACGGTAAATGCATTATTTTAAATAGAAGTTGCCAGAGTTTCACTATCACTTTTCGTTCGGAGCTGCGGAAATAATATTTTGAGGTTAGGTCAGATGCACTTCCAGATGTAAGTAGGTACTATTGAATTACCTGTGTGGTAAATCCTGTAGATAGTTTGTAGCGTTCTCGTTTTAAAAACGTGGTTTAATTCATAAAGCACCTTAGGAAAGTATCGCGTGAAAATATAAATCTGAGAGATTTAAAATTGCCACTTTTGAATTGTAACTCGGAACTCACATGAAGGTGGCGCTCAAAACAAGCACATAGAGGTTTTAAAAGAAGAACAGAAGGTTATTTTTTTTATATTGTTTAATATGTATATTCAAAGAGAGAAACTGCTTTTAGTATTACAATTCTAATCGATGTATTAAGTAATAATTCTAAAAGGATCAGTAGTTTCAAAAATATCATTTACATTGATTTCTTGTCGGTGTATAACTGGTTGCCTATGTTTGAGATTTTGCCTATAACTAATGTAAAACACATGCAGAAATGTAAATATGTATTTGCAATTTAAATAGTATTGACATTTAAGGTATTTCTATGTTTATTGCACAATTATGCGTAATAAAATTTATATTTCAAGAAGTGACGTAAGTGACGAAAATAATAGCTAAGTCACGTCTAATATTTCTTATCTGTGATCTGTGTTTAGTACTATTTCGGTGGTTGGTGTTGGTGCCACTTGCATTAATGTTTAGAGGTTATGTGGTCCAAAATCAAAACACCAAGCGAAGCACAAATAGTTTATTGTGAGACGACGAACCAAAATAAGGCAAATCCCACCAAAAATGACTGACGAAAAGAAATCCTCCGCCCAAGAATTCAAATTGGAAGTCGACAACGAACTCCGTTTCGAAGTGGAATCTAAAAACGAAAAAGTGTTTCTGCTACTAAAAAGTGGCTTAGCCGAAGTGTTTGGTACCGAGTTAGTAAAAGGCAAAACCTACGAATTTGTCTCCGGAGCTAAAGTAGCCGTTTACACCTGGCATGGATGCACAATAGAAGTCCGAGGCAAAACCGACGTGATTTACGTGGCAAAAGAAACCCCTATGGTGACTTATTCCAACTGCCATGCTGCGTTGGAGTTTATGCGGATCGAAGCAGATAAGGATAATAAAAAGGGCCCTATAGCGATGGTGGTTGGGCCGACTGACGTCGGCAAGTCGACTATTTGTAAGATTTTGCTTAATTACGCGGTGCGGATGGGAAGAAGGCCGATTTTTGTGGATTTGGACGTGGGACAAGGCCACATTTCCATACCAGGCACCATAGGCGCACTTCTTATTGAAAGACCCGCAGCTATCGATGATGGGTTTTCCCAGGAAGCGCCGTTAGTGTATCATTACGGAGACAAAACGCCGCATAGTAATTCAGCTTTGTATTCACTTCTAATTAATCAGTTAGCGACAACTGTTAAGGAACGCATGGAAGTCAACAAGAAAAGTAAGTTAATATTAACCGTTGTGTTTGTCGTTTTTAAATTTCTAATTTTCAGCGAGATCATCTGGAGTTATTATCAACACTTGTGGGTGGGTTAAAGGCACCGGATACCAACACATTTTAGCCTCTGCTAAAAATTTCGAAGTGGATGTGATTTTAGTCCTGGACCAGGAACGACTTTACAACGAACTAGTACGCGATATGCCCAGATTTGTAAAAGTGATTTTCCTGCAGAAAAGTGGAGGTGTGGTTGAGCGATCGAAAGGCATTAGATCTGAGGCACGAGACCAGAGAATACGTGAATACTTTTACGGAACACCAAAAAACTCGCTTTACCCCCATTCTTTCGATGTGAAGTGGTCGGATATTAAAATATTTAAAATTGGGGCACCTCCCCTACCGGATTCCTGTATGCCTTTGGGAATGAAAGCTGAAGATCACCTTACTAAACTGGTGCCCCTCACACCAAACCCTGGAATTTTACATCACCCTTTAGCGGTGGTTTTTGCGGAAAAGGAGACTGAGGATGTGATTTTATCTCATGTAGCCGGATTTGTGTGCGTGTAAGTATTAAATTAATCATTAAAAGTTTAAAGTTAATTAAGTTTTGTTACAGAACAAATATCGATGCTGATAGACAAGTTATTACGTTATTATCACCACAACCGAAGCCACTTCCCAACACGATTCTACTCTACTCACAACTCCAGTTTATGGATACCCACTAAGCTCAATAATTGCTATTTATGTAAATTTTTAGCTGTAAATTATTGTAAATAAGCCTAGACGTTTTATAAATTAATTTTCTAATATATTATGGTGTTTTATTATAATTTAGATAAATTAGTAAACAATCAAGTAAAAAAATATTCGAATATGAACGTGTGTTTAGTCTAAAGTAAATATTCTTGCTGCAATATCATCGATAAGCCAATCCATGCCCCTGAGCAGATTTTCCCCCGTAACAGCACTACACCAGATAATCTTCCAATGATGTGTTTTAATTTGATCCAATTCCAATAACTACAACAAACTGTTATTATAGTTCAACCACAACACTTTTTTTTAACTTACAGCTCGTAATTCATCAGCAGTGCAAGCTCCTGGAAGGTCTTGTTTATTAGCAAAAACTAACAGTGTAGCCCCTGATAATCTCTACAAATTTACATGCAATAAAACATGGAAATTAAATAAGTACGTTGTAAATTATTACCTCTTCCTTTAGTAAAACATGCAGTTCGGATTTGCAGTCGTTTAGGCGACGTTTATCTGCACTGTCCACAACCCAAATTAAACCATCTGTGCATTCAAAGTAGTTTCTCCAGTAAGATCGAAGGGATTTTTGTCCTCCCACGTCCCAGATGTTTAACTTGAAACTGAAACAGAGGGTTGCACTTGGAAATTGCGAAAAATCTCGTGATTTGGAACCTACTCTCGGTGCTCCAGGGTCTTAATGTTAAAACCTAAAGTTGGGGAAATTGTGTCGATTGGTTCACCGTTGAAGCGCTTCAAAATTGTTGTTTTACCAGCATTGTCTAGGCCTCTAAAAAGGAAAAGGCACAAATTAGTCGTAATACAAAGATTTTATAAAAAAAACGTTAGATAATAAAACTTACAGCATAAGTATCCTCATTTCCTTTTCCTTTTGTTTCATCTTTTTTAATACGGTTAGAAAGCCCATTTTTTTTAATTAAATGACGAAATAAACACTTTAAATTAGAAATTAAATAGAATTATGACAGTTGAGGTTATGTATATTCGAGTGAATTAAAAAATTATTAGACAACACAAAATACATTGGAGTGTATGTTGGGTTGCCTACATAACACATTTATTTTAATATATAAGGTTAGATCAAAAAGTTTCTTAACAAATTTAAGTTTTTTATACGAATTTCTTTATAAATATAATATATACTCGTATATTCGATATTAAAACTAGAGAATATTTTTTTTATTTTTCCAGATGCAATAAATCATTTATTTTATTATCTAGACTTTAATATTGGAAATTAAAGCTACTTAGAGGGTAAAAGGTAGAAGGTAAACTTTACAAGAAATTGAATTTTTTATTTATCCATATAATAAATCTTTCAAATCATTTAAATCACCTTCCTTCTCTCCTTCTGGCTCCTCACCCTCTCCCTCCCCTCTACTAGTGGACATCCTCATGTGAGACTGACTACGGTCCGCAATCAAAGAGAGACTCTTCGAAAAACTCTTGGAAAGACTCTTCGTAACACTCCTTGCAAAACTCTTCTTATAATCTTCAATGTCGGTAATCGATCCTTTTTCCACCACTTCTTCGGCAGCGACTTGTTCCCCTTCACCAGGCTTCTCTCCAGTTTCGTCAGTTTTCTTCTTTTTCTTACCTTTTTTGCCTTCACGTGGAAATATTTTAGTAGAACTTGAGTAGAAAAATTGTAAAATATAAACCTTTTGCCTCTCGCTTCTTTTTCTTTGGTTTAACCGGTGGCGGGGTGGCATCAGGGTACAACTCCAAATACGCGGCTTTTAAGGCCAAACTATCGATGCGATGCTTCTTGCCTTCGAACCTGCTTTTCAGTTCTAGTAGGAGATCTTTATCCAGAGCTTTCATTTTTCTTTTGTGTAAGGCTTCGTCGAATTCTTGTTGAGTTACTGGCTTATCCGGAAGAGTCAGAATAAAATGTCTGAAGGAATGTGAATCTAATTTAATAAACTAGATGATTAGGATTGTGTATCTACCCAAAATCCTTTTTCATTTTCTTTTTCTTGGGTTTCATCAGTAAATATCGGCATCTATCAAAGAGAAGTTTAAGCGAGTTGGGACCGATGATCTTGAAGTTACTCAAAACGCCTCCAATTCGGACGTCTTTTTTGAGGGACCTAATTTTATCTAGCGTCTACTTAATCAAATAAAATACAAGCTAAAAGTCATTAGGTATTAAATAATGACTGACTTGCAGAAATTCCTTTTCAACCATCATATTTTCCATGTCGATAACTTGGATGGGATCATCAACTTTGCGTATCATAATTTTGGCAAAAAGGAGCGCTTCTTTTGGGGTGAAAATGTTGTTGCCTATTTTCAACTCGATTAGGGTTTTATTCCGGTTTACGCCCATGCGAAGGTTTCGAAAGGCGCGTCCTGCTAAACTAATTTTCTTATAAATATATACGAATAGGTAGTTAAAAAAATTAGATAAATTACAGATTGTTACTCATATCCAAATATTCCAAAGCTGTGGATTTTGCCACGTACTGCCTTATAGGCATTACAGCCCTCGCAAGCTCGATTCCATTCCAAGCCAGATTCAACTTCTTAATAGTCTGATTCAATTTGAAACCATTAAACAATATTTTGTTACCTACAGACAAATCAAAGCAACTTTAAGCTATAGAAACTTAAGAATTACCAGCTCCTGTAGAGAAATTATTCCATCTAAGGTTCAACTCCTCCAAAGCTGTGTTGTTAGTTATGATATCCGCCAAAGGCTCCGCTGAATCTTCTGTTAGATTATTGTGACTCAAATCCAGTTTTTTCAAGACAGGGTTTGAAGATAGCGAGGTTTTTAGGTGGAAAATTCCGTTATCTTCCAAGTCGTTAAAGCTCAAATCCAGTTCTCTTAGAGCTGGCGCAACTAGTAAAGCTTCGTTTAGATATTTGGCACCTATATAAGGAAGATTGAGCTAATAAGTTAGAGTTGATTGAAAAGTGGACCTTCTTCGCCTATACGACACTCTTTCATATTCAACACTTCTATTGTAATGTTTTCCTTGAGCATTTCACTTAAATATTCCATGCTTTTCAAAGACAATCGGTTGTCTTCTAAAGTTAACTCTTTAACTAGTACGTTGGATTTTAGAGCTTCCATTAGAGCTTCGACTTGTGTTTCTGTTAAACCATAATACTAAAAGCAAGCATCAGGTTTTCTCTAGGATTTTTTCGAAAATTTAGTACCTTGAGGTTTAGTTGATCTGTGCTAAGCGAGTTTATGATTTTCTTCAAAGGAACTATACGATATTCCGAGCACATATCCTTGTACTTATCTACGCCTATATTATCGTAAACTGGCTCAGGTTCTAATTATTAATCAAAACCACCATATAAGTAATTCAGCTTGGCTTTTTTAATTTTAAGTTTTACCAACAAAATTAAACGCCTCATCAATCCCAGGATCCTCAATCGGTGGGAAATAGTACAAAGGATTTTTCAGCAAAGAACTATCAGACACCACTAGTTGTTGCATACATCGAAACGAGGAGGTTTGCCGGACTAAAAGTGCATCACTAGTGCATTCGTCTTCGCCCGCTTCCTCATCTTCGTCTGGTATCTCAGTCTGACTAGTTGCATCGTCATCATACGTCAGCGTGATAATTTTGCGTCGTTGAGGTATTTTCGTTTTTAGGGCCGAATATTCCGCGATTACTGTTATGGGGGGCTCATCGGACATTTTGAAAAAATAACGCGAATTGGGGACACGGAACGTCAAGAAAATTTTACGCGTGGGGTTAGGATTGATTACTATAGGCAACGAGGGTTGTTAGATTTACATGACTTTCTTATACGATGCAGAAGAAAGTAAAAATTCAAAGGCTACTCATATTAGGAGTATTTTTGTGTATTTTTCAAGCCTTTAAAGTGAAACTTTGAAAATAGTACTGGATTTTATAGAGTGACTGTTTTAGTGTCATAGTTTTATAACCACTGGACAGATTTCAAGGAAAATTACATTTTTACAAAGCAAAATGTGTGTTTTATTAACAAAAATTGGTCCAAAGGCAGTTTGTATATTTTTCAGACATTCAAATTTAAACTTTGAAAATAGCATGAATTTTCATAGTTCAATAGTTAGTGTCACATTTTTAGAACCACTGGTCAAATTTTAAAGTAAGTTGCGTTTTTACAAAGCGGAATGTAGGTTTTATTACAAAATACTGGTTCAAAGGCTCTAAAGGCCGTATTTGTATGTTTTTCAGACCTTTGAAATGAAACTTTGAAAATAATGGCAGATTTTATAGTGTGACGGTTTCAGCGACATAGTTTTAGAACCACTGGACAGATTTCAAGGAAATTTACATTTTTACAAAGCAAAATGTGTGTTTTACTAACAAAAATTGGTCCAAAGGCTTTTTGAATATTTTTCAGACATTCAAATTAAACTTTGAAAATAGCACCAATTTTCATAATTCAATAGTTTTAGTGTCACATTTTTAAAACCACTGCTCCAATTTTAAAGTAAGTTACGTTTTTACAAAGCGGAATGTAGGTTTTATTACAAAATACTGGTTCAAAGGCTCTAAAGGCTGTATTTGTATGTTTTTCAGACCTTTGAAATGAAACTTTGAAAATAATGGCAGATTTTGTAGTGTGACGGTTTCAGCGACATAGTTTTAGAACCACTGGACAGATTTCAAGGAAATTTACATTTTTACAAAGCAAAATGTGTTTTACTAACAAAAATTGATCCAAAGGCTTTTTGAATATTTTTCAGACATTCAAATTTAAACTTTGAAAATAGCACCAATTTTCATAGTTCAATAGTTTTAGTGTCACATTTTTAGAACCACTGGTCAAATTTTAAAGTAAGTTACGTTTTTACAAAGCGGAAGGTAGGTTTTATTACAAAAAACTGGTTCAAAGGCTCTAAAGGCTGTATTTGTATGTTTTTCAAACCTTTGAAACGAAACTTTGATAATAATGGCAGATTTTGTAGTGTGACATAGTTTTAGAACCACTGGACAGATTTTAAGTAAATTTACATTTTTACAAAGAGGAATGTAGGTTTTGTTACAAGTAAACAGTTCTAAGGCTCTAATGGCCGCCTTTATATGTTTTTCAGACGTTTAAATTGAAATTTTCAAAATAGCACCAGATTTCGTGCATTGCTGCAAAATTTTAGTACCGCTGGTCGGATTTTAACTAAATTTACATTTAAGAAAAGCAGAATGTAGGTTTTATTACTAAAACAGTTCCAAGGCCCTAAAGGCTATCTTTGTATGCTTTTTAGACGTTTAAAAAAATTTAAAACGAAATTTTGAAAATAGCACAATTTTTCTAGTTCTAGTGTCATAGTTTTAGAACCACTGGTTAGTACTTATAAGAAATTAAGTTATTATTCAAAACAAGATGGAACGTAACATTTCGATTAAGTGAAATTTTTCTACTTATTGTTAGACGAAGAATTCTCTCGCTAATCTTTCCTAGCCTAATCTCCAGACATTCCCATGTTTTAACCCAGACAAAATAATCTAAACCACCTAATGGTATTTTAAGTATTAATCCAAAGATAACCAAACAGTATAAATAGTTTTTTGCCACTTTTTCCACTTAGTACTTAAAAATGTCTGCTAAAATATCCTTAGTTTTTCTAGTACTTTCCTGCTGTTTAGTTCTTCTAGTCAACGCTGCTGCTGAAAAGCGAATTAGCAAAAGACGCAAGTATTTTTTAGAAAATTTTCCAAAATATTTATTTTGTAATCGTTTATTTAGTACACATACCTGCTCTTGGAATTGGACCACGATGCACTGGATGCCCTTCACATTTTTGCGACGATGATCCAGCTATTATCCATGGATATTGCTGTGGATGTGCCAGATTTTTCGGTAAGAAATAATATTTCTAAAAGAAATTTTTGCAATATTTTTTGGTTCCAGATGATTTACCTGTTAAATGCTCAAATTACGTGCGTTGTCCTATGAATACTTATGACATATGCGAGGACTACGAATATATGATGCATTGTTGCTGCTCGAATAATTAGGAGTTTAATAAACTAACGTAAAATTCTTATGGCTCCAGGACTCTCTTCTAATAGTTTCCATCTCGTGCCAAGTTTAAGTTATTGAACTTTATTATATCAAATCCACGCTAGTTATTTCTGCTCATAGCAATAAAAGGCTGCAATTAAATTTGTGATGTTTTATTCCAATCAGGCATGAAAATGCTTTACGTAACAGAGAACATAGCATGACTATTGTTGAAGTGAATAGTGAATAATACACACCTGTGTGCGTATTGTAAAATAGTTGTTAATTCAGTACCTGTCCCTTCCGTTCTGGCATTTTTTTCCTTTTATTTGATGTGCAATTATGTACTTCAAAGGAGGGAATGGGAGAGATTAGCGCAGAGGAATAAATGAATGTTATAATAATATAAAATATCTGATGATTTAGAATTAAAAATAAATAAATACAGCGATGTAAAATTTTCATAATGGCGTTTTTTGGCAGTTTTTCCGAAATATCACCACTACTATCGATCTGATGCTAATATAATGTATTAGATAACTTATAGAGAACTAAATTTCCCATAAGTTTCATCTAAAGCATTTTCCCCTACAGTCAATAGATTATAAATTACAGCGATGTAAAATTTTCATAATGGGGTTTTTTGGCAGTTTTTCCGAAATATTACCACTACTATCGATCTGATGCCAATATAATGTATTAGATAACTTATAGAGAACTAAATTTCCCATAAGTTTTATCTAAAACATTTTCCCCTACAGTCAATAGATTATAAATTACAACGATGTAAAGTTTTCATAATGGCGTTTTTTGGCAGTTTTTCCGAAATATCACCACTACTATCGATCTGATGCTGATACAATGTATCAGATAAGTTATAGAGAACTAAATTTCCTATAAGTTTCATCTAAAATATTTTCCCCTACAGTCAATAGATTATAAATTACAGCCATGTAAAATTTTCATAATGGCGTTTTTTGGCAGTTTTTTCGAAATATCACCACTACTATCGATCTGATGCTGAAATAATATATTACAAAAATTATAGAAAACTAAATTTCCTATAAGTTTTATCTAAAACATTTTCCCCTACAGTCAATAGATTATAAATTACAGCGATGTAAAATTTTCATAATGGCGTTTTTTGGCAGTTTTTCCGAAATATCACCACTATTATCGATCTGATGCTGATATAATGTATTAGACAACTTATAGAGAAATAAATTTCCCATAAGTTTTATCTAAAACATTTTCCCCTACAGTCAATAGATTATACATTACAGCGATGTAAAGTTTTCATAATGGCGTTTTTTGGCAGTTTTTCCAAAATATCACCACTCCTATCGATCTGATGCTGATATAATGTATTGGATAACTTATAGAGAACTAAATTTCCCATAAGTTTTATCTAAAACATTTTCCCCCACAGTCAATAGATTATAAATTACAGCGATGTAAAGTTTTCATAATGGCGTTTTTTGGCAGTTTTTCCAAAATATCACCACTACTATCAATCTGATGCTGAAATAATGTATTACAAAAATTATAGAGAACTAAATTTCCTATAAGTTTCATCTAAAACATTTTCCCCTACAGTCAATAGATTATAAATTACAGCGATGTAAAATTTTCATAATGACGTTTTTTAACAGTTTTTCCGAAATATCACCACTACTATCGATCTGATGCTGATATAATGTATCAAATAAATTATACAGAACTAAATTTCCCATAAGTTTTATCTAAAACATTTTCCCCTGCAGTCAATAGATTACGAATTATAGCGCTGTAAATGTTAATAATTGCATTTTATAGCAATTATTTCGAAATACCGATGCTACTATCGATTAGATGTTGAAATGGGTTACTACAAAAGTTGTAGAGAATTAAATTCCCTACAAGTTTTATTTGAAAGATTTTCCCCTAAAATTAATAGATTGCGAATTAAAGGTCTCGAAATAATATTTATGTTGAAACCAGTTTTATGTACTTACCATATTTTTTATACTAAACAAAACCAACTATTAAAAATAAACCAATTTTTCGTTATTAGGTTATTACTCATACTACAGCTTGAAAAATTAACACCTCTGTTTTTTATCCAACGAATTTGTTTAATTAAAGGCGCAAATACTGAATGAATCACCATAATTTTTTCTACAGTAACGTTTTTAGTAAACCATGCACCGGCAGAAATTAAACAAAATTAAAAATAGTTTTTCTGCGGTTACGCTTTCATGAAATCACACCAAAAAACATCATGACCTTATAAATGTTTTAGAAATTTCCATTATGCTGTAATTCAATGTTAAACAATTATAAAAGCGTTGTGCTTCAATAGATACAGGATTGAAAAACTACAATGGACAAATTAACTACAGTTTAAATAAATAAAAACGTTATTTGGATATTTTGAAAGTTTATTCTGTAACAGATTTTTTGTTTAACTTAACAATATAAACAAACAAATTTATAAACAGAAAAACTCCAACAGAACGCATAAACTACCTACCAAAAATTAGCATAAAACATTTATTTACTTTTACAACAATAACAAAATAATAATTCCGCAATATGTATGCAGAAACTACGGAAAAGGGACGCAAAAAGGAAGCAGAAACATTGCGCACGCTTCGCAAATCCACCACACTATACCATGTTATGTTCGCATTGTGACAATTTTATTAAAAGAGCGAATAGCCAACGGTCAATTTGTGCTTTGGTTCTGGTGTTATAACGGGGGGCGTCGTCGGCAGTCAGTTAAACGGCGGGAAGCGTCGTTAAGTGACGCGAGGTTGTTTACTCTCTTGGGGGGTCGGTCGTTATCGGTCAAATTTCGATTATCGAATAAGTAAATAAATAAATAAATAATGTAGTTGGGTTAGGTAGTTTTATCTATTATAAGCTAGATTATAATACACAAGTTGAAGTGGTGAAGTTTGTGTGGGTATCGAATCAATTTAAATACAGAAAATATTTTAAAATGTAAGTACTGTTTTAATATTTGTAGGATTGAAATTTTTGAAATATTTTATGGGAAAGTTCTTGGAAAATGTTGCAAAAAATAACTTGGAATTTTACTTTTTCTAATTGCCAAACTATAAACCAGCTTCATTTTAATGCAGTTTTATTTTGAATAATGGAAAGATTATCCAGGGTACATTTTTTAAAATATTTGACTAAAAGCTATCCACTGGTTCCAAAATTATTACATTGGAAATTTGCTTAAATTAAAGCAAAAAAAAGTTTAAGTATCCAAAAAATATCAAAAATTGGCGGGAAAGAATCTGTGGTAGATTTTTCAGTTAACAGCAACATTGCCCTTTCTAAAAATTCGAATTTGACTCAAATACAACCAGTGGTTCCAAAATTATACCATTTTAAACACTTACATTGAAAAATATCTCAAAATTAGACTGAAAGTTCATGTGGCCAAAAAAATTGCTGCAAGGAAACTATGTACGTTTTCTAAATAGCGCAACATTGCCCTTTATAAAAATTCAAATTTGGCTCAAATCCAATCAGTAGTTCCAAAATTATATCATTTTGAAGAGTAACATATTAAAAATTACCTCAAACTTAGAAAGTTTAAGCGACCAAAAAAATTCTAAAAATGGTGGGAAGAACGTGTAGATGGATTTTTCAATTAGCAGCAACGTTGCCCTTTCTAAAAATTCCAATTTGACTCAAATACAACCAGTGGTTCTAAAATTATACCCTTTTAAACACTTACATTGAAAAATATCTTAAAATTAGGTTGAAAGTTCATGTGACCAAAAAAATTGCTGCAAGGAAACTATGTTAAATTTTCTAAATAGCGACAACATTCCCCTTTATAAAAATTCAAATTTGACTCAAATCCAATCAGTAGTTCCAAAATTATATCATTTTGAAGAGTAACATATTAAAAATTACCTCAAACTTAAAAAGTTTAAGCGACCAAAAAAATTCTAAAAATGGTGGGAAGAAAGTGTACATGGATTTTTCAATTAGCAGCAACATTGCCCTTTTTAAAAATTCGAATTTGACTCAAATTCAACCAGTGGTTCCAAAATTACATCATTATTAATAATAAATTAACATTCAAACCATTTAAATTCAAATAATGAGGAATAAGTTTGGAACCGCTGGTCGGATTTTGGTGAATTTTGCGTTGTTTTAACGCTGAATCTTTACTTTATATAAAACTGTATTTGTGTTATGTTTGTAAGGGCGGCAAAGTCAATTTTTTAATTTTATTTCGACTAAATTTGAATATAAGTTGGACCAGATCGTTTAATTGATGAAAATAAGAACTTTGGAGACAAAGTAATAAAGTGCTTTATTGCGTAATTCATTTAAGATATAATCATGTCATTGCATGTCTCATATCTTAAGGAAATTAATTGAAAACTTACAATAAGGTTTATTCCCAGAACTTGTTAACTTTATTATTTTTTCGTCGTCATCTCAAATACATTTTAATTGCGAGCTGTTTAATAAATTTAAATAATTATCTACCTTACAAAATAAACCAATAATTTTAATAAATTAAATTTATATTTAGACTAAATTAACTATTATAATACAAAGTTCTTTGTATATCTATTTTTCCTTCACAACATCAATCTAAATAAGCTCAATTCTTCCAAAAATGTCAGTTGATTAATTGATAACTTCCAGTCACGCAACACTATTTGTAAATATTATAAGCTATTGTCCTTAGAATTACATATTGATTTTCAATCAAAGTCTACGACCTCCTATAATAATCCTTAAGCGAATTAATGGATATCCTTACATCCATTAAATTAACATTCTTTTCAGTAGACAGCTACTAACACTATCTCTGTCTCTATCTCGCTTTCGCCGCTTTTAAGAGCGAGAGAGATACACAAAATACAGCCGAAAATAATCCAAGTATACATTTTTATATTTTCCAGCCATCAGCCCCACACAAAAATGAAAAATGCTATTCGAATACCCCACACTCCAATTGTTGTTAGTCACCGCCCTATTCATTGACTGGGGTTGTTTTACGCCTGTGATTGAATACGATAAAGGACTACGTTATGAGGAGTACAAAATTGAACATGAAATTTCAAGTACACAGGCTAGAAATGCTGCTTTGAATTATGACGTGCAATCCGGTAAGTTTAGTTTTAGTGTATAAATAAAATGAAATGCATCCATGACCAGGTTCAATATATGAGGGTGGAAAATCGATGTTGCGTGTTTGTGGGACTTTAGACTGTGGGGAAATTTCCAATGGGTTAAAAGGAAACGGTATAGAAGTATTGAGTTTCAGCTGAAATTTAATGGATTTTGCTCGAGTTTTTGTTTGTTTAATAAAATTATTTTCAGAAAGTAATCGCAGGTTCGTGATTTTTAACAAAATAAAATCATAATTCAGCTTTGCAACAAAGTTAATTTGACCAAATTTTGACAAGCGGTTCCTAAACTGTGATTTTTTTAAAAAATCACCCTTGAAAACTGCTATTTTAATTTGGGGCTCCGAAAAACCCAGAAAAAAGTCATATAAACAATTCGTGATTTTTTTCTAAATAAAACCGTAGTTCAGCTTTGAAATGAAGGTGGTTTGATAAAAATCGAATCAGCGGTTCTAAAACGGCGATTTTTTTAAACAGTCACTATAAGATTATGTTATTTTATTATAAATTTGTAGCCACGAAAAACGTCTATAAATTCACCAGATAAAAACTCCCTGATTTTTTTATAAATTAAACCAACAAGCTACTTTACAATAAAGTAAATTTCACCAAAATCCGACCAGTGGTCCCAAAATTACAACATTTTACAAAACAGAAAGACACAATTTTTATTTTTGAAAAATATCTCAAAATTAAGTTGAAAGTTCATGTGACCAAAAAAATTGCTGCAAGGAAACTATGTTACGTTTTATAAATAGCGCAACATTGCCCTTTATAAAAATTCAAAATTGACTCAAATCCAATCAGTAGTTCCAAAATTATATCATTTTGAAGAGTAACATATTAAAAATTACCTCAAACTTAAAAAGTTTAAGCGACCAAAACAATTCTAAAAATGGTGGAGAGAAAATGTAGATGGATTTTTCAATTAGCAGCAACATTGCTCTTTCTAAAAATTCAAATTTGACTTAAATACGACCAGTGGTTCCAAAATTATTATAGAAATATTGAGTTTCAGCTAAAATTTAATGTATTTTGCTCGAGTTTTTGTTTGTTTAATAAAATTATTTTCAGAAAGTAATCGCAGGTTCGTGATTTTTAACAAAATAATAATCAGCTTTGCAACAAAGTTAATTTGACCAAATTTTGACAAGCAGTTCTTAAACTGTGATTTTTTTAAAAAATCACCCTTGAAAACTGCTATTTTAATTTGGGGCTCCGAAAAACCCAGAAAAAAGTCATATAAACAATTCGTGATTTTTTTCTAAATAAAACCCTAATTCAGCTTTGAAATGAAGGTGGTTTGATAAAAATCCAATCAGCGGTTCTAAAACTGCGATTTTTTTAAACAGTCACTATAAAATTATGTTATTTTCTTATAAATTTGTAGCCACGAAAAACGTCTAAATTCACCAGATAAAAACTCTCTGATTTTTTTATAAATTAAACCAACAAGCTACTTTACAATAAAATAAATTTCACCAAAATCCGACCAGTGGTCCCAAAATTACAACATTTTACAAAACAGATAGGCACAATTTGTATTTTTATATTTCACGTGGTTTAAGGTGCCACAGTTTTGGAACCGCTAGGTGGATTTTAACGAAATTTGCATTTTTATATAGCCAAATCTTAACAATATTATAAAAAAAATTACAATCAACATAACCTCACTTTTTTAAAAAAAATTCAAGAGTTAAACATTATCAGACAAATTTAAGCAGTCACGGTTTTAATCTGTTATCGTTTTAGAACCACTGGTCAGATTTTGAAAAAGTATCCGGTTTTACATAGAGTAATGTTGGAGTTATTAAATAAAAATCACAGGCAGCATAACTTGGCTTCTATGTTAGGTTAGATAGCAGATAATTTCCAAGCGGCAAAAATTGTGAAATGACAGTTTAAAAAAATTGTAAGTTTAGAACCGCTGAGCGGATTTTGATAAAATTAGCGTTTTTGTATAGGTGAATGTTGGTATTGTTATGAAAAAAATCATGAATATTGTAGAAGTTAGTTTAGAATATTTTTGGGCGAGTGAAGGAAAAACTAAAATTTCTCATCAATTTTCTACATAGTTATTATAGTTGAATAGGTTGTTATATTTTACTCCTTCATGCACATTAAATGTGAATAAAACCAAATTTAATTTCTACGCTTAATTTCAGACAAAATTTCATAAATTTTTTGCCTTAAATTCTCTTCGATTTTACTGCAGTATATTAAAGTTTAAGTTTGATTTTACATTTCCTTCAATACCACTTCAATTCACGAATGCTCGAAGTAATTTGGTTAATTTTAGACCAATATCTACAAAACTAAATTTAAGCTCAATTTAAATTTCTTTGTAAAGTGTCTGATATTTCTAAATTGCCTCAACTACTCTCAATCAGAAAAAACTTGTTTATTTTTAAAAATAGATTTCCAATTATGCTACGCCACAAGTATCAAATTTCACTCCTTTATTAGATCAGGAAAAGGCTATAAACCACGCAACCTTGGTTTAATTTCATACGCTTTATGGTCAATTGGAATTAATAATAAAGATTGCAAACTTCTTGTAATTGTTTGTGTTTTTCTAGTGGTTTCACCGCCTGGTTGCCAAACCTGCACCCCAGCTGAAAAACAATACTGTTTGGGCTCGAGCCTTATCAGTGACCATTGCTGCTGTGATAAACGTTACCATGGTAAGGAAAAATTTAATAGGCCGTTTGTATGCCGTCCAAGATATTTCCAACGCGCTGTATTAGAAATTATTACGTTCGTTGGTAATGACTAATGACCTCAGCAATAATTAAGGTTAATCAAGTGTATAAGATTAGTTAACAAGACATTTTACACTGTTGTTGGGCGATGGGAAAAATAAATGCAGTAATTGTGTTTTTTTGTAGTGCAACGATTAGAAAAGTGGAGTGAGTATAATCTAGTTAATTGCGTTTAGTGTTTCCCGAAATATTTGAAATAATTATGTACAAAATAGGTCAATTGCCCACATAAAAAAAAACATCCATTTAATTACACATTTGAAAACTGAATTATTTTTACCATTCATTATTTTACATACCCGATAAAACCTACATTCCTATGCATTTTTCTGAATAAATTACTTCTCATTACAAGAATATTACCACGACCATTATTTCAATGTCACTTATTATTGTTATTATATTAATTTTCCACATAATAGTAGAAAATATTTTGTTTAAATTTCGTGCAAGCGAACCTATATTATTCTTTTTTAGCCCTGAAATTCGTTTACAAATTGTTCGAAATTATTTTAATAGTCGGGCAATTTAGAAAATAAAGTCACAATAATGTTGTGTGGGTACAAAATGTTACGTGGATGGAACTGGAAAAAATTGCAACGAATTTAAATAAATTGTAGCATTGAAAATTGAAATTAACACACAATTGCTTGATTTTTTTTATAAATAAATTAATAATTATGAAGTTAGAATACTAAATTTGAAAAGTTGACGTTATGATTTTTAGACATCTAGAAGTTTTCGTCAATAATATGGTGATAATAAATGTGAAAACAGTTCACCAATACCTAGTTTAGTTCAAAAGTTATAGCACTTTGAAAAAAAGTCAATTTTCAACTTTTTTTTCGGTTCAAAACGTCGTATCTGGAAAACGCGTAAAGATATCGTAATGAAGTTTGGAAATTTAGATAGAACGCCTCGAAATCTATCTGAATCAGTATAATTTTAATTTTAATTGTACTTGAGATTGACAGGAGAAATAAAAAAAACGCGATTTTTGGGGGTACTTTGGGTAGGAACTATTTTATGATAAATATCCAAAATGCTTTAAATTTGGTATATTAATAATAATTATGAAAGACAATTGTGAGGTGATAATAAGTGTGAAAACATTTCACCAATATCTAGTCTAATTCAAAAATTATAGCACTTTGAAAAAATGTCAATTTTCAACTTTTTTTTCGGTTCAAAACGTCGTATCTGGAAAACGCGTAAAGATATCATAATGAAGTTTGGAAATTTGGATAGAACGCATCGAAATCCATCTGAATCAGTATAGTTTTAATTTTAATTGTAGTTGAGATGGACAGAAGAAATAAAAAAACGCGATTTTTGGGGGTACTTTGGGGTAGCAACTATTTTATGATAAAAATCCAAAATGATATAAATTTGTTATATTAATAATAATTATGAAAGACAGTTGAGAGGTGATAATAAATGTGAAAACAGTTCACAAATACCTAGTCTAGTTCAAAAGTTAAAGCACTTTGAAAAAAAGTCAATTTTCAACTTTTTTTTAGATTCAAAACGTCATATCTTGAAAACGGGTAGAGATATCGCAATGATGTTTGGAAATTTCAATAGAACGCATCGAAATCTATCTGAATCAGTATAGTTTTAACTTTAATTGTACTTGAGATTGGCAGGAGAAATAAAAAAACGCGATTTTTGGGGGTACTTTGGGTAGGAACTATTTTATGATAAAAATCCAAAATGCTTTAAATTTGGTATATTAATAATAATTATCAAAGACAGTTGAGAGGTGATAATAAATGTGAAAACAGTTCACCAATACCTAGTTTAGTCCAAAAGTTATAGCACTTTGAAAAAAAGTCAATTTTCAACTTTTTTTTCGATTCAAAACCTCATATCCTGAAAACGCGTAGTGATATCGCAATGAAATTTGGAAATTTGGATAGAACGCATCGAAATCTATCTGAATCAACATAGCTTTAATTTTAATTGTTCTTGAGATTGACAGGAGAAATAAAAAAACGCGATTTTTGGGGGTACTTTGGGTAGGAACTATTTTATGATAAAAATCCAAAATGCTTTAAATTTGGTATATTAATAATAAATATGAAAGACAGTTGAGAGGTGATAATAAATGTGAAAACAGTTCACCAATACCTAGTTTAGTTCCAAAGTTATAGCACTTTGAAAAAAAGTCAATTTTCAACTTTTTTTTAGATTCAAAACGTCATATCCTGAAAACGCGTAGAGATATCGCAATGAAGTTTGGAAATTTGGATAGAACGCATCGAAATCCATCTGAATCAGTATAGTTTTAATTTTAATTGTAGTTGAGATGGACAGGAGAAATAAAAAAACGCGATTTTTGGGGGTACTTTGGGGTAGCAACTATTTTATGATAAAAATCCAAAATGATATAAATTTGTTATATTAATAATAATTATGAAAGACAGTTGAGAGGTGATATTAAATGTGAAAACAGTTCACCAATATCTAGTTTAGTTCAAAAGTTACAGCACTTTGAAAAAATGTCAATTTTCAACTTTTTTTTCTATTTAAAATGTCATATCTTGAAAACACGTCAAGATATCGTAATGAAGTTTGGAAATTTCGATAGAACGCATCGAAATCTATCTGAATCAGTATAGTTTTAATTTTAATTGTACTTGAGATTGGCAGGAGAAATAAAAAAACGCGATTTTTGGGGGTACTTTGGGTAGGAACAATTTTATGATAAAAATTCAAAATGATTTAAATTTGCTATATTAATATAAATTATGAAAGACAGTTGAGAGGTGATAATAAATGTGAAAACAGTTCACCAATATCTAGTTTAGTTCAAAAGTTATAGCACTTTGAAAAAATGTCAATTTTCAACTTTTTTTTCTATTCAAAATGTCATATCTAGAGATATCGCAATAAAGTTTGGAAATTTGAATAGAACGCATCGAAATCTATCTGAATTGTACTTGAAACTGACAGAAGAAATAAAAAACTGATTTTTTTACTTTTTACTAATTTTTCAGAGGTGTTACCCTTCATCCCCCACACATGTTACCTGGGCCCAAAGCTCTGCAAACCCATCGTAGGTGACTGTGCTGAATACGGCCGATTACGGGCCTGTTGTTGTGATAAATATGTGCTACAAAAATGTAAGTTGATACTAAAAAAATTCAAAAAATCTTCCAAGGCGAAAACAATTATTTTGATATTATATCTATTGATTGGGTTTATTGTTTTCTAGGGAAGGAGAAATCCGACGGCGGTTTAAGCTACAAGAACCATCACGGCTTAAGTTTCTTATTTATTGTTAATTTGTTTGTATATATTTTTGTACTTTAACACGTATACTTTCTTATCAAAACCAAAGCAATATTTTCGTTGTAACTACTTAAATTGTTCGTCTGCACCAGTATTATTATTATATTTATGTTGTACATACAATAAAAACCAAAATGGAAAATTGTTTGTTTCTTATTCGACATAAACTAAACAAAACATGGCATGTTAAAAACTATTTAATCTAGAAACAGTTATGTTATTACACAATAGTCATTATTTAACATCTTAACAATCGCCTACAGAAGAAACGACGCCCATGGTGATGTTGATGGTTCAAAATACAGTTACATGCGAATACCTCCATTCAAATTTAAAATATTCAATCAGTTTTCATTTAACACTCGAAGAAGTACCAGAAATAATCGAAGAAGCATGAAGTTGTTTGTGGTTTTATTTGGGGTTGGGTGTTTGGTTTTAGTTGAGTCCACAAGTAAGTAGAAGTTGTTTGTATTAATAATCCAAAAAATTCCAGAAGAATTTTTTTGAAAAAATATTTGATATTGGTAGACGTGATTTTTTAAAGTGGTTTGGAGGCTCGAAAAATCCGAAAATGGGAACAGTCTGCGATTTTTTCTAAAATAGATTATTTAGCTTTGCAATAACAGTAATTTGACCAAATTTGGACCAGCGGTTCCAAAAATGTGATTTTTTAAAGCTCCTCTTTGAAAAATGCAAATTTTTAAAAGCGCAATTTGGGGCCCACATAAAACCAAAAGTCATTTATATAAACCGTTCGCGATTTTTTCCTAAATTACACCATCATTTAACTTTGCAACAAAGTTAATTTGACCAAATTTGGACCAGCGATATTAAAACTGTGATTTTTTTAATTGCTCATCCTCTAAAAACGCGATTTTTGAAAACGGATCTAAAATAATACCGGAAAAAATCATAAAAACAATTCGTGATATTTTTCTAAATAAAACCATAATTTAGCTTTGAAACAAAGTTGGTTTTACAAAAATCCAATCAGCGGTTCTAAAACTGCGATTTTTTTATACAGTCATTGCAAAATTATGTCAGTTTCTAGACATGTAAATTTGAAGCCAGAAAAAATACCTAAAATCACCAAATAAAAACTGACTCACTTTTTTATAAATTAAACCAACATCCAGCTTTGGTATAAAGTAAATTTGACCAAAATCCGACCAGTGGTTTTAAAATTATAGCGTTTTAAACCAGAGCATGGCATGATTTTTTATTTTTATAATTTTCCACCACTGTGCCATAATTTTGGAACCGCTGGACGGATTTTTAGGAAATTAGCATTTTTATATACCCAAATGTTGTCGTTATTTAGAAAAAAATCATGAACATTATGGAAGTTAGTTTAGAATATTTTTGCGCGAATCAATTTCTCTGCTCAAATTAAACCTCTTACTACCCAAAATCCTTCCAGTGATTTTCAGTAACGGCCTCACAGACCTCGACAACTCCCCCACAGGCTTCTCCAACATCCCCTACGCCAGCGGCATACGAAGACGATGCCCAGCTTGCGACTCCTCCGTCTACAGTTACTGCAGCGATAAATTATTCCATGATTCATGCTGCTGCCACAATCCGAACAATCCTTACGGTAAATAAATTCCCACACAAAAAACACAAATTCCTACAGAAATTTTTGATTTTGTAGATCGCCTGCCATACGAGTGCCAGTACGCCGATTGCAGTTTCCTACATGCGAACACCTGCCAAGAGCACAAACTAATTACGGCGTGTTGCTGCACGAATTTGTATTTGTTTAACCGAAAGTAGAATGGGGAAATTAATTATGTGAATGTAGTTAGTAAATAATAAAAGGATTTAAGTAAAACAATCTGTATTATTCCTAAAATATGCAACATTTCAATAATTTACATACATGTCCTTTTTAGGTTTATAAAAGTTATGCAAAATATTTATAAATAATAAAAACCACAATTTTTTTGAGATCATAAAATTGTACAGAAAATCGAAAATCAGTCTTAATAAATTAAATAAAATTAAGTAAAGCGCTTTTTATATGGCACAACAAATAAAAGCAACTTGCGTAAGTAACAAAAACCTTATGAAAAATAGTGGCTATTTTATCAATTCCATCGTATCCTTTTTAGGGTTTAACACTAACATTATTTTAAAGCTAATCCACATAATTATGTATTTATTTACAAAATAATAATGTGACAGTGCTAAATAAATTCCTTCTGTTCTGTGGTATACCTTAGTTATTGGTCCTCTAATTAACTGTCTTATTATTCGAGATAATAATTGTGTCATTATCTAATTATTACACACAACAGTGATAAAAAATTTTTTCATAGCCAAGCAGAAATTGTTCTTAAACAAATAGGAAAGATTTTTGTGCGATGAATTAAATATTAAATAAAACCACAGCCTGTAATAAAAGTTAAGTACGATTGCCAAGCTTTTCGAGTAATAAGTTTACAGGTAAAAGAAACCGACTAAAATCTTTAAACCCTACAGTACTTACACTAATAACAAAGCGACTAGACTGATATGCAAACAGTTAACAATATCATTTAAATATTTTGTGCCCATAAAGCTTATAAATTCGTCTATAATTTTCCCCTAAATATTATTGACTATTCAAGAATAATAAACTTTAAAAAGGCAGCGGTGATTATAAATACTTAATCTCTAGCTTTAATAAATAAATGGAAACATGTTAAACGTTTTCTTTGGAAGATTAACTAAATTACGAACTGCTAAGCGCTGTTTCGCTAGCCCTTGAACTAGGCAAGGGCTTAGCCACCCCTAACTTAACAACACCCGGCATGGTGCCCTTCAAAGCCTGCACTGCTTGATCCAACGTGACATTCCTTATAACGTTATCATTAACGCTGATTAACCTGTCGCCTGGCGCCAGCCTGCCATCTTTCTCTGCAGCGCCATTAGGAACCAAACTACGAACTACAATAACCGTTGATTTTGTATCCAGCGGATCCTGATAATCCAATATGGAAAACCCCAAACCCCTATCACCTTTAACCAGCTCAATAAACTCGACATCTTCAGACCACATGGCTAGATTGGTGACTTCTAACGAGCGCGACTTGGCTTTTTGTAAACTCGGCTCGTCGGTTACCGTGACTGTACTCGAGGTATTCAAGCTAGTGTCGCTTAGGGCTTTTAGTAGCCTTTGCTCGGGTTGTGGTAGTAGATTCTTCAAACTGCCTCCTAGGATATTCCGGGCTTCGAACGCCTCCCGATCCTGCGAAGTGTTAATCACACGATTCTCGTTTTTCCTTGCACAAACCAACCGCACAGCATTCGGCAACTCCTTGAGGATTTTCACAACCTCCACATGCTTAATCCCAAGGAGTTTTTGTCCGTTGACTTCCAATAGCTCATCACCAGGCGTTAGTTTACCGTTTTGGCCTACTGGGCCTTCAGGGAGGATTGAGCGGATGTAGTGGTGGGGGCGCAGCTCGATGCCGCCTTCCACATCCACTGTACCTTCAAGACTAATACCTAGACCTTTTAGTTTAGTTAGATTAGCGACTACTATATCCGCATCGCTTCCAATCAGCGTTTCCCACTTTTGTTTTATCACGGATTCCAAATCGTCGGTTGAGTTGCACTCGAAGTTTTCTTCGATGAAGATTTCTTTGGTTTCGGGGTGCTGGTCGTAGATTTCGCTGTTGACGCTTAGGGATTGGTTGTCTGGGTCAATCTGTGGCTTAAAAAGGATAAAATCAACATGGGGACTCTATTAAAGTGTATAAAGGACTAAGATTTAGGTTAACTAAATTTATGGTTACCTCGCCGGACTCAATCGGTATCCAACTCAACGTGGTGAGGGAAGGCGAAGCAGGACTGATATCCTTCTGCTCCTGACTAGCCAACGCCTCCTGTAAATGCTCAAATTTGGGTCCACGTAAATACCGCTCCAAGCTAAGCTTAACTACACTCCCCGCTTGTTTAAGCTTCTCCACAGCCTCATGATTAGTATAATCCTGCAAATCCTGCCCATCCACTTCCACAATCCGATCATTAACATTGATTTGTCCGCATTTAAACGCTGCACTTCCCTCGTTTAAACTTTTCACAAATATTCCACACAAATCCTCGCGTTCGCACACATAACCAGCTATCGTTATACCCAAACCATACTCGTTCTTACTCAACACAACCGTGAACCTCTCCGTTTCTGGTAGAGTGTCGTATTCGATATCAACCGGGGTGACAATCAGAGGATTATTCTCGTTAATCGATGGCGGTGAATGCCCGTTTGTGTTGATGATATTATTGTGGGTTTGCACATGAATACAGTTCGCCTCGTTTAGATTGTCTATTTCGTCGTTGTTGAGCTCTACTTCGGTTTGATTGTACAATTCCGGACGTGTGTAGTTACAGAAGGATGTGTAGCCGTTTTGGAGGAGGGTGCGATCCAATTCTTCGGGATCGGTTAGGATTTTTGTAGGAACTATCGGTGCGGCACAACCTAGAGTTTGGAATTCCGTTGATGAGGGCTCGATTGAACGGGCCACAACCATTCTGACCTGCAGGAGAGAGAATTTTTGGGGTTAAGTTGAGGGGAAGTTCGTATCAGTTGACTTCCATAATTAGCCTAAGTACTAGGTGGAGGTGCGTTTGTGTTAAAAGGTAATTTGTGCCGAAGCTTTGGATGGTTTTCTAACCTAAAAAGTTTTAACCTGCAAATATGCGTGTTATTTTTCAAGTAAATAATAATCTGCTAGTACTCCATGGAAAAAATGACACCCTAGCAACCGTTGCCATGATGCTGTTTAAATCAACAATCGCGTTTCTTTAGCGTCATTTTAGTAAATTTACCTGTTGATCCACAGAAAAATGGCTCAAAATCCATGAAATATGCAAACTAAGCGCGTAAATAGTTTAAGTAAGTGTGTTTTTGTGTAACTAGACTACAGTTGTGGTGTAATTGGTGTAAAATTGCTATTTGGAGACAAAATAAAGGTAAGGTTCAATTTCTTTCAATTTAGTTAGACTGAAATAAAACTAAAACGCTTTTGTTTCAGTACCTAGTTTGAACGTTCGATTTTTCAGAAAATACGCTGAAAAATGCAAATATCCAAATATCACGTGATAGAAGCCCAAGCCACTCCAAGATAATACACGGCCAGCTTGTAAGTTTGTTTTTGTTTTATTGCGTCATTTAGAACAGCACACTGTTTTTTTTATACTTGGGAAAAAATCTGTTATTTTCGAGTTTGCAGTTAAAACTACGCTATTTCCACCATCCAAAATATTCTAATTAGATCGTAAGAAAAGTGAAATGTACTAAGCTATCGTATAAATCTACTGCTAGTCTACAAACAAAATACAGTAAAACAAAAACAGGCTAAAAGTTCTAATTCCACAACACAGTGCATGGTATTTGAGAGTGAAACCTTACATATTGGAGTGTAGTTTATTAAAAATGTTTAACCACCTGTGGGCCAGCTTGTCTCAAAACCGAGGCAACTTGGTCAGCGGCAAGTCCCCTCAAATTCACCTCCCCAATCTGCAGGATATGGTCGCCACTCTGCAAGCGACTGTCCTTATCGGCAATACCACCAGGTAAAATCGACTTGATTACCACACCAGTACTCCGTCCACCGACAATACCAAAACCCAATCCAGAACCATCATTCACCAAATCTATAACCTCAACTTGGGACCATTCTGTACTCAACACCATGTTGTTGTGCTTGAACTGTAGGCATTTCTTTCAACAGAAAAATCTACACAACACGATTTGAAATTTGGCGGCTAGGTCCAATGAGTGAATTTGTTTGCTTAATCAATATAGTATAGGGAGGCACACACACTCACACTACTCAACTGAACTGACTGAGAGAAAGCGGATTTAAATTGTTAATTTTGTGGGGTTATGTTGTTGTTACGTGAAGGAAACAATCGGATTTGGATGGCGCTTGCATGGCACCACGCACAATGATAATGTTAATGGTGACGTTAATGGATTTCCAGACATAACGACGACGTTGTATTTTAAACGGATTAGTAATATCACTGTATTTTTATCTTGAAAATGCGTACGATGATAGGCTGGTGATCCAATGACAATTTAAAGTGCTACTACTGTTCAGTGGATGTTGGCACTGTATAATGGCACCTGCACGCAAGGCAACTACAATCTGAACAAATCACGCACTGGTATTTAAATTTAGTACAACAAGGTACAAGTAATCGATATACCTGGTTGAGTTTACCTGGCCTTTGCACAGGGACACAGGATTGCGATTTATTAATGGAGGAGGAAGCCAGCTTATAGAAAACTTTGTAGGGGTTTTAAAAAATGTTTAATCGGTATCTTTACTGCCTTAAAAAGATAATAAAAGTGGAATTTTAAGTGTTTTGGGGTCTTGTCGACATAATACAGAGTGCCCAAGAAAAACTTATAAATTAGATTAAGCTTGCCATAAATCATATTAAATAGGAGTCCATCAAATTCAAATTATGGGTAAACTTGACGAATGTAGCTACCAGAGATTTTGGAAAATTTTTGAAATTACCTTGTTAATTAAGATCTCCTGATTACGAAAATGCTAAAAATAAGCGGCGGTCTCCAATATTTCCAAAGTTATAGCAGTTTGAAAACTTGAAACATCCAATGTTTGCATGTGTAAATTAAGCACTTTTATCAAGTTTTATTCACTAAAAATCCACTCACTAGTAACTATAGCACTAATTATTAATGAATTAATCATTACCATTTAATATTATTAATGAAAACCCTATTTTTAAAGCATTTTCTTTTTCTTGTTTTGCTGTCAAAGGAATTTCCCTTCCCCTTACTAAGAAATCAAGCGATCCTTGATTTTAGATTTTAAGGTTAGATTAGTGTTTCAAAATAAACGTGCCGAAATAGAGTAAATAAATCTTTTTTACTACAATGTAATGCTTGATTAATCATTAGTTAGTGCAATAGAGTCGACTGAGTGCATTTTTAATGAATAAAAGTTGAAAAAAGTGCTTAATTTACACATCCGAACTTTGGATGTTTCAAGTTTTCAAACTCCTATAACTTTGGACATATTGGAGACCGCCGCTTATTTTTAGCATTTTCGTAATCAGGAGATCTAAATTAATAAGGTAACTTCAAATTTTTTCCAAAATCTCTGGTAGCTACATTCGCCAAATTTTCCAAATTATGTAATCAGAAAATAGTTAATCATGAGTTGTTGTGGAATTAATATTTATAATGAACAAATACACGAAATTCTGGTTTTAGTGAAAAAAATTGTGCTTTTCTATTCTATTTTATTTCTCATTCAGTATCAGCTGAAAATGTCGTCATTTAACTCACTATATGAAGGTTTAGTATATTTTTCCGAATCCTACACAACATTTTTGAAAAATGGGCCAAGATCACAATCATAATGCATTTTTAATTTGCTGCCAGTCTGCCACTCATTAACGTTTATCATAAAGGGAAAGTTACTTAGATTGGAGTATAAATAAAACTCGTGGACTATCCACATAGGAAAATTTATAAACACTTAAAAGTGTGTCAAGTTTTGAACATTGTGCATGTATAAATAAACTCTTTGTGAATTAATAAACCAAATCTAATCTTAATCTAGCATATTATCGATGTTATTCATCCTTCACCCACCGTGCAACATCCAATGAACGCACAAATAAATTATTGCTAAAGACAGACGGGCCTCCTATTTTCTCGGAAGAGCCAAGTCCGTGTATTGTGACGATGTGACCGTCCAATTATTGCCTCATAATTTGGACTATGAACGGAACCTTCGCCAGTGTTAAAACGAATGCTAATAGTAAGACATGGACAATAATAATATACGGAAAAAAACCAAATTATTGGCCATATTTTTCGACCTAGACAACACACTTATCCAAACTAGAAAAGGGGATGTGTTAGCTTGTAATAAGGTAAGGGAAAAAAATTAGAATTAAGTTGGTTTAGGTTATTGTGTGGTTATCGAGATTTTAGAGGGTTTTTGTGCGTAGTGTCGAGGGAAAATTCGGGGGTGATTTTTTAATTTAAGCGAGTGCGCTTAGTACGGTCCTGGCGACACAGCTGTTTACGACGCGTGCGCAGTGTTACATGTCAAATATTTGACTTTTGACAGTTTAGACAAAATTTCCCAAACACGCGTTTAAAACTTTTCCAAAGTCATTGACTGAAAATCTAAAAATACAAACGCGATGCGAGACGTTTGGAAATGACCGAATTTAGAAACTGCGGTGAGGCTGTAACTAAATATAATCTTTACGCGGCGATGCAACGCATCGCAGTCGTTCTAAGTGCTTTCAGCGATTCAGTGGTGATTTAAATCCATTAAAACCAATAACAATGTCGGGGCAAATTTCCGACGCTGTTAAGAAATGCTGCAATATCCTAAAGAACTCGTCTAGTGACACGGAGAAATTTGCTGCACTTTTTATGGTAACCAAACTGGTGAAGGGGCGCGATTGTAATCCAGCCGCAAAGAAAGCCATCTTTGAAGCTATTGGGTTTGATTTCCTACGAAGGTTGTTGCTTACCACTGATGTTCCAGTGGACTGTCCTCCGTCCATCTACAAGTCCGTAGCCTTGTCGATTCTAACAGTGTTTTGCAATGAAGAAGAACTGGCTACTCACAACGAAATGATTGGATATGCACCAGTTTTAATCGACATTGTCCAAGAAGCCGACGATGGGGAAAACGACGACAACCTCATGGCTATTGGAGAAGCCTACAACTGTCTCAAAGGTATTGCCGCGTTTCCTCCAGGCCAAAAGGCGTTGATTGATGCTGGAGGTATCCAGAAATTCAGCGAGATTTACTCGCAAGGTAGTTTCCAATCGGACGAGGCGTTGAATATTTTAGGGCTACTGGTAGCGAAGAATGGGTCGAAAACTTGGGATAATAAAGACCCGAAAGTATACCATGCGTTGGTTAACAAAATCGCCATGGATTTCGAGACAGATCAAGATAAACGCAAGTTTGAAATTTGTGAAGTGTTAAACGCTTTGATTTATAATTGTCCTAAAAACAGGAAAGCAGTCGCCGAGCAGAGTTTTAACGAAACGTGGCCCCAAAGCATTTTTAAAGGTTTATCTGATATACTTCAAAGTAAAATTGGGCCTTCCCAAAGAAATCCTGCTTTAATCCTGTCGGGAAGTGTAGCTGATTTATTAGGAGTCGACTGGGTTTTTACTAACGAAGAAAAGGGTAAACAAATATTTTTATTGTTAATCCAACTCGCGGCAATTGAAGTTCGTATGCAACTGGATGGAAAACAACTGAAATCACTTAGACCCCACGCTAATTTAATAACATCCTGTTTTATTATTCTGGAGCTTTCCATTAGCTTCATCTCAACTGATCAACTAGATTTGGAACAGAAGGAAAAGCAAACTTTATACACTGGACTAAAAGGGGCCTTCACCGCCATCATTAATTTACTAGTAAAAATCAACGCAGATAAATCCAAACCATCCGGAAGTGATAAGCTGTTTCTTTGTGCTACAATTCGAGTTTTGGCAGCGTGGTTAGCACAGGAAACCACCGCAATGCGTACTCAAGTCTACCAGCTACTCCCGTTTTTACTCGAGATATGTAACGAGACTTTCTACGCGTACAAAGCGAGAAAAATCGCGGAAAAAGCAGGTACCCCAATGGAAACCTCCGAGGATTCGCTTGGAAACGTTGATGCACTTCGCGTGCTCCTCCCAGCTTTATGCCACTTGGCTGTGGAAGATCCCGCCAGGCAGATTCTACTAAAACACAACCAGGATCAAGTCCTGTTGGAGTTTTTGGAGTTTCATTGGACTATCGTCCATTATAAAAGACCACCAGTTCCAAGGTCTGAACGCCTGAAAGTTCTTAATCAACCAAAAGTCGAGCTATCCGAGGAAATTTTGGACGACATGAAGGAGTCGCGTTTAGCCATGATAAGCACCTGCAATGTCCTGATGAATCTCACAGTTTTAGAGGCGAAATACGTGGAGGAGTCTGCGGTTTTCAACAACTTGCTCAAGTTTATTTTCGAGAATCTACCAGAGTTGAAAGATATACCTGAGAATTTGGTATTGCTTGGTAACTTGTCGGTTTTGGGTCTGCTACTGTTAAAACAACTGTCGAAGAAGGTAAAGAAAAACGACTTTTCCATCTGCCGGTACATCCAGGTGACCATTCGCTTCCTATGGGACGCGTATATAATCGACGAATCCAACGATCCCTCCGCGTTGGTTGTCGCCATGGCTTACAAGCAATACTGGATGGAAATCATGGAGTTGTGGTTTCTAGGCATGCAGACCATGGCCGGAGTCATCGACCAAATCCCTTGGATATCAGAGTTTGCTATTGAGAGTGGTTGGGCTGAAGGGGTGGTCCAAACTTTGAAAAAGGTGAAAATTGGCACGTTGCCGCCTAATGTTAAGTCGGCGTATGAGGATTTCTTGTGCCATTTAGTAGATGCCAATGAGAGTGTTAAAGACGTTTTGAAAAAGGCTGAGGCGTTGAGAGTGTGCCGGAATCACAGATTGATGGAATTGGGGAAGAAATTGTTTGGCGATTAAGTGTTTGAACTTTTAAAGCTTAAACTAAGTTCCTTGTTTTTGTAAAGTTGATGCTATATTTTAACGAGCATTTTTGTGGTTTTTGTATTATTAAATAACACGACGATTTTTTGTACATTTTACTTTGGTTGTTTTTTTGTATATTTATAATGTGCATAATAAATTTCCTATATTTCGAAATATTTGTATTATTTTTGTGTACTTAGTAAGGATAATTGGCAGGGTTTGCAAGGTTCTATTTTAGATTTATTTTACGGGCACATAAAACTAACATTGAACTTGTAGAAGTCAATGTCAAAATAAATAAATTGTAGAAACAAATTTTTATTTTTTCCAGTCGCGCTAAATTATCTTTTATGTTAAGGATTTTTTTCAACACTCTATATAAAAAAACACATTTCCAATTTTTTAAATTAGTCACATTTTTAAAACTTAGAAATTTCAGACTATTTAATAGCAGAATAATTTTAAAATGCCTCATTCTAAAATGTACAGGATCTGGTAAAGTACCTACAATACAAATTTTGGACACCCTGTATTTGTATTCTATTCTCTAAATTTAACTTGACAAACCATTTCATGAGTTTGTTTAATCTTAAGTAAATATTTATATTTCTCCGAAAAACTCTTGTAAACAATAATATGAGCACTCTGTATACAAAAGAACGTTAATAGTGCACCTTTTACTTATTTCTAGGAATAAACTTATTACCATATTGTTTTTAATAAAACCAGTTTAAAAATGCTAAATTATAAACCACTCTTTTTGTGCTTATGATAAAATAAATAAAATTTCTCATTAATCTCCTACATTGGCCAGTTAGTCATGAGATATTTTCTTAAAATAATCATTTTTCCTAAATATAGTCCTCCTTTTACGAATATCTCGCATTATTTGTCCCCAATTTGCGTTTTTAATTTTGGAAATTTTCCAACTCCTACAAATTTCCCTGGCAAAATTCCCTCTCCACCTGCTGCTGTTTTTGCAAAAAATTACCTAATTTCATGTTTTAGCTAGCTGAAATCTTATGGGAAAAACACTCGATACCACCGGATGTAGCCAAAAAACTCTGCAGCACATTTTTGAAGTCCTTCCGAAAATGTCCTTCAGACCCCAGCACAGATCTGGATACATGGAGGTGCCACCTATGGACTCAGGCATTGGGCGACCAATACAACAAATTAGCTGGTTTGTAAATAGTTTATTGTCTTGGGGGTGGTTACATTGTAAATATATGACGCGTCAGCCCGCCTCTCAAAGCCAAAACCAAATGAAGTACATTCCCACCCTTCAATTTGTAACTATTAAGGGTTTTGTCATCTTTGAGTTGTTTACCTTGGTAAATCAATCGTTGTTGTTGCGGTGGAATCCCTTCGTTTTCCTCGAGTTTCTCTTTGATGGTTAGGATTTTGTCTGAAGGGTTCACGTCAATCATACGTTCTTTCCCTGTCAACGTCACAACTTTTATTAGCATTGAATTTTGAGCCGGATTAATTAAAATTAAACTATTGTAATTTGTGAAAAAATTTGGGATGAAAGGTGTTGTGAATGAGCTGTCAACAAACAAGTGGTGGCTTGATTCCGTTGGATTAACCACTTCTTAGAGCTATCATCATCTGGATGCGTGCACCATTCTTTATCTTGTAACTTTGAAGAGTTTTCTCATTTTTCAGGAAAACATCTTTGAATTTCAGACGGATTTGATCTGGTGGCGTGTTGTCTAATAGACTGGAGAGGTTTTGTTTCACAATATAAACCGTGTCATTTGGATCGACGTCAAGTATTTGTTCTTCACCTTTTAGTGGTTTTATTTTTATGTTCATTTGTGGTTTTGTACTGGAATTTTGACGTAGTTGTTAAAATTGCAATTAAATAATAAGGTTACTTTGATTAAATTACAGATGACGTCTACAAGAAATGGTTGGAGTTACGTTTTGACTTTCTGGCTTTAACTCCAGAAATCCAATCGCTGCTTCGCACTTTGCACCAGCACTACTTCATAGGGCTCATCACTAATGGCCCATCAAAAGCCCAATGGGAGAAAGTTCAAAAATTGAACTTGAGAACTTTCTTTGATATTATCTTGGTGTCAGGAGATTTAGCATGGGAGAAACCCCATCATGAAATCTTCCACAAAGCTTGTTTTTTATTGGGAATTGAGCCGCATCAATGTATCATGGTAGGCGATAAATTAGACACGGATATTCTTGGGGGGATCAAGGCAAAACTAGGTGGTACTGTATGGGTACCGCTGGTCCAAAGAGATCTAGGTCAAAGCGAGCCTAGTCCAGATTATGTTATACGTCATGTTACCGAATTGCCAAGTTTGTTACCGAATATTAAAACTGTGCCTAAGTTTAGGGGTATAGCTAGGAATTTATGTTTGTCGGATGTGGATGATTGTAATAGTAATAGCAGTGATGGTAGCTGATGGGGTTTGTGGTGTGTATTTGTCGTAAGCTGGAAAAATTAACTTGGGACTAAAAGAGAAGGTTCCGTTATTGATAGAGTTTTTGTGGAACTTTAGAATATTAACAAATTTATTACACGCGAATATCTTGCTGTGTAAGATATAAAAAACTAAAAATATTTGGACTGGTTCCAGGAATATTTTAATCAAAGTACATGGGATTAAAATGGGTCAAGAATTTTTGACTTGATACAATAATTTAAAGCGTAAATTTGTATGTCATGTTTTACGTATTTTCCTCGATAAATATTCAAGAAATTTAGAGGAAAAATACGAAAGGATGGAACCTACTTGAAATTATGTAGGTTCACTAGATAGATGAGAATCAGGTTCCAATTATTGAGTTCTAGAATCTAATTTATTTCATAGTCATTTTGTTTCACAAACCCCAGTTTACCTCAGATACACTTAAGCCCAGTTTTTCAATCGATAGTTAAATTTAACTATAAGTTAAAGTTAACTACCGATTGAAGAAGTGGCCTTTAGAATAGAAATAATAATAATTAACTAGATGTTATGTGGGTTGCATAAGCGTAAGTGCCATTTATCAAAAATATTTACCGAACTAGTTCAGTTGTTGTAATTTATTCAAACAAATTGTTATGATTATTTCTTGAACTTAAAACCAAATCTTATTTATAATCTTGTGGGCAGTTTTGTCCTAACTACCAGAAGCCATCTGATAGATAACGAAGTGCAAAACCTATTTTTTAAGATTTTTTCTTATACATAATTTTGTGGTGTAGGGGTTTTAATATATAACATCGACTTTTTTTGCTTAAGTTATTAAAAACAGATCTGTTATAAATAAATAAATAAATAAATGGGAATGGAGTGTAATCATGACTGAAGTTCAAGTATAGTACAAAATAATTATATTATACAATACAAAGAAATTCAAATAAATGTACAAATGAATACTTAATTTTGTCAAAGTAGTGGTAGTTTTTTTTTGTATATAAATCATGTACTATTTATATAAATTACTCATATATTTTTGTTGTGAGATTGTTCAAAAGCAAAGACTAAAATTGTACTTAACGGAGGTTGTATTTTAATGTTTACCATATATTTTTTTAAGGAAGGATAGATAATAAATGTTTTTGTTGTGTTTGCTTTTAGTTTTAAAAAATTTAGGTAATTTTATTGCTATAAGTATTATAAAGTTTTATTAAGAAGGAAAGAATGTCAGGAATATTGAATAAAGTTTGTGGATAAAAATTATCTAGTACCTAGTATCGACTTTTTTGTTTTCCCTGCATAATTTCGCATATATTACGAGCTTATAGTGTGAAAGAATTAATAGGGCTCAAAATCCTACCGTGGGGCACTCCACAAAACTAAAAACACTCATAATTTCCGTAATTTTCATGATAGAAACACGAAGTTTGTTTTGTTGCCGATAAGTAAACTGTCGTAGGGAGTAATCCCAAAACTGTAATAGTTTCTAAAAATTTGAGTTTATTTTACTATAAAAACTCGAAAATTAATGACATTTTTATTATATTCAATATAATACTTTCAACTTACTCTAATAGCTACAAAATATACCACACATTAAAATTAATAACAAAATTAATTAAACTAATATATTACAAATGTCATGAGTAATAAACAAAAAATTAAATAATATTAGCACTTCACCATTTGGCCTATCAAGTGAGGGAGACAAAATATACAATTAAAATCATTTAAAATGGCAAATTTACATAATAGTAAAGAACAGAGAATACACAAATGTACAGTCTTTACAAACGAGAAAGTCACAAAATCCTGCAGGCATTCTTCAGGACATTTTTCTTCTTTTTATGTTTGTTGGGCCTCAAAACTATTGTTCCATTGTGGTTTTTGGAAGAATGACTAGGGCTGAAGGCACCTGTAAATAAATTAAATTTGGGAAATAAAAGATTGATTCAAGTTGTTGATCTTACTGATGGTGAGTGAGTTGGGGTGGTGCATTGTGGGCGAGGTGAAGTAGTCCATATCCCGCGGATCCCGCAAATCTGCTAAACATCTTGCTGCTAAATGCCTAAAAACTGCTGCTACGTTTACGTCTTCTTTCACGGAGGTCCTTAACAGTCTACAGCCGAGGGCTCGGGCCAACAATTCCGCTTCTTCTCTAAAATAAACAGGCATATTTATCATTCATTAATAATTTATTTTTTAGCCCTAAATGCTAATATAATAACCGCGTGACCGAAAATCCGTGTATAAATTTTGTGTGATAAGATTAAATAGTGACCAGTCACGTATACGTAGTTTACAGGAAACAGTAGGTAGTTAATGTAGCACGCAAACTATCTATAAATTTGTAAAGAGGTTCGCTCTTAACACGTTGACGGACAATTGCGGCTATAGCCGTCAAAGCGAAGTTCACAATGTGGCATGACTGCTATAGCCGTCCAAAACGAAACGGTTGTTTTTAGACACTACGGCTATAGCAGCACAAATGTGCACTTACTGGCGTATACGTAGAAGTTTATTTAAGCAGAAAGAGTAAAACTATACTTCTAACATTCTAAAAATCACAAAAACATATAGTGTCAATTTTCGAACTTCGCTTGTTCCTACTGTCCGTCAACGTGTTAAATAGTTTAAATGCACATTATTTTATTCCTCGCACCGGATTTACGCAATAAAATAAACGCGCATAAAAACTAGCCTTAGTCTGCAAACTAGTGTGAGAATCAAAATGCTTATACTTACGGATTTACTACGCTTTGATCCATTAGGTCTATTTTATTTTGGACGATAACTGTTGGAATTTCCCCACATTCGTTTTCAACCTGAAATTAAAATAAATAGTTAAATTCGATGTACTTTACAATAGATGTATCCACTTTAAGTTTTGATACATGTTATTTTTTTTGAAAAATAGATTTTCAGCGAGCTGGCAGTTGTGTAGACTGAAGTGATAAACATCTTTCGCTAAATCAACGAAAATAACTGTGGACTCTGCCAGACATCAAATTAGCTTCAACATTTGTTTTTCTAGTTTTTTGGAATACAAAAAACAATAGAAGCATTAGAATAAATTGTGGATTAGTTAAAGTTAAAGATGGGATTTGTTTGAGTTTTTTCGTAATGTATTGTCTAAACTCGTAATTATAGAACATAAAAGTTAATAATTAGGAGTATTATTAATATTAAAAAAAATGCATGAAGGAGGTCATGTAATCTGAAATGTTCTGTTTCAATTTCCCAATTTTCGTTGTAAAAAAGTAAAATTCGAGTAAATATGTTCATTTTTCGATGTTTTATGACACAAAGTCTAAAACTGAACTAATTTTGATTTGAGAAAATAAAATCAGGAATTTTCGAGGAGGATTTTTATTCTGGTTCAATTGTCCTGTAAAACTAACTTGGTTCTTTGTAAAAAAGCTAACCGCAAGGAAATTCGATCATTTCTTAAAGTTTTATGCAAGTTAGAAAATTATACAAATTTTTAGTCTATAGTAAGTCATGGAATCCGTAATTTTAGAAGGATTTTCATTTTATTTCAAGTTTCCTGTAAAACGAACTTGATTCTTTGTAAAAAAGCAAACCGCAAGTAAATTCTCTCATTTTTCGAAATTTTATGGAAGTTTTAAGGATACAAGGTCGAAAACTAGAGAAAATTTTAAAATAAGTTTATAGTAGGTCTTAGAATCCGAAATTTTTGAAGGATTTTCATTTTATTTCAAGTTTCCTGTAAAACGAACTTGATTCTTTCTAAAAAAGTAAATCGCAAGAAAATTCGTTCATTTTTCAAAGTTTTATGGCAGTTTTAAGGATACAAAGTCGAAAATTAGAGACATTTTTAAGGTAAGTTTATAGTAGGTCACGGAATCCGGAATTTTCGAAGGATTTTTCATTTTATTTCAAGTTTCCTGTAAAACGATCTTGATTCTTTGTAAAAACGCAAATCGCAAGTAAATTCTCTCATTTTTCGAAATTTTTCGAAGTTTTAAGGATACAAAGTCGAAAACTAGAGAAATTTTTAAGATAAGTTTATATAGTAGGTCTTGGAATCCGAAATTTTTGAAGGATTTTCATTTCATTTTAAGTTTCCTGTAAAACTGACTTGATTCTTTGTAAAAAAGTAAATCGCAAGAAAATTCGTTCATTTTTCAAAGTTTTATGGCAGTTTTAAGGATACAAAGTCGAAAATTAGAGACATTTTTAAGGTAAGTTTATAGTAGGTCATGGAATCCGGAATTTTCGAAGGATTTTCATTTTATTTCAAGTTTCCTGTAAAACGAACTTGATTCTTTGTAAAAAAGCAAATCGCAAGTAAATTCTCTCATTTTTCGAAATGTTATGGCACTTTTAAGGATACAAAGCCGAAAATTAGAGAAATTTTTAAGATAAGTTTATAGTAGGTCTTGTAATCCGAAATTTTTTAAGGATTTTCTTTTTATTTCAAGTTTCCTGTAAAACTAACTTGATTCTTTGTAAAAAAGTAAATCGCAAGAAAATTCGTTCATTTTTCAAAGTTTTATGGCAGTTTTAAGGATACAAAGTCGAAAATTAGAGACATTTTTAAGGTAAGTTTATAGTAGGTCATGGAATTCGGAATTTTCGAAGGATTTCCATTCTGTTTCAATTTCGATAATCCGAGTGGCTCCTTAAACAAAAATGTTCGGATTAAAGAGATCCAATAACTGCACAATTAACTAAATTATTCCATTTCTTTTTTACATGTTGATATCTGATCGAGTTTGTGAGTGGTAAATACCCATCAGTCAGGCTTGAGCAGTGGTCAAAATCGGACACGCTGTTGGTGTGCAATCTTTATTCATAAAAGTTATACCACCATGGAAAGTAATAATCAAAACATGTGGTTTTTCTTATAAATTATAAATTATATGTGGATGTGAGGTACATTTACCTCGCAGATATTTCAAGGATATAAAAAAAACCTTGGAAATTGCCAAAATTTTATTTTACCTTTAATTTCCACGAATGTGCCGCCTCGAACGAATCCCTGTCCGTTGTGGAAAACGCTAAAACACACGCCTGGGCCCCCCGATAATAAGCTTTAGTGATGGCATCGAATTCCTCTTGACCAGCCGTGTCCCATAACATCAAACGTACCTCTTCACCGTCTACTCTGGAATATCATACAGATGTCTTAACTAGTAATTACAAAAAATACGGCAAAGCTTAATTACAAAAAAACTAACGATTAACTTAGTGGTTTTTGTTATGTATGTGAATAAATGAATCAATTTGATTTAATAACATGTACAGGTAATTTAATCCGGTATTAATGTCCAAACACAAATAGTTTTCCTGTTGGATTATTGCCAAGATTCGATAATTATTCTTCTTGTCGGACTGACTATTAAATATATCGCTTTAAGGATAAGGAAACACTTATTGTATAAATACCTAGTATGTTACGTTTTTATCAAGGTTTAACTATAAGAAATAAAATAAACTACACTTAAGTGACCTGGATAGGTGAATAACTTGATAAGTAAACCTAAAGTTTTATTACAACTATTTTTAAATGAAATTTTGAGAATTTAATTACGTGAGCCACAAAATAATCAAATCGTTAAAATTTAATTTATGTTCAAATGGAATTTTTCCAGCAGCGGTTCCAAAAATGTAATTTTTCTAAGATAAGATTATTTTTACATTTATGCACTTTTCAAGCCCCAAAAATAAAAAAGACTCAGACAAACCCTCCGTTATTTTTTGCTAATTAAATTCAACTTTTTAACACACTTGATTTCATCAAAATTCAACCAGCTCCAAAACTAATATTTTAAAGCAAATTCCTGGAAAATATCATTATTTTTAAGTTTGTGTACTTTTAGGGCCCCAAAAGTTAAAAAAAGCCCTCCGTTATTTTATTCTAATTAAAATGATCATTCAGCTTTTCAGCGCTTAATTTCATCAAAATTCGACCAGCGGTTCCAAAACTAATATTTTAAAGCAGACTCTTAAAAAATGTCAGTATTTTTAAATTTATGTCCTTTTTCTGGCCCCAAAAGTTATAAGAAGTCCTCCGGTATTTTACTGTAATTAAAATGATCATTCAGCTTTTCAATACATCTAATTTCATCAAAATTCGACCAGCATTTCCAAAACTGTTATATTTTAAAGCAGACTCCTGGAAAATGTTATTATTTTTAAATTTATGTACTTTTTGGGTCTCAAAAGTTAAAAAAAATCTTCCGTTATTTTATTCTAATAAAAATGGTCATTCAGCTTTTCAACACACTTGATTTCATCAAAATTCAACCAGCGGTTTCAAAACTGTAATATTTTAAAGACTCATGGAAAATATTTTTAAATTTAAACTACCCGTTTTATTACAACTATTTTTAAATGAAATTTTAAGGAAGTGATAACTTGGTTTTATAACTAGAGCCACAAATATAATCAAATCGTTAAAATTGAACTTATATTTAATTGGACTTTTTCGACGTTTAGATTGCAAATTGCATTAGGTGCGTAAATTTCCTTATTGGATAACATAGCAAGTTAATTAAATGATATTAATTAATAGTTGCTATCAACGTTTATTATTATTAAGGTGGAGTAAACATTTATTTATAGCACAGTTTAATCTACATAATTTCTATAATATGTATAAAATATTGACATGAAATTGGTTATATAAATTTAAATATTCATGCAAATCACAAATTGATGGAAGTTTAATTTCAAACCTCATTCTTAAGATTTAAAAAAGTTTCTTCGGAATAAATTTAGTTAATATAAAAACATGACAATTTAATAAGCGGCACAAAATCCTATTTTTAGAAAATGGAATAACTTGTATATTTATTTTTGTTATATTGACAAATTTCAGGTCGTCTAAAATGCATGTTTTTAAACAATCATGATAAATGTGTTAGATTTCATGTCTTGTTTATTAATAAACTTTTTTTTCACAAAATGTTCTTTAATAGTTTATATATCAAAATGCCCTGAAATGTGAACTTTGATTTGGGCAAATCACAGTGGCGTGCATAGGGCCCAAAATCTAAAGCCGAATCTGGTATTTTATTTCTAGGTTTCACGAATTTAAAATAATTATTATTGTTATTTGTAACTGTCCAATTAACTAATTGAATTCTTTTAAAAAACTACATAGTTGTGAGAAAAAAACCGAAAATAAATTCCCAAACCTAATTATTGTTTTCACTTACTCAATTTGTCTTTCCAAGAAATCCACACCGATTGTTTTTTTGTAATCCTTGGTAAATGTTCCTTTGCAGTACCGTTGGATCATGCTGGATTTGCCCACTCCACCATTGCCCACAATCACCACCTAAATAAAAAATAATCTTATACAAATTCCACATGACGAATTGATTTATTCCTCTATTCACTTTTGTCAAGCATTTGTTGGATTTTTTTCCCAAGATCCAACTTTCCATCACCCAGCTTTCAAATATTATGCTAATGTATTTTTATATTGTTATTCATTATATGCAATTTTTTTTATATTTGCTCTATTAAAAACCATCCCACACAAACATAATTATATCTTCTCTGGTATTCGCGCATAAAATTTCAATGGCCATCAAACAACTTCGTAAAAATAAACTGCACCTTCGAAAATGATTTTATCGAATTTTGCACCGTTAGAGTTCAACAGTCCCAAAAGTGAATGAATAAATTTCGGTACCTTAAGGGCTACTTCTAGTTCTTCCTCCCTCATGTTGTTAGGCACGTGGCCCGGTGTAACCCCTGCTAAGGGCACCCGAACTCATTGTCCCTCTGCTTCTGGGGTTGCTCCAAGAATCATCGGCCCCCTGAAAAACAGAAAAAACTAAATTTTGAGGCGACATAAAATTCATAGAGATAAAATCGTAATTCGACTTAAAAACCAACTTAATTTTACTAAAATCCGACCTGCGGTTCCAAAACCATAATTTTGAAGAAGTCTCCGTTTACAAATTTCTTCCAAACCCAAAAAACGTAAAGTCCAGAAATCCATCCAGTGGCTCTCAAACAAGTAAAATTTCTGACAATTTTCATTCTGTTGTTACAGTTTTGGAACCCCTGGTTGTATTTAAATAAAATTCACTTGTTTCAAGACGCTATTTATAAATTTGTGTTTGTATTTCCTGGACACTATTATAATATTTTTAGCACCAAGATCCGAAACATGCCACAACTGCTGCGGCAATTTATTTTCAAATATATCAAGTGGAAATATTTGGAATATTCAAACTGATAAAAAGTGTATTTAATTTAAAACAGTATTCATAAAAGTTAACTGTTGTATGGAACACCGTTTTAATTATGCGAAATTATCCTGCAGGATGATTTGCATTATCTACAGTTTCAGTTTCAATTCAATGCAGTTTATGCATATAATTTTGCTAGTAAAGTTAATTATTTATGGAGAAATTGGATAATTTTCGGTGTGAAATGTGACTCGACTACCAATCTTTTACTTTCAATAATATAATTCATCAATAAATGATCCTGCATAGCATTAGCTTCCTGCTGCTTTTCCATATACAATAAATATTATTTTAATCAACATATCAGCGATTTATAAAACAGATAAATTCACATTGGAAATTATTTCAATTAAAGTGAACAAGCGTAAAGCCTCCGGTTTAGCAGACTCTTGGTCTTGTTTTAGATAATTGAGGAAGAATAAGCAATCAGACTAAAGGGAAATAAGTGTATAATCAGTGGCGCAACTATAAGAAATTTCAAATACAAAACCCATTTTAGCTTAAAATACACTTAGAATGTGACTGAGTGTGTTAGAAACGCAAGTACAACGTCACAGTCTAACTGTATTTTTAGATAAAATGCGTTTTAAGTTTCTTTATTACGTAGCTATAATTACACCATTTGATCGACAAACTAATCACTAATTCAGGACAAAAACCCCAATTTGGACCCATTCATGGTAAAAGCACAGTAGTATAGAATTTTCTGCTCGACGGCACTGGACTTCTGATGTTAATTGATTACGTTATAATAGGGATAATTTCTATGGTATTCCAACCAGTTACCATTAGAAAAGCAAACTGTATTGCGATGGTATTTATTATGACCTTTGGTTTAGCTGAATTAAAATATATTACAAGTCACTGGTCTTGAATCTCGGAAAATATGCGTTTAAGCACAGGAAACTTGTGTTTAGGTTGAGAAATAGAATTAAATTAGTAGAAATTGAAAGGAATGTGATTAATCATGGTTTTTTTTTGTGAGATTGTTAGGTTGAGTGGCATAACAGCGAGTAAACGAAAGGATTTTTCCATAAATGGTTTTGTTTAACTAAATTATATTTTGATTACATACGAAGAAATCATAATAATTAATTAACAGTACAGTTAAATAGTATTCGGGCTGTACGAGTACGAGTATGAGTTTGATGCAAGAAATTGATTAGGTTTTTTGCAATTTTCTCGGTGAAATGAGGAAGTACAAGTAAATTATGCGTATAGTGAAGTAGATAAATTGCAGTGTAAATATTGCACACTATTAATTAGAAGCTTACAAATTTTCTTAGAAATGTGCATAATTTAGCGTAGTTATGCAGCGAAATTTCAACTAAAGCAATTAAATGGGTCGTAAATGCGATACTAAAAATATAACGGAAAGTTAGGACGTTTGGTATATTAAGTAATATACAGAGTGAATTAGTGGAATTAACAGTTTCCGTAAAAATATGCTTTTTGTCCAATTTAACCCCAGAAATTAATCCATCCGCCCACACTTGCCCCTTGTTATTTTATAAAATCGCTGATTAATTACAAATTTTCTCAATTCCACGCTTCAATTACCCAAGAAGAAGGAAGTGGAAGCCCAAGCAGCAGACACGAGTCTCTTGCTTAAGAAATTTTGCACTTGCCAAGAGACAGACCACATTCCATGTAATACAGAAGGTAGTTTAGTTCAGCAGGAAGTTAGTATGCAGGCGACTGAAAGAGAGCATAAGTTTATAATAATAAATGTAAAAATTATCGAGCACTCGAGCTCTAATCAAATCGCTTGGCATATTCTCGTCTTCATCTTCATTCCACGCCAGTGTCTATTACAGATATTACCCGTGATGACCAGATATGCTTCAATTATTATACCGTTTGTATTATGCTGGAATGGGTATGGTAATTGTATGTGGTAAGCACCGGCATATGGTGTTTGCTTGAGCTTGCCAGTTCGCTTTCGTTTAGGTGCAAGAAAAGTGGTTGATGTAGTAATTAAAACTGCCAAATGTTCATTTTTCCAGTAGCGAATAAAAATAATCTAATCCATGATTAAATATTTAATTGACGTTTATTATAGACTTGAAACTAGTTCTAAAACCATTGTTTACTCAAAACACTGTTTCTTCCACAATATTTATATAATTCGGCTTCATTTGGATGTTGCTGACTGTAAATAATAATTACCCTACAATTTTTTATATATTTTCCCTCATTAACTACCATAACAATTACGATCTATTAAGAACATCCGTGGTAAAAGAGAAAAAGCTATGTCAGTCCCAGTCGTAACATTTATTTATAAGAGTATAAAAATAATATTTTATTCGTAATTAATTCTAAAGGTTCATTAGTAGTTAAAAATCTAATCGCCGTTAGAAATATTAACACGACATCTTCTCATTTTGTCAATATTCCACATATATCGATCTTACCTCACTTGTATGTAATTAAGTGCACACTCTAATTAAGGCCTTCTGGATATTAATAATCTTTCAATCTTCCTTGTATTATGTTAAGTTACTGTCCACTTGAAGATTAATTGCTTCGTTTAGTTTAGCAAGTAGGTTGCGTGTGAACGTTTCAATTTTATTTTACTTCAAGTCGATTATTAATCGAAACAAAAGGTCTTGTTGGGGTGGTTTACCCCTCGTACATAAATAGATTTCCAGTGAAAGTACTTATAGTATATTATAGGGGTGTTCACCTTAGACTTAGAAATACCAATAATTCAACCTTGATATACCTGATGGAATTAATTTCATTTCGATACAAATCATTCCACTTATAGAATAACTAACAACATTAATAACGTTTAATAGTCTAGTGGGGGTTTGATTTATACTGTAGCTGACGAGAATGGTTACAGATGTAGATGTAGGTAGGGAACTGTAAAGGAAATAGCAAGAATTTTTATAGTAATGGTAAAGTTGCTGGTTGGGTTTTTGTGCCATCATCGGTAAGGTTTCTCTTTAGTGTGGGACAATTTTTCTAGCTTCGTTCTCTAAGATTCGTAATTTTTTTTTCGAACAGTGGAACTCTACCTAAAATATGCGTCTAGCCTAGCTACACTAAATTAAGACTCATTTTAGCTAAAAATACGCTTAGACTGTGACGTTCTTATAGCGTGTCTAGTTAAGTAACTCACAGTCTAAGTGTATTTTAGTTTAATTTATAAATAGCTCAGTGTAATTTGCTGCTAAAAACGTAATGATTGTTTAAACAATTATAGTTGCTGCCCATACAGATGGTGTCAGAAATTCGTGTAAAAACCAACAAGGCAATTTACATAATAAATAAAATTATTGTTTTGAAAATTAATTCCAGTAATTTATTGAATAAATGGTAATTTAATAAATAAATCTGTTTTTACATGCATTTTTGTCCAAACTTGTGTTTATGGTAATACGATACACCTAAATTTTATTTAAATAATTTTGAGGAATTCCATCACCGAAGATAATTTTAATTAAACTCAAGTCCAATAAAGATAATAACGTCGTGTGATTTAAATAGAAAATAATTAATTATGCATAGTAATTTGCAATGTATGTCTCAATTGGTGATTTAAGTGAATAAAATATTCAAATTACCTGATCACCCACCTGAAAAACCAGCAATAGAAAATACAGAAGCGCAGTCATAAACCTATCAGGATTTTTTAATTAGGTATGAAGGTATTGAAGTATGTTTATCTAGAATGCAAATTTGATGTAAAAAATCTTTTTTAGGAATAAAATAGAAATTACAGTATAAATTGAAAAGTTTGTTACTTATTTTAATTTCTTATTATTTAGTACTAAAACTCGCTACATTAAAAATATTATTATCTTGGGATCCTCAAAATAAATTTAGTATTCCAGCTGTTGATGCTCGAAGAACTTGACACATTTTGTCTACAAAGTTGTGGTTAAAATCATACCATCAATTTTTCGCTTCACTTGCTTAAGTAATTTAATTTCCTGTACGAAATATTGAAGATAAATCTAATATATTCGATTTCTAACCAATTTAACCGAGCTCTCGTTTTTATGATTAGAATGTAATCATGGGTGTTCCACAGCGGTCTTTGCTGGGGCCCCTACTGCTCTCGATATACAATTAATGATTTCCATAGCATATATTTGAATTTTTACCGATTATTTTTTAAACTGAACTAAAACCTAGATATTTTTGGTATGTAATTAATAATATAAAGTCAATATTCTTAGAATATAATAGTTTTTAATATTTACAGCCATTATTAAATTAAATTGATTTCGCAGTTGAAAATATTTATTTGGTCACCCTTCATCATAATCCTCAGCTCACATAATATTTATTTGCTGTATGTATCCATTTAATAATCGTACAAACCGCCATAACAATAAACAACATTGTAAAATAACTGTAAAGCTTGAGACATTGGTAATGTCTGAACAATAATCAATGGCTTTTGTATGACCCAATTTAAACATCACGACAAAAAATTACATTGTTACAATAAGAGTTTACGTGCATTTAGAACTTAGATTTAACAGTCACCTACTTCTAACCAGGTTCTAAAAGAGAAATTACGTTATTGTTCATTGTAATTAGCGATGTAGATTCATCGAGATTTTGCGTCAGAATTGTACCTTGTGCCACACCGACATCACGAGGACAAGAAACCGCTGTGACTCTCTGAATGGCAGATTGGGTCACTAACCGCTTCGCAAGGTCGTGTTCTATCTAAACTACACACGTTTACATCTACTGCGAACTAAGAGGTGTTAAATCGCGGCCTAAAGCTGCTGCTGCAACTTTATCTGTTGTGGCTACTGACCAACGAGAAATTGAGAAGAAAAAATAAAGAGCTAATTGATGCTTTAAGTTTAAGCTCGCGTTGCAAGGATTTTCTTTTATTAACGCGGTTTTTCTCTTTTGGTGTCTGATGGTTTTTCTTTTAATGTGCGAACAAACCAGTTGAGTTGAGTTGATAAAACGGATGTTATTTAATAAAATTGTGTAGCCTTGAAAATTGCTATTCCTACACCAGACTTTTCAGATGGGTATCTCTTCAGATGAATTTTAAACAGTTTAAAATATGCTAAACAGAGTTCATCCACAGCAGAAAAATATTACTAATCTAGCCAACAAAAGTCAGCAAATATTTAAGTTGCTGTTTGGATTAATTTGCATCTCATCATGAGGATGAGGTGCTGTCAATATTAATTTGTTTGCTTACATAATCATGTCGAGAGTTGAATGGAAAAATATTGGTGCAGAATTGGATAATATTTTTGTATAATATGGAGATTGTTTACGTTGGTTGTGAAAATATACAGAACTTAAAGCGATTTTTTTTACGAAAACAGGAAAAATTACGAAGAAATAATGGAAAAATGGTTGGTACATACGTATCCAAATACATTTAATCTCATAATCTATTTTCCATCCACAATAAAAAACTTCTTCATACTTCAAATTAATCCCGCATATCTCTTAGTTACTTTTTATAACTTTAATTAAAAAACTATGGAAAAAATCCTGACGAAATAATTTCTGCATTTAAAAGAGACGAACAGATGGCAAGCGAGAGCTCCACAAAAATCGACCCCGACCTAAAGGCGAGTTATTTGAGTGATGATGATGGTGCGCTAAGCCAACAACTTGAAAATTAACTAAACGATCTTTTTTTAATCTTCCTGATATTACACATGCTTAGTTTATGATCTTAGTTTTTTTTAATCATTCTGTTGGGCTTTTTAGTATTTGAGCGATAGCCATTAAAGGAAAAGTATGTCAAAGGACGTGAACAGATAAAACATTAGTTTTACGGATTTTTTATTGTGTAATTGTTCGAAAATGGAAGATGATGAGTGGAATTACATTACAGTTAACTGTAGAGATAGAGTTTGTTGATGTGAAAGTTTTATTGAGCCTTTATTGTTGTGCGGTTAGTATGTGTGTAAAAGATGTTTAATTTGTCTTAAAAACTGCCGATTTTTTTAAATAGAACTGCGAATTTCGCATTTATATCTCAAAAATCATGTAAACTGTGTCGATTTTACTGAAAGCTCCATTTTTCCAAATTCCAATCTATCTCCTATAATTTTCAAACTAAAACTACTGATGGAAACTTGAAATTTCCACACAAAGACGAGGAAGATATTCAATAATTAAAACTGCCAATTTAACATTTGTATCTCAAAAATCAAGTAAACTGTCTCGATTTTACTGAAAGCTCCAGTTTTCCAAATTACCTACATTATATCTCCTATAATTCTCAAACTAAAACCGATGGAAACTTGAATCTTCGGCACAGAGGAGAGGAAGATATTCACTAATTAAAATAGCCAATTTGACATTTGTATCTCAAAAATCAAGTAATCTGTCTCGATTTTTCCAAAAAGTCATTTTTCCAATTTCCATTCTATCTCCTATAATAATTCTCAAACTAAAACCGATGGGAACTTGAAACTTTGGCACAATGACGAGGGAGATATTCACTAATTAAAATAGCCAATTTGACATTTGTACCTCAAAAATCAAGTAAACTGTCTCGATTTTACTGAAAGCTCTATTTTTCCAAATTACCTACATTATATCTCCTATAATTCTCAAACTATAACCGATGGGAACTTGAAACTTCGGCACAGTGGAGAGGAAGATATTCACTAATTAAAATAGCCAATTTGTCATTTGTATCTCAAAAATCAAGTAAACTGTCTCGATTTTACTGAAAGCTCCATTTTTTCAATTTATATTCTATCTCTTATAATTCTCAATCTAAAACCGGTGGAAACTTGAAACTTTGACACAATTTCAAGAAAGATATTCACTAATTAAAATAGCCAATTTGTCATTTGTATCTCAAAAATCAAGTAAACTGTCTCGATTTTACTGAAAGCTCCATTTTTTCAATTTATATTCTATCTCTTATAATTCTCAATCTAAAACCGGTGGAAACTTGAAACTTTGACATAATTTCAAGAAAGATATTCACTAATTAAAGTAGCCAATTTGACATTTGTATCTCAAAAATCAAGTAAACTGTCTCGATTTTACTGAAAGCTCCATTTTTTCAATTTATTATCTATCTCCTATAATTCTCAAACTAAAACCGGTGGAAACATGAAACTTTGACACAATTTCAAGAAAGATATTCACTAATTAAAATAGCCAATTTGACATTTGTATCTCAAAAATCAAGTAAACTGTCTCGATTTTACTGAAAGCTCCATTTTTTCAATTTATATTCTATCTCTTATAATTCTCAATCTAAAACCGGTGGAAACTTGAAACTTTGACACAATTTCAAGAAAGATATTCACTAATTAAAATAGCCAATTTGTCATTTGTATCTCAAAAATCAAGTAAACTGTCTCGATTTTACTGAAAGCTCCATTTTTTCAATTTATATTCTATCTCTTATAATTCTCAATCTAAAACCGGTGGAAACTTGAAACTTTGACATAATTTCAAGAAAGATATTCACTAATTAAAGTAGCCAATTTGACATTTGTATCTCAAAAATCAAGTAAACTGTCTCGATTTTACTGAAAGCTCCATTTTTTCAATTTATTATCTATCTCCTATAATTCTCAAACTAAAACTGGTGGAAACATGAAACTTTGACACAATTTCAAGAAAGATATTCACTAATTAAAATAGCCAATTTGACATTTGTATCTCAAAAATCAAGTAAACTGTCTCGATTTTACTGAAAGCTCCATTTTTCCAATTTACCTACATTATATCTCCTATAATTCTCAAACTAAAACCGATGGAAACTTGAAACTTCGGCACAGTGGAGAGGAAGATATTCACTAATTAAAATAGCCAATTTGACATTTGTATCTCAAAAATCAAGTAAACTGTCTCGATTTTTCTAAAAAAACCATTTTTTCAATTTGATTCTATCTCCTATAATTCTGAAACTAAAAACGATGGAAACTTGAACTTTGGCACAATAACCAGGGAGATATTCACTAATTAAAACAGCCTCAGTTTTTATGAAAAGTCTATTTTTTCTAAATATAGTTAACGCGATGTAACAGTTTCTAGAGAAAGCTTATAATTTTATCAAATTAAGATCTTGCTGTAGTGTTTGTTCTTAATTTACCTCCAAATTAATTTTATTATTATTATGAGTTATGACTGTGATACTTTCATTTCATAACTACTTAATTTAGCACCTGAAAAAAGTAGTAAATAAATTATTTTAGTTAACCAATTATTTCTATTTGTGCATTTCCAACAGTCATTCCAAACTGCTATATACTCGAGATCTTGTATTTATTTCTTGTACAAAAGTGAATCAAAATTTTTAAGTACATACAATATTATTCCAGTTTGTTTTGTATAACGTACACAATATAATTCATTCCGAACCATTTCCTGTTGTAACAAAAGGAAGTTATCTTATTGAAAATAAAATTCTGAAATCATTTAGCGTAACAACTTTACGTTTTAATAATCACCAACGTGTTTTATATGGTTTTTTTATAACTCAAAATATAACGATTATTGTCAACAAGACCGTTTCTAGTTTCTAGTCGCGGTGCATTAATTAAATCCACTACTTACAGATGTGTTAATATCCTTGTTAAATCAGTGTTAATCCACACATTTCCCAATTGAAAATTACCACAAACTAAATTAAATTAAACGAAACACGAACTAGCAGGAGCAGGACTTTATCCGCTGAAAACTTGCAGGATAATTGAAAAAATAATAACAACACAACGAAACAAAGACGCGCATGGGTTTATCGCACGTCACCAATGGTTACCTGTTTAATACTGACTTGGTGCTTGAGGTTGGTCTGTGTTGTACCACAAGAACCCATAAAACGAAGAACCGCGTGTTTGCTTTTCACCTGCTCGGCCGGTATTCGCTACATCACCACCTGCCGTTATTCCTTCATGTAACAGTCAAAGGAACGAACACTTTTTCAGGGCACCAAAGACCCATTGTGCCACTGTAATTAGTCTTGATGGTAGGTAGGGAATTTTTTAAAGTGGTTTCGTTGCAAACCCCAGGGGGTTACGGCTTTTGGAAGAAAAGTTCCAAGTAGTATAAAGTAGGCTATGAAATTTGGGAGAATTTTTTTTGTATTAATTTTCCAGTAGAACTAACTTGGTTCTTTGTAACAGAGCAAACTGTAAGGAAATTCGCTCACTTTTCAAAGTTTTATGGCAGTTTTAAGGATACAAAATCAAAAATTTGACGATTTGTTTGGGGAAACTTTATAAGCCGCAATTTTTGAGAGATTTTCATTCTGTTCTAATTTTCCAGTGAAACTAACTTGGTGCTTTATAAAAAAACAAACTGCAAAAAAATTCGCTCATTTTTCGAAATTTTATGACAGTTTTAAGGGCTCAAAGTCTAAAATTATACCAAATTTGAACTGAAGCAATAAAATCCGGAATTTTCGAGGGAGGATTTTTATTGTATTAATTTTATCGTAAAACGAACTTAAGTCTTTGTAAAAATGCGGACTGCGAGGAAACTTGCTCAATTTTCAAAATTTTATGGCAATTTTAATGACACAAAATAGAAAATTAGATCCAAACCTCAAAGAAATTTGGTCATTTTTCGAAATTGTATGGCAGTTTTAAAGATACAAACTCTAAAATCGCATCAAAATCCTGAATTTTGAAAAGATTCTCATAGCAAAACTTACTCTCGAGTAAATCCCACGTCCAATTAACTCAGGCGTAATAAACTTCCTCCTGTACCCCAACCCCCAAGTTTTATGGCAGTTTTAAGGATACAAAATCAAAAATTTGACGACTTGTTTGGGGAGACCTTATAGGGCGCAATTTTTGAGGGATTTTCATTCTGTTCTAATTTTCCAGTGAAACTAACTTGGTGCTTTATAAAAAAACAAACTGCAAAAAAATTCGCTCATTTTTAGAAATTTTATGACAGTTTTAAGGGCTCAAAGTCTAAAATTATACAAAATTTGAACTGAAGCAATAAAATCCGGAATTTTCGAGGGAGGATTTTTATTGTATCAATTTTATCGTAAAACGAACTTAATTCTTTGTAAAAAGGCGGACTGCGAGGAAACTTGCTCAATTTTCAAAATTTTATGGATACAAACTCAAAAAATCCTGAATTATCAAAAGATTCTCATAGCAAAACTTACTCTCGAGTAAATCCCACGTCCAATTAACTCAGGCGTAATAAACTTCCTCCTGTACCCCAACCCCACCTTAGCCACGGGTCTCCTAGCCAAAAACCTCTGATGTGCCCCAACACACGAATAATCCTCAAACCTCTCCACATGTTCCTTATCCAATTTCAAAGCCGCGAAAATATGCTTTGGTCTAAACATGGTCATCCCCTCGTCGTCCAATAACCAATACGCCACCCTTCCAGAAAGGACATCTCTAGTCGCCTCCTTGGGGTACACCGCTTTGATACCGTTATTGCACATCAACATTGGTAGGCGTTTAATGGGTTCTTCTTCAGTTGGAGCTGGTGGATTTGGTTCTGGTTCGGGTGGAGGCGATGGGGGTGGTGGTGGTGAGGCTGGTGGTTCTGGACGTGGGGGTGGGGGACCCATGGGGATTATAGTTTCGTGCATTTTCTTTCCTTGGAAATATACAGGCTTATAAAGCATTTTGAATGGTGGTTTAAATGATGGAAATCTGGAAGATGTAAGATGAAGTTTGTGATTGAGATGTTGATGGGTTAGAGACAGAGGGCTCCAGGCGAAAAGTCTTTTATTCAATTAGAAAGAGTGGATTTAACCTAAAACTCAAATTATAGAGCCGAATTTTCCTTATTGTATTCAGTGTAGTGGCCTAGTTTGAATTTTGAGATTTCCCAAAAAGTTTTTTTATTGTTGAGGGTGATAAAAAAATCACAAGTCTGGAAAATGGAAAATCTTGGAAAATATAAGTATTCCATACGTAAGTTCGTGATGTAATTTTAAAGGTGGAGCCCCCAAATGTCAACAATTTCCACGAAAATTGTAGCAATTCCACCGAAATGATCTCATGACAACAAAATAAAGGCCTCTAAACCTGCACATGAAAATATTATTAAATCTCTTATCGCCCCACATTAAATCATTAAAACCACACAAACTGAATCATTCCCACATTTGCTCCCCAAAAAAAATAACATAAATTATCGAGGACACTCTGTGGCAACACAAAAAAATTTCTGAAATCTAACCTTAAGTGATGGTAATAATCAAATGTCGCACACGTCGTCTATTTTTTTAATTTGCTTTGGTAACTGGTGCACGAAAATAACGCCCGTCCACTTGACGTCGAATAAAGAATGACAATTAAGGACAAGAATACAGGAGAGTGAATGCTATTTGTGTTGAGCGTCGCCAAATACCAACATGTGATGGTGATCGCTTCATTGCATTGTGTTAAATGCATTTTGCTGTTGCAATGGGATGACAGTTTGGTATTGCAATTAATTCAAATTTGGCTAGTGGAGGTTTTGATGGGGCATTTTTGGCAAAGTTGGATTTTGGAGCAGGTGGAGGCTGGACAAGAGATTTATTAATTTCTAGGATGGTAACATATTTTTGAATTATATTTAGAATATTTCTCTGTAGGTTTATACCAGAAAACACAAATTTGTCATCAAATAAAAAATAATTTATATCACAAATACCTCGTAAGCATATTTTTATAAAACTTCACCTAAATACATCCACATGAAGACTATTTTTATTCTCACAACAAAACTCGCTTAATCACCATTTCGAAATGTTGACTATTATTATTATTATGCCCGAAATCATTCAAACTAAATAATATTCTCGATGATTACTTCTGACGTTGCCCTCTGCCAAATTGTTCCAAAACCCAAATTTCTGAATCACCACACTCCAAAATAACCCACCTTAACCTGTAAACAATCATCGTTTCGTTATTAAATTTTTCGTATTTAGGTGTAGGACGCAAATAAATCATCCTGTTTGTTTTTGTAAATATCCCAATGCACATCACAGGATTTTTCATAATCTTATTGCATTTCGTTCATCGACTTATTTTGTATATTTGTGCATGACCAGTTCAAATGAATTTACGTAAACAATGTTTAATGATGCATTCCTATTGGTTAATTAGCATTTATGTGAGCTAACAGAAAAACACTCATTATAACGCGGGAATAAAAGAAAAGTATGTTTGAAGACTGAAATTAAATCCCAGAAATGTGAGAAGATATTTTTCTTTTAGTCTGTTGAGATAATCATATTAATTAGTGGACTGAAATTATAGAGAGAGAATAATTAAATATGTATGTATTTTATTAGGTTTACAAAAATAATAAAATTTTACGTTTTATTTAGAGGTATTTTGGCAAAAATTGAACTAGGCTCTTTCTTGTAAACTATATTAGAGATAATTTGAAAATATATCTTTATATTTCTTCTTAGAGATAACGTATTTAGTAATTTTGAAATTGTCACCATTCATTAATTTGTTTTTAGAGATACAAATGTCAAATTTCAAGTTTATTTAGAGAAATTTGTTTATTAAACGTTGACAAAAATTGCAGTAGCGTTTGGCATTAGGTAATTTAGAAACTATAAGATCAGGACTGTCTGAAAAATGGAGATATTTTGTATTTGTCGCCGCTCATTTGTTTTTAGAGATACAAATGTCAAGATTTTCTTTAAATTCTATTTAAAGGATCGAAACTAACCTAACCTCACCTGACTGGCTCAAAAATAGAGATATTTTGAAATGGTCGCCCTTCTTTTGTTGTAGAGCTATGTGTATCAATTTAGAGGTAAGTTTAGAAAAGTTCTTGTACTAAATTTGAGGGAAAATTTAACTTTATTTTTTCATTCAACTTATACGAGATAAAAACGAAAATTTGGTTGAAAAATTAGAGATAATTTGCAACTGTGATAGTTAATTTGTTTCTAAACGTGCAAATTTCTAATTTACAGTTGCTTTTAAAGAATTTCGTGCAGTTGACTAAATAAAAAATTAAAATAGCTCCTGATAGAAGTTTGTGAAATAAAAAGTTAGAGATATTTTGAGATTATCGTCATTTATTTTCTTCTAAGGCTACAAATGGCATTAGAGATAAAATACTCGTTTACTGAGCCCACCATGAAAATATTCCAACTAATTATTTCTATACTAATTAACAAGATAAATAATCTTGGACCTAACTTCTGAAACACTATTTCGGTCATCAAATTAGTGACATTCTAGAACTAAAGGTGCAAACGAGAACTAGCTATATGCAAATCTTTGACGCAAATCGAAAAATTAGTTAAATTCCATGCTGCAAACCCAAAATACAATCATCACTCACTTACTCAAACACGTCAAAACTAATCTAGGAAATATTATTAAGATGAAAGTAAGTATAACAGAAATAGTTAGTTTGAACTCGTGTATAAATGTGACTCACCTTTCTCACAGTCAGTGTGCATGGAATCCAAAAATAGTACATTTTTGAGTGGGTTGGAAAATTAAAAAAAGTACAAAATATGTAGATGCCCACATCAGAGAAAAGTGTTTGGTTTTCGTGTAGTATTACAAAATAAAGAGATATAAGTGCACAAAAGTGTTTGTATTTCTCATGACATTTCACACACAGGGTTTTTATCGTAAAATCATAATTGTAACTGTTTTTTGGGTGCTGGAATAAGGAAATAAACAAAGCGGATTTTATGTAAGAAAATGTATTTATTTGTACCTGGTGCAAAAATAAACAAATAGACGGAATAAGTCGTAAAAATTTGGAAACACGTATGTTAACCGTGAACTGTGTGAGGTCGCCAAAAATAGATAAAGTGGTTTTATTAAAATAGCATAAAATTTTTATAGGTTTTATTAATTTCCTACACAAAAGTGTAAAAAAGCGGAAAAACAGTTCAGACTAAATTATTTACCGAATTTTCATTGTAGAGATTTTCAAAAAATTTGTGTTAGTTATTTTTTTATGTATTTCAAAAACGGCAATTAAAAACTATAGAGATTTAGTATAAATAAAAATAATCTTGATGTAAAATGCCAATTTTTGTCACCACATAAAATAATATTTATTATTCGAAAAGAAATTATCCACTTTAAACAGTTATAAAATACTTACTCCTGTAAAATGCACGCCAATAACTTACATTGTAATTTTACAATTATGATTTTACGAGTGAGTATAAAAGAAAATTTAGCACATGTAACTTTTAATAGTTTCCTACTCGTTTATTCACATAAAGTTCATGCAACTTGTCTATGGTTATTAAACATCTTTTTTAGCTTTCTTACGTTATTTTTGGCCTGCAGATACGTTCTATTATCGTCTGGTTCTCTAGACCGATCGCGCTTATTCACACTTAAATAATCATCGATCCGCCTTTCGCGATTTTGATTTACTTTCACAGCGGCCATCATATGCATCGGTTTAAAATAATTAACACCACTTTCGTCTATTAGTACATAAGCAACACGGCCTGCAAGCACTCCTCTTGCTGCCTCTTTAGGCACCACCGCCTCCAAGTTGCTTCTAGTAACCAAAACTGGAAACTCCAACTTGGTATGCTGCATCAAATAGTCTTCTAAAGCTAAAGGATTTTGCTTTTTCATAAGGGCTAGTGGGATATCTCTGGAGGTTTTCAAAGAAGTTACGTTGGAGATTACCACTGCGCTTTCGCGGATTAATTGGCGGATTCTTGGATCGGATTTGGCGCATTCCGGATTTTTCTTAATGCGAACTATCGCGGTTTTCAGCGAGTAGTCTCTTTCAGCCAGCTGCCGGATTATAGTCATGCGTTTTAGCATTTCCATCGTGGAAATCTCGCAGTTATTCAGGTTGTTTCTATGCGACAAGTTTTCGACTACTTCGTCCAAGCTTAAAGCCTTGGCGAAGCTCAAAGCTTCCTCCACTAGCTCTACAATGCTTTGTTCTTTAGCGCCAGCTAACAACGCCAAGTTTTTATCCATTAAATCTCTTGTAGCATCAACTATACATTTTTGTAAAATTTCCACTGCTTCGTCATCAGTTTTAATATTTGAGTGTTGTTGTAATTTATCTATAAGCAATTTTACTATTTCCGGATCAACTTTTGCGAGTTTCTTAAACGAGCAGGCTATTAGTTGTTCGTTGTCTAAAATTTTAGCTATGTTATCGAAAATATCTTGGGGCGACAGTGTTTTCCCCCGAATAACCCCTAGCAACCCTACTTTAGTTTCCGTTACGTAATAAGTGAGTTGTTTGAATACCGCCAGGCAAACCTCGTTGCGCTCCAGGGAAGTTTCCATCAAATCCAACAGCTCCTCCAGTAATTTTCCGTCGTTTCCCAAAGCTTCAGTCACAATCTCCCCGATGGCGTTCAAAGCCAGCAGTTGGTCTTTTGGGCGGTTCTTAAACACATCGTTAGCCGCCACGACAGCTGTCTTAAATAAAATTTTCAGTTTATTCGAGCACTTATTGAATTTCTCGTCAAATTCACTAGCATTAGCTACAAGTATGTTTGGGTTGTTAATGTTCTCTTGTCGGATATTATTTCTGTCTCGGAAAGTCGCTAACCTCCGCGTCATTGTCAATAGAATGTCGGTGATTCTATTTATAGTGTCTTGGTCCTGTGATATTTTCGAAGCCACTTCAAATGCATCGCTGTCGTTGATGTATGTTATTAAATTATCCTCGGCGTTCATGCTAAGCTTCCGTAATTCCTCGAGCTTTTGTTTTAGTTTCGCTTTCTTATCCTCTAAATTAGCGATTATTTCATCCATACCATCATCCAGGAGGATTTGTTTTAATTTCTCGATTTCCAAGCGTTGCTGCTCGTGTTTTAATCGAATAGCCTCCATATCCAGTTCCTCCATTTCAGAATTGTTGAGTTCAATGCTAGTTGCGTTGGATTTTTCGTCCTCCTCGCAAGATTTATCATCCTCTTCGGAAGATTTATCGTCCTCGTCTAGCTCAAACTCAACCAAAATCATCTCTAGAGGCTCCTCCTCGACTACCTCTTCAACAATTTTCTTTCGTTTCAATCTGTTAGCTTCCGGTTGAGGTGGTGGACGCTCCTCTGGTGTTGTAGCAAAAGTCAACTGGCCATCAGCTGTAATTGTGGACTGTGTTGGTAAAAACATGGGGTCTCTTTCTTCCTCCCCCATAATCAACCCTGATATTAGCGTAGGTTTATTATCGATGTTTATGGTGATACCTGGAGCGTATTCCAGGCCGTATTCGCTGTTGATTGTTTGGCCAGGTACAAACACGTCGCCTTCTTCAGTGTGGACCATCTGTCCACTAACAAAACATTCTTTTCCAGATGATAACTTGACTTTAACACCTGAAACTCGGCGCTTTTCCGAGTTATCGTCATCGTTACCATCCTCGATTTCTGTTAAACTAGCATTAGGCATGCTTTTGATTATATCCGGAATTTCTTTTAGCGTTGGTAGCTGGTTGAGGAGTTCTTCGCGATTTAAAAGAGTTTCGTTAACGTTTTTCGTCGCCTCCAAGTCGTCGATTTCCATAGCGATTGGATTTTCTGTAACTGGTTCGTCGATTTCTTCGATGACTTTCTTCGCGTCCTCCTCGAATTTTTTCCAGTCTAAATTCTTGATGCTTTGCTTGACCATTTCACGCCATGCTTTAGTACCTTCGCCTCGCTGTTTCTTCTTGCGCTTCATAATTTTCTTCAACTCCTCCTCCCATTTTTCCTCGATTAGTTCTTTGTCCTCGAAGATTTTCGCTAGGCTCATGGTGTACTTGCCGTGGTGGTGGAATTTTTCTTCTTCAGGCGAAGTGGCGCCTTCACCACAAAACAGAGGTTCCTCCCCCTCGTAGTACTGGATTTCCATGGGGATTTTCTTGAAATCTTTTAGTTTAACTATGATTTTATCGTTTTTCTGCGAGACTAACAAATCGATGATGTCGCCGTTTCTTATGGCGACCTCAAAATGAGCTTGAAGGACAATGTTGTATTTTTTATCCGCAACAGTGTAAACAAACACCCCTTTCTTGTCCTTACCCTCGAGGAGTTTAAGCAGGATTTTGTGGCTTTCGTTTTCCACGTCTAAAACTGGGGTCATGTAGGTGAAGTCATCCATGTCTTCGTGCGTTTTTTTGCCGTAGTTTTTCGAGCGTTTTGAGCGCTTTTGTCTGTGGTTTAGCAACACTGGAATATAGTGCTGGATTTTGGCACCTAGCAGCCATTTTCCAGTGATTCTTAGGGTGCGAAGCGCCTCTTTTGGTGTCAAGGGTTTTAGGAGGGGCAAATAGAAATTGCGTTTGAAGATTTTGCTTGCACCGGTGATTTTACAAAAAGAGAGCACGTAGTTCACCATTTTAATAAAATAGGTAAAAATTTAATAGTTTTTAACTCCGGATTTTAATCTATAATAAAAAAACAACAAACGATTTTATATATCTATTTATTTAAAGGGTTTTTTAGCACAGTTTTTTACATAAGTTTTTATTAAAAAAAAAACAAGAAAGTTATTTTCAGTTTTTATTTTATTTATTTATTTTAATGTTGATTTTTATTACGAAATGATTAGGTACAATAATTACTCACATGAATTCACACGTTTAAAGTTACAAATAGAAGCAGATTAATTCGTCTCGAGTCGACTCGTTTATTTTAAGCGGTTCAAGATGTAACGCATCCCGACGCTCCCGCTAAACTAACTTGGAGCGTCTGGCTTAAGAGGTACAGGCGCCCAGTCGTCTAATGCCGAATCCTTCCGAATTGATTAGCATAAGGATCTAGTACATGCTGATATTTTAGCATTCTTGTAGAATTCCGCGCCCTCTCCAAAATATCATTCGTCTTGTCATCATCGAAAAAAGTACCTCGTTTGATTCTATTTTCCAACTCTTCTAGTTTCTCGCTTTTCTTCACTGGTTCAACGGGAACATACGGTTTGGGTTTTTCTATCTTGAAATCTTTACATTTCTTCCGGATTGTCATTCGGATCTTATCGATGTTCGACTCTTCTTTCAGGATTTTTTCCTCCATTCGGTCTTTTTGGCGTTTACGCTCTTCCTCCTCTCGCCTTCTTCGTTCTTCATCCAGACGATCCATAGCATCGTCCAGTGCAGTACGAGCTGGTTTGTAGACTTCTCTAGGTGGCGGTGTTGGAGGACGTACGTACTCCACCACTGGTACTCGCTTCTTCACACGTTCCTTCCTTGGTTCCTCTGATGGTTCTTCGATGACACGCCGACGAATAACGATTTCTTCTTCAACGTGTTTCGGTTTTGGTTTTGGTGGGGGGGATGGTGATGGTGTGCGTGTTACTTTGTTGCGATCTCCTTCGGTTGACTCGAATTTTAACTGGCCACTTTCTGTGATGGTGGATTCGCCAGGTAGAAACATTGCAGGTTGCTCCTCTTCACCCATAACCAAGCCAGGGATGAGCGTTACTTCTTCGTCCATGTAAATAGTGATGCCTGGGGTGTATTCAGCGGAACCATCGTCTTCGCTTAGGATAGTTTGACCAGGTACGAAGACTTCCGCTTCGTCGGATTTGACCATTTGTCCGGTAACAAAGGAGATTTTTCCGGAAGCCATTTTGACTTTAACACCCGAGACGTTTTGTATTTCGCACATGTCGCCTGTTTCCAGAATTCGAATAACTTCTGGAATATCCTTCATTGTTGGTAGTTGATTCAGGACTTCTGCACCGCCTGCCATGAGTTTTTCCGCAACGTTTACGGTTTTTTCCATGTCGTCTACAGCCATTGGAATATCCTCCTCTTCCACAATGACCTCTTGCTCATCTACAATTTGCTTGGTGTCTTCCTCGAATTTATCCCAGTCCATGTTCTCCACGCATCCAGTTAACATTTGCTTCCAATCTTTGTTGTCCTCGCCTTTAACTTTCTTCTTGCGCTTGTTGGCCATCCGCATCATTTCCAGCTCCCATTCTTCGACTCCGGATTCTTTTGCTTCGAATAGTTTGGCGATTGACATGGTTTCTTTGCCGTGGTGGTGTTCTTCTTCTGCGGCTTCCTTAGTCCATCCACTTCCTCTGTATAAGGGTACATGGTCGTTGTAGGGTGCTAATGGTAGTGTTACTCTTAGACCGTTATTTAGCTTAGCGACGATTTTTTCGCTTCGTTGTGCCACAATTAAATCAACAATATCCCTGTCTTTTATCGCTTTTTCCATTTGGCAACTAATAATAAGAGTGCATTTCTTATCTGGTATTTCGTAAGTATAGCATTGGCCTTTTCCTTTGGATTTTTTACGCAACATATTCTGTAAAAATCCGTGGTTTTCCATGTTATCATCGAAGAATGGCTCAACGTAGCGTTCATTCTCATTCCTTCGGACTCGTTTCTTTATGACTGGTACTCCTTTGCCCCTTCTTTTGCGTTCAGTTGATTTTTCATCTTGTGTAGTCAGGACTGGAATATAATGCTCTATGCGGTTTCCCAAAACATTTTGGCCGGTAATGATTTTCCTGCGAAGCGCATCTTTTGGCGACAACGGCTTCAAAAGTGGTAAATAATAATTGCGTTGAAATAGTTTGCTTGCTGCAGTGATTTTACAAAGTGATATTTTCACGCTAATAGGCATGATTATTGATTCAATTTGCTTCTACATCAACAAAAACAAATAAACTAAAAATGGGTTTCACTAAATTATAGACTATTAGGAACGGTTAACATCGAGGTGAGCACCGATGGACGTTAATGAACTAGATGTTGACGAATGCGGATGTAGGGTGATAATGCGGATGGTGAATCTATTTTCAAAGTGTCGATGCTCGTCCGATAACCGATATCACTGGCCTAATTGACACGTTGCCCACTAATAGACGGATTTCCAAACACGGTGGCGCATCATCCCCACCGTATCGAATGTATTTCTGTATTCGTAGTCCTCCATCCAATTGAAACGTTGGCCCCGATCTTTGTTCAGATATTTCTTATGGTCCACATCGAAAAAGTTACCTTTTTTGATGCTTTTCTCAATTTCCTTGAGTTTCTCACTTTTTTTCACCGGCTCTTGGGGCTTGTACTTGGGCGTTGGTGGTTTACTATCAGCAAGCTGTTTGGCTTTCATCCGAATCTCCCGTCGTTTCTTATCAATGGTCACTTCTTCTTTGGCTTTCTTTTCTGTGAACACTTCCACGCGTTCTTTCTCTTGTAGAATCAGCTCCTTTTCAAACGTTGGCAAAGTAAGATCATACAAAACTTGTTCTACAACTGTTTTAACAGCTTCCGCTTCTTCAGGTTGTATCACTTTCGGTGGTAATTTTCTCGGACCACGTTCACGACGTTTAGGACCCATGCTTTCGTACACGCGCTTAGGTCGCTCGTAAATGAACTCCTTCTTTTCACGTTTTGGGGGCGGTCGCCGTTCCACTTCTTCTTCGTCACTGTTTTGCTCCTCCTCTAGTTCAACCTCCTCCACTTCTGGTGCCACCTCTTCTGGCTCTGGTGGTGGTGTCGGTAATCTTGGCCGATCGTCCTCCGTTTCGGTGAATTGAAGTTCGCCAGTTTCCGTGATCGTCGATTCGCCTGGCAAGAACATTGGTTTGTTTGGATCATTGCCCATAACCAAGCCGGGAATTAGCGTCGGCTCGCCATCCAGCATTACTGTGAAACCTGGAGTGTATTCGGGTTCGCCATCGTCGTTTTCGATAGTTTGACCTGGGACGAATAGCTCACCATCTTCGGATTTCACGATTTGGCCGGTGACGAATCTTTGTTTACCGCTTGATTTTAGTTTGAGGGTGACACCTGATACATTGGCTATTTCCGTTAGTTCACCCTCTTGCATCATTTTTACTATTTCAGGTATCTCAGGCATTATAGGTAATGAATCTAGAACATCATTACCAGCAGCTCTTAGTTTTTCGATTACGTTGATCGTCTTTTCCATGCTGTCCACTTCCATAGCTATCGGTTCATCTTCAACTGGTTCGTTAGCTTCTTCCACAATTTGCTTTGTGTCTTCTTCAAACTGGTTCCAGTCCATATTTTCCGCCGCAGCTGACATCATCGATTTCCAATCGGCTGTTCCTTCACCTTTTTGCTTCTTCTTTCGCTTGTTAGCCATCCTCATCATTTCCAGCTCCCATTCTTCAACTCCTGATTCTTTAGCTTCGAAAAGTCGTGCAATGGACATTGTTTCTTTACCATGGTGATGGTACTCCTCGATTTCTTTTTTAGTCCAACCTTCTCCATTATAAAATGGAGCATAACCATCGTACGTTAATATTGGTAAAGTGATTTTCATGCCGTCTTTAAGTTTTACTACGATTTTTTCGCTTCTTTGTGCTATGATGACGTCTAGAATATCTTTGTCGCGTATGGCACGCTCCATTTGATGGGACAAGACGATGGTGCAGTTTTTATCTGGTACAAAGTACGTGTAGCATTGTCCTTTACCTTTGGATTTTCTGGAGAGCATCGATTTTAACCTGGAGTGGTTTTCCATGTCGTCGTCGAATAAAGGCATTAAATATCGCATACTCGCCTTTTTTCTTTGCCGTTTTTTCCCCGCGCCTTTCTGCAGGTATTTTCGTCTTTGTACCCTAGCCTGGTACTCCTCCAAAACAGGGATATAATGTTCGATTTTTTGACCCAGCAAGTTTTTCCCGCTGATAATATGTCTTCGTAGGGCATCTTTAGGTGATAGTGGTTTCAATAAGGGTAGGTAGAAGTTCCTTTGGAATAGTTTGCTCGATCTGGTGATCTTGCATAACTGTATCATAACATTGAAAGGCATCTTGGGGTAGTTTTTTCAGTCGTTCACAATAAAAATCTAATCACAAACGAGGGGCTTGAAAAATGATAGTCTAAGAGGTCAATTATATTGGGAGCAGTTCGAAACACGACTGACCTAAAAATTTTGTCTTCTAGTGGAGGGGCAAGTAATTCTACTTGATAAATTATTTTTAAACTTGATCACACAACAATTACTTAATCAATTAAGTTACTATAGCGGAATTTGTTGTGGTTTTGCTTATTCACTCTTAAGTTAAGTTGTTTTGCAAAAGCAATTTGAAGATTTTTCTTATAGTATTTGTATTATTTTCAGGGCTCTAGGTGATACAATTACATGAAATGTCATTGTGTTTATTCGTTTTATTTTAGATCGAAAGATTGATGGGTAGTTATTTTATTATTGCCTACAGGAAATGCTTGAAATTGTTGTTTGAGTGTTGCAAAACCCTGATCTTTAAAGCTGTATCGTAAAAGTCACACAGAGGAAATAATGTATTATTTATAGTTTATTTTAGGGACACGTGTGGAAATTTTATTGATTTTTTGAATGGGTTATCGATTGATTCAACAGACGAACAATAAAATGGGTGATAAGCTTCATAGCTTATCTCGAATTTTTTGCAGGTTTAGAGACAGTAAAAAAATTTCTGTTTTATTAGCCTCATAGTTAACAAAAATGTTTTTTGTTCAGTTTTTCCATAACAGGCGGGTGTAAGAAATTTATCGTTTTAAAAATTATTACGAAATAAAATGTTAGAATCGACGCGACTTTTAAAAAAACATACAGGGTGTTCGCGCGCAGTGGCTCACTATTGCTAACTTCGTTATTATTTTAGCTACAAACTCGGTTAAATTAGCAAAGTAGTAGCATTTTTTCCGCTGATTACAATGGTGAAAACAGAAAAACAATTGACCATCTGGTTTTCGAAATATTCACAAAAATTACATTTTACATATTTTTCCAAAAATCCATGATAAATTAAATTCTGAACAAAGAATGTTCTTATGCTTTTTTGGCAATTATTTAAAATAAACGAGTTATTTTGAAAAAAAGTTTTCAAAGTTTGAATATCAAGTAGCCATGAAAATTATAATTTTGTAAATTTTCAATATTTCCGCAATTCTTACAAGTTTTTTTCAACTTGCTTAAATTCAAAATTATGATTGTTTGGTTTTAATAAATTACTATTCCGTTTTATGGCTACTTGATTTTAAAGAATTGCATACTTTTTTTCAAAATAACTCGCTTATTTTAAATTATTATCAAAAAAAGATAAGGACATTTTTTGTTTAGAATTTAATTTACCATCGATTTTTGCAAAAATATATAGGGTGTTCCATTTAAAAAAATGTTATTTTTGTGAATATCTTGAAAACCAGATGGTCAATTGTTTTTTTGTTTTCACCATTGTAATCAGCGGAAGAAATGCTACTAGTTTGCTAATTTAACCGACTTTGTAGCTCAAAAATAACAAAGTTAACAATAGTGAGCCACTTCGCGCGAACACCCTGTATATGATTTTTTTAACTCCATGAATAACAGAACAAAATACTCAAATATTCAATTTTTTTAACAGGCTAATCTAAAAATTAAAGTTTAATCCCTTTATTGTACTAAGAATAAAAAAAATATATATTCGAATCAACCGCCACTTTTCAAATCTCTCCAATCGACGATCACAATTTTGATCACATGGTCACTTCCTAATACTACCTGCTTTATTAAGGTAGAAAAAGAGAAGCAACAAGCATAGAAAGAATCTAAAAAATTAGCTTAGGAAATTCCTCATTCTTTTTGTCCTTTTTGGTCACGTTTCATTTACGTCCGGAGTATCATTGTGTGTGTGTGTGATTTGAAAGTCATATTTTAATTAATCGTGCTTAAGTGTGTGTTCGAGAATTTTTTAAAAATTTTATTTTCGTTTGTTTTATTTCGGCTAAACACGAGGTAATTTTATTACATAACCCCCAAAATATCTAATACAAACTTGGTAGGAATAAGCGAAAGTTTTGTAAATAAAACCGGGGAAACTTGAATTTTCCATAAAAATCTTATAATTATTTATTCTAATATTCAGATACTAATCAAGCTGTAAGTACAAATAAGATATACCATAATTTTCGGTTACATTCGATAGGTAACCAACAATGCATCTTTGTATGTTTGGTTGCCTGCTCTACAATTTCAGAATTCTACTAGTTTTTTTTTCGCTTTATGATACTTGCATCTTGACCCACACCAACAACAACTTCCTTTAGTTAAATATTAATAATTTTTCTGTGAAACACCTAAATTATCTGCAGTATTGTTTTCCACGTCGTTTATTAATTTATTATGGATAAACGCCCCCACACGTACGTTTAGCTTATCGCAAGTAAACATAACCTAACAATTTTATAATAAAATGTGCTTTTTTCTTGTATTTATTTATTTTGCGTTGTTTTAGCCGTTATTGCCTCCTGGTTCAGGGTCTTGACGAAAGTGTAGATTGGGTAAGCATCGCGCTAAAGTGCTGAAAACTTAATTTTGCTTTATGTTTTGTAGGCATTAGTTCGGAATATATTTGGTCAGTTTGGAACAGTTACTAAGTGTTTTCGGCGAGACGACATTGCGAAAGTTTATTACAGCAATCAAAAGTAGGTAGATTTGTTGTGTTTTACTTTAAGTGAATTTTGGTAATTGCAGGGAGCTTGAGATAGCTTTAAGTGAAACTAGTAGAAAAACCCCTTGGACAGTTACGTTATTCGACGATAGAAAGCAAGTAGAATCTGAAGAGCATCCAGGGTAAATCAACTGATTTTTTTGTAATATTTAAGTTAATAGTCTTGTTATAGTGCAGCTAATATGTACAACGAGGATTTTGAGTCATTGGAGGAAAACTATGATTACGTGGACGTCCATGGAAGAAGTTTGCTGGTTTACCAGAAAGAAAGTGGGGAGATTTTGGTGCCATTAATCGAAATGCGGAAAACTGGATTTTGCTTATATAGAAAAGATAATTTTAACATTATTTCTGCTGATACGAAGTAAGTGTTTTGAGATTACAACAAGAAAATATTAACAATTCGTTTGTAGGTTCAGCAAGCAACAACAGAAGGCGTTTGAGTTGCATATGTTGGCCGAGGCGAGGAACTATTTGTTGCAAAATCGGGTTAAATCTACTGATGAAGACCACATTATTAACACCATTAAAAGGTTTTTCACAAATATAATTAAATTTCGACATTCTCTTCTCCATTTTCAGATGTGAAGACTTACTTCTAGGAGAGACAAAACCAGACTTCCCAGAAGTGTTCAGCCAACGTCGCTCCATCTCCAACACGAATAATACCATAACTATCACCTCAAACGCTCATTCACCACGAAACAATGTCGCTTCTCCAAGTCCAAGGAACGATGTAACGTCCTCAAGTCCTAGTTTTGCAGAGCATCGCTCACCACCCAAAAACAATGTACCTCAAATGGAAAGCACGCCAATGCGCCCACCAAAACCTACGCAAATTGAGGAAAAACCACATTTAAATGACTCGAAAGATTTCAAACGGTCGAACAGTACGAAAAGTGATATTTCGTTGCCGGAAGCTGACGATAATAATATGGAATGTGTAGAATTAAAAACAGGAGAAGTTTATGAGGTATGAGTTTAATAAGTTTTTATTTTGGTTTATTCTTGGGCAATATTTTTTACCTAAAGAAATTTCTTACTGATTTCGGTTTTTAATCCGAGAGTTTTTTAGGTACTAATAACTTTCTGTTGTGACAAAGAGCGAGCCAATGTTTTTTATGTATCCCTTTCGGAAAATATCGAATTGATTGAGGATATTATGTTGAAAATTCACGAAGCAGAACAGACACTTAAGACAGTGGCACCGAAGGTCGGATCTTTGTGTATTGCTCCCTTTGAAGGAGTGTGGTAAGGATTTTTAAAACTAATTTCCATCTAGAGACAAACTACAAAGATTTTACTGGTAATTTTTGTTATTTTTAAGGTACAGAGCAAAAGTTCTAAAAATGTTTGGTATGGAACCCTTGGTATCATTCGTAGACTACGGCAACAGATCCAAAGTCACCAAATTAAAACCAATCCCAAAAAGTGTTAAAGATATTCCTCTACAAGCCATCCGCATTAATTTTCCCAAAACTCAAAGCTTGAGCGAGGGCGATAAAATTACCATCAGTATGAAGAAAGTGGTAAGTTAACGAACTTCAGCTGTAGCCAGCCCAACTGTAGGTATTTTATTTCTAACAGAATAGCGACGGTTCCTATTTCGTCGACTTAGTTGACGACAAGAAACAAGACAAGCCGGATACAAGGATTCGAAGGTCTGTTACACCGGATATGACCCTTACGGAGACTACATTAACAACAAAAAATGTGGAACCTCCCCGTCCAAAATCGTACTCAATTACTCCCAAACCGCTGCATGAGATTCAAAATGGTGACAAAGTTTTGGTGCAGGATAGAATTGAGGATAAACTAGTTTTGCGGTCTCGGCAATGTTTTGTACTTGCGCAAGAAATAACACGGTATATAAGTGGACTGGACAGAAACCGTAAGTTATTGTCTTTGTAAATTAACAGATGTTAATTATTTTTTGTTTTGTTTAGTACTGGAAAATGTTCCGGACGTCAAAAAAGGCGATTTGGTTTTGAGTTCCAAAGACGGAATGCCTGGATTTTATCGTGCTGTTGTGGAGAAAGTGGAAGGAACTGTAGTTTACGTAAAGTATGTGGATGAAACTGGACAAGACACGCTAGCGAAGAAATCTTTGCGAAATGTTGACGAATGGCTTTCAAAACAACCTGCAACTTTATTACTTAGCCCCAGTATTAAAATTTTACCAGCACTGAAAGGCGAAGCAGAGAAGAAATTGTCGGAAATAATTGATAATAAATTCAAACTGAGTGTGGTAAGGAGGAAGATTTGCCTGTAGATTCCTATGAAACTTGTTTTGTAGATTTTAGATGATGACTTTGACTTGCAACTACCTGATGGTGACACACTTCTAACGCAGCTAAACCAGCTAAACTCGCCTGCCCCAGCGAAGCCCAAACAAAAAATCAATGAGGAGACGCCAGTTAAATCAAAAGAGCCACAAGTTAAACCTGCGCCCCCAGGTACGTAGCAATTAATGAAATTCTTCTTTTTTTTTTGTAATAATTTCCCCTCAGCTTCTACAGAAATCCTGTATGAAACTATGGACTTCTACGAGCCTGCCTTAGGTGAGAACACGTACATGTGCTGTAATTTTAACGATGAAGATGTGCTAACGCTGCTGCCAGTGAGTGAAAAGGAAACGCAGTGGCTGAATGAGATTTGGAGCATGGAAGTTGAAGATAACGTACCGTTTAAGCCAAAGGAGGCGTTCCAGATGTGTTTAGCTTCGTACAAGGGAAAAAATGACAATGAGGGTAAGAAATTAATTTAAAAACAGTGGTTGGTTTTAATTATGGTTTTTAGCTGCTTGGTATCGAGGTGTTGTTATGGAGATAAAAGGCAATGAAACTTACAATGTTTACTTTGTTGACTTTGGGAATATGGAGGACTTAAAGGCGAAGGATTTGAGGCAGTTTCCAGTAAATTGGAAGGACATCCCCATATTAGGTTTCAGTTGTGAATTTGTCGGTAAGTTGTTTGGAATTGTTTAATATTTTTTTTAAAACTAAGTTTCTGTAGGGATTCCGAATAAACCAGCAATCTTTGAGAAATTACATGAATTAATGGTGGAAGGTGAAACTTACACTGTTAATGTTAAGGAAAAAGAAGAAGGAGGTTTAAAGTATTTTATTGAGATTCCAGAGGTTTACGAGAAACTAAAAAAAGAAAAATTGTATTGATTTTTTTAAGTTTTTTTAAGTTAATTCTATTTGTAAGAAAACACTTTTTTTATTTGTTCGCAGTGAAACTTTTTTTAGTATGTATCATGTTGAGTTTTGTTAGTAAAAGAGTTTTAATTGTGTAGCCCAATTTCCATGGTTTTATTTATTATCCAGAGGTGAGGTAAGTGAAGAAAAGTCGCATAAAAATGGCATGTATGTATATTTATATAATTATGTATATATAGAGTGCATTTTACAATTGTAATACATACAATGTGTTCATCTAATAAAATATAACAGAATTTTGTCAAAACGAAAAATAAATATAATAATTACAGAAGTTTTTCTCGACAAAAAAATATATGCACAATTACAATGAAATAAGATTAAATATAGAGCCAATCACGAAAGAATCTTCAATAAATTAAAATAATGAATGAATTCAACCCACAATGTTTGTCCACCACAGCCCAATTCTAATATTTACTTCTTATAAAAAATATTTATTTAAGGCAAATAAATATCTATAATTTGCCGGTGGTGTACAAACACTATTTCGACAAAATTGTATATTATGAAGAATGCTTATTTGAATTAATTGAACCATTGCTATGAATTTTTCATGGGTTAATATTTTCTTTATCACTATGGCTTGCAATTAAAATTACATCTGATTACAATATAGTAAAACTACTTTTCTAGACACAAATCATTCTCTGGCGTTTTTAGTAAGTAATTAACATTAAATAATATACACACACAAGTTCGTTAAAAAATTTCTGAGAGGCCAAATAGTTCCGTTGTTGACTTGGCCAAACAATCTCGGAGATTCTTCTGTGATGTTTTTATATCACTTAAAAAAAAACATAAAAATGGCAAGAAAATACAGTAAAATTGGCACTAGTATAAAAGAAACTTGTTAAATTAAATCAGTACTAATGGGATTATTGCGTTCTAAGTACCAGTTTTGAACTAACTTAAGTTTTTGCGTACTAATGAGGTTCAATATTGCAGTCAAATCAAGCTTAAACAATACTACAAGTAAAAATACTGAAGTTAAAAAAGTTAGGCCAGAAAATTCGTTATTATTTATTTGTAAGTAATACTAGAAACATTAAAGTAACTAACAATACTTTACTAGTTTGTTTTATCTTCTAGGCGTTTGTGTTAACAAAAATAAATGTTACAAAAAGAGAATTACATTTAACTAATTAACAATAATCAAATCTCACTATGAGATTATAAATAGCTACATTAAAAGATCTTATAATAAAAGTGTTCGGGGGCTACAGGATTTTCATCATTGTTTGTCTTGGAACAAAATTATTGATTAATTAAATAAAACTGGCTGCCCACAACATTCGGTATCACAAAATTATATCTATTATAAGATCCTTGTAATGCGAAAGAGGATAATTTTATTGGTCACAGAAATGTTCCTAGACCAATACATTGTTCCTTTGTTAAAATCAGACTAAAGTTCGGTGAGCCGTGCACTGTTTTCACATTAATTTAATTTTTAATTAGGTATTATTGGACAGATTGCTTTTAGTGCACCCATGCAAGGGTTTTAATTGTAGAAAAATAATACTCGTTTATCCAACAGTGCACCGCATAAAACAGGCCGGTGTATTTATTTATAGGCATAAACACAAATACCTGTTCGATTTTCCTTTTTATTAATTATTTAAAAAGGTTACAGTAAATTCATCTAGACGTTTGGACAAAAATAAATAATCACATAAATCTAATAATATCTTGTAAAAAAAATCTTCACAACCATTAAAACAAAAAGAGAACTAAGTACTTGCACAAGTTTGTTTTGGGGGGTGAGAAGGGACTGGGGAAATGTTCTAAAAACGCCAGGACCGTACTATAAGGATATTAATACTTTATATATAACACAATAAAAACTAGTATCAGTCTTCACAGTTATACAAATACGCCGTTATTCAAAATGTTCAACACTGTTTATATCTACGAAATAATCAACTGACCGAAAAATATAACATTTACACGTTTGTTTTTTCATTTTTTTCTGTTTTAAATATTTTAGTCCGTTTTCTTTTTTTTTTTGAATTGGTCACTATGCATTTTACGCATAAAATATTATTATCTTCGAAGTTACACCAACATATATAAAAACTGTACACCACCAATTCTTTTAAGATACAAGAAATCAGTTAAAAAACAAAAAATCTGATAATATTGTCTAAGTTTCGGGTCTTTGGAGTTTTGGCGTTAATTTTGTTTAATCCGCCGGATTTTTTTGGACTTATTTTAGCGGGGCTACCCAAGTTTGTCCACATGGACGAATATTGCAAACTAATCGCCCCGATAAAATTTATTTAATTTGGGTATCGCACGTTAAAAATCAGGACCATAACAGAGAATTTAAAATAACAAAATAGTCAAGTAAATTAATCATAAATGAATTACGGTATTTCTAAGATATTAAATAAAGTAGATACAGTCATGACTCAGATATTAGTTATTTAAAAAAGCTTTGTAGCAATTATAATTCTGTAAAAATTGTCGAATTTCACGGAAATAATCTTCCAATAGATATTTAAAGCTAAAAATCTCTCTAGGAAAGTCTATTTAGAATGTCCTCAATTACCTCTTTCTCCTCCAAGTCACAACCATTGTTCCCTACATATAGTTAATTAAATCCTTTTGTTCTATCAGAACTTTTAATAATTTTCCATTAATTAATTGCAACGGAACAATTTCTATAATAATTGTTTGAATTATCCAAATTACAATCCTGATTTTTGGCTTGTGTAGTTAGTCATCACAGTATATTGCCCAGAAAAACATTTTTTGTGACACAAAAACAAATCTAAATAGGAACTTCTTTAAAAACCATTAAATAAATTTTACAGGTTTTTATTTTGGTTTATTCTTGGGCAATAGTTTTTACCTAATGAAATTTGATACTGGTTTCAGTTTTTAATCGGATTAAATAAATTCTTGTCGAAATCACTGAATAAATTGATTTTACCAAAAAAACTTATTGGATTTAGTACGGAATTTTTTGGGGGTTCATTACATTGATTTTAATTTTGTTTTAGTATGAAATTTGCACCATTATCAATGAATAATCCGCTGACGTAATAATATTCAAATCCAAACGAGTTCTCTGTGTGATGATGGTGATGATAATTTATAGCATCACCTTAATCATATTAAAAAGGAATAAAAACGAAACTGTGGAATATACAATTAATATAATTTATTATACAGGGCCAAACCCGAAAGTTAATCGTTCTTCTCCAGCTAGAACTAAAAGTATAAAGACAAAACTGGGGGATATTACTATTTATACGGGATGTTTAGTTCCGGTTAGAGCTTCAATATAATGACTGTATACACCTGAACAATAACATATTGTTGCCTTTACATTTTTTGTAGATAAGCCAAAACTCCAAAGCCGAAAAAAGTAGGGAAAAATAGAGAAATAATTTACCTTAATAATTAATAGTTACCATTATTATGTATATATATAAAATTAGGATAGTTTTAGGTCGTACGACTGTTCAGATTCAGAATATAAACATACAAAGGGAACACGAAAGTCCAACACCTAGCCAAAGCCAAGGGCATTGGAAGGGCGCGCGCTCTAGCGGGGGAGGGCGAAAAAACCGTCACAAAAAAAATTAAAAATTTCATCGCAACGCAAACACAACAGCCGCCACCACAAACCAAACTATTAAATTAACACGTACACTCCCCGAAGCACCCCCAAGCGTAAGTTCCTCACTTTTAACAACTTCATTCGGATGTTTATTGTACGTTTTACTCTTTTTCGTGGTCGTTGTTGACGGTGGGGTGCTGGTGGTGGTCGTGGTGCTCGTCGTAGTGGTCCGCTGCGACGTCACCGACCACCATGTGGGCCGCGGTATCGGCGGTTGGGTGGTTGATGGTGTGGGTGGCGGGCCCCACACTTTAAACACAATTTTCATGTTGTGTGTTGTACATCGGCCGCCTATTCTTCTATGCAGATCATCACTTGTGGATGTTGAGATGAAGTAGTAGTCGCTGCCAGGCAGGAACTCCAAACCGCCCGGTTGGGGTGTGAATGGTCTGAATGTTATTGTAAAATACATCACTTTGTATGGTTTGTCGCATACGGCAATTATCCGGGGGTTTGGATTTGTTATCCTACATGTCTCATACTCGTCCTTTGAAACATTGTATATTATATACTTCTCCATTTCTTCGTCTCTAGTACCCGGCGTGTACACTGGGCATATTAAATTTACTTGATCATACTCAAATTTCATATTATTTCTATTAACATCGATAATATTGTCTGTATTGTCGATGCGGAATATTGGATTCGATGAGTTCCAATGGATTGTGTAAAATTTGGCGTTACTAGGCATGGTCGCCAAAACATACCATTGGAAACAGAATGCTAACAGAATCAGGCCCTGCAGAAGAACTCGGCTTGGTTGCCAACCCATCGTGTTTCTTCTTCGTTGACTTGTGGCGCCGGAATTTCTTTACATGACTCACTCCCTTTCCATTAATCTATAAAAAAAAACAAATGTTAGAAAAAAAATTATTATTGTCGCATACAAATTTTTTGCGCAAATGATTTAAAAAAACACTATAGGTACTTTGTACATATAAAAATTATAAATTAATTTCTGAATACCATAAAAATAAAACAGACAATAATTTAAAAACCAAACATTGGTTTTGGTATTAAAACAGAGATTAAAACAACAGTACTTAAATCACTTGCATAATTATCTTTTTAATGCCAACTCAGTAAAGTAGCAATTTGAAAAAATAAATAAAATGGTTTAGTACAGGACAGAAACTAGTCGTAAACTTGAAAATAAAATCGTTGGTTATTAACGCTTAAATTAAACTAGCGCACAGTTGATTTTAACAATTATTATAATTTTATATAGCCAGATTATAGTTTTTATATCTGATGTAACCAGTACATGATTTTCTTATACAACCTGTAAGTGTATGAAATGTAAATTAAATTCAAGTGAATAGCTACGATTTTTTTTAAACTGTCTATAAAAATTCTAAACCACCTTCTACAACCCTTCGCAATTTTTTCTACATATAATAAAATCACCTTTTTGCTTTTTGAAACAGTATTATAGGAAAAAATTCAAAATTCCAGTGGAAAACTACAAATTTTGAAAGTGAACTATAACGAAGTTTTTTACATTTTTATGTGAAATAAATTTCTCACGTTTTTTCACCATTCTCACCTATTTTATCACTTTCGCATCATATCTACTATCCAAACAAACGTTTATCCTTGTTCCCAAGAGATAATTTCAACTTTTTTGCAAATAAACAACCAAACCATAAAAAAACCATTACAGAAAATGTTTAATTCTATACCAATCCTTACTGCGTTATATCCTGTTACCTCCAACCCAAACAAAGAGATACTAATCACATTTTATATCACACGACAAAAACATGATGGTTAATGTCTATTTATTATTATTATATTAATCTATCAATAATAAAGTGTCACTCAAATTCATTAAATAAAGAACTTCACACTTAGATTTAGCTCCGACAATAATTACAAATATCCATCCATTTTTTCCTTCATTAGTTTTGATTAATTTCCATATGCCTGCTAGTGATGCCCACAGTTCAAAATAATGACTATATATATGAACGCCCCACATACCACAAAAAAACCCATTTTTGTTCTAAACAAATTAATGAATTTCTATTGTGGAAACACCAACAAACAAATGAGTAAAAGTGAGTAATATGTAGCTCAGCTGGACACTCTAAGTATAAGGAACCCGAAAAAAAACCGAAATAAAAATCAATACAAATGAATTCACAAAGGTTCAAGGATTTGTATTTAATTTGTCTAGAAATGTATCTATTATATTCTCTATCTTTAATAAACTATCAAATCATCGCCTATTACAATAGGAATATGAGTTATAATTAACTGTTATATAACACATCTAATCTGAGTTGAAGAGAAAAAACTATTTACACCTAGTAGGAGATGAAATCCATTGCTCTATTGCCTCTATGCTCACTGCAGGTGGGTAAGTAATACGTTGTGGTTTCGAGCATATCGTTTCTCTTTTCTACTACACGCACTAATAATAGTTTTTCATTGTGCTGTCTCCATTGTACCAGGCTAAAGGGTTGGAAACAGGTAATGGAAACTACCATACAACAACACCCAACCAAATTTTATAATAAAAGTGTGGTTAAGTTGCAAAGCGATCACGTGGGTGCATTTATAAAATGAATACGGTTTACCCTTTAAAAAAGCTGATTTATAACAGGTTAAACAAACCCACAAAACCGCCACTACCCGAATTGTCTTCCATTTGGACACCTAGTGCATTAGTTAATAGCTTTCCAAAGGTTGAAATCAATATTAGATGTACATAGTTAAATTCAGATTTGAACAGACTGTTGTTTTATTTTCAGTTTTAATGTCAAATTATTTACGCAATTACAGAAAGGAACATAATATAAGTTTTTGATGACGTCCGTTAACTCTTGTTGAAATAATTATTTTTAAATTACATTTTGCTTTTATGGTGTGTGGTTACTTTAGATAGAAAACTTGGAATAAAATTCTTCTGGTTTTTTCAGACTTCACACAATTAATATACCAATAAACTGCCTTCAAGGTAAACTATTGTAAAATAAGTCGAGGAAAAGCATCTCGAATATTATCCAAGAACAAGAACTTTTTGCTTAATTAATTTATCTCCATTCAAGTCTAAGATCAGTTATAGTGTGCCTCCTTTTAAAAATGATAGACCGATACTAACCATAATAAAATCATTTAAAAGCGGCGCTTAAACATTAACAATTTAATTTCAAAATGTCTGAACGAAAAAATGGGGAAGTTTAACAAATAATCCCAATAATTACAGTCGGTAAAGCCCTTACACACGAAATTATTATTTCAAATCTAATGAACCTTTAAGTATTTACATATAATTACTTTTCATTAAATTTTACGTTCAACATTAACACATTAATGTTTGTTCTAGATTATTTATTATCCAGACTAGCCCATAGTCGAGCAAAATCCATTAAAATTGGCATTTCACATAAAACTTAGTTTTAATACTGCTGATGTGCGCGTTTCTTCTTGTTGTAAAACATAACTTATTAGTCATCAAACAGTGCAAAACCTATATATCGACAAAAAAATGATTGGGAAAGTGGAAAATAAGTGTGTAGTTGGTGATGTATGCATTTTTTAGATAATTCATATCACTATTTAAGTTTTTGGACTATTAATTTAAGAACAATTTATTTTCAAAAAATAATGTTAAGAAATTTACAACATAAATTAAATACAACCACTAAAAAAGCACATAAGGAAATCTAATATCGCACATAAAAGTAAAAACACTTTAAACTACCTCTTCTTCTGATTATTTTTTTTTTGTTTTCCGCCTAACTCTAAAAGAATTTCCTCTACGTCATCCAACTAACTTAATCTTAGTATTCTGTCTATTATACAGGGTGTCTCTAAAAGGTCTTTACAAAATCCTACCACAAGTTTTTGGGCTCAAAATAATTCGTTTAAACAAACCTACCTTAGTTCAAAAGTTCTTCCTTACTGAGTTACAGGGCGCTAAAAAATATTTTTTCAAAATATTTTTTTAATTATATCTACTGATCAGTTTAAAGTAGAGATTTGAAATTTGGTGGGTTAATAAGTCTATAAGGAAGCTACAATTTGTTGGTATTAGAACCAAAATAATATTGTTCAGTAGCGTACTTATCAAAGAGGTCTCAGGGTTTTTTTGAATAATTTTTGTATGGAATTAAATTTTTTTACAAAATAATAAGAATTATGATAGATACGCTCAAGACACGTAAAAAAAGTATACTTGTTTGATTTGCATTAACTCAACTGTTTGCGAGATATTTCACCTTGAAAATTTTTTTCTTATTAAAACGACAATTTGTGACACCCTGTAAAGTCAAAAATATTGAATCACTCTAATACGGCTCATTTTACGTCCAAAACTAAGCATAATTTCTATCTTATACCGTTCTGTAGATGTACCTAAAAAAGATACAGGGTGAATAAAAAATACATCTTTCAACATCCTGTATTTTAGTAACGAAACATTTTTGGGGGTAGGTTTCTACAACAATTTATGCTTAGTTTTGGACGTAGAATCAGCTGTATTAGAATGACCCAATATTTTTTACTTTACAGGGTAAGCCACAAATTGTTTTTATAGAAAAAAAATTTTCGAAATTAAATATCTCGGCAAACAGTTGATTAACGCAAGTCAAACAAGTATACCTTTTTTACGTGTCTTGAGCATATCTATCATAATTCTTGTTATTTTGTAAAAAAAATCAATACCCTACAAAAAATATCTAAAAAAAACACTGAGTCCCCCCTATAAGTACGACACTGAACAATATTATTTTGGTTGTAATACTATCAGATTGTAGCTTCCTTATAAACTTATTAACCCACCAAATTTCAAGTCTCTATTTTAAACCGTTCTGTAGATATATGTACTTAAAAAACGATTTGGAAAGATATTTTTTAGCGCCCTGTAACTCAATAAGGAAGGACTTTTGAACTAAGGTATGTTTGATTCAATCGAATTATTTTGAGCCCAAAAACTTGTATTATATTATAGTGTGTAAAATACTAGCCACTTTTAGAGTAAAACGGACTTATAGGCCACCACTTCTGCAGCAACTTTCTGTCTCATTTTAACCTTCTCGTAGCCGTTTCTCTGTTTCGTTCACAGAAGTTTATTTTCGTTTAATATTCTATGTAAAATTTTGGAAATAATTTGTAATTTTTATTTGGACAAAAGAATTTTTATGTTGGTTTAAAAAATCTGCACAAAATATGAATGTTACTAGAAAAATCCCACACTAACTTTTCTTAACTATTTAAAAACTACAAATTTAGTTAATTTATTCAAAAAAAAAAAACTCACTTGACACTGTTTCAAGTTTCAACCCTCCGAAAAATTTCACAACTGTTTTATTATTCCACCGTACATAATAACATGAAACAAAGAAAGATAAATCGGACACTTTATATTATATCTTATCTTGATACAAGATAAAATTCTAGTAACTAACCTACTCATATCTCGCGTTCTAAGAAATCCTAAAAATTCTTTAGCATTAACACATTAGTCTACAAACAAACTCACACTAGTACCTAGGTTACATTTACCTACCACTTTTTAGCGAAACTTCTTGAACAAATAAATTATTGAAAGAATGCCATTATTTCTTGCTTAAAAAGTGCTAATGAAATAGAAGGAAAGAATAAAAGAATTTACTATTATATTTTTATTTATTTATTTAAATGTTATGGAAATATTAAAAGGTTTATTATTCACATGATGGTAAAACCGAAATATTACCTTTACAATAAAATAATGGTATGTGGCAGACAACATGATTTAATATTTAAATACAATACGATATTGATTAAAACTATAATATTGGCTTTTAGTAAGGATAAATATTATCATAGAAGCCATTGTTTAACAAAACCCCACCGATTTCCTCAAATTTTAATTGGTTCATGATGCACATTTGTATTTACATCTGTATAATATGCAAAATTATAAAACATTCTCCCAATCGATAATATTAATAATAAGTGACTGTACCTAATAAATTTTCATTCGTTTGACAGACGATGGACGCACACGCCATGCCCCAAATTAAAAATCTATAAACAATTAGAGCTTTTTTCACCTTTATTGTTCTTTGGGCAATTGGATTCAGTCGGAGTTCGATCAATTGCTCCTCCCCGGATATTGTGAATTAGGGAGAAGGGAGAGTTTTCAAAAAATTAAGCGGTTGTCGATTAGAAAAAGTGATCGGAGTGGCTGCGAAAATAAAAAAGTAACAGTAGTTCTAATGTCACTTATATTAACCAATCATTCATTATTTACGATTTCATGGCCATCTTTGCAATTTTTAAAATTTAGACGATTGCTAGATAGTTATATGAAAATTTAGAAAAGAAAAATTATATTTAAGATTTTGTGCAAAAATATGCTTTTTAAAAAGTGCATGAGACTATTTATTTTAAAATTTTAAAGGAGGAATTTTGGGGCATTTGTGAGTAGGTTAGTTTAGCATTTTGAGGGTTTTTTGGATTTTAAGAAAGGTAATTCAACGAAAATTGAAGGAACCTTTAGAAATGAGAGATATTTAAATGGAATTTTTATGAAAAATAGATTCTTGTCCCCTCTAAAAAAATAGTAAAAAATTTCGACAATTAAGAGCATTTTTGGAATTTTTAAGAAACTTTCCGGAAACTGTAAGGCAATTTGAGGAATATTTTGAATTTTTGTAGAATTCCAAAAGTATTATCGAGAAATTTAGTATTTTAGGGCATTTTTGGAGGGAATTTGAAGGCACTATGTGCCATTTTTACGAGAAAACAAATTTTTTCTCCCTCAAATTAGGTCGTGACTTATCTTACAGTTAAACCCTGACTTTTTGAAATTGCCTTTATTTTTAATGTTTTTCTAGAGCTCGTCCAGCATAACGTAAAGAAATCGCCGACTTTTGTAAAAAATAAATTTGAAAACTTATTTTATTAATACATAATTATTAAAAAACTGTTTTGATTTTTTGCGGATATATAAAATATGTGACGAGTGCCTCATTGTTGCCTCAAATTGATGAACAATTTGTGGTTTTAATTACCGGAGAAATCCCCAGCAAAAAATGATGGCAACCAACAAACGGCATATTCTTAATTAAAAAAGTGTAGGTACATATTATTATTACATATATTGTTGGTATGTGTACGTGGGTGGATGTTTCAGGATCGATATAATTAAAAAAGGTAGAAAAGTTGTGTGGAAAAAAACTTTTTTAACAGATTTTCTCTATAATTGAAAGGGTAGAGCCGAGGCACATATGCACCGGCATACTTTCTATTTCACACACACATAATTGTTGTATGTTAGATACTCCAAATCACATCCTCTGCGTTGTCAAAGGGTTTCTCCCCACATCTATTCAGAAACGTCCCTTCGCCAACACCTCTTAACTTACTTTTTTACACCCTCGCGTCTCGTTAACACCACGGGCTTTTAATATCGCACACACATTGAAGGTCTGCTGCCCCAACCGCCACCCACCCATTGCCACCCCCTTCCCGTATATAAAATAAACTGCCTAAGTAAAAGACGCACAACTCATCCTACTTTTTGCACTTGTACAACACCTACACACGCCACTGCACAACTACCCAGCCCCTCACGTCCCTGAATATACACCCCTTTAGGCTTTCACTAACTGGTGTATACGGTGAACGGAAAAATTAATGCCATGCTGTGTCACGAAACCACCATAAATACGAACTTTACACGGAAACTATACAAAAATGTGCAGAGTTTGAGGGAAAAATTTATATCTAATTAGGGCGGATTTATTCGGGAGATAAGCTTATCATTCGGGCAGTTTTGTGTACACCCGGTGGTTGGAAATTATTATTTCACCTTATTTATTGCCTATTAATTGCCAGGAGTTCGCTTAATTATTTTCTTTCTCAAGCTGGCAAATTAAAAGTAAATATTTAGGGAGTTGTTGCTAAGTGGCTCGTAAAAAAGGGGAGCCTACAATTTGTAAGTTTGAGGAAACGATTATTTTTGTCCTAGAAATAAAAACATTTTACAGTAAATCAAATTTTAATTGCTTTTGTTAAGATTAAAACTTATTGAGACAAGAAAACTACTTATTTTGTAGAAACTTTTATATAATTTTGAAATTTGTTCATTTATGTATGTATTAACAAAAATATTAATTCGCTTAGCTTCCCCAACTATAACAAAAACCCGATCTCCTATCGATTACGAATCAGACAAAATCTAACGCAAATGACGGCAGTAATATTCTCGATGACTCCAAATTTCCCAGCTCATTTTATTCCGCTATGGCTCCCAGCACCCATTATTTGTTTTTTCCCAACATTTTTACTGGAATTTGGCAAGGAATCTCCACTGTGTGTTTATTTCGTCCCCAATTTATCCCTTTTGTCTTCGTGCTGCAATATTAACCCTATTATGTCCTTGTTTTTTTGACTTTTGTTTGTGTTTACCTAGAAAAGTTGTTTACGCGACAGAGCCGGATTGAACTAATTGTAAGGGGCAACGAAATCATTAGGAAATAAAATTAATAACCGCAAATAAATCAGGAGTTCAAACGGATTGCGTGCCTCTGTAACTAACTAATTATAAACGAAATTAGATGAAATGGTTAACTATCACATCTGTCACAATATTTGTATTTTCTATTTTTACCATCGGCTAAAGTCTTCATCAAAGACAACATGGAATCCTCACATGTTCAAAGTAATTTTTACAATGTATTTTTTTCTTTTAATACTACAATCTTGCATCGTGGAATATAGAGCCATAAAAGCGGACAGTGTCTTATTAAAATCAATAAACAGGCATCTTGTGACTTAAAAAGAACATAAATATAATTTTCTTTATGTGTCAATGATTTGATTACCTAGCTCGAGGGATTTTGTAACAAGGAGTGTTTTAAAGTCATAAAACAAGCTATTGTATTTCTAATGTACTACACAAGAAAAATGTGTACATTTTTAATTATTTTCCACCCCAGAAGGAACCAAGTTAACGAAACCAACTATAATTTAATCGAAACTAAATATAATTAACGATAAATGATCGATTAACGTGGACGCGTCGCGACTGCATAATTTTCCTGGCAACTATTAACTAAAACCACTTGCAAGTAATTAAAAGTCATAATTTAAAATTCACCTCTCTGATGTGATGTGTACACACAACGTTAAAACTTTTCGATAATTTACTTGTCTGTATAAAGGGGACCCCTAAACCACTGCATATACAGTAAACAAGTTTATGCTGTCGTGTTCACACCTCTACACAATGCTAAATGGGATCAAGTTTGGTGTATTATATATCATAAGAAATAAAAAAGGAATTTAAAACACCATCCAGGGCCGGATTACAACGGAAATTGAAAGGAGAAAGAAATGTGGCGTCTACTAGGGAAATTGTACCCAGTCCGGTCCCTACTTGGGGATTTTTTGTTGTATTCCAGTTTTGGTAAAGTAAAACTTAGTATTGTAATGGAGAAAAATTTAAGCGATGTGGAAGGTAATTTAGATATTTATTAACAACTTGGAAAAATTTCTTTAAAAATATCATGATCCTTTTTGACAATTCGTAATTCTACTCTGAATTTTCAGATTTTCACTTAGAATACAGTTTTGCAAAGTTCAATATTGCAGTTATTCATAAAAAAATCAACAAAACTCTAGAAGTTAGTTTAGAATACTTTTGCGATAGTTGAAAAAAAAACTAAAATTTTCAGATGATTTTCTTCAAAAATCCTTAAAAAATCATTAGGTTTTCCAATTTTTACCAGAATTCCAGCCATGTAAAGATAAAAACTTGCCTTTTATAATAAAAATAAATTTGAACCACGTGGAAGGTAGTTTTAATATTTTATTGACCATTTGGGAAAAAATACAAAAAAATTTTATGATCCTTTTGAAAATTCGTAATTCTACTCAGCATTCTTAGAATCTCACTTAGAAAACAGTTTTGCAAAGTTTAATGTTGCCTTTATTCATAAAAAAATTATAAAAACTCGAGAAGTTAGTTTAGAATATTTTTGTGTTAGTTCAAGAAAAAAACTAAATTTGGAGTTTGGACTTAATTTTTTTTAAATCTGTAAAATATTCGAAATTTTTCCAAAATTCCAGTTTTGTGCAATGAAAATGTGCCTTTTATAATAAAACCAAATTTGAACCACGTGGAAGGTAGTTTAGATATTTTATTGACCATTTGAGAAAAAATACAAAAAATTTTCATGATTCCTTTTGAAAATTCGTAATTCTACTCAGCAATCAGCATTGTTAGAATCTCACTTAGAAACCAGTTTTGCAAAGTTTAATGTTGCCTTTATTCATAAAAAAATCATAAAAACTCTAAAAGTTAGTTTAGAATATTTTTGTGTTAGTTCAAGTAAAAACTAAATTTGGACTTAATTTTTCTTAAAAAACTGTAAAATAAGCGAAATTTTTCCAAAATTCCAGCTTTGTACAATGAAAACATGCCTTTTATAATAAAAGTAAATTTGAAGCACGTGGAAGGAAGTTTTGATATTTTATTGACCATTTGGAAAAAAATACAAAAAATGTTCATGATCCTTTTTGAAAATTCGTAATTCTACTCAGCATTCTTATAATCTCACTTAGAAAACAGTTTTGCAAAGTTTAATGTTGCCTTTATTCATAAAAAAATCATAGAAAATCTAGAAATTAGTTTAGAATATTTTTGTGTTAGTTCAAGAAAAAAATTTAATTTGGACTTAATTTTTCTTAAAAAATCTGTAAAATATTCGAAATTTTACCAAAATTTCAGTTTTGTGCAATGAAAACGTGCCTTTTATAATAAAAGTAAATTTGAACCACGTGGAAGGTAGTTTTGATATTTTATTGACCATTTGGGAAAAAATACAAAAAATTTTCATGATCCCTTTTGAAAATTCGTAATTCTACTCAACATTCTTAGAATCTCACTTAGAAAACAGTTTTGCAAAGTTGAATGTTGCCTTTATTCATAAAAAAATCATAAAAAATCTAGAAGTTAGTTTAAAATATTTTTGTGTTAGTTCAAGAAAAAAATTTAATTTGGACTTAATTTTTCTTAAAAAATCTGTAAAATATTCGAAATTTTACCAAAATTCCAGTTTTGTGCAATGAAAACGTGCCTTTTATAATAAAAGTAAATTTGAACCACGTGGAAGGTAGTTTTGATATTTTATTGACCATTTGGGAAAAAATACAAAAAATTTTCATGATCCTTTTGAAAATTCGTAATTCTACTCAACATTCTTAGAATCTCACTTAGAAAACAGTTTTGCAAAGTTGAATGTTGCCTTTATTCATACAAAAATCATAAAAACTCTAGAAGTTAGTTTAGAATATTTTTGTGTTAGTTCAAGAAAAAAACTAAATGTGGACTTAATTTTTCTTAAAAAATCTGTAAAATATTCGAAATTTTTCCAAAATTCCAGTTTTGTACAGAGAAAACTTGCCTTTTACAATAAAATCAATTTAAACAATGTGGAAGGTAGTTTTGATAACGTTTTGGACCTTTAAAGAAAACTATGGTTAATTTTGAAAATGTTGTAGTTTTACACAAGATTTCCGAATTTTCACGTAAAATACAGTTTTACAGGTCAATAATGTCTTCATAAGAAAAAATCATCAACAACGGAAGTTAATTTTCAAGGGGGCACTTTTTTATTACAAACCTAAATTCCAATTCTTTCCACTTGTTTCTGTTACGTAATAATATTGTGTTGGTAATTCTTTTCCAGTACGGCCCTGCACACCTATAATACTTCCAAGAATATATTCTTGAGTACTTAGGGGAGAATAAAAAAATTTTCAACAACCAACGCACTTGAACAAAGCCAAATTCGCGTATACTATACCTATACCCAACCACTTCAGTTTCAGTTTGTTCGACTGATATCATTTTTTAAACTCCCAGACGAAAAGCCGGAGTTCATCTGGTTTTACAACCAACAACAAAAAAAATGTCTTTGACCTAGAAAAACTTTTGTCGCGTTTACTTATTATAATTCTAATAGACTCGCTATAACAAATTGCTTGAATTATGTACAAATTGTGTTTAATTTTAGGAACTGGTATACTATAAATTATAATATAAAAGCTTTTTGTGTTTGACCTTTTTAAAAATATGGGAATTGGCCAAACGTGGTCCAAACAAAACAAACTAAATAAAAAAATAGAAAAACCAACATAATTGTTCCTGTTTATGTTAACATTTTTTTATTACACGCATTAGCAAAATCACTAAAAATTTCGTAGCTAAGAGCATTTAAAAATATACATTTAAATAAAATGTAGGATTTGAGCTATTAAAAATAAGCTGCATTAGCATACATAAAAATATAATACAATTTACATAAAAACGTCCATCCATAAATATTGCATAAGGTACTATAAAATAACACGGATATATTATAAAATAGATTATTTATTTACGAAAACATCGTAAAAGAAACAGTTCAATTAGGCAAATCAATACGAGATTCCGTTAAAATATTTCAACATGGATTAGACAATTTTTGATGGCTCGTCTTCCAACTGTACAAATTTAACAATGCAACTGTTACACGCTCAATTAAATTATTACTTTTAAATAGTCCAAACAGCTACAGTACAAAAAAAACTCAAAAAACTATAATCCAATTAAATCCGGCACGCACTACTTACTTATGTTTCCATATAATAATAATTGTGTTGTATACAACAAATTAATTAAACACTTCTATCAATATTGATGCACATACTAAAGTCCCCATTGAAAACAAAGCGATTATTGATATTTAGGAAATATGTGCGCTCATAGTATTAAAAATAACTCAAACAAAATATAAAATAGCCTCTCGTCTATATGGACGAGTGGGCATGTAAATGAACACATCAAGGTACAAAAATTACATTTGTCAACCAAACGGAATGTTTTAAATTGTAAATTATTAAAAGTGGAAAATATACAGGGTGAAACAAATAACTATTTCTACTCGTAGAATTATCGCTATACGAGTAGGCGTTGAAATTTTAACATTCAATTATTGGCTTTTACGTTACTATGGTTACAAATGTTATTTCCCTACAATTAGGTTAGGTCATAATTAACCTTTCATAGCCAACTATATTAATTAAGAAATTAATTGATAGGGATGAATAATTTGATATAAAAAAATACAAGTAAACTTCTTCTTTCTTTAATGATGCTAGATGTTGAAAACAAAGGGAAAAATAATTTACGTCATTGGCGTGCCGTTTATCTTTTTAAGAATATCTTCATGAAATAAAAATAGCGTCGCATAAAAGTCCGTGTATATTATTGCACAACATACTTCATGGTACTCTTACAGATTTATCTTACGAAGCTATTAATTAAATCAAAAATAATTCGTCGATTCGTTCTATTGAGACAATTGCCATTAAAGCACTTTTTTCTTATACCATTATTCCACTTTCCCTTTTAATTACTGTTCTGTTATTGCACTATTGCTAAGAGTTTTATTATATTACTACTAAAATTATTGTTAAATACATCCAGTAAAATCATTCCCTTCAATTTCGAAGAATTTTTATTCCATTCGTCTAAGAACAATTACCCTGTAAATCAAAACCAAAAATCTCTGGCATAAAACTCACCATGCATCCATTCACAAAGCAAAATTAATTGTCCAGAAAGTATGTTTAATGTCTCTCAAGGGCATATCAACTACTGGGGAGTTTTAATAAGAATTTTCGATTCACATAATAATGTCTCTCGGCCTGGCGGTTGTTTCTAAGCAATAAAATGACAACTCAAGCAAAACAAACTTTTAAATGCAATTTTAAAATCGCATAACAATTGTGTATGTCGCAGTTGCAAATCTACCATCAGCAGCTAGTGTATGATTATGTATGAAATTGTCGTTGTTAAAAGTGCCGGATGATAAAAGAAAAATTATAGGTTCTAGATTTTTTCTAAAGCAAAAATTACTCGACTCCTAGTAGGCGAGTCAAAGTTACGCCTTAAAACAAAAGACAACTGTCAATATTCAGCCAATAAAACTAATTTTTGGCCTACTATCTATAGATTGCGTAAATTATAACTCGGCTGCAAGTAAAAGACTTGAAACTTTAAGTGAAACACCCTGTATAATGTACACTGGTGCCATCTGTTATATTAATTTAATGAAAACTAATTTATCTGGAAACTTATTGGAGACAAAGAAAAAGTAGAAGAAATCTCATTTATTTATTTTTAATACAGAATATCTAGCAATCCACACAAAAACTAGTGGCCTATGAAATTACCATGCCACCAACCCCACAAGCCAGCAAGTCCTCCTGATTTATGCTTTACGAAATTGTATCCAGCTTTTCAATATAAAACAGCTTTTTCGTGTTTTAGTTCCAATAAATAAAACATTTTCACAATAATTACTAGTGAAAGCAACATTCTCTTAGACAATAAGAAATTTTATATAAATTTCTTTTGTTGGTAGTTCTGCCACAAAATAAATATTTTACAACAAGACAATTAATACCTTGTTATTGCGAAATAAAATAAAAACATTTTATTAGTACCAAGTATGGAGCGACTCTTGGCGATTGTTATAAACTAGGATTTATTTCGTTTTGATGAAATGCCAAAGTTTATGTCCATTTTTATTAACAAATTGCTTAGTGTTAATTATTAGGAGAAGCGGACTAGTCACAGTCATACCATATTAATTTAAATATCCATGTAGGCATTTTTGTGCGTAAAAAATATTAACACTTTTCCAAACTTTTGCTTTAAGGCACCACAAGGTTCTCTATTCGGCCTATTGCTGCCTCTTAATGTTATTTAATTTTCTAATTTATTTTGCCTCTAATTATATCACATACTTTATTCATGGCAAACTTTTGCTAAATGTAATTTAATTGTTTGGAAAATAGCCACTTTAATTGTCATGAAATTGTATTTAGCCTTTTCCGTTTAGTTTTTGTAATCACCTGTAATTCTCTCATTAATTGCAGTTATTAGACAAAGTAGCAATAGCATCATTATATTAGTTAAGTACTTTCAAGCTCATCTGCTGGATTTGACCATTGAAATGATTTTACACAACGAAATGTTTACAGTTTAATTACAAGAAAAATATTTTAGAATTAAACGAAGTACAACTAACTTTACATAGAATTTACCACAATATAGAACGTAATTTCATGCAGTTTGCATAATTATTTAAACTTATACTTGGAAAAATTACGTTATAGTTTGAAATTCGCGCCATTTTTAGGGTTACAACTGTCAAAAGTAGTGTTTGGAGGAAATATTAAACAAGCGCCTGCTAAAAATTTTTCCTTGGAGTTTCTTTCGAAAACCATATTTTGAAATTCGCGCTGTTCGTTTACTTTTAAGGTTAGAATTCACCACAATATAAAATGTAATTTTATGCAGTTTGCATATCTAAAAATGTAATTTAATAAAACGTCTATCCTCATAAATATTGCACAGGTCCACTAACTGTCTCGGTCAGTTAAATTCCCTGCGTATAGAAAAGGAGAAGTTGCTGGTGGCATTTTATAAATTGACCCGACGAGGAGGAGAAGGAGGAACAGAGTGCGATATACTCTGACTGACCCACCCCTTAGCAAATATTTCCTAATAATATAGTCTAAATGTCATTTGCTTAGCGCCATGTTCATTTAAAATTCAATCCCCCCTCTCATCTTCCCAAACGCATTTCGAATCAAAGGTATAAACTGAATATGATGCATGTTATTGATTCAACAAATATAATAAGCAAATTAAATTTTCACTCTATTTGTCCTTTTGTTGAGCCGCTGCTGGAATTTCATACATAAGGAGGATATTTTACGCCCTTCCCCCATTTCCACTTCCTTCCATAAACCGGCTAAATAAACTTTTTAATAATATTCGCTTCGGTGCACTCTACTATACCGGCCCTCTTAATGAACTTTTACCTATTTACCTTTTTAGATAAAACAACCACTTTGCATTTTACACGCCGGTGTTCTGCTACTGACATTCACAAAATAAAATGAATAATTATCGTACTCGTACAAACCCATCCCCAAATTAATTGTTTGGATATTATGCGATTATATGTGGGAAATATAATGAAAGTTGGTGGATTTTACCTTCAACTCTCTGTGACGGAAAGGGAACTGTCCCAAAGAGTCAATGATGATCTTCTAGTAATTCTGAAACAAACAAAAAATCGCCATCAGCAAAATATGTACAAAAAAGCTATTTATTTTGAATTTCGCGCCAGTTTTATCAGCGAGGGCGGTATATAAATCACTAGACACAATTTGCCAAAATGGCGGGCGGACCTCTTGGAACTTAAAACTACTTGAAAAAAATCAAAACTATATTTTGAAATTAGCGCCATCGTTTACTTTTAGGTCAAATTTTCACACTTTGACTTACGAGTTATTTCCGAAGTTGTAGACAACTTGAAATTTGAAAAAAAACGTGTAATATTTTGAAACTGGCGCCATTCGTCAACTGTCAAATTGTCATTTCTGGAGCCACAATGGCCGTTTAACGTTACTTTTCATGTTCACCCTGTACACCATACAAAACGCTATCATTAAAATATTATCCACTCGAATTAAATAAAACAATACTGGTTACATGTAGCTTGGCAAAAAAAAACAACCAAACAAAAGACTTGCTAACATTGCATGAAACACATATCTATGTATCTACCTTGTTAACATCGTTCTTCGCGGAATGAAATCAAATTATTACAGATTACATTGTGTAAATGGAAAGTAATTTGTGGTGTAAATAAAAGTAATTGGTGCAATAAGTATATAGTATACGTGTAATTTGTAAAAGAGATTTTACCTTGGACTTGGATATAAACCGAAATTATGAAGTTAATTTTGTGTACCTACTTATTTTGTATATTTATGAATCCAAACTTTGAGTTCTTAGATACTTCTAAAATAATATAATTATTATTTATTATTATACAATGCTACTGGACAGCCTGGTAAGAAATTGTCGTTGTTCTCCCTACAAAACTAGTCATACACCTAAAGAATTTGCAGATGTTACATGTAAAGAAACCCAACACCTCACAAAGGTCATTAAATTTTGTCCAGTCGAAAGATTTTCCCCCCTAGCCCCAATTACAACAAAATTTCGATTGGATATTGTGTCCGAACTGTGGGTGTGCCACAACAATAGTTAATAATTAAACAATGTAGGAAGAAACTCATAATAGAAGAAACTAAATTATTGATGTAGAATCGATTACAGATTATTTTGACGTAATACGATTTGTTACCATCATAGCTGTGCAAGATTTATTGTTGGAAAAGTTAAAAAACTGTTGCTCTTAGGTGCATCACCTACATCAAAAAGTTTTGAACGTTTATCGGTAATAATAAATTCTTGTTGTTGGGGATCATCCTGCACTAGGTGATAAACATAACTGAATCACAAGTTAGAAGGAAAACAACGTGATTATTTATAATAATGTTGAGTCATATTTTTTCCACCACTTATTAGAAAATGATGTTTTTTATTGAAACACGATAACATAACTGGAATTTTCTTGCAGTCCTCAACAGGCTTTTTATCTTTAGTACACACTACCCACAATTTATTTAAATATAATCGAGGACGAGAATTTAATGCAAACAAATGTTGGGGGACGATAGAGGTTATACAAAGTGACATTTTTAACCCCAACATTCTTTATTAAAATAACAAACTGCATCAATCTGTTTACAAAATCCAAAAAGTTGAGAAGTGAATAGAATTCGCCATCTGGTGGTTGGATAAAACTATAAGATTTCAAATAAATAAAATTGTTAAGCAAAAAATTTTTTTTTACATCTCTTGCAGCTTTTTTAAAACACCCTGTATAATTATCACATAATTTATATGCGTAATAAATGCTCCATGTGAGTATCAAACTAACATTAACTTAAGTAATGTTTTCAAATATAGCTTAGCTATAAATAATGGTTTATAATGCTTAGGTGAAGTAACACGTGGTACGCAAAATGTAAAATCGAAAGAGTTGTGAAAATAAAACTGAATAATAATTTCGGAAAAAAGTCAATAAAATATAGCAAAAACCGTGGTCGAAGTTTGTAGAAATTACCTATAACAGTGACTTTAAACTAAAGATCAATATGCCAAAATTCGCAAAACCTTATAACCCTTTTTTAAATTCAAACTCAAATTTTCGCCATTTTGTTCTAAAAATGAGGTTATGTTGAAAACAGATTAGGCATCAGTGTAGCTAAATATAACCAATTTTACTGGTCACGTGAGTACATTTGTAAGTGAAACTGCTCTAGCTACAAACAGTTAACTTGATTTTCTCAGATTAAATTATACGACTGAAAAAGTAGCTCAAAATGGCAGAGTTTTGGAGCCTCGATTGAAATTTGCTTTTTTTAGAAAAATGAATTTTGTATTTCTTAATAAATCGTCATTTATTACTTGTTTCCTAGAAATTGTGGCGTAAAATTGAAATTTGATAGAATTTTAACATAATTTATGCTTCTAAATGCCATGATTTTGGAACCACTGGTCCAATTTGACTGAAATTTACTCTGGCAGGTAAAGGAACATTAGGTTTAACTATAAAAAAAATCCAGGGGTTTCCAACACCACTCTTAGAATTTTTTTAACGCGGTACAAAATCACGTTTAGAAATTGGCCAAATTTTCTGATAGTTCCAAAATAGCACAAGTTTGGGCCTTGAGTTCCGATGATTTAATAAAAATTTGCTTTTTTACATCAATTAAACTTGTATCTTATAACAAATCACATTTTTTTTTAATTAATAAATTGTGACGTAAAATTGAAATTTGATAGAATTTTAACATAATTTATGCTTCTAAATGCCATGATTTTGGAACCACGGGTCCAATTTGACTGAAATTTACTCTTGCAGGTAAAGGAACATTAGGTTTAACTATAAAAAAAATCCAGGGGTTTCCAACACCACTCTTAGAATTTTTTTAACGCGGTACAAAATCACGTTTAGAAATTGGCCAAATTTTCTGATAATTCCAAAATAGCACAATTTTGGGCCTTGAGTTCCGATGATTTAATAAAAATTTGCTTTTTTACATCAATTAAACTTGTATCTTATAACAAATCACATTTTTTTTTTAATTAATAAATTGTGACGTAAAATTGAAATTTGATAGAATTTTAACATAATTTATGCTTCTAAATGCCATGATTTTGGAACCACTGGTCCAATTTGACTGAAATTTACTCTTGCAGGTAAAGGAACATTAGGTTTAACTATAAAAAAAATCCAGGGGTTTCCAACACCACTCTTAGAATTTTTTTAACGCGGTACAAAATCACGTTTAGAAATTGGCCAAATTTTCTGATAGTTCCAAAATAGCACAAGTTTGGGCCTTGAGTTCCGATGATTTCATGAAAATTTGCTTTTTTACATCAATTATTGTATCTTATAACAAATCACATTTTCTTAAAAAAAATTAATAAATTGTGACGTAACATTGAAATTTGATAGAATTTTAACATAATTTATGCTTCTAAATGCCATGATTTTGGAACCACTGGTCCAATTTGACTGAAATTTACTCTTGCAGGTAAAGGAACATTAGGTTTAACTATAAAAAAAATCCAGGGGTTTCCAACACCACTCTTAGAATTTTTTTAACGCGGTACAAAATCACGTTTAGAAATTGGCCAAATTTTCTGATAATTCCAAAATAGCACAATTTTGGGCCTTGAGTTCCGATGATTTCATGAAAATTTGCTTTTTTACATCAATTAATTTTGTATCTTATAACAAATCACATTTTCTTTAAAAAAATTAATAAACTGTGACGTAAAATTGAAATTTGATAGAATTTTAACATAATTTATGCTTCTAAATGCCATGATTTTGGAACCACTGGTCCAATTTGACTGAAATTTACTCTGGCAGGTAAAGGAACATTAGGTTTAACTATAAAAAAAATCCAGGGGTTTCCAACACCACTCTTAGAATTTTTTTAACGCGGTACAAAATCACGTTTAGAAATTGGCCAAATTTTCTGATAGTTCCAAAATAGCACAAGTTTGGGCCTTGAGTTCCGATGATTTAATAAAAATTTGCTTTTTTACATCAATTAAACTTGTATCTTATAACAAATCACATTTTTTTTTTAATTAATAAATTGTGACGTAAAATTGAAATTTGATAGAATTTTAACATAATTTATGCTTCTAAATGCCATGATTTTGGAACCACTGGTCCAATTTGACTGAAATTTACTCTTGCAGGTAAAGGAACATTAGGTTTAACTATAAAAAAAATCCAGGGGTTTCCAACACCACTCTTAGAATTTTTTTAACGCGGTACAAAATCACGTTTAGAAATTGGCCAAATTTTCTGATAGTTCCAAAATAGCACAAGTTTGGGCCTTGAGTTCCGATGATTTCATGAAAATTTGCTTTTTTACATCAATTATTGTATCTTATAACAAATCACATTTTCTTAAAAAAAATTAATAAATTGTGACGTAACATTGAAATTTGATAGAATTTTAACATAATTTATGCTTCTAAATGCCATGATTTTGGAACCACTGGTCCAATTTGACTGAAATTTACTCTTGCAGGTAAAGGAACATTAGGTTTAACTATAAAAAAAATCCAGGGGTTTCCAACACCACTCTTAGAATTTTTTTAACGCGGTACAAAATCACGTTTAGAAATTGGCCAAATTTTCTGATAATTCCAAAATAGCACAATTTTGGGCCTTGAGTTCCGATGATTTCATGAAAATTTGCTTTTTTACATCAATTAATTTTGTATCTTATAACAAATCACATTTTCTTTAAAAAAATTAATAAACTGTGACGTAAAATTGAAATTTGATAGAATTTTAACATAATTTATGCTTCTAAATGCCATGATTTTGGAACCACTGGTCCAATTTGACTGAAATTTACTCTGGCAGGTAAAGGAACATTAGGTTTAACTATAAAAAAATTCCAGGGGTTTCCAACACCACTCTTAGAATTTTTTTAACGCGGTACAAAATCACGTTTAGAAATTGGCCAAATTTTCTGATAGTTCCAAAATAGCACAAGTTTGGGCCTTGAGTTCCGATGATTTAATAAAAATTTGCTTTTTTACATCAATTAAACTTGTATCTTATAACAAATCACATTTTTTTTTTAATTAATAAATTGTGACGTAAAATTGAAATTTGATAGAATTTTAACATAATTTATGCTTCTAAATGCCATGATTTTGGAACCACTGGTCCAATTTGACTGAAATTTACTCTTGCAGGTAAAGGAACATTAGGTTTAACTATAAAAAAAATCCAGGGGTTTCCAACACCACTCTTAGAATTTTTTTAACGCGGTACAAAATCACGTTTAGAAATTGGCCAAATTTTCTGATAGTTCCAAAATAGCACAAGTTTGGGCCTTGAGTTCCGATGATTTCATGAAAATTTGCTTTTTTACATCAATTAATTTTGTATCTTATAACAAATCACATTTTCTTTAAAAAAATTAATAAATTGTGACGTAAAATTGAAATTTGATAGAATTTTAACATAATTTATGCTTCTAAATGCCATGATTTTGGAACCTCTGGTCCAATTTGACTGAAATTTACTCTTGCAGGTAAAAGAACATTAGGTTTAACTATAAAAAAAATCCAGGGGTTTCCAACACCACTCTTAGAATTTTTTTAACGCGGTACAAAATCACGTTTAGAAATTGGCCAAATTTTCTGATAGTTTCAAAATAACACAATTTTGGGCCTTGAGTTCCGATGATTTCATGAAAATTTGCTTTTTTACATCAATTATTGTATCTTATAACAAATCACATTTTCTTAAAAAAAAAATTAATAAATTTTGACGTAAAATTGCAGCCTCAAAGTGCCACAATTTTGAAACTACTAGTAGTCCAATTTTAAATTTAATCACGTGACCTTCTTACACTAATTACATTTTCCAACTACACTTAAAGGATATTTATAACAATCCTATGGTATCACCTAGTATCCTGTAACAATTTACCTACAGCCATTTACCCAGTTTGTTTTTTTTTATTTCAAGTAATTTCCTAAAAGATTAATTGAACCTGTTAACTTCTAATGGTTATGTTTATTGTGTTAAACGTTGAATCGCGCGCTAGCTACTTTGAGTTAATTAATTTCGTTCATCGAAATTTCCAATGTGCATGATGTGTGTGAGGAAGGATGTGCTTGAATTTTATTTCCTAATTAGTCGATATACGATATTATGATACGAAAATCCTATTTAGCTTATTAGTGTAGACTGTAGGGGCAAAGCATACACACTAGTAATAAATCGAATTAAATAAGGCCAAGTATCATCACCCAGTTTGATTCATCGGTACCTGTGTTAGTTGTAAAATGTGTTTGGTGTTAAGAGTGTACACACAGATAAATGAAAATGTCAATGTCAGATTTAATGGAATTTATAATTCGATTGGGGAAAATTGGCGCGCGCGAGCTCACACACACTTGCACACAATATAATACATTTAGATGAGAAGTACGCTTATTTCCTGCTTAGGGAAATTTACTACTTTTAAAACTCTTTTGTTCGATAAAATTCCAGCGCAAAAATTAAATTCACATAAATTGCAGTTTTATTTCACCGTATACCGGCAGCTCCTACCATGTCTCTAATTAAAACACAGGCTATATCGAATTAACACACATTCATGGTGCGCAGAGGGACAATAAAAATTATCGTGGACAACTTTTATTTAATTTTACTGATAAACAAAAGCCGGCTCAATGAAGAAACAGATGAGCATCAAAATATTTAGAACGGTGAAGAACTGATATAATATCTCAAAAAATTGTCTGCAAATTCCACATTCAAAAAATTATGCCAGTTACAATTCCTCGATAATTCCTTTTAAATAATTCGTAAATGTTTCAGATAAAACTTCCAGGAAATTTGATTCTCTACGACGAGATATTCTCAAAAAATTCGAATTTCGACGAATTCCAAGATGGCTGCGCAACGTCAGCGCCCCCAAAGCTGAAAATTGAACTAACAAGAAGAGCATATATCGTGCGAGCAAATAAATTTGTAATCGAGTCATCCATGGATTTGAATCCGTATGTCTTTAACTTTTTAGCTTTTAACTGACATTTTATTGTAATGCAGTTCAAGAAACGACATACGATTTCGCGTTCATGGATGACTCGATTACAAATTTATTTGCTCGCTCTTTACTTTTTCTAGTATTCTACCCACTATAGTTTAGGAGGATCGATATGAAGAAGGTTGATTTCATTGAATTAATTACAAGGGGTTGAATTTATGTCTATTTTTGGAGAAAGTAACTAGTTATAGTAATTAGAATTTCTACAGAAAATATATGGAATTATTTGGAGTAATGAAATAGTTTTAGAAGTTTCAGTTCCAAAACTTTGCCATTTTAGAGCCAAAAAATTAATTTTAAGCAGCATGTTTTACTTAAAAAAATTGTAATGATTTTAACTAATAAATTAAATACTCAAGGACATTTCTATGTACTGTTATCTATTTTTTTGTAGATTATATTCAATCGCTGCTTCATTCTTAAACAAATTCCGTTATAATAATTTCATATTTATTATTACTAACTACTGAACGACTTGTTTTATTTCCACCAAGTTATTTATACGAAAAATATTCAGGATAATAATAAAAAGCATAAATTCAATTTTATGGGCTTGCAGGATAAATGCAAAAATTTTAGTTTATCACTTTACCAATAGGAAATGCAATTTAATGTTTTTATATTCATGTTTATTTTTTAAAATTTACGATTTGGTTCAAGATGTAAAAATGAAATTAGATCTAAACTGGAATGTGCTATAAATGATAAAATTACCTTAAAAACGATTATTGTTATTATTGACCGTGGTAAAAAGTGTAATTTATGACCTAAAAATTGGGAATACTTCAGTTTAATTTATTAATACTGTAAATTCCATGTGAATTAATAATTATTCTTTCATAAAAATTGTTCACTTTTCCAGTGGGAATTAAGCTAGTTTTCAAGTTCAAATAAGCGAACTGTTCACACACCCAGGTGGTAAAAATAAACGAGAGTTTACTGTACCTCGAATTGTTTGAACTAATTCACAATAATGCAGGATTAGTGTAGCTAATGCTAGCGTATAGTTAACGTAGTGCAACTATAACTGTAACAAGCAAAAATTAACAGATTTGTTACATTATAGTTGTGAATAAACTGAAAGTTATTCCATGGGAAAACTTGCTGCAATTACGCACATAACACAAAATTTATAGTCTTTTCCCCGTAAACCCCAACATAAACAATTTAAAATTTAACCTCGAGTAATTACAGCATGTTTGTTAACATGTACAAAAATGATTTCTTTCAAACTCGTAGAATGTTGACCTCTAATCCACAAAACACTTTATTTAATAAAGCCATTTCTTTTACCTGTTTTGTGAGATTTTACCTGGTAGGCATCATATAAGCATATAGTTTAATGGTTACCGAAGCAACTTCCAGTTAGTGTCTTTGGTTCGTTCTCTCCGCCAACAACAAAGAAGAAAAGACGACACGCTACAAATATTTCTATATGAAATACCTCAGTTAATTACCTGCAAGTTTGGAGGAGAAGCAGCAGCAGATAATAAAAATTATTTCGGAAATAGTCGCGAGTATTAGGTTTCTTGGCTGCACGCCCCTAGATACTGCGAATTCCTGCGGGGGAGATTTAATTGGCAAAATTATTCGGGTGCGTTTTGTTAGGCAAGTTCAATTATCCTTGACTTTGTGATATGATATAATTTGTGGAATCTGATTTCATGTAGCAAATATTTAAAATTAACTGACGTACCGACAAAATAACGAAACCTTTAAAAATGACATCTTTTCAGCTTTTTGCCTCGTATTATAATGAAACTCATTTTATATTCGTAGTAAAACGTGACATTTGGGCGTCTGATATTTTGAACAACTTTTTACCATTTTAGTGCCGTATTTTTACTATACGGTCATAAATCGTAAATCAATGCTTTCTACGCAACAAGTACTGATATATAGACAAAAAAAAAACAACACAACACACGTATAGAAAAATTACCATAAATCATTTTTTTCCGTATCAAACTCTCCAACCAAAGATGTATGAATGTCGTCGTGGTTTTTTATTATTATGTTTGGTCATATCTATTCTCTATTCTATTGAAATGACGCTTTCGGATTGCCAACATTATTTTTTGTTGTCGGTTATTAATTATTAGGATTTTATGAGGATGGCTGAAAAAAGAACAACTTTATTCCATTAATTTTGTAAATTAAAATGTTATATTAATTTTAGAGCTAAATTCCACGGATATCTGAACTAACCTATATATTTTAGATATCAATTAAATATTTCTGCAAAAAAACCTTTGTTAAGAATATTTACTTGTGCAACTAGTGTGACAATGATAGTTTTTGTAACGAGTGTCGAAGGAAATTGTTGAAATTTTCTGGCATTTAAAAGAGCGTTTTTCTAAGTAGCAAAAATTTGTAATTTCGGATTTTTTGGAAAATTAACAGGCGTTTTCGAAGAATTTATGAGGAATTTAACTGACATTTAAAAGAACATTTTCATATAAAGAAATATGTTCATTCTAGCCTGTAATAACCTACAAGATTATTGTGACACTATTTTATTCATGTAAATAATTAAAAGTATCCTTAGCAAACGTGAGGCAATCATCACGATTCTAAATTTTACAAAAAAATCATAACCATTGTTAAAGTTAAAATGGCATGTAATTCAAAGAAAGTTTAATTAGTGATTTAATATCATCTGTTTTTTATAAACCTAAAATGAAATAGGAATTTTTTATTTTTAACATGGTATCCAACAAGAAAACTCGTGTACCTGAAAATTAAATTCTAAATTCAGTAATAAAAACAGTTTTTTCGGAGGCGTCTACTACAATTCTTTGTTTAGATACAACCAAATTTTATGTAAAATGTCTTCATTTTATGACCGTCATATAATAAAATTTTAACCCGCGCGCTTCATCCACGATCACCGGAATTAATTATATAAGCCGAATAACAGCTAATAAGTAAAATATTTAAATATTTCAACAACAAGACAATTTCCGTTCGGTTTGTCTGTTTGTTCGGCGTTTGGTCATAGGAAGTGGACTTTTTGAATAGTTTACATTCCTAATTAATTAGAAATTTTAAAGGAAATGGGTGCTGTAGTATCAATAAATAAATTGGAAAATTAAACATCACACTTTCAATCAAATTTTTTGCACTATTTGACATACACGAATGTGTAGGAATAACTTTTGGTTATTATTAACTTAGAGCTAACGGTTTTTCCGATTAATAATTAAATGTACATAATTAAAATACATAGCTTATTTATTAATTATTTATAAGTTGAAGATTGTAATAAATAATAATTTTATGTTTGTAATATTATAATTATTTCATCGCCAGGTTTATATTCGCTGGCGCAATCTGCAGATCTAATCTTTATAGTGGTTTTGTACTAGGAAATAGTCGAATAAAATATAATGTTTAAAGTGGGCATCAAAAAAATTCTTAAATACAAAAAATTAAATTCATATTTTCGAAGGAGAAAGTTACAATAATGGGGAAGGGGGGTTAAGCATTGTATAAATAATTGTTTTTATTAGCAAAAAAGTACGAAGGTTATTTTAGTTGATTTATTGCTTATAGGCAGCAAATTGCATGAAATCGAAGAATGTAACGGTTTTTTAGTGTTAACAATTAGAATTTTTTCACGTCGGTGGTACAGTCGATCTAATTTAGTTTCTTACATTTTGAAAATTATTAGAAATTGTAGAAGTACGATAATTTTATCTTGTGATTTAAGATTTTTTGTGGCTGAATTTCTCCAATTCAATCGTCGATTAACCCTTAAAAAACCCAACCAACTCATTACTAATGCACTTTTCAGTCTGGCTATGCTAATATATGCATCAATGGATTTTCGGTTGAAATTATCACACACACATACAGAAAATTTTATGCTAATATGAAATTAATCTAATACTAGAGTGCTGTGCATGAGAGAGAAAAACAGAGCAAGCCGAGGAGCAGATATTTTCTATAGCATGCCATAGGTAAACAATTTTCAGAAATTGAAATAATCAAGTTACCACACACACAACCTTCCAATTTCGCTATGGCGATGGCGCTCTCCTCATCTACCACCACTTCGTAGAATGCCGGCGTGCTTTTCTCAGGCTAGTATTTCGATCTCACCAGCACAAAACTATGTTGACTGACTGACGTTATTCATATTTCCATTCTCGATATAATTGACCCAGAGTTTATAACAGCACGGTTACGCTAAATGTGCGTTTTTCTTTTGCTTACTCTGCATCTTCAACTCTCAGATAGAAAAGTTTGTCTAGACGAAAGGAGAAGGAACTTGAAAAATCCGTTAACTTTTCCTAATAGTATCCGAGTACTAAATTTTTTTATCCTAATCCGTAATTCCAAACTTAAAATTTGTAATAATTTGCTAAAGCTTAATTTATGCACAGCTACTTAATTTTAACGTAAACGTACGCGGTAAAAATGAGCTAAAGCCCGATTTGTGCTTACTTAACTTAAGATAAGGTAACTGCCATAAATTCACTGCGTCCTCATTTTTGTTTGTGACAGAATCAAGCTAACATTTAACAATACCAGCGTGAATCACATTATATTTTACAACAATGATTTATGTACGTTTTATTAACTATTAAAAACAAATACGAACTGCAGCTTTTTTGTTAATGTAACAAAAACCGAATAGGTTGCTGTTTTCAATTTTTAAATGGTTTAAATAGGGATATAAAGAAATTGCGTTAAATTTACTACTTTACAGCCGTTAAGAAATATTGAGTAAGATAATAAATTTCTTAGGGTTATGATTTCATAAATGGTCATATATGCACATTATATTGTGATGTTATTATATGCCAACTCGCTTATTAATTATTTAAAAAGCCATAATAGAAAAATAAAGTTTTATGAAATATTTCTATTTAATCTACGGATTTATTATTACAGAATAGCACGAAAGTCGATGAGTTTATTCTAGTGGCCAGTGAAATTCTTTTATTATTTTTCTAGATAAACAGAGGCGAATTTAGCCCAAATTTTGCTCATTTCATATATTCCTTTAGTGCAGGACAAAAGTTCATATCTGTCCTAGATTTTTTATGGGTTTATATACATAGGCGTGTATTAATTTTCTAATAAGTAATTACTTTGTTCATTTTTATTGTATTATTTTTAAATTAATTTTTTAGGTTACTTATTACACGGTTTTATTACAATGCTCAATAAATTATAATTATTATTGATTTGTAAAGTAAATATTCTTTTATAAAATTTGTCGTTGACAATTCGTCCTTTTTTCTTCACTTTTTTTTCGAGGAGTTGGCTACCTGAGAAATTTGTTACCCCTCTCGAAGGGAAATTGGAATTTTCGGAAAATTATTCAATAATTTTGGGGCATTTACGAAGAAATTAAAGGAATTTAGAGGTATTTCAGAGGAATTTAAAGGCATATTCGAAAATGTGGTTTGTATGCGGCATTTTTATGAAAAAAGGAATTTTTCCACTAAATTTCGAGGAATTTAACTGGTACTTTATTAAAATTGTAGCATTTACGCCGAAATTAAAGGAATTCAGAGCCATTTTTGAGGCACTTTAGGAATTTTGTGCATATTTTTTTAAAATTGAGGAACTTTGTGGTATTTACTCGATATTTATGCAGTATTTTCATTAAAAACTCATTTTTGGTCCCCCAAATTTCGCCCTAGCCACTCTTCTACGTGTTTCTCTCGTGTAATTTCAAAAAATCCAAATTTCCACATTCAAGAATTGACCACAATCCCACAAAACTATGCACTAAAACCCCAGAACCACTGGAACTATTAATCTAGTCTCTAACCCAAAAAACTCGCTTCCAACTGTATTACATACCTTTGAAATTGCAGGGCGAAAGGTTAAACTAGCCCACAAAACAACCAAGACGCACTTGTATAAGAAAAACTGTTTAGATTAACTAGGGAGAGTACAATCGATACAAGAAGGCACTAGGTGTACAAGAAGACGATTCCTTGGCACGAGATATAGATAAGGACAAGGGATGAATTTTTTTGTTCCAAAATCGATTAGAGAAATTTTGGAACGTCTGGAGGTACGTACAGTCAACAGAGAAAAATTGTAAGTTTCCGATTTATTTATCAAAATGACCATAATTATAATTTCTCCCTAAAAATACATCCATCATATCTAAAATCAATTTTTCAAATTGATCTACCTTTCATTCGAAATATCCAATATTGATGGACACATACACGGTTTTACGATTACATATGTACATAAACTATGGCACTGGACTCATTATGCGGTTCCAATTGACCAGCAATCTTCCAACCCCCACAAGCCTTTATTTGTTAAATCTGCATGAATAATTAAGAAACTGATTTATACCCATTGAAAATTGTTTGATCGTTGTGGTGGTGAAATAATTTATTAATATTAATTGAAATGGCTTTTATTTATTCGTCATCAACAATTAATGCCGGGACGTGACAAGATTGTCATCAGCCACAATTAGGAAATCTGATAAATTATTTCGTTGGAAATTGATGGGCTTTGTTATGTCTTGTCAATAATTCCTTAAGTAATTGATGGTGTTTAAAATATTTTCTAACTACATAACTGTTTTTTATTGCACCCCTAAGAGAAAGTTTTTTAAGTCGCTTGGGTTGATTTGAGGGATTGTAAAAAATGTCGTAAAGTTATTTTGGGTTTAGGGCTTAGTGACAATATCTTGTGCTTGAGGATTTTTTACCTTGTGTGGGTAAACAAACTCGATTTATTCCTCGCTTTGTCTTAAAGGGCGTGCACAATAATAGATTTGAAGCATGTGAGTTATTAGCTTGGAAATCTATGAATATTAGTTTAGTCACACCTACAAGAGGCCTGCCCCTAAGATTTCAAAACAAGCAATTGTAAAATTAGCAAATTAGGTAGATATAATAACACTTCTCCCAATAACTTTTTAAAATTGGATGTAATAAACCAGTGTGCAGGAGTTATATCACAAATCCGAAAAGTTTTCCCATTAACCGATTTCATATCTATCTACAATCTAATCCATGCCTCCCCCGCCCCCCCAACAATTTAACAGAAAGATCCGGGCAAAGAAATTGATGGAAATAATGCACAGAGTTAAATCGATATGATTATTTGGAAATTGTGAGTGGATAGGAAAAATAGCTAACTTCAAATTATCGAAAACGCCAAATAGTCCAGCCACTGGAAAATTTCTGAAAATATACAATCACGTGACTACTTTTTACTTTCTTATACGAAGTATAAGGAAGCATTGTAATCGTGATTTTTTGATGGATTTACACGTTTTGAAGGCCCCTGAATCCATTTTAACCATTTTCGCCATGATGTCTGTCTGTCTGTATCCACCATAACTCAAAAACGAGTTATCGGATTTGATTCAAATTTCATATTTAAGAGTTTGAACAAAATTGTGGGTGCCACATTCAATGTTTTTCATCTAGCACCAAAACAAGTGACAGTTACCTGATGATATTTTTAGGTTTTTTAAGAATATCTTGAAAAATAAACAATTTATGAGATTTTTTTATTCTTTAACATTGATTTAGAATTGAATTTTGAACAAATTTTGTTTCAACTTTTTTTTGAAATTCCGTCAAAAAAACGAGATATTCCTAAAACACTTTATATTTCTCATAGCGCGCTTTGATAGTTGAATCCGAGGGTCGAAAAGTAATTATTGTGATACTATCCGTATAAGAAAGTCATGTGTTGGGCACATCAGATATTTTAATTATGTATTTCAACTTATCAAGGATTTTCCCCTAACACTAATAATTTCTATACCTTTCACACAAAACTATTATTTAGTCCGTAAAATCACCTGACAATTAGATTTACAACTGGATGATTTATTTCCATCCAATTTTTTTCAAACCAGCCCATTATAACCAAAATAATAGAATACTAAACAGGATAATGTAAATTTAAAGCTTATCTGTCACTTCTGACAGTTATATGCAAAATATTTACACAGCCTGCTCGACAATAGCTAATTTTTTTGGTAATTTAGCACACGAATTTATCGAAGGGTTTTCAGGTAGTGGACGTTTTATTAGCATTTCCAAAACCGGCAATTTAAGCCCCAAAAACACCTGGTAATTTTCGTGCGTTTACCACAAGATTACACGCTACTTTAATACGAAATTTATCTCGAAATTTATGTAGAATTAAAATTACAAGTTATAAAAAACAAGAAATTTTTTAAAATCTCTACATAATTTGTTTGATTAACTCAAATTTATGCCATTTGTGCAAATTGTTATTAAAATTGAATTCATACCTTTTGTTATTTTTCCGCTTTTCAGCGGTCGTTTTGTAGCCAAAAAAATAATGGAATTAAATGAAGTTGGGCAAATACAAAAGTTTTTGGTAGGTGTACGAATAAGGGGGTTAATGAAACGTAAACTGATAAAAATTCAATTATAATGAAGCAAAAATATTAAATGGGAATTGATTTTCCCTTTGCAAATCGTGTATTATTATTAAATATTCTGGTGGATTTTGACACACCTTCCGGACAGTTAGTTGGTTAATAAAATCAACTAAAAATTTTCTGTAGGTATGAACTCTCCGTAAACTATTCATTACAACTTTTGCTACTCTTGTGAATAATAAATAAAACCGATAATACACCCATTGTCTGTAGGTATAGCATAATTGTTACAAAGTGCCTTTAAATATTTTAGCAACATTTGATCAATAAATCAAATTATAATTCATAAAAAATATACAAAGGTGATTGATAAGACATGGCTTACCTATTGTTAAAAGTATATGGTTCATAATTGGAAAGAAAACACGATAAACTGTCCTAAATTACACACACACATTTATTCTCATCATGCACTTTATGTTAAATGTTACGAACACAACATTATTTTACAGAAAACACTCGAATTTTGTTAACAAATTTACTGAAAACACATCATAAAGTTGAGTTCTTACAGCAACATTCCATTGCCATTTTGTCACTGCTCTCAGCTTCTCTCAAACAGCACCAACGCCATCTGTAGCGTGGAAAACTAACCTTGTTTTGTTAGAATCTGCGATACCGGCCGAGGCGCGCCATAATTCAAAAGCAATAATTGGATAATTTTATATGAAGGTTCTAATAAAATCCACAAAGACAACTACAAAATTTTTATTAAGTGCTAAAACGTATACAAGATTAAGCCATACATGAGAGGCCTGTACACGAGAAGAGTATTGCTTAAATTAAAATAAGTTAAATAAGTAAGAGTAAAATTGTGATGTTGGGAGCACCCAATTTATTTATCTATCACAATTTTATGAGCTGAAAAATGGAATGGTACAAAAACTAACAAACAATATTGTTTCCTAAGCTAATTAAAATAGACCATAACAGAATGTGAAGTAAAATAAGCTCACTATGTAGTAATATCAAGGTATATAAGTACAAATTACACATCTATAAAATAAAATATCAAGTGAACTATTGTTTAAAATTTTCAAAAACTCCAAATTTCATAGTGTCATAAAAGTGAGATACAGTCTTTGAAAACAGTCTTGATTCCAAAAATTTAGTCTTGGCACTTATAATGGAAGAAAAGTTAATTATTACAACCTAAAAGAGAGGAACTAATTTTGATCACAAAGTTGAAAAAAGTACAAAAGTAAAAAACACTAAAATTAATAATACAAGATCGTACACATATTATAGACCTAGAGAACCCTAAATAATAACCGAGAAAGCAATAAAAACTTTGTTGTATCGCATTGTAATAAATAAACAAATAAAAATGAATACTACAATGTTACATTACATTTAAAGTTGTATATAAATACCCCACATAAGATCATTGTAATTATGCTGTCGTACTGACAGGTGGTGTGCTGTCAGTTTCCTCCAGTTTCTTCACTACTTTAATTTCAGTCTCCTCGCTTTTGCTTTCCTCTTCCTTACTGGCAACAGCATCCCCGTTTACTTTTTCTTTATTATCTTCCACGCCGTTCTCACTTTCGGTCTTGCCGTTTTCTATACCGTTCGCCAACTCGCTTTTGTTCTCCTTCTCCTCTACTTCCGCTTTTTTCTCACCATTCTCTTCGTTGGATTCGCCCTCTTTAACTTTAGCCTCGTCTGTTTCTTCCACTTTCTCCTTTACCTCTTCAGGTTTGGTTTCCTCCTTTTCGTCCTTAGCTTCAGCTACCACTTCTTCAGTCTGTTTCTCACTTGGTTCTGGTTTCGTTACCTCAGGTTCGCTTTTTGCTGGTTCGGGTTCTTGTTCTGTTTTTGTTGGTGCTGGTTCCTCTACTGGTGTTGGTTTTTCTTCGCTGGTCTCAGTTTTCTCTGCCTCAACTGTTTCCGTTGCTTCCATTGGTGTTTCCTCCGGTTTTTTCTCTTCCGTTTCAGTCTTATCAGTGGCTTCAGTCTTGTCCTCGGATTTTGGTTCGACGGCTGGCGCAGTCGGCTCCTTAGTTTCTAAAAACAAACAATTAAAAAATGTTTGGTGTTTTTCATTTAATTAATACCTTCTTCAGGTTTTGTTAAATTTTCCGGGGCAGCGTCTACCTCCATGGCTTCTTCAGCAACTTCTACTGGTGCAGCTTCCGTTTTGGGTTCCTCTGCTTTCGCCTCGTCAGTTTTAGCGATTTTTGCAGGTGGCACCTAGTTACATACATTAAAATAAAACCATTAACATCCACTAAAATTTTATTACAACTTTCTACTACACGCACCTCGGATTCAACTGGCTCCTCTTCTAGTTTCCTCTTCACCGTGCTGTCTAAATTTACGTCCTTAAAACTGGATATAACGGGAAATTCTTTGGAATGTTCCTCGGAGATTTCTTCGTTACCTTCCCGCTTAATTAAAGCAGTGGAAACGCCTGTAGACTTGGCAGCTTTGGCCTCTGGAGGAAAAAAGAGTTTTAAAGAATTTTGCCAAACTAAAACTTTGATAACTTACCTTCAACATTATCTGTAATAAAAACTATTTCCTCGGGCTTAACGGCCAGTTCCTCAGCAATTTTCTCGTAGCTCTTCCCCTCAGTTTTCTTCCCAACACCCTGATCGAAGTATTTATGGATATGACTGGATAAATCACCCTCAGCAGTATGCGAAAACAGCAATTTCTGCGACTCAACACTCCCAGTTGAATACACAGCTACCTTACACTTCTTCCCCCAGCTTTCCAATGCAGCCGCCACATCGGAAAATACACTAAAACAAAGGAATTAGTTTTAGTTGTTATCTAAAACTTTACTTAAAACCGCTTACTGTGCTTTTAGTTCACCAGCTTCGTAACCCTTCTTGTAGATGAGGCCTTGAAGAGCCTTGACTCCCTCGTTGTCGCTGTTTTTCTCGGTTAGTTCCGAGAAAGTTTTTGCAGCTGCTGCGACGTCCAAGTCGGTGGTTTCGTTTAGAGATTTTACGGCTTTTTTGACGGATTCTTCGTCCCAGTTGGTCTTGAGGTACTCCTCGGCTTGTTTGGTTGCGAAAGGGAACAACGTATCCTGGAAAGATGAAGAATGGAATAAGAGAGATGTTAGTATGCAAAGTTAAAGATTTAAGGGCAAGAAGTTTTCTTTCGATATTTGATAAAAATCGTAACAATTTTAAATAAATAAACGTTTCTCTTTTTTTTTTAATAACGTAATCTAATTTCCCCAAAAAATTCATTTTGGTATTTTATGATTCAATATTAATAGCTTCCTTAGAAAAATTCCTATTAATTTTAATAATAGTGAAGGAAAGTGGAAAAAATTACTAAAATTTCTTGTTAATTTACTGAAAATTTATCTGCAATTTTACTACCAAAAATTCTTCATTTTTATATTATGCTTAATAGCTTAATACCCAAAGTTATCTTCAAGCTCCAACACAAATTCAGCTTAATCGGCGATTTTCTTATCAATTTGCATATTTCCGTTGGAAAAACATTTCCTTATCAATACAGCAAGCGCTTACAATAATTTAATTCACATACAACAAATCGTCCTGCATTTCTCCTACAACAAAGGTTTTAGCAATAATTTGTATCTCTTTTATGTGGCACGGCATTTTGTTCAGACTGTACATAGACAAAGATGTGAATGCACCCTGCATGGAACAAGACCTCAATTTTTACCTGACCCAAGGACAACCGGCTGTTTAAAACGGGAAAACACGTGCAGAAAACACCGAAATTCCCCTTTAGGCTTTTCAATCGGCAATTTTCAATTTTTTAACGGTTTGGAATACGTCAAGTAAGCTTTTCGTTATTTCTAGCGCAGCTAATTTCACGTAGAAAACATGCATAAATTCCACGGAAACTCTCCACTTTTACATTCTGTAATATTACATACAATAATTCCGTTCTTACCTTAACAAAGTTAATGGATGTGGAGGTGCCGGCAACATCCACCAAAACCACTGCACACTTTTCAGTGTTTAAACTTGGCGTAGCCCCACAATCTTTTTCGGTACTCATGTCTAGGTTTTTGCGGATTGTTTAATGGATATGACTAGATCCAATTGGGATAATCTGGGCAATTTGTGTGTAATTATTTGGCGATGGAACAACGGTTAGAAAAAGGATTGCAGGTGGTGGTACTACAAAGCTCAGAAAATGGTGAAGAGGTTTCGTAGTTGGCATGCGCGGTGTGGAATACCGCCAAACGAATAAAGGCGAGTTTGGACGAGTAAGCAGTGTTTCCAATAGTAGAAATGGAAAATGTCTGAGAAAATTTTTATATTTCGTTTAGGAAAATGTCTAAATGAGGTTTAGGTTAATGCAGAAAACAAAGTCTATTCGGATTATCAGTTTATATCAGGTAATTGTTGTGCTATGGTCAAATAATGTATGTAAATAATTGTAGAAGTTATGGTGGTACTCTTGGAAAAATCAAGGCGCGATTTTAAATGTTTGGTATTTAAATTTTTAAATGTCTTTAACCGGCATTTTTAATTATTATTAATATTTGATTAAAATTATTGGAATTCAAGGTTGATTTTTTTGTACTCTACAAAATATTATAGAAAAAATCCTGTTAATTCCAATAGTAAAGGAAAAGGGTAAAAATTCCTAGGAAAAAAAAATGTTATCGAAACTATTAATTTTAAATATTATTTTAAAATTAATTTTATTGCCTCTTTGAAAGTTATGCAAACTAATTTAATATCTAATAGTAGGTAAGTAAGACAACATTTGCAATGGAATGGTATTCAGCACTGTTAATTTTTATGGCTCACTCTAGGAGGCACAAATTTTTTTTTAACACGTTGTATAATAAAGAGCCGTTAACCGCAAAGTTATTTTTATTGGAGCTTTTTACCGCCTTCTGGGTACAGCTGTTATATATCCCTAAAACCCCCCATTTGCCTCTTATTTAACAGTGTACAATAAATTCTGGATTTTATTCTTTGAAGTCGTTGAGAGCGCGAAAAATGCTTATAATCACTAGATATCAAATCCTGATTTTTTATAAATAAAACCAATACTCAGCTTTGATATGAAGTAAATTTTATAAAAATCTGATCAATGAACCCAAAATTATAACGTTTCAAAAATAGTGTTACTCAATTTTTTGTTTCCATAATTTTCCATTTTTAAAATGCCACAGTTTTGGAACCACCGCGCGGATTTTAACGAAATTTGCGTTATTATATAGCAAAATCTTTGCGTTATTTTGTAGAAAAAAATAATCGCCTTAACCTCACTTTGATAAAGCTTTTTGAAGGATCTAATATTTCAAGACAAATTTATTCAGTGAGTTTTTTAGGACGTTGTGGTTTTAGAACCACTGGTCGGTTTTTGAAAAAAAAATCAGTTTTACATATAGTAATGTTGGTATTATTAGAGAAAAAATAGCAGAAAGGATAATTTTACTTTTAAATGGGGTTAGATTAGATATTCCAAGCAAAAATCGTGGAGCGTGTTTTAAAAAATTGTAAATTTGGAACCGCTGACCAGATTTTGATGAAAGTTGCGTTTTTATACAGCCAATCTTTGGGGTTATTATGAAAAAATTCACCAGTGTTATGGAAGTTAATTTAGAAAATTTTCAGGCGAATGGAAGAAAACCAAAACTTCTTATCAAGTTTTGCACTTTTGAAAATTCGTAACTCGACTCCGGGTTTTCGGATTTTCACTTACAATACAGTTTTGTAAAGTCTAACGTTAGCTGTATAAAGAAAAAAATCATTTACACCGCGGAAGTTAGTTTAGAATTTTTTTAATCCACGTGAAAAAAAAAGGAAATTTGGAGTCGATTTTTCAAACATTAACTTTAAATGTCTGTATCTTTGGAACTATTAATTTTACAAGAAAAAGTTATAAAAGTATTTTGTAGGAAATTTCAACGTGTTTGATTTTTATAATAACAATTTTTGCCGTAGGAGTAATAATAAACGAAATATATGTAAAAAACCAATAATTGGTTATACGTCACAGACAAAAAAGTGCTAAGATTGGATATTTTATTTTTATTACAAGAACCTACTTACAATAGAGGTAAGTAAGCTAGTCTTAATTTATAATTTGCATGAGGTATGTTGTTTATTTATAGCTAGAACACAATGAATAAAGAACAATATTTTACTTATTTTTTTTGTTATTCCAGATGCCCTGAAGCAAAGTTCCTGAAATGACTTATTGTCATTTTCCTGCACTCAAAATTAACCCATTTGGCATTGATCTTGAAAACTAAATCCACATTTGCTGCAATGTGCAGTAGGAACAGCGACTGCGCAACTCACATAAATATATCGAATTTGAATTTGCCATTGACCGAAATATACCAAGCAGACGTAAATAATAACACACAAATAATATCTTCAATCGGGTACAGTTCAACAATTTCCAAATCGTGGAATTACTACATTCGGTGTGTGATTTTTTTCCAATAAATTGAGGGCGAGAGAATGCAGCAGGAACAGAGAGACAGCAGGGTGACTAAATATTAGATCAATATAAGGCCAGCAAATGAAGAGCAGTGAGTGCTACAGCTACACACTATGTTATGTTGGATTATCGAAGATGAAGTCGGTTATTGTTTAAACAAACCAGTGCAAAATGAATGCGAAACGTAAACTGAACAAAGTAACAAATAAAGTACTGAAAATACTAATATGAAGTAAATTGTAGTGAAATTTGTTAACCTACTTGCCATTTGCAGCTGTACATGAAATTCAAATTAATGTGATTGTGTTTGTGTTGTACTTCTTCTCTTTAGACTCAACAGAAAACCAGGATGTACAAATACATCTTTGCTTCGCTAGGTAATAAAAAACAGGAATCGATTAGTTTTTATTATAATTTTTTATAAGAAACTTATTCGATTTTCAAGAATTTATTAAGAATAAGTCTCTTACTATTTGATATTTAGCAATCAGTATATTTTCGTAACCCGCCCGCTTAGTTTAAAAATCTGTAAAATTGCACTGGGCTAAAAAAATCCCGGAAACAAATCGATTAATTTAATGCGACAGCACCGAAAACATGTGGGTCAGTGGCAGTGCAACCAAAACCAAAACGGCTGTTTCGAAATTATGTAAAAATAACTAACTATGTAATCATGTAATAAAATAATAAATTAAGGTTTGATTTTTTAATTCTAAATTTATTTTAATAAAATACCCGCCGCCGCCACTGTCGCATTAAATTTACAGTCCAGATTTTTCTGGCATAAAAATCGAATCTATTTACGATTTAATGATTTACAGATTATTTGAATGAAAGCGTGGCGGGTCGAATGAAAATCTATTTTATTTCTATTTGTTGTATTGCAGTTTATTTTATAACTTTTGGAAGTACCCAATGGCAATGTGCTCGTGAGTAATAACAAAAATATCATTTAATTTTTCCTTTAATTTTCGTTTTTATTAAGTATTTTATGCTTGAGTTCTAAAACTAATAAATTAATTTTATAAAACAGTAGAACTAAAAATAGAAATAATTCCATTAGTTTTTATAATTTCTGGTTTAATTATTTTTTAATTGTTTCGTTATAGACAACTTGAAACAATACTAAAAGCAAACACCATCATCATATTTTTATCACGTTTTTAGAAAAATCATTGGAATAAAAAGTACTTGAAATCATTATTATAAAGTTGGAAAATACACAGCAAAAAATCCAAACGACGTTTTCCTCAACATTTTGTGTATTTTTGTTTTATTCATGCAATAATTATTAATATTTTATGTGCTTTTATTTTTCAGTGATAATATTGCTAGCTATAACAACAGTAATTAAAGCAGAATGCCAAAGTAAGTTTTGTTTTGCATTTTATTTAATAATAGAGAATATGGCCGAAAAAAACCACCCAACTTGCAAATGCTTTATTCTCTGTTAGTTGTCTAGTTGTATTCTCTATTATATTCCTAAAAAAATAGGTGTTTAGTGTTGTACTTACTGTTTAACTAGATTGAGAAGTTTTAATGGTTGTTCTGCATTTATTATTATACCTTTATTTTATTTTTATTTTTATTTCTTTGGCTTGTATTATATATATTTTATATTATTTTCCTTCTAACTGTTCTATTTTTGGTTTACTCTCACAGTAAGATTAGAATTTAGGTTTTAACGTCATTACCAACCTCGAGTTGGTGATAAATTAACGGAAAAATCTTCGAAAAATCCACAAATCTTACTGATGCGGAGGTAATAAAACGCCTGAAAAATGATTTGTTTTTACAGATGCCGACTGAAATTCGATAGAATGTTTTCACGGGAGCTATTCCGGGCGAAGCATAAAATATTTATGAGTTTTGAGAATAAGAATATTAGCATTTTATTGATTTTTGAAAAACCTAACTTGCGGATAGGAAAAAATGCACAGAAAACTCATGTAAGCAAATTTTAAATAAAGCCTTTAGTTAGCTTTAAAATGTAAGTATTTTAACAAAAATACGAGCAGCGTTTCCAAAATTGTGATTTTTTAAAAGGATCATCTCGAAAAATGCGATTTTTAAAAGCGCCACTTGGAGCTCCAAAAACGCTGAAAAAACTCGTAGAAACAGTTCAAGATTTTTTTTCTAAATAAAACCACTATTCCGCTTAAAATCATGGTATTTTTTAAAAAATCCAACCAGCGGTTCCAAAATATTTAATAAAAATCACCTGAGATTTACATAATTTTTTAAACGTGCAACTTTAATGCCTCAAAAAATGCTTAAAATCATTAGATAAATATACTGATTTTTTTTATAAATAAAATCAATCAGCTGTTTTGAAATAAAGTAAATTTCACCAAAATCCGAGCAGTGGTTCCAAAATTATAACGTTTTAAAAACAACAGCGTTAAAAATTTTGTTTCCACATTTTTTAGAGTTAAATCCCCAAAGTTTTGGAACCACTGAGCGGATTTTGGCGAAATTCTCATTTTTATATAGCCGAATGTTTGCATTAATATGAAAAAATAATCGCCTACCCTCACTTTTTAGACAGGTAAATTTAGCGAAATTCTTGTGTAAATCGTGGAATGAGTTTTAAAGATCTGTAAATTTGGAACCGCTGATCAGATTTTTATGAAATTGGCGATTATATATAGCCAAATGTGAGTTTTATTATGAAAAATTTCACCAACTTTATGGAAGTTAGTTTAGATCATTTTCAGGCGAATGAATAACTGAAATTTCTTATCAATGTTCTACTGGGTCCATTTCAAAAATTCGTAGCTCTACTCCGGATTTCCGGATTTTCACTTACAATACTATTTTGCAAAGCCTAAAGTTTACTATATTAAGAAAAAAATCATCAACTCCACGGAAGTTAGTTTAGAATTTTTTTACTCAACGTAAAAAAAAACTAAATTTCGGATTTTTCAAACACTCAACTTCAAATCGCTATATCTGTTGAACTATTTATTTTACAAGAAAAACTAACTGAACTGCTTTTGTAGAGAATTTTATCGCCTTCAATTTGTATTACAACAATTTTTGTCATAAAACTAATAGTAAGATAAATATATGCAAAAAACCAATTTTGGCAATTTTCAGGCGTCGCAGAATCCTTTTATTTCAGTTTCAATCGCTGTCGTCACTTAATTCATTAAAAACATCAAAGAGCAAGTTGATTTATATATTTTTCAAAATTTTCTGTCGGTATCTGTAACATAACAAACCATCCCGGCAAAATTAACCAAAACCCAAAATCCCCCAAAATAAATTTCCAAAAATTTATAGCCAGGCAAATCTACTGCTACGAATGCGACAGTTGGTCAGATAATCGATGTAAAGATCCTTTCAACTACACTGCATTACCACGTGACCAACCACCATTGATGACCTGCAATGGATGCTGCGTCAAAATGGTCAGAAACGCCAAGTCAAGTAAGAGAAATATTTAATTTAGTATAATAAAGTCCAAAAAAGTCCATAGGAAAATTGAAGCGGGAAATTATTTTTCAAGGTCTAAAAGTCAAATTTGAGTGACTTGGTCTTTTTTCAGATTACGAGGTAGTACGCCGCACCTGCACGTCGCAGTTGCAGATAAATCTCTTCATGGTGGACCATGTGTGCATGATGGAAAGTAGCGGTACTGGTCACATGTGCTTTTGTGAGGAGGACATGTGTAACGTGGCTACTAATAGTCTTTTGGGATGTCCCCAACTAACAGCTCTCCTACCTGTAGCTTCTATGCTCCTGCGAATGTGCATGTATAGGTAGACAGTGATATGGTAGAATGATTAGATAGAATTTTGGTTTATTTTTGACTGCTTCCAAAAATAACTCTATTTATTGTTTTGGTTTTGGGATAAGTACTTACTTGTTATAGTGTGCATTTTGTTAATAGAAAAATAGATTAATTATGGTTTGTGTGCTAATGAGTTTAAGGACCAACCAGTTTTGGAAATTCACTGCACGGTCGGTTGGTTTTTAGTGCTGTTTTGGTTATTTTTTGTTTTTTGAACACCTACACCTGTAAGGAATTTTAACTAAGTCCAATTTAAAGTGATATACATGAGAGTTGTAGGTTAGTACCTACGTAGTATTTTGGTACCGATTAATGATGACCGTTGGACTTCTCTGATAGATTTGATAGAAGTTAGGTTTAAAGTCGCTTCAAATTAATATGAAATTTTTGATAATACGATAGCGAGTTAGAAAGTTTGACGAGAAATTAATTTTAGTACCTAAGCGACGTTTTTTCCAAAAATTTAGCTCGATTTAATTAATTTGTGCCGCATTTTCGCTGCTCTCCTAGAAATATCCTGGAATATACAAAGAACTAAACTTTTCGCGCGGCTAAAATTGTGGGTTTTAAACTGACAATAATTCGATTTTTTTGGGACAGTATTAGTTCTTTTAGGCTTAAACTTGAATAAGACACGTTGCACTGCCGATTTTACCGGAATTTACGACAGTGTAATTTTTTGAAGCGCTAAATACGTAATTTAAGGTTTCGAAGTTATACGGGAATATAAGAAAATGTATGGTTATTAAATAAAAATATTTTAGTGGCAATTTTCACTGTCCATCAGCAAATAAAACTGTAGTAGCATATCATTAATTGTCAACTATATACAATAACACGTTCTTCATATCATATTGTAGAAAATTTTACCCTTTACTCTATACTATAATTTGTTTTAGGAACAGCACTGTATAAATAATGTTAACAATACTTTTGTATTGTGAGAAAAGTTCCGTTTTAAAACAAAAATTTGCAACATTTTGTTACGGAAATAAATCTTATTGTTAAATTACTGTAGTTTAATTATAATATAAATAATAACTACAACAGAAAAATTGCTCCATTACTAAAGTAGGTATTCTAGGATAAACAAATTAAATAATAATAATCATCCGATTAGGATTATTTGTACCTATTCTAATTTAAATTAGATGATTGCATGATTTTCTTGCACTATTTGCACTTGAATTGGATTAGAAACTACGAAAAGTGTACTTAAGTACAAATAGCGCGGCAAATTATAGCATGATCAAGTGCTTTTTACCTTGTCCGAAGGACTTTGTGGGATTTCTGTTCTGTTTAGTTTAAATTTTCCTACCCACAATGAACCGGGGAAATCCCCAACAAAACTACTCCGATAGTTCAACAGATGGCGCTTGGTACATGCCATCTGTGGACAGAATTACGAGTTGACTTGTTGGGGATTTTTAGACAAGAACTAATTAATTAATGGCATGTTGTTTGAGATATTATAAGACGTCATCAGCTTTGGCATTAAATTTGGTAGCTCCACCTCACAGAAGTGACTTGAGGGCCATTACGTTATTTACGTTATGTACACATAAGTGCTGAATTTTTGCCTTGGACGACGACGTAGTGGTCGATTAATTAATCGCGCAATACGCCGTTGTGGCAAAAGTTCAGTGTGATTAGCAAATAATTAGTTTCGTTAAGATTACCAGATAAAAACTTGTACTTTAATGCAGTTTGTAATCTAAGTATTGTTATTCTATTTAAAACAATTAAATTATATTTGACAAATGTATAAATAAATATTTACTATTTCCAAGTTGATTTTTTGGGTTTATTTTTATTAACGCAGAATAAAATGGTTATTTTCTGTTTTTCGACAATTACAGTGTTTAAAAAATCATAGTTTTGGATTCGCTGGTCGGATTTTTGTCAAATTAATTTGGTTAAAAGCTAAATAACCATATTATTTTGAAAAAATATTGCCAGCTCTTTATATGAATTCTTTCTTCCTTTTTTGGAGTCTAAAATTGACCTTTTCTAAAATCGCAATTTTCGAGAGTTAATGTTTTAAAAAATCACAATTTTGGAATCGCTGGTCGGATTTTGGTAAAATTAACTTTGTTCCAAAGTTAAACAATGGTTTTATTTCGAAAAAAATCTTGAAGTGAATATATGAGTTATCTCTGCATTTTTTGGAGCCCTAAATGGACCCTTTAAAAAATCGCATTTTTCGAGGTGATTCTTTTAAAAATTCACAGTTTTGGAATCGCTGGTCGGATGTTTGTCAACAAACTTTTATTTCAAAGCTGAATAATGATATTATTTTAGAAAAAAATCTTGAACGGTTTATATGATTTTTTTTTGCGTTTTTTTACAGTCTAAACTTGATGCCTTTCAACTTTCAAAAATCGCGTTTTTCGAGAGATGATGTTTTAAAAAATCACAGTTTTGGAATCGCTGGTTGGATTTTGGTAAAATTAACTTTGTTTCAAAGCTGAATAATAGTTTTATTTCGAAAAAAATCTTCAAGTGAATATATGAGTTATCTCAGCTTTTTTTTTGAGCCCTAAATGGCCGCTTTAAAAAATCGCATTTTTCGAGGTAATTCTATTAAAAATTCACAGTTTTGGAATCGCTGGTCGGATTTTTGTCAACAAACTTTTATTTCAAAGCTGAATAATGATATTATTTAAGAAAAAAATCACGAACGGTTTATATGATTTTTTTGCGTTTTTTTGTAGTCTAAACTTGATGCCTTTCAACTTTCAAAAATCGCGTTTTTCGAGAGATGATGTTTTAAAAAATCACAGTTTTGGAATCGCTGGTTGGATTTTGGTAAAATTAACTTTGTTTCAAAGCTGAACAATGGTTTTATTTCGAAAAAAATCTTGAAGTGAATATATGAGTTATCTCTGCATTTTTTGGAGCCCTAAATGGACCCTTTAAAAAATCGCATTTTTCGAGGTGATTCTTTTAAAAATTCACAGTTTTGGAATCGCTGGTCGGATGTTTGTCAACAAACCTTTATTTCAAAGCTGAATAATGATATTATTTTAGAAAAAAATCACGAACGGTTTATATGCATTTTTTTGCGTTTTTTTGGAGTCTAAACTTGATGCCTTTCAACTTTCAAAAATCGCGTTTTTCGAGAGATGATGTTTTAAAAAATCACAGTTTTGGAATCGCTGGTTGGATTTTGGTAAAATTAACTTTGTTTCAAAGCTGAGGAATGGTTTTATTTGGAAAAAAATCTTGAAGTGAATATATGAGTTATCTCTGCATTTTTTGGAGCCCTAAATGGACCCTTTAAAAAATCGCATTTTTCGAGGTGATTCTTTTAAAAATTCACAGTTTTGAAACCGCTGCTTGGATTTTGGTCTAACTATCTCTATTTTACAGCTGATTAATGCTATTTGCGATACCCAGCCATAATTTAGTGTATTTAGAACGTAAATCAAACAAAACTTGTACTTTAAACCAGTTTCTAATCTAAGTATTGTTGTTCTAGTGAAAACAATTAAAATAATATTAGACAAACGTATAAATAAATATTTACAATTTTCAAGTAGTTTTTCGGGTTTATTTTTATTTAACGCCGACATTTTCCCCTGAAACAACATGGCGTCTTCATCAAAATCCGGGTATAAATCGCGTTTTTTTCAACGTGAATTCAGATAACAACCCTATGAAAAAATCGTTGCTAAATTAGTACACAACATGACTGTATTTATTTCAATAAATAAACATCATCCACAGTTTAAAACCAACTGATAAAACTGTTTTCGTGAGGTTCAAAGTACAGTTGTGTTGCCTAACCTAAATCTGCTTAGCATCTACATTACCTAGAACCAAACCAAAGTTTTAAATGAGTTGATATACATAACATCAGGTCCATTTCAATGTATAAAACACGTATATTATTTAAGAATATAAATTTAGGTAAGCAATTTGTGCATATTACATCAAAAATCAGCTGTAAAAAATTCGATTATCAGTTTGACATTTTTTAAGTGACGTTTATTGACACATGGCGCTTGCGCTACCATTGACGTAAAAAATTATACACTGCGACGTTGATAATCCCACAGATTCAACAAAACTAGATTGCGTTTTTGTTTTTTAGGAAATAAACTTTTGGCTGTGTTATCGCAGAATTTTTCCAACCACAATGGCCCAGCTACCATAACAAACAGTCTTAAATTAAACAAAGTGCTAGTTGTATCCAAACTATCACGCTATGAATTCGAGCGGAAAAAACACCGAAATCTAGACGATCGCCAGCTGGAAAAACTGCTAAGGGGCCGTGGGACTGATTTCGAGAAGCTAGTCTACTTCCATGATCTCCACAAGACGTACGAGCAAAATGTCGTGGGGATTTTCCGCCAGATGGGGATTGATGTCGAGGTGATAAATCGGTAAGATTTTCAAAAAAACCTTTTTGGAAATTTTTAAATAATTTTCCATTAGATTTACCTTGGACGACGAGAAATTCTGCACGGCGGATCTAGTGGTGCCTATTGGTGGAGATGGAACATTCCTCCTAGCGTCCAGTTGTGTTTTGGATAATTCCAAACCAGTTGTGGGGTTCAATTCGGATCCTAATCGCTCAGAGGGGCATTTGTGCCTTCCGAAAAAGTATACAAGGAATGTGAGGGAGGCTATTGAACGCCTGCAAAATGTAAGGCGTTAAAATTAATTTTTTATGGCGAATTATTCGGTAGATTTAAAACAATCTAGAAGGCTATGATCAATTGATCACTATCTTCAAAAATACGGTTTTTTTGAAATATCTTGATTATAGTTGCTCATACGATAAAAATAGTTATTATCAATCTTCTGTAAAATTGGATTATCTACAACTTTTGTTTAAACATTTTTCTTATATTATTAATAGTTTACTAGATACAGCAGCTGGAAATGTCGAAATTTGTATTTTGGTTTATTTTACAAATATCTTCGTTCTGATGAGTCATACGTTGAAATTAGTTATTATCAATCTTGTAGGGAATTAAATTACCTACAACTTTGTTTTAAACTATTTTTTCGTTGGTTTACTAGTTCTCGAGTTATAACGCTCGAATTTAGCAAAAAGCTTTATTCGTGTCTACAGGCTTTATTCCGAAATTTTCATGCAACTAACTAAATTAACAAATCCATTTTTATATAAATTTCTCCTTTAATTTCTAGGGAAAATTCACCTGGCTCCTCCGAAGCAGAATCCGCACAACTCTAGTAGTAAGCGAACAAGAAAACCTCCTACCAACTTACCTCCACAGCTTAGACGGTGACACCCGCATTCTGAAAACCCGTGGCTGCCCCCAAGAAGTTCACAACACAAAAGTTCTGCCAATTCTAGCACTAAACGAAGTAAAATCAATTTTTCAAATTCTTAAATCATATTAATTATATTATAAATTTTTTTTAGGTTTTTATGGGTGAAACCCTCTCAGCTCGCGTATCCCATCTACAAATGCGTTTGAATGGCTCCACAGAAAACACAAATTTGAAATGTTCTGGAGTTTGCGTGTGCACTGGAACAGGCTCTACTTCCTGGCATTTGAGCATAAATCGACTGCCAGTTCAAAGTGTCGCGGAATTGCTTAGATTAATCGATGTGAATCCTGTGGAAGGCAAGGATAATTTGGCTACAACTTTGTCGGATATTTACAACAAAAATCTAATATTTAATCCTGGTGGGGTGAACAAAATATATAAAATTACTTTGCGTTATGTTTATTTTTATTCTAGCTGAAAAACGCATGGGTTACACTATAAGAGATTTAATTTCCGCGGGGGTTTGGCCCCAACCAAAGGGGATAATGTCCAGGGGATTTGCCTCGAAACTGGAAGTGAAATCGAACTGTTTCGACGCTAGTTTAGTGGTGGACGGTGGTGTCTCGTTTCCTTTCAACGATGGCACCATAGCTTTGCTTGAGGTTAAACCAGAGGATGCACTAAGGACTGTTATTTTAACTGATTAAAGACTGGTGGATTAAAGCTGAATTTGTGAGGGATTCCATTGTGATATAGGACTAGTACCATGATGATTTGCTTAGGAAGAATACGCAAAATTCTACTTATTTTTAAAAAGTTTTAAAAATTTTGTCTCATTTATTTTATTTGCTACTTTATTTAATATTAAGTGTAAACCACATGGAAAAAATAAGTACATAAGTGAATGTATAGGTACTTTATAATGTAATAAAAAATCTATAAGTAAGCTAGTAAAATTTTATTTTTCTTCCGGTCGCGCTAAAATATTTTAACTTCTACAAGTTTGATGATTTTTCACTTTCTTATACGAAGTAATAAGAAAGTATAGTAATCGTGATTTTTTTCGACTTCGAGATTTTGATGGATTAACACGTTTTGAGGGCCCCTGAATCCATTTTGACCATTTTCGCCATGATGTCTGTCTGTCTGTCTGTAAGTCAAAAACGACTTATCGAATTTGATTCAAATTTCATATTTAAGAGTTTGAACAAAATTGTGGGTGCCACATTAAATGTTTTTCATCTAGCACCAAAACAAGTGACACTTACCTGAAGGCATTTTTAGGTTTTTTAGGAATATCTTGAAAAATAAACAATTTATAAGATTTTTTTATTCTTTAACATTGATTTAGAATTAAATTTTGAACAAATTTTGTTTGAACTTTTTTTTTAAATTCCGTCAAAAAAATTTCAAAAAAACGAGAGATTCTAAAAACTCTTATACAGGGTGGTCCAGGTTGAACGTCATTAATTTTGGGAGGTGATAGAGCATCATGAAAAGAGTAGACTTTTATTAAAAAACTTTGCTCAAAAATGTTTCATAACAAAGATACAGGGTGTCAAAGTTTAAAATAAAAACTCGTTTTCTTAACATAACTTCTAAACCACTTGAACGATTTCCATTAAATTTCGCACACAGAGTAATGTAGTACATTTCAAGATAATGATGGGGTTCATTTATAAAAAAAATCTCCAGTGGCGTAGATACTGGGGGCCATTCCACTTTTCCCTCCAATTTTCGACGCCACTGGATATATTGCAAGGAAAATACAATTTTTGGATTGTCTGTTTAATTTAGAGAAAATAGTTACTCTCGATAAATTTTAATTTAAGGTTTCGTTTTTGGGATATTTGAGTTTGAAGGTTTGAAAACACAATATCAAATGCTGTGCTGAATTAAAGAAAATTACGGTTAGGTCCGAAATATCCGGAAAATTGCCATCAAGTCTTGGCAGCGATTAATTCCGTGTCTAAAAGAGCTCGAAAATCTATCAAAGTCTATTTCGAGAACTTATTCAAAATTTTCTTTAATTCAGCATAGCATTTTTGATGTTGTGTTTCTAAACCTTCAAACTCAAATATCTCAAAAGCGAAACCTTAAATAAAAAATTTTCAAGAGTAATTATTTCCTCTAAATTGAACAGACAATCCAAAAATTGATGACGTTTAACCTGGACCACCCTGTATTTCTCATAGTGTGCGTCGAATCCGAAATTCGACAGCCGAAATAGACTAGTGACTAAAGGGACTTGACTGCCAAGCGGAAGGTCGCGGGTTCGAATCCCAGAAGGATTATTATTTTTTTTATTTTACTGGTTTCTATGGTAACGAAAACAATAATAATAAATAAATGTTATTTTATATTAATAACGTATTGAATGTCGACTGCATGTGATTTATGGCTACCCCTTCAGTATTTTCCAAAGATTAAAACTGTATCATGGTAATGTATAAGAAAGTCATGTGTTGGACACATCAGATATTTTTGTAAGTACCAGTGAATACATTTTTATGTTTAAATAAATCATCATGGAAATCTTTTGTAAAGGGATTATTTAAAAACACATCCAATAGACACAAAATTTATTCATGAACATAGCTATTGAAAACAATTATTACCTGAAATATATAACAAATTATTATTTACATAAAAAACAATGATTACATCTCACTTATTCCAAATAATTATTGAATAATACAAATCACAATATCATCAAGTTAAAAGAAAAAAACTAAATTTAATCTAAAAACGCATGTTAGTCTTATTTGCAGTAAATTAAGCCAAGTTACTCATTTATATCACAGTTTTTTCAGTATTCCGTCATCGAGCACGAGCTTTTGTCATTTCACACATTTGAATTTAAATGAGTAATTTAGCATTTTTTACCACAATGAAACCAAAATTTAAAGGCGATATAATACATTTAAGTCCGCCTTTAAAAATCGTTAAAAATAAACTAATATAGTAATTACATAATTTTTCATTTCTATTTGAAAATGGACGTCAAGCAATGAGGAATCGTTATGCTAATTTTACAAATATATATTTCTAGCATAATTTTGTACATAAATTTTCCACAAAAAAATCAGGGCGCTGCCAATGAATTTTGGTGTTTCGGCGAAGTTTAACATATTAAATAACCGATGTGAAACACCTTGTATATATTTTACATCAACCTAAATATTCATGAGTGCAGTTTTTTGGAATAAATGCAGTGCAACTTCGAAAAAACCGAAGAAAGGCAGCAAAACATACGAAAATTGGACGTTTAAAGCCAAATAGATATTATACAAGGCATAGTTTATATATATTATAGACAAACCTCTCTTGAACATGTCCTACAAATATACAGGGTGTTTATATTACAATTAAAGCTCAACAGCAAGTGAGAATAAACTCGTCCACATTTGTTTCCAAGTGGCAGTTCTATTATCTGATATAGAAAATAAAGTTTGATGCTACACAATGAATACGACTCGAAAATGGCGTGGTCTTATTTCCGAGAGAAAAATGTACATGCATATCGTAAAAACACGATTATAGAATTGTTTAGCACCATTTCCAGCTTACAGACAATAAAGAAACTTCGACATGAATTATGCGGTTTGAAATTTAGATTTTTGGTCATTGTGTAGCACGATAATCAAAATAAATTTTGTAGATTTCCTACAACTACAACTACTCAATAAATTAAGTACAAAAAAATCCCTTATTTATACACAAACGCTAGAAGCGTAATATACTTTTTAAAATATACTTATGAACTAATTTTCTTTGAGACGTCGTGTATATAGCTAGTATCTAGATTTTTCCCCCACATAGAAAATCCCGCAAGTTTTTCATACTAGTGCAGCTAGTTGGGAACCGCTAGTCTAGTTAGTAGCGTGAAGTTTTTAGGAAAAAATATTTTTTACAATTTACTACACTTTAATAATGCATAGGTACTTTTGGGCGGGATTTTGGTTGAAGCTTATGGTCCCTATGAGTCTCTAGATATAATATTCACTTTGTTTGTAAAAGTGACAATTTTTGGTAATTTATTGTATAGCAGCTAGCATTATGTATATATAATGCTGGTTTAAATTAACATCTATACATGTAACAATAAAAATAGAGTTTATTGAAAGATATTTAATATAGTAGTATAAGTAGTATATTTAATATTTGTCAAGTTTATATTTTTTTTTAATTTAGTTTAGAGATTAAGTAATTTTCTTTTAAATAATACTGATAATAATGAAATTACTCGCACGATTGAATGAATAACAAACTAATAAAATAAAATAAACACGATTTTATTGTCATTTTCAAATAAAATTTGCAAGAAGACTAGACTTTCAGGAATTTAATTAAATTTAATATCACTTGCCTATCTTTTAAAAAATCGGAAGAATCCTTTGCCCTTTTCTGGTGGCGGAGCCTTCAGCATTGGCACTTGGTTTTTATGCGTGATACGTATCTAAAAAACAACAACCATATCAACATACCGAAAATAAAACCACCCTTAAGCCTAAAAATAAAACCGGGCGTCAATGACATATTTTAACACAAGCATACATAATTGAATTTCTTATTCGCCAAGCAAACGACGCAAATATTTGAGTGGAATGTTGAAGGGGATTTTGTGTTTAATTAAATTTTTTATGTGGAATAAATTACCGTTGTAGCTGGTTGCATCCAGGGCTCGCCGTCGATTTGCATTGGAAATGTTTTTCTTGTCTTGATGACCACGGAGGAACATTGGGCCAAGCGACGGCCGCTGGCCCGTAAGCCTGTTCGTACTTGGCCCATATGCAAGCAGTTTTCCAGACCGATTACCTCGATTTTACCATCACCACTATCTGGAAATTGATCAATTGATAACCCTCAAAAAACTTTATTTTTGAAAAACGCAATTTTGGACTCCAAAAAAATCAGAAATAATTAATATCAATCCATGGGGACTTTTTTTTAAATACAACTATTATTTAGCTTTGCATAAAAGTTAATTTAACAAAAATCCAAGCAGCGATTCCAAAACTGTGATTTTTTTAAAACATCATACCTCGAAAAAAGCGATTTTTGAAAGTTGAAAAGCATCAAGTTTAGACTAGAAAAAAACGCAAAAAAAATCATATAAACCGTTCGTAATTTTTTTCTAAAATAATATCGTTATTCAGCTTTGAAATAAAGGTTTGTTGACAAACATCCGACCAGCGATTCCAAAACTGTGAATTTTTAAAAGAATCACCTCGAAAAATGCGATTTTTTAAAGGGTCCATTTAGGGCTCCAACAAAATGCAGAGATGACTCATATATTCACTTCAAGATTTTTTTCGAAATAAAACCATTGTTCAGCTTTGAAATAAAGTTAATTTTACCAAAATCCAACCAGCGATTCCAAAACTGTGATTTTTTAAAACATCATCTCTCGAAAAACGCGATTTTTGAAAGTTGAAAGGCATCAAGTTTAGACTCCAAAAAAACGCAAAAAAAATCATATAAATCGTTCGTGATTTTTTTCTAAAATAATATCATTATTCAGGTTTGAAATAAAAGTTTGTTGACAAAAATCCGACCAGTGATTTCAAAACTGTGATTTTTTTTAAGAATCACCTCGAAAAATGCGATTTTTTAAAGGGGCTATTTAGGGCTTCAAAAATAATTAATATCAATCAATGGGGACTTTTTTTAAATAGAACTATTATTTAGCTTTGCATCAAAGTTAATTTAACAAAAATACAAGCAGCGGTTTCAAAGTGGGGATTTTTACAAAGCAATAACCCTCAAAAAATTAATTTTTGAAAAGCGTAACTTGGGACTCAAAAAATATGGTAAAAAATTATATAAACAACTTGTGTTTTTTTTCCAAAATAATACAATCTTTCAACTTCGAAACTGAGGTTTTTTCAAATAATTCCAACCAGCGATTCCAAAACTGTGAGTACTTAAAACAGTCACTCGAAAAATATGTCGTTTTCTAGACGTACAACTTTGAAGCCAAGAAAAACGTATAGAATGACCAGATAAAAATTTCCTGATTTTTTAATAAACAAAACCAATATTCAGATTTGCAATATAGTAAATTTCATGAAAAATCCTACCAGTGGTTCTAAAATTATAACTATATGACAAAATCTTTGTCTGTATATAAGTTTCCGGGTTTAAAGTGCCACAGTTTTGGAACCTCTGAACGGATTTTCTCAAAATTTGCATTTTTTTATAGCAAAATGTTGGCATTATTAAAGAAAAAAAAACCACAAGCCTAACCTCACTTTTAGGTTAGGTTAGATAGTCGGGTATTTCCAAGCGAAATTTTGTGCAAAAATCTAGTGACTACTTTAAAAATTTGTAAATTGGGAACCCCTGAACGGATTTTGATGAAAATTACGTTTTTATATAGCCAATTGTTGGTATTATTAGGAAAAAAATCACCAACATTATAGAACTTAGTTTAGGTTAGGTTAGGTTAGATAGATTAGATAGTCGGGGATTCCCAAGCGAAATTTCTGCAAAAATCATGACGTGTCTATTTTAAAAATTTGTTAAAAAAATTTTTTTTTAATTTCAAATATAAAATTTGGAGTTTTGCTTAAGGTCTACTAGACATTTCTTAAAAATTATATGTGAATTTATTGTGGGTTCCGAACTATTTTTATTATGGAAGAAAGAAATTGTGAAAAATTCTATTCTCACCTTGCACAGCCAGACTTAAGTCCACTGAATTAAAACTATAAGTACTAATATCCTTCTGCTTTTTCTTCTTTTTACTTCTTCGCCTCGACCCCGCTAGATTATCACCCCATAAATTGGACCCACCATGGGTGAACGGAATATTCAACAAGGCGATACCTTGCAACGGATAACCATTAGCCAAATCCAAACTAACGTTATCACACTGGAAAAACCAACAAAACCAAATAACATCTAAAGTTAGTGTTTAGTAAAACGTACAGTTATCTCAATATCCTCATGCAGATTCTTACACGACGCATAAAACTGCTCTGACGTGGCATATTCAAAATACCACAGTTTATTCTTCATCCTACTGTTGAATTTCTCCGGGTTCTTCTCGCGTTCTAGATGGAATTTGACACAAATCGCCGCGTCCTGCAAGCAATAACCACGTCACACAAGCGCCGAAGTCAATAAAATAAACTAACCACTCCAATGGAAAAATAATTGTTAATAATATTGTAGGGTATCCGAGTGTCACCGATCTTTTGATCAGGATCCGGTAATGCTGTATCGGACAGTTCAATCAACCATCTATCCAACATCACCGTGGAAGCCCTAGCAATTTTGTGGAGTAGTTTGTGAATGGACTCACCCTCGTAACCACCACCCCAATGCAAACAACGCGCCAAATCGTTTCCAGTACCCAAAGGTATCACAGCCACTGGAGGTTGGCACTCCAATTCCACTTTGTCTATTAGGCAAAAAATTCTAAATAATTTTTATTGAACACAAACGTTTTCCTTTTACCCATGGTGTCTAGTACCCATCCGACTGTTCCATCACCACCACAACACACCACTTTAAAATTTGGTACATCTTTAAACATGCTAAGACCTTGCATTGGTCCTCCATCGTTCCCTAGGATATGTACTTGTCGCGGATTTAGAATATATTGGAATTTTCGCAAGATCCGAGATCCTTGCCGCCCGCCGGATTTGGGGTTGATAAAAACAAGCAGTGGAACGGAGGTGGGGGAGGTGGTGATTTGAAATGACATGGCCGGTTGTTTGTTGGTGGTACCAAACGAACCCTAGATGGATAAGGGAAATATTCCAGTTAAAGCCTTAATTTTGGTTCTACTTACGTTATCGTGTCCATGTTTGGAACCGCGTTTTTGCACGGATCTTTGCCGATCTAGAACTATAGGACAAATCGACGTTGGTGGTAAAATATGAACTGCATGCTCGCCCAAGCCACACTCAGCCTTCACTTGGGAAACACACTTATTGTGTAGCTGTAGTTAGAAAATCCAAAATAAAACTGGTTTTTTAGAATTTTTTTAGACCTACTGTTATTTGGCACCATCTACAATGCAAGCCGGTGATTCCAGCTTTGACTGGTTTTCGACACCTGGCGCACTTCCCCTGGCAGTTGCCTTCTACCCAGTGATGTTGAAGGGTTTGGCAACTCTTTTTACTTTTAACGTAAGTTGCTATGCAACTGGCTGGCGCTCGATGGACGCAACGTTCGTGGACTGTGTATTTGCATACTGGAAGAAAGGCAAAATTTTCAAATTAGATTTTTTTGAAGGAGGAGAACGTATTTTGGATTTTGGACCTCAAAAAAATATAGAAAAATTCATAAAAAAAGTTCACGAGTTTCTCCTAAAATTTAATAGTCATTCAGCTTTGCAACGAGGTAAATTTGACCAAATTTTGACCAACGGTTCCAAAATTGCGATTTTTTTGAACAGTAAACGACGAAAAAGGCAGTTTTTTAAAACCGATATTTGAAACTAAAAACGTAGGAAAAATGTATACAAACCTCGTGATTTTTTTCTAAAATAAATTTATTATTTAGATAAAGATTGAAATAAAGGTTTTTTGACACCAATCCGACCAGCGATTCCAAAACTGTGATTATTTAAAAGCAGTCACTCAAAAATTATGTCGTTTTCTAGACGTGCAACTTTGAAACCAAAAAAAACGTCTAGAACGACCAGATAAAAACTTCCTGATTCTTTTATAATTAAAACCAATATTCAGTTTTGCAATATAGTAAATTTCATCAAAATCCTACCAGTGGTTCTAAAATTATAACTATATGACAAAATTTTTGTCTGTATATAATCTTCCTGGTTTAAAGTGCCACAGTTTTGGAACCTCTGAACGGATTTTCTCAAAATTTGCATTTATATATAGCTAAATGTTGGCGTTATCAAAAAAAAATAACCACAAGCCTAACCTCACTTTTAGATTATGCTAGATAGTCGGGTATTTCCAAGCGAAATTTCTGCAAAAATCATGAAGTGACTACTTTAAAAATCTGTAAATTGGGAACCCCTGAACGGATTTTGATGAAAATTACGTTTTTATTAGCCAATTGTTGGTATTATTAGGAAAAAAATCACCAACATTATAGAACTTAGTTTAGGTTAGGTTAGGTTAGATAGATTAGATAGTCGGTGATTTCCAAGCGAAATTTCTGCAAAAATCATGATGTGTCTATTTTAAAAATTTGTAAATTTAAATTTTTTTACAACTACATTCAAGATCAACTTTTGCAAAACAGTAAATTTCATCAAAATCCTACCAGTGGTTCTAAAATTATAACTATGACTCAAATCTTGCCTGCACAGAATTTACCGGGTTAAATAAAAGTGCCACAGTTTTGGAACCGCTGTACGGATTTTGATGAAATTTAAGTTTTTATATAGCTACTGGTTGATATTATTGTGGAAAAAATGGCCAACATTATAGAAGTTAGTTTAGATAACTTTTACGAGAATGGAAAAAATTTTAAAAAATTTTATATGGTCGACTTTGAAAATTCATAGTTTTACTCTGGATCTTCTGATTTTTATTTAAAATACGGTTTTGTAAAGTTCAATGTTCGCTATATTAACAAAAAAATCATCAACATCGTGGAAGTTAGTTTAGATAACTTCTACGAGAATGGAAAAAAATTTAAACTTTTTTTATATAGTCGACTTTGAAAATTCATAGCTCTACTCTGGATTTTCTGATTTTCATTTAAAATACGGTTTTGTAAAGCTCAATGTTCACTATATTAACAAAAAAATCATCAAGATGGAACTTAGTTTAGATAATTTTTACGCGAATTGAAAAATTGGCAAAAATTTTAAGGACATGTAACAAAATTAAAATTTCTTCTAGTCCAAGTCCATACTTACAAATGCAACACAGTCCTTTTTTCCCCAACCCCACCAGCATATTCAAGCACAAATTACAGTAAGCTGGTCGACTAAAGTGCTTCAATCTCCACAGATGATTGCCGTCTTCCTTCACATTGGCATCCAGCCCCAAGAGCACCAAAAGTGGAATAGTTGTCAAGCCACCACGCGTCCACTCATCTAAACTAACAGTCCCATCAGCATCATAGTCAATTTCTACCATCATGTCTTCGAGAATCTACAGAAAATACTGTAATAATGAGAGATTGAGGCCCGATGTTTTCATCTGTGGTTAAACTTTACTTGGCGGTCTTACAAAAATTTTCTATCGACAGTTAAAGGTAATTTTAATTTGCCAGATAAAGTTAACTGTAAGATGAAAAGACAGGGCTTAATTTGATGGTAGGTATTATATTACAGGTTTCAGTTCTGAAACGTCCCATCCTAAGTACTCGGCCACATTCATCATTTGGTTAACAATGCAGTCCATTTCGTTGGTGTCTAAGACTCCATTACCATCGGTGTCATATAAACGGAACATAACTGGAAAATACGAGCAGTAGATAAGTGTTGGTTAGTTTGTTTTTTTCGCACAACCGCATCTGCTTCTTACATTCCAATTTGTCTTCTGGTCGGCCGGCCTCGAGCAGTGAGAGATAACAAACGATGTCTTTTAATGAAACTTTAACAGAGTGTACGTCCAACATACTTGCTTTTCTCACAATATGTCGCACTTCTGGAAAATGTAGTTTAAAATTGCATTTTCCCATCGTGGTGAAAATTCAGTTTATGAGACATATTATAATAATTATAATAAAACTGTATATTTTATGTTAGAATAAAATTAAATTATGAGCGAATTTTTAACCCAGCAGGAAAAATTTGCAAAAAGCTACCCCGATTCGCAAAGGTAAACAATTTTAATTGAGTAAACAACCAAGAGCTGGATATAGAGTAATCTCGAAGCCGTTTATATTTACCCTCAAGTTTTCCATTATTCACTAGAACAGAGTTATTGGATTTTTTAGATGAATTCCGTGATATCTGGCTGTGGGACGGTGAAGAATCTGTGCTTTTTTTACCGAGGACTTCGTGACATGAATATGACGTGTGCGTTACCGTCAGCATAGGATGCACAGTACCTAAAGAAATCATTTTCCAACACACACAAAAAAATATGAAAAAGTGATTTCATGTTTGATTCATCTACCTGTTTTGACTCGAGTTGCCATTTCGGTATCTGTTCTATTGTGCCCCAGCAACTTTTCGCTTATGCCGTGTATCTTTTCTACAAGAAGTTCACCGTAGGTGCTTGGTTTCTCACCACAAAGCAAACTCTTGTCAATTGGTTCGCCGACAGAGTTTACATTTGGTGTTGAACCTGGAAAAGTTTCATTAACTGTTTTTTGGGCGGTTTAGTTTCTAGTAAGTGCTAAGCAAAAGCAGTAAGCTTTTGATTTAACGGCTTGAGTTTTTTGTGTAGAAGACTTGAGGAAGGCGCTTGGGGCCACTATTTTAAAAAATCTACCATAATAATTTTAATTTGTAATAACCCTCGTAAAACGGGATTTTGGAAGAGCGCAATTTTGGACTCAAAAAAAACGTAGAAAAATTCATACAAAACGTTCACGGACTTTTCCTAAAATAAAGTAGTCATTCAGCTTTGCAACAACGTTAATTTGACCAAATTTTGACCAACGGTTCCAAAACTGCGATTTTTTTAAACAGTAAACCACGAAAGACGCAATTTTTTAAAACCGCAATTTGGAACTAAAAAAACGCAGAAATAATTTACATAAACACCTCGTGATTTTTCCCAAAATAAAATCGTTATTCAGCTTTGAAATAAACTTTATTTGACATAAATCCGAGCAGCGGTTTTAAAACTGTAATTTTCTAAAACAATATAGCCCTCAAAAAACGTCTTTTAAACCTTATATACAATTTTCCAGGTTTAAAGTACCACAGTTTTGGAGCCGCTGTGCGAATTTTGGTGAAATTTGCGTTTTTCTATAGTGCAATATTAAAGAAAAATAACAGGAACCCTAACCTCACTTTTAGATTACATTAAATAGTCAGTGATTTATAAGCGAAATTTCTGCAAAATTCACGAAATTACTGTTTTAAAAATTTGTAAATTTGGAACCTCTAAACAGATTTTCACGAAATTTGCCTTTTTATAAAGGCAGTCGTTGGTTTTATTATGAAAAACATAGCCAGCATTATAGAAGTTAGGTTAGATGATTTTCAGGCGATCTAAAAAAAATTAAAATTTCTTATAAATATTCTACATGGTCCACTTTAAAAATTCGTAGCTCTACTCCAGGTTTCCCGATTTTCACATAAAATACAGTTTTATAAAGCTCAATGTTCGTTATATTACGAAAAAAATCATGAACACCGAGACCCTAACCTCACTTTTAGATTAGATTAAATAGTCGGTGATTTATAAGCGAAATTTCTGCAAAATTTACGAAATTACTGTTTTAAAAATTTGTAAATTTGGAACCTCTGAACAGATTTTTACAAATTTTGCCTTTTTATAAAGGCAATTGTTGGTTTTGTTAAGAAAAAAATACCCAGCATTATAGAAGTTAGGTTAGATGATTTTCAGGCGATCTAAAAAAAAGTAAAATTTCTTATAAATATTCTACATGGTCCACTTTAAAAATTCGTAGCTCTACTCCAGGTTTCCCGATTTTCACATAAAATACAGTTTTATAAAGCTCAATGTTCGTTATATTACGAAAAAAATCATCAACATCGAGACCCTAACCTCACTTTTAGATTAGATTAAATAGTCGGTGATTTATAAGCGAAATTTCTGCAAAATTCACGAAATTACTGTTTTAAAAATTTGTAAATTTGGAACCTCTGAACAGATTTTTACAAAATTTGCCTTTTTATAAAGGCAATTGTTGGTTTTGTTAAGAAAAAAATAGCCAGCATTATAGAAGTTAGGTTAGATGATTTTCAGGCGATCTAAAAAAAAGTAAAATTTCTTATAAATATTCTACATGGTCCACTTTAAAAATTCGTAGCTCTACTCCTGGTATCCCGATTTTCACATAAAATACAGTTTTATAAAGCTCAATGTTCGTTATATTACGAAAAAAATCATCAACACCGAGGAAGATAGTTTTGAGTATTTTTGAACAAATGTAAAAGAAAAACTAAATTTTGAGTTAATTCTGCAGATGATTGTCTTAAAAAATCCACTGTGGAAGAAAGTTTAGAGTTGTGAAGTTTGCGTGGACTTTAATAGACTCCCAAATTAATATTTTTGACTTATTCCTCTTAATATTAGAATAATTTGTCAATATAAATTATTCCGTTAATTAAAAACACTCTGAGTTTTATTCAGATTTAATCGTTGATTTAACTCAAGATAAGTTTAATGTTTAGCTATAACTCGGCAAGAACCGGAAATTTGATGTCCCTTGATTGAACATTTCCACCCCCCTTTTTTCCTATAACGTAATAAATTCCGTTTAATGTGCAATTCGTTCGGAAAATATGAGTGTACCCAAACAGCCACATCGTATATAATAGTAGGATATCTACTATATACTAATAATTATACAGTATATTACTTTAACATAACAAGCAAACAGTGCGTTGCGTAATTAAGAAGGCCATTAAATCGAATCGAGTAACATAACATCATAATCTCAAGTAATTTCCGTTGAAAATTGGCCGTAAAATGTCTTATACGATCCCGGAGAGCTACTTGTTTAACAAATAAAGTAAACACATCGCGCGCTCACCTCTCTTGGAAAAACCACCCCCGCCCCACCATCAACAAGCTAAATTTACTCGCACGAATCACAAAAGCAAATCTCGGGGCCATAATGAAAATGGATTTGATAAAATATTCAAAAGAGCACCTTTTCATTGGACCACCAGTTCAGTTCAGTTTAGTTCAAATCTCATATATTTTTAAACGGGATTAGTTGTCCCGCAGTGGAAACGAAAATCTCTTTACATCAGCGCTCATATTTTATTAAGCTTTGTGCTTTCAATGGAAAAAAAAGTATGTGTTTTAATGTGAATGCTGAATTCGTTTGCATCGCTAATAATGTGGGAACATGCAAGATGTTGCTTGTGAAATCTCATCATTGATTTATTGTGGTGTCTCAAGAAAACAACAAAAACATGGAAATCTTGCTGTGCTACAACCTACAACAACACTGAAGAGAAAATAATACGAGGAAATTTATAAGGGACTCTATTCATTTACCATCGCATAAAACATAAATTAAGTTAGGTTTATAAAGAAAGTCATGTCTATATTCCGCAAAGAAAGCAAACACTCGAAACCCATTTATTACTTTAGATTCATCATGCGCGAAAAATCCAAATGACATGTTTGCAAACCATTCCGAATTCCGCACATGTATATATAATGCCAAATAATTTACTTGCGAACTTTCTCTAGAAAACCCGCACCAGAAAAAAGCGCGCCGTTTATATCTTTTTATTTGTTGTGTCTAGAAGGAAGATTGGTGGCCTGGACGTCGACGCCCGATAGTCGTCGGAAATAATGAAGGATTCCCTCCTCAAATAAAACTGGTGATTGCACTGAATACTAACGAAATTACTTTATCTGCGCTAAATCGTTTTATTTCTATTGTGCGCGTTGGAAATTCCAATGGATTTTTTGCCTTGTTGACACTTTACAACTATTACCTCTGGTATGGGAGGTGATGGGCGCACAAGCTGTCGTGGAACTAAGAACTGTCATCTCTTTGAACGCTTTGCCTTCGATTTTGACCCCACGACGGACAAAGGACAGGAAAAGGTGTCTGCATAGCTCCTCCGGCGTTTTCACCTCCAGAAAAGTGTCCAGGAAATTATGAAAGCCTTCATAGTCGATGTCCTGAAACAAAGAGAAAATAATTAGAATTTTACTTTGTATACAAAGCAACAAGGACTTAGGGTGCCCAACATCCATGTGGGATGCTCAGATTTTCCACAATTTTACATTTTCAGGACTTTTTTTTCTTTACATCACTCAAATATCCAAAAATATTTTCAGGTTTTCAACTGGCTATAAAACCGTTACTTGTGCTTCGATTTATATGAAATCTCTTGCGGCGAATATACTGAATCTTCTACTTTAATTTGAGGTTTTAGTTTTAATTTTTTAACTATTGAAAAATAGAATATTTCTGACATTTTTATAAAAACACAAAAACTTAAATAATTCACTTGAATTTCGAGTTTGCAATACCGTATTTCATTTAATTTACCATCGCACACAATAAATTAGGTTAGGTTTATATAGGAAAGTCATGTGCTGGCTGCATCAGATATTCTATGCTAAGCAAGTTCATTCTGTGAAACTCGAGCTATTTTCTTTCAATGCGAATCAAGTGTCAATACAAAATGTAAATATAAATCGACCGGTGTGTTGTATTTGATACTGAAACATTTCTCCTGAAAAGCATTGAATGTTTTGTAAGGTAGCACGAGAGTATAAACACATAGAAGAACAAATATGTACAAAATTCACTATGATGTTTTATTGTGGGGCTGTTCAGTCATAAAAGCTTTTCACTATTTGAGTTTCTGGGTTGTTTCGTTTATTTTCCTTGTAGTTCGCAGGTTTTTAGTCGGGGAAAATTACACAAGTTGTTCAACGTCATTATAACATAATATAATATAATATAATATAATATAATATAATATAATATAATATAATATAATATAATATAATATAATATAATATAATATAATATAATATAATATAATATAATATAATATAATATAATATAATATAATATAATATAATACGAGCCCAATTTTTGAAGTATGAAAGGAGAACTTATGCCAAAGAGTTTCAATGACATTCAAGTCCGGACTGGATGAGGGCCATGAAAGCACCTGTATGTCGTTTTCCCCAAATTCCAAAACTGTGATTTTTTAAAAACATTCGTTAGAAAATTACGTCACATTTTTCAAGTGCAATTTTAAAGCTACGAAATATGCCTAAAATCACCAAATAAAGACTTAGGGATTTTTTTGTACATAAAACCAACATCCAGCTTTGCAATAAAGTAAATTTTACCAAAATCCAACCAGTGGTTCCAAAACTGTGATTATTTTAATGTAGGTAGTACCCTCAAAAAACACGTTTTCTGAAAAGTGAACTGTGGAACCCGAAAAAAATGCCAAAAAAAATCATATTAACATTTCAGGATTTTTTCAATACAGTACGATTATTGAACTTTGATTTAAATGTTTTTTGACACAAATCCAAGCAGGGGTTTCAAAACTGTGATTCTTTAAAACAGTTACTAGAAAATTTTATCATTTTTAAAGGTGCAACTTTGAAGCTCCGATAAATGTCTAAAATCACCAAATAAAAACTTGTGTGACTTTTTTGTAAAGAAAATCAACATCCAGCTTTGCATTAAAGTAAATTTTACCAAAATCCATCCAGTGGTTCCAAAACTGTGATTATTTTAATGTAGGTAGCACCAACAAAAAAAGCATTTTTTGAAAAGTTAACTGCGGAACTCGAAAAAAATGTAAAAAAAAATCATATTAACATTTCAGGATTTTTTCAATATAGTACGATTATTGAGCTTTGATTTAAATGTTTTTTGACACAAATCCAACCAGCGGTTTCAAAACTATAATTTTTTAAAACAAATACTAGAAAATTCTATCATTTTTAAAGGTGCAATTTTGAAGCTCCGATAAATGCCTAAAATCACCAAATAAAATCTTGTATAACTTTTTTGTACAAAAAACCAACATCCAGCTTTGCAATAAAGTAAATTTTACCAAAATCCAACCAGTGGTTCCAAAACTGTGATTATTTTAATGTAGGTAATACCCTCAAAAAACACGTTTTTTGAAAAGTGAAGTGTGGCACTCGAAAAAAATGCAAAAAAAAATCATATTAACATTTCAGGATTTTTTCAATATACTACGATTATTGAGCTTTGATTTAAATGTTTTTTGACACAAATCCAACCAGCGGTTTCAAAACTGTGATTCTTTAAAACAGTTACTAGAAAATTTTATCATTTTTAAAGGTGCAACTTTGAAACTCCGATAAATGTCTAAAACCACCAAATAAAAACTTGTGTAACTTTTTTGTAAAGAAAACCCACATCCAGCTTTGCAATAAAGTAAATTTCATCAAAATCCGACTACTAGATCCAACGTTTTGAAAATAATAATTTTTTGTTTCTACAATTTTCCTATCCTGCTGGATTAAAGTGCCACAGTTTTGGAACCGCCGAGCGGATTTTTACGAAATTTACGTTTTCATATAACTAAATGTTGGCATTATAACAAAAAAACCTATCAATATTATGGAAGTTAATTTAGATAACTTTTGCGCATATGGAAAAAAACCATGAAATTTACTTTTGTCCGAACATTTAGTTCTTAGGGCTCGCTTAATATAATACAGCAATTCCGCTTTTTTTCCGCTCCCAACTTTTCCAAATTAGAGCGACTTAAATCATGAGCCAACCCTATACATATTTGATGCGTTATTTGCAGTTTTCCCGGCAACAAAGAGCAGGACATGTTTAACATACAAACGCCTATATACCACTGAAGCGAGACGCTGGGGCAGAATAAAGCTTCCGTTCTGCAGTTTGAAATTTTCGTTGTCGCATTATTCTATGCATGGTACAATGCAGTTGTACAGAGAGACTCGACAATTGCAAATCTGAGTAAATTTCACATTGTGAATTAAATATAATGATACCCGACACACAATAGAGTTGGACTGTATGTGCATATGTACTTTGAGTAGGTTTTTGTGATGGGTTATGGTCAAGTGGTAGCCAGATTGAAACTAGATATGTGGAGTTTTTATTCTTGGTTGTTTGCTTCGTTAAAAAGTTTTATGAACGTTCTAAATTCATTTTGGCCGGGCTAGAGAATTAAAAACGAGGCATGAATTAGATTTTCTTGTATATACTGTAGGGACATTAAAATATTTACTAAAACTTAAAAAATCTCCCCGTTAAATGTAACAAATTTACACAATCAGCGAACATCGTACAAAAAAAAAATCGTCCAGATTACATTCGCTACATTGCCTTGTCTGCTATATACTAATAATTACAGCACGAGAGCAGTAGCTGTGAAGTGCGAACCCACAATAATACATACGATGAAATATGAATTGTTGTCACTTAACAAGTTGTAGAGCAATGTCTTGCTTACGCCACCATAATTCGCCTTGGATGACGTATAGTGCCAGCAGATCTTGTTCTTGGTTAAGACTGCACTGACAGCGTCATGATTTACGACGAGATTATCCTTTATCTGGCCATTCTATACCCAAGCTAGCAGCCCCTTATATAATATTGAATAAATTTATTACAAGTTTTAGCTTTAGGGTACGAGAGGTGAAAAAATTGTCTGGTGTTTAAAAAAATTTGTAGGATGATGTACAATAAGTTGGTCTAAAGGATATTTTATGCATCTGGCTCTGGTTCCATTATAAGACAAATGCAGATAATGGATGAGGATGAGGATGATCCGTTTATTTAATTTGGCCTCATCGATTCACTTGGGAAATATAATATTGCTTGCTTTTGGTCGTATTTTATTTTTTTAGTATCGATAGCGCTATATATTCTTTATTTCCTGTCGTATGGTTTATTGGTCCAACATTTATTATATATGTAATCTTTCTAGAAATATGTTTGAGATCATGTGATCATATTTCTACTAATATACAAAGTACTGATTATATGAAATAATTTCGAATTATTATTAAATTTTTTATTGCTTTGCTTTTTGATGCTCGATGTTTCTTGTATGGATTCGCTATTCCGTATGCAAATGCATATTGAATTCAATTTCTTTTGAGGAAATCCCGACTGGAATACGGTCCCGATTTTATTAGGTTTTTTAATGAAATATGCTGATACTGTAAAATTTGTTCGTAAGAAGAAGATTAATAGAGCAATAATAATTTACATAACACGTGCTTAGTTTGACAATAAAATGATAAAGCCAAAGAAAAATGCGACTTTTGATAATAAGCTTAAATTGGAGTTGTAAAAAAATCACATCAAAATTATTTAATTTTCAAAGTAGGATGATAACTTGTATAATAATCAAGATAGCTACAAAATTCATCCAACACTTTTCATAGAGCGCTTTATTTTGAAATAGAATCAGCCTTCGAATTTAAATTTGTCATAAAAATCATCAAAATATGGACAGTTTTAGACGGTTATAGTTTTGGTGGAGGTGCCGGTTCTATAAAATAAAAGTACATTTTTAAAACATTATAACTCGGGATTGTAATGAGATATCTACAAGGTGTTTACGGATTTTAATAAACTACTTTATTCTTAAATAGAATCTGCTTTCAGATCTAAATTTGTCATAAAAATCATCAAAATATGGACAGTTTTAGAGGGTTATAGTTTTTGGTGGAGATGCCGATTCCATAAAATAAAAGTACATTTTTAAAATATTATAACTCGGGATTGTAATGAGATATCTACAAGGTGTTTACGGATTTTAATAAATTACTTTATTTTTAAATAGAGTCTGCTACCGGATCTAAATTTGCCTTAGAAATAATGAAAATATTGCAAATTTTCTGTGGTTAAAATTTTGGCGGATGCGCCGGTTCCAAAATGATGTAACTATTTTAAGAAGCTGTAACTCAATATTAAAACAAGATATTTACAAGGTGTTTACGGATTTTAATAAACTACTTTATTCTTAAATAGAATCTGCTTTCAGATCTAAATTTGTCATAAAAATCATCAAAATATGGACAGTTTTAGAGGGTTATAGTTTTGGTGGAGGTGCCGGTTCCATAAAATAAAAGTACATTTTTAAAATATTATAACTCGGGATTGTAATGAAATATCTACAAGGTGTTTACGGATTTTAATTAATTACTTTATTTTTAAATAGAATCTGCTTTCGGATCTAAATTTGCCTTAGAAATAATGAAAATATTGCAAATTTTCTGTGGTTTAAATTTTGGCGGATGCGCCGGTTCCAAAATGATATAACTTTTAAGAAGCTATAACTCAGTATTAAAACAAGATATTCACAAGGTGTTTACGGATTTTAATAAACTACTTTATTCTTAAATAGAATCTGCTTTCAGATCTAAATTTGCATTAAAAGTAATCAAAATACGGCAAGTTTTCGAAAGTGTATTTTGCGCGATGTTAAAAAATTCATCAATCTTATTACATGGTTATTAATAGAAAAATTATTATGCTCCTATTTTAATTCTATAGAACCAATAAATCATATCTAATTGTAAAACAAAACACAATTTTTAATCCCATTATCTTAACTTTACTCAATCTTCTGTACTATATTCGTATATAACAAAGTTATCATTTAAAAAACTCTATTAATCCTGGCACATATATCGCTTAATTTTTCCCCCGTGATTGATAGTCCGTACTTAGCAACTGGTGCTTAAATGAAGTACACCATTAACATCGCTAATTTCACTTTATATACCTACTTGCGTGACTCGAAACACTAACACACATCAAGCAAAAAAACAGACCAAAAAACTTGAATAGAATTTTAAGCTTGTGATAAAAACCCATAATGAGGCAACAACCACTTGCCACATAGAAAATTAGCAAAGCATTATTAACGACTAGAGGCTTCATGGCGACAGGGTTTATAGCCTTTGAAATGGGGACACAAGATTGGATAAAGTCCCGCTATAAGAGATTAGAACTGTCAATAGTGTATAAGTATGTGACAGCTGGATGGATGTGCTTTGGTGGACCACAAAATGGTGAGCGTTGATTTCTATTTTGCCTCGAAAGCCTGAAATAACTAATTACCAATGCGACCTCTGACCTCTGGTAATTACAACCAGCTCATCGTTAATCTTGTTGTTTTTTGATGTAAGACAAGCGGAATTTATGAAGAATAAATCTGACATGACAGGAAATTTTTACCGAAATAATACGGATTATTATCAATTTATATGTTGATTTCCCTTCGAAATTGGCAGAGGTTTTAGGAAATCATTACAAAAGTTTGGTAGGAGGGATAATAGGACAGCTCATCCACCACACATAGAGTTGAGTTGGAGCGAGTCCAAATTGCACGAACTTGAACTTTAGAAATCAATTTTTATTTTGTTAAATTACCCCGAAAATTCATCGATGTTTAATTAAATTTAATGTGCATGGTGTGGGGAAGGGACATTGGGAAATGTGCATGATAAAATGCATCATTAAATTTAATTAAAGTTAAAGTTAAAGTGCCAATCAAACCGAGAGGGGTTTTATTTTAGTTTTGGCCTCAGCAACTTTATTTCCAAAATTCCCAATTATTTCCATTTATAATGAAATTAAATAAAATTTCCACCGAAAACCTCCAATCAAAACACCTTTAATCGCATTACGTACAAGGCCGCTTCTATAAACAATTTATTTGTCCAGAAATATCCCGTACGACCGTGAAAATTGCAGCAATATTTTGCCACCATCATTTACTCACTCAAGTTTTTCTCTAACGCTTCGCTCCAGATGCTGCATGCATGGCATCGTCTTCTCCCTTCATATCCCTCTATTTCTGTCTCAATTGACGTCATATCGTTTGCCTTTAATACGTCATTTCACACTTCAAACATAGAGATTTGTTTGCGAATAAAACGTTTATTCAGGTCGCACACATTTTATATCTGAAAGAAATACAACACGAAAAAAGAGGGAAGTTTTATTGTTTGTTTATTCTTGTATTATATTATTTTATTCTTGTCCAAATGTATTTTCTAAACTTTATGTCTAAGGTCTATACTATAGCTATTATTGTTTTGTGGGTTTATTATCGGATTAATTACAAATATTTGTTTTTTGTTTGGAATAATCCAGCAGGAAATCCGGGCACGATCTACAGATAATTCTGTATTATTGTTGTGCAAATAAACATCCATTATTCCGGTTTCCGTGCAGGGGTGTACTGGCCTAAACAATTTCATGTATAACTTTAAACACGCTATTTTAATGTGCATTTAATCCGAAGTAAATTTCGGTTATCTCGTTTTATAACTAAGTACAAAAGCATAAAATTTATATAGTAAAATTATTATAACACCATAAAATTTTCATTTTTATGGTAGGTACAGTTGCTGATGTTAGATTTTCCATAACACATCTTTACTGATAACATCCGTATAAATGTATAATAAACTTTTGGAGTGTTAAAACGGCACATACATAAATTTTACATAACCAATAAACTCTCGTTGATTTTTCTGAATGCATTTATTTGAACTCGAGAAAGGCCCCTAACTTCTCTTTCAACCACAAGAGGAGGAAATTATAAATATAGACTTTGTGCCCTTAAAACCGTCATAACATTTTGAAACATTAACGAATTTCCTTGTGGTTTGCTTTTTTATAAAGAACCAAGTTCGTTTTAGTGGAAAATTAAATCAGAATGAAAATCCTTCGAGCATTTTGGATTTTATTGCGTCACTTCAAAATTTGTCCAATTTTAGATTTTTTGACTTTAAAACTGTCATAAAAATTCAAAAAATTAACGAATTTCCTTGAAGTTTGTCTTTTTAGAAAGAACCAGATTAGTTTTACTTGAAAATTAAAACAGAGTAAAAATCCTTCGAAAACTCCGGATTTTATGGCCTACTACAATTTTTGCTTAAAAAATTGTACAATTTTACAATTTGCGGTCTGAAAATCTCGAAAAATGAGCAAATATCCTTGAATTTTGCTTTTTTATAAAGAACCAAGTTCGTTTTAGTGGAAAATTAAATCAGAATGAAAATCCCTCAAGCATTGTGGATTTTATTGCGTCACTTTAAAATTTGTCCAATTTTAGATTTTTTTACCTTAAAACTGTCATAAAAATTCGAAAAATTAGCGAATTTCCTTGAAGTTTGCCTTTTTAGAAAGAACCAGATTAGTTTTACTTGAAAATTGAAACAGAGTAAAAATCCTTCGAAAATTCCGGATTTTATGACCTACTAGAATTTTTGCTTAAAAAATTGTACAATTTGCGTTCTGAAAATTTCGAAAAATTAGTAGATTTCCTTGAGTTTTGCTTTTTTACAAAGAACCAAGTTCGTTTTAGTGGAAAATTAAATTAGTATGAAAATCCCTCGAGCATTTTGGATTTTATTGCGTCACTTTAAAATTTGTCCAATTTTAGATTTTTTTACCTTAAAACTGTCATAAAAATTCGAAAAATTAGCGAATTTCCTTGAAGTTTGCCTTTTTAGAAAGAACCAGATTAGTTTTACTTGAAAATTGAAACAGAGTAAAAATCCTTCGAAAATTCCGGATTTTATGACCTACTAGAATTTTTGCTTAAAAAATTGTACAATTTTACAATTTGCGTTCTGAAAATTTCGAAAAATTAGTAGATTTCCTTGAGTTTTGCTTTTTTACAAAGAACCAAGTTCGTTTTAGTGGAAAATTAAATTAGTATGAAAATCCCTCGAGCATTTTGGATTTTATTGCGTCACTTCAAAGTTTGTCCAATTTTAGATTTTTTGACCTTAAAACTGTCGTAAAAATTCGAAAAATTAACGAATTTCCTTGAAGTTTGTCTTTTTAGAAAGAACCAGATTAGTTTTACTTGAAAATTGAAACACAGTAAAAATCCTTCGAAAATTCCGGATTTTATGGCCTACTAGAATTTTTGCTTAAAAAATTGTACAATTTTACAATTTGCGTTCTGAAAATTTCGAAAAATGAGTAGATTTCCGTGAATTTTGCTTTTTTACAAAGAACAAAGTTCGTTTTAGTGAAAAATGAAATCAGAATAAAAATCCCTCGAGCATTTTGGATTTTATTGCGTCACTTCAAAATTTGTCAAATTTTAGATTTTTTGTCCTTAAAACTGTCATAAAAATTCGAAAAATTAACGAATTTCCTTGAAATTTGTCCTTTTAGAAAGAATGAGATTAGTTTTATTGAAAATTGAAACAGAGTAAAAATCCATCGAAAATTCCGGATTTTATAGCCTACTAGAATTTTTGCTTAAAATATTACACAATTTTAAAATTTGTGTTCTGAAAATTTCGAAAAATGAGTAGATTTCCTTGACTTTTGCTTTTTTACAAAGAACCAAGTTCGTTTTAGTGGAAAATGAAATCAGAATGAAAATCCCTCGAGCATTTTGGATTTTATTGCGTCACTTCAAAGTTTGTCCAATTTTAGATTTTTTGACCTTAAAACTGTCGTAAAAATTCGAAAAATTAACGAATTTCCTTGAAGTTTGTCTTTTTAGAAAGAACCAGATTAGTTTTACTTGAAAATTGAAACAGAGTAAAAATCCTACGAAAATTCCGGATTTTATGGAATTTTTGCTTAAAAAATTGTACAATTTTACAATTTGCGTTCTGAAAATTTCGAAAAATGAGTAGATTTCCGTGAATTTTGCTTTTTTACAAAGAACAAAGTTCGTTTTAGTGGAAAATTAAATCAGAATGAAAATACCTCAAAAATTCCGGAATGCATGGCCTACTTTAACTTGCTTAACATTACTATTAATTTTAGACCAATTTGTGCCCATAAAATTGCCATAATTTCTTAAAAAATCGTTCAATTTTCGATTTTGTGTAGAATAACTTTGAAAATACTAATAAAACTGATAAACAAACAATAACTTGGTATAAACTAATTTTACTGGTGTCAAAATTGGCGGATGCGCCGGGGTAAAAATATGCACGACTTCTAGTTATTTCTCATTCCACGGAATATTACTGAACAACACATTAAATTTTAAAAGCATTTTATCTCGTATCAAAACAATTAAACTTTTTAGCTTTCGCCGGAATTACAGTAAATTTCAGTATCATCCACCTATAAAATTTTTAAACAGTTTTATATATTTTCCTCCATCACAAACAAAAAACGTGGATGACGCAAAATGATTTAAATCCAGCGGCGTCCCATAACAATAAAAATTAACCTAGCTAGCGAAAAACCTCGTAAACTTATGAAATATCTGACAACATTTACGATATATTCCAAACGAAAATAAACACACTTATAGGTGTTTTCAAAATCGATTTATTTTTCCAAACTTTTTAACTAATTATGTTTTTACATCGTCACATTATTATATTGACGTAAAATGGTGGCTCGTATATACACATGGATTAATTCGGCGTTGAGTACTTGCATTACAAGCTTCATTTAACACGAAAAGGGTTCAGTGAGAGCGTTCAATGGAAGAACAGCAATAACATCAACTAACTGGTTTAGTTTTTACGAATGGATTGCGTTTATGTTTTGTCAAAATGAGATTTTATGTATCAGTGGGTTCGTTTAGTGAACGGCTAAAATAGATACGGTTTATCTACGCAAGGCGAGTAATTAATAGAGCTGGAGGGGGTTAAAGAAGCGGTCAACAAGCTGGAAAATGATTGTAGTTAAGAAGTTTTGTGGTTTTCGTATAATAAATTTAGAAATGATAAATTTATGTGGCGGATTAAGAAAAATAAACCGCAGGAATAATTACATTGATATACTCTCGTTTATTTGAACTCGACAGGGGCACCTAATTTCCCTCTCGAGATTAGAATAGGAAGAATTTAATTAAAAATAATACACAAAGTTTCTCAAGTAGACTTAATAGTTTAATAAAAGTTCTTTTAAGCAAAGGGAAGTCTAATATTTTAAATTAAATTATAAAGTTTACATTAAAATTAGTTACCTACTCGTATATTTAAGTTTGTTTATAATTCATCTAAATGGTCTTGAAAGTTTGCAGAAGATTTGTTGAGTTATGCGAATACTGAATATAAAAATATACAATATATTTCCACCCACCACCGCCCCCCTCCCTAATCAATATGCAATTCGACCCAAAAAACCCATCACACATGCAGCATCGATTCCAATTCCCGCATCATCCACCAAAACACAATTTTCCGCTTCCTGCTTTAGCACTGTGACGTCGTAGGGTCCAAGTATGACGTCATAGCCGGGCTGCAACACCCCAGCTTGGGGATTGGGAGAAAATGTAGGTCGGCCCTGCTATGACGTCAAACTGAATTCGTGACCCAATGTTAGACAGAGGCGATTTTGGCGGGTGGTGTGGTAATAAAGGACGAGGATAACAGATTTGGAGGCGAGCAAGCAGCTAGGGGCCGTAAAAAAGTATATTGGTTGGAATAACACGAGAACAACTTGCTGATAAAGTGGATGGAGCACTGGCACGGCTGATAGGGCACTGAATGGGACTAACACGTGTTTGATGATGGTGCCTATAGGGAAATTTCACCCTTTTTTGTGTGGTATTATTTTGCGTGTTGGGGAACAATTCGTGCAGGAGCGGTTTATAATAAATTTCCAGTTCTTTGCTGGTATTATCCAATTATTTCCATGATGGGCTAACTAGAATTTATATACTTGCCAGCCGAAATAATACATCATCAAAATTTATATGCTAATTTAAGACAACGCAGAATTTTTCTTAATATTACATTACCCTCTCGTTTATTTTAACCCATAAATCCATTTATTTAAACTCGAAATTAAGGGCTCCACTCGAGTTCAAATAAATGCATTTTATTGGTAAAAATAAACGAGAGTGTTTGATTTATGCAACACGCTGTATGAAGTCATATTTATAAGTTCCCCACCTACCCACATTGTCTTGAAAGTAAAGTCAAAGCGGCCCGAAATGAACCCAACAATTCAACACAAAACCGCACCGAACTTTCTTCTTGTCGACATCACAGTAAACTTGTTGGAAGTTTCCAACCACAACACAATTAGACAAAAACGTGAACTTCAAACCATAATGGGAACAAGCATTTTGTTTAACTAAGACTTTTTACTTTGCTGTTTTCGTTGATTTAAATATAACCATTTAAAATATTTGCATTTTTTTTAATTCAGACAAAGAGCTTTTTCTGTGCTCTAAATTCGCAATCTCTGGCAATGTTTTATTCCAAGCGGTGTGTGTGATGCGATTTAATTAAACATGGATTTGTATTAGAATTTGTTACAGAGTGTTTAATGAAATAGATTTTTCAATCCTTTCAAATCCGGTGACAATTAGGAGTTGTGTCAGAGGCAGAAAGCTGTTAACAAGATTAGAATGGGAAGAATTTTAATTAAAAATAAAAACACAGGCGGGTTAATTGGACAAAAATTTCATATGCTAGGATACCGTTTTATTTTCAGCTTGCGATGTAATTACATTACTATCGTTTCAATTGATGGCATCATAAAAAAATTTAAGCGAGGATATTATAGTAGGCCATCAAAGCCGAAATTTTCCACCGACTTTCACTGTGTTTGAAGTTTCTAGTAGAACCAAGTTAATTCATTATAACAAACAAAACCGCAAGGAAATCTGTCGATTTTTAGAGGTGCTACGACAATTTTAAGGACACAAGATAAATTTGGAAACATTTTTAAGTACCTACGATTATAGTAGGCCATGAAATCCGGAATTTTCATTCTGTTTCCAATTTTCTGATAAAACTAACCTGGTTCTTTGTAAAAAGGCAAACCGCAAGGTAATTCGCTAATTTTTCGAAGATTTATGATAGTTTTAAGGACAAAAAGTATAAAATTGACAAATTTTCAACTCTAGCAGCAATAATATTCAAAATTTGTCAGGAATTTTCATACTGTTTCAATTTTCCAGTAACATTAACTTGATTCTTTGTAAAAAAGTAAAATTCAAGAAAATTTATTAATTTTTCGAAGTTTTATGGCAGTTTTAAGGACACAAAGCCTAAAATTGACAAATTTTTAACTCTAGCAGCAATAATATTCGAAATTTTTCAGGAATTTTCATACTGCTTCAATTTTCCAGTAACATTAACTTGATTCTTTGTAAAAAAGTAAATTCAAGAAAATCTACTAATTTTTCGAATTTTTATGGCAGCTTTAAGGACACAAAGCCTAAAATTGACAAATTTGTAACTCTAGCAGCAATAATATTCGAAATTTTTCAGGAATTTTCATAGTTTCAATTTTCCAGTAACATTAACTTGGTTCTTTATAAAAAAGAAAAATTCAAGAAAATCTGCTCATTTTTCGAAGTTTTATGGCAGTTTTAAGAACACAAAGCCTAAAATTGACAAATTTTTAACTCTAGCAGCAATAATATTCGAAATTTTTCAGGAATTTTCATACTGTTTCAATTTTCCAGTAACATTAACTTGGTTCTTTATAAAAAAGAAAAATTCAAGAAAATCTGCTCATTTTTCGAAGTTTTATGGTAGTTTTAAGGACACAAAGCCTAAAATTGGCAAATTTTCAACTGTAGCAGCAATAATATTCAAAATTTTTTAGGAATTATCATACTGTTTCAATTTTCCAGTAACATTAACTTGGTTCTTAATAAAAAAGAAAAATTCAAGAAAATCTGCTCATTTTTCGAAGTTTTATGGCAGTTTTAAGGACACAAAGCCTAAAATTAACAAATTTTTAACTCTAGCAGCAATAATATTCAAAAGTTTTCAGGAATTTTCATACTGTTTCAATTTTCCAGTAAAATTAACTTGGTTCTTTATAGAAAAGAAAAATTCAAGAAAATCTGCTCATTTTTCGAAGTTTTATGATAGTTTTAAGGACAAAAAGTATAAAATTGACAAATTTTTACTCTAGCAGCAATAATATTCTAAATTTGTCAGGAATTTTCATGCTGTTTCAATTTTCCAGTAACATTAACTTGGTTCTTTATAAAAAGGAAAAATTCAAGAAAATCTGCTCATTTTTCGAAGTTTTATGGCAGTTTTAAGGACACAAAGCCTAAAATTGACAAATTTTTAACTCTAGCAGCAATAATATGATTTAATTTTCCACTAAAACTGATTTGGTTCTTTATAAAAAAACAAAGCACGAAAAGGAAATTCGCTTATTTTTAGAAATTTTATGACACTTTTTAGGACACAAATCCTAAAATTGGACAATTTTTTTAAGCAAAACTGTACTAGGTCAAAAAATCCAGAATTTTCGACGGATTCTCATTCTGTTTCCAATCTTCTAGTAAAACTATCTTGGTTCTTCGTAAAAAAGAAATTACCGGTTCATTTGTCGAAATTTTAAAGACACAAAATCTTGCGACCCAAAATATGGGGCAAGTGCAAACCTCATTTAATTTTTTTTATAGGAGTAAAAGATGACATGTTGAAATTAACTACGAATATTAATTTAAAATTTCCCACTATACACTGTATAATAATTCCCTGGTAATGAGTTCGTTTATTTCTTTAGAACTTGTAATTTTTAATTGCCTGCCTTTTAATTACTTCATTTTGTCCAGGAAGCATATAAAAACTTGTTCCAAGTAGAAATTGAATCTTTTGTGTTGTAAAACTAGAAACCGGGATTGGGCAACAAATAAAATATAAATAAATTCATGCACATCCTTGAAAATAACGAAATTACGAATATAATGTAAGGTTAAAATAAAGTGGCAGTCTCTTTCTCTTTCATAACATTTGCAGTTCATTAGGTTTTCTAAAGAGCCTCAGCGCAACTTTTTCTTCATTAACGACGACGAGATATACGCGTTGTTCATTTCGCCCCGTTTATATTTTATCATCACCCCCACACAGAAAGCATTGTGTCGATTTCCAAGGCGATACTTGAACAAAACATATTAGCGCAGATAAATCTTCTTTTTGTGAATTTTATTGTGTTGGCGTCACAGTTTTGCCCCTGGATGTCAACGAAAATATTTTTAGACTTTTCCAAATGTAATATGAATACCTTTATAAGATCCCATTTCAGGTTTTCTTTATACTATATTTATTCACACAAAGAGGGAGCATTCAATTAATAATATTAAAAGTTCGAGTGTTTGATGTTTGTTTGATATTTGCAAGGTTTAATATTTACTTTATAATTCAAAGTGGTTCAAGGGTGGGTACGAGTTTTGACAGGCGTGATTTCTTTTAATAAACTGTTAATTTACCGGGATTTAAATCGGCTGCCGCACCAACAAAAACTCTGAAGCGTATCCAATTTATTTCGTATTGATTTGGGTGTAAACAAGGAACTATTTAAAGCGCTGGAAAAATAAAAATATCTGATGTAGCCAGCAAATGACTCTCTTATACAAAACCTAACCTAATTTAAATGATTTTTTTACGAAACGGTCAGAAATTAGTTTCTCCTGTATCACTTTGAGCCGCCAAAAAAATTTAAAATCTCGAAATTGATAAAAATCGAGATTACTAAGAAACTAATTTTTTTTAATTCATACATATTTGTGCAAGAGTTACCTTGCAGAAAAGCGGTTTTACCCCTCAGGTTGCACTTACCCCACTTAATCCTAAAAAAGTAGATAAACCACTTTAAACATATCTTAAAAAAAATTTCGTCAAAATTTAAGTATAGAACGATGTCCTGTGCTGTGTATAAACTAGAAAATAAATTTCGTTTATCTAAGCTAGATAACTAGCAAGAACTATAAAGCAACAGGGCAACGACTCAGTTCATACTTGAAAGCCCCAAGTTAAAAACGGCGTCCCATCAATCTATTTTTAATCTGTTCATCGGGAACGTCAGCCCAGCGCGGCCTTATTAAATCAAAGAACCCTGATTAGAACTTGGTTAGTTATTAGGCTGTTACAAATGGTCCCTCGGGCAGCATTTATCAATGACTCCAAGCCGGTAGATTGGCGGTTCGGTAATGAAAATGATAAACAAAGCGCGGGGAAAAGGAGCCGGCATTGCCATGTGACTAATAAACCTCTCTCTGGGTAATTTTCCCGGTCCAGAGAGGTTGCCGCCCCCCTATAAGCTGGTGCTGATGATGCTGCTGGAGTTGAAGTTTCGCCTTTGACGTCATTCCGGGCATAGCTATGGAAACCATCAGCGTGTGTTCGCGTGCCACTCTTAAGGGCGAAGTTGTCAGTGAACTCTACAGTTTTATGACCCAACAATGGATCCTAGGTCACTTAAAACTACCACTACCAGCTAACCTTAGTTTATAGTTCAGTTATTTTGAGTAGTTTTCTGTTATAAAGCGATTTAACACCCACAATAATCGATGTTTTTAATTATGCAGAATTACTGCTGTTTTGGCGTCAGTAATATAACTCAATTCCAAATTCAATTCCTCCTTTATACCTAATTTCAAACGTTATGTAATTAAGTTCTTGTTTTAACATCTATCGTAAGGTTTAATCCTGAGAAATACGTCAAGTTCTCTCCCAAAAATAGAACAATTGAAAACACTTTGTGTCTCTTCCCGTGAACTCTAACCTTTGATTTTGGGGTAAAAGCAGACTATAGTGTAATCTATCACAGCTGTTCCATGCATATATGTGGAGAAATGTTAAATCTACTTCAGACACATTGTTGTTGAGCCGTTTTTTCATGGAACGTTAAAACCGGAAAGTTTCCAGATTTCTATAGTTGGAAATTGGATTTTTAATAGCCCAAATCGTATAGTACAAAAATCCATTGACGGTTTTATGAGATAAAGGCGAGGAATTCAATAAATCATTCCGGATATAAAGTAACAGCACATCAAGATAAGATAATAAAAAGCGTGAAAAAATATAAAAAAAACTTGAAATATAACGACTAGGGCCGGATTTTTCAGTCTAGAACGGCAAAATAATTGAAAGGAGTCATACACTGGCCACATCAGATATTTTTTCTTATCCTAGAACGTAAGCACGAACTATAACATAGCTCAAACACACAAACTATAACAAAGCACTAAAACCGCGAACTATAACAGGGTAGGTATAGACATATTTTAAGTCTTAGTTAACCTAACCAAATATAATTATTGTTGTAAATTAGTCCTTTTCCTTTCAAATAAAGTAAATTTTAACAAAAATCCGACCAGCGGTTCCAAAATTATCACACTTTAAATAGAGCACAATTATTTTGAAAATTACTTCAAATTGAGACAGATATAAATTGTTAATGACAAAATGGCGGAAATTTTTGATGGATTTTCCAGATAGCAGCAACATTCCCCCTTGTTAAAATCCAAATTTGCCTCAAATCCAACCAGAAGTTCCAAAACTATATGTGGATTAGCAACTTAAACATAGTTTTTCGGGGGAGTTTCGTTCTTACAGTGTAGTTTGGGAACCTCTGGCTGGATTTTGGTGAGAATTGCCTTTATACAAAGAAGAATGTTAGCGCTACGTGCAAAACTTATTTCCCAACATTTTATGATTTTATAACCTAAAAACAAACTAACTGAAATATTCTAATGAAACTTCGGAAAAAGATCATAAAGTTAAAATTGTTATAATTTAGGAACGACTTGTCGGATTTTGGTCAAATTTACGTTGTTTTACAGTAAAATATTTGGACTTATATAATAGAAATAAATAAATATTGTGTTGCTCTAGTTAAGTTTATAATGGCGGCAAAAGTTTGAATTTTGAAATATGCAATCAATATTTTTACCTCAAAAAATCATGGAATTATTTTATTTCATAGAAAACCAACATTTTGCGTTAAAAAAAACTTGACATCACAAAAATATAACCAGTGGTTCCACAACTATTTCGAAAATAAGTTTTCTTTGAAACCCTCACAATTTTGGAACCAAATTCGACAGAAATTTCCATTTCTATTACAAAATTTTTTTATATATTGGAAAAAACTCTAGAGGTTGCTAATTTTAAAGAAATATCCAAATTTGAGGCCTAAGAGGGGAAAATAAAAAATTGGCAATTTTCCAAATAGTTTTCTTTGAAAAAACAAGAACCAAGTTTGCTCTTTAAACTATTGAAATTTTGGTCTAAGATTTGATAATTTATCATTTAGGATCCACAAATATATAAAATATACAAAAGCAAAACATTTTTACTCCATAAATCGAAATGGAATCAACGTTTGTTCCCTCAGGAAGATTTTCTATTTACTGCTCTGTACAATGTTATAGATAAGTCGTAAACAATTATTTTATTCAATTCTATTTTTACACCAATTTTTTCTTCGTAAACCTACACGAAATCACAATAGTAGGATTGGTGGCGCCGTTTAAACTGCTCTAGATCTATATTAGATATAGACAAATAGTAGCTTGTTTATTCATACTTCAATTTCGCTTTTTACCAATTAATAAACTAGGTAACTTTCTGTTTCCCAAAGTAGCATCAAGATAAATTGCCTGGCTGATTTGAAAATTGCGCTTTAACAAACAGGTTTATTAAATAAACTATGTTACTTTATTTTTAAGTTTTCTTTTGCTGTAAATCCAATAATCATTGTAATCCCAACCATCTGTTTTAAGTGAGAAAAAAACATATTTCTGCGTGAGTCACACACATCAATGGTAGATGTATGTGTTTTATATTTAAATAGTTATTTATAGGAAAAAATATACATTGAATATGCATCTCAAGTGTTATCGACATTATAAAAATAGATAATTTTTTACAGTACATACGGAAATAAAGTCGTAGCCATCATGCGAAATTTTATTTATTTTTCAAATGAGATATTTAAATAATCAACCCACTGGGTGTTAAAACGTAATAAAATTAATAATAAACAACATTTCATTACTATAAATCCATTTCATATAATATTTACATTAATTATGTACATCTTGTATAGAAACCACTTCATTAATTTTATTATTATTAATTAGCATAAGAATTTATTAGCCAATCTGACAACAATTTACAACGTGTAATTATTTAATAAGGGCACACTAACGGGTAGCCAAATATTATCACTGGCTCTCGTTGAAACTTTATAAATTTTCTTCTAAAACTTTTAAATATCTTGAGGAAACTTTGCCTTTGAAATCTCAACTCAACATACTTTAAAATCGCCTCCGCGGCATTTTCCGCCCCCGACTCTCTTCTATGACTTACCCCATCAGGATTCTGCTTGTAGGGCGGGCCGGTGCCGCAAAAGTCCATCAAAACATCTTGGAGCTTTTTGGTGGAATCTGCAAGAAATAATCTAATTTGAAAATAATAAGAGATAAACGTCTGAAATTTTATGGGAGTCAATTTTTCACATAATATATTCCGCAATTTTCAGTCACTTCACACTTTTTGAAAGCTAATAGATTATTTTCTATATAAAGGGCGGAATAAGGCAATCCTTCAAAATCCGACGCTTGGAATAAGGAATGATTGATTGATTTGAATATTTACATGTCAATACAGTTTATTTCTGGAATGTAATATTTAAATTATAGCAATACAACTGAGATAAATAAAACAGCAAGGAAAGCACGAACTATAACAAAACAGCGAAAATCGCGAACTATAACGAAGCATCAAAACCGCGAACTGTAACAAACATCCAAATTACAAACTATAACGCAGCATACAATTAAAGATAATTAAATTTTTGATATTTCTCCACTAATTGAGTTATTTCATGTAATTATTACACAATTTTCCAAAGATACTGAATAATATCGACATTTTTTTCTGATGTTTAAAATATCCAGTGCCGCTTTGTTTCCTTATAAAATAATTTGAATGGTTCTAATTTTATGGGATATTGCTTGTCTAATTTTAAAGTTATAGTTCCGGAAATAAGTTTTATGTGCCATTATTTTTAGACATTCTGGTTTGTACGTGAAATATAGGTAAGTACGCATACTTTAATAAATTTTGAATAAATTAAACCAAACAGGTGTTTTCCCATTTAATAATAATTAAATTACCATCATGCACTTGATTTAAACTTGGCATTGGGAATAAATTAAGTTGTGCTCCAAATCCCAAATCACAAATGTCAAAGCTTTTAGGTGTTAAAATTAAGTTAATAGTGGATTTTCGGACGTGTTCCTTTAAAATCTGGTTTTTCTTATTATATTTCGCCTGCTCTGTGTTGCTCTCTTCGCCATGCTTGAGCTCACTTTACAAAAGCAATTCAATGGAATTTAGAATCATCCTTACTTTGATAAAGCACTCACGAAATAATTTGTTGAAAAGGTCCTTTTTGCTGTAATGGTTTTTCGCTGTTTTCCCCACAACATTGTCGCTAATCTTATGAATGTCAAGACTCAGGTCGATAGAAGATATTATATGAATGAGTAAATATTTGCACAAATGTCGTATAATTATATAGGCGCGTAAACAAGAGACAATGTTTAAGTTCTTGATTATATCAGTTTAGCAAGCAGTATTATATTAGGTCTTAAGCTGCAACTCCAGAATTAATTTTGGAGGAAAGCACTATACTCGTGGTGATGTAGTTTAAATAAGTTTGCGCCAAGTATACTGCAAACTACTTTAAATTTAACAAAATTCTCCCTGACAGTTATCAGTTAAGTAGATTAAAACCAAAAACCGTTTGTGTATTTTGTTTGGGTTTTAAGTTAATAACAAATTGTTCCAGTCACTCACGCCCTCAGAAACTTACTCACAACTTAAACGAGTTGCCGTTAAGTAGGAAATTTATGTTGCTTTTCTATATAATTACACCACGAACTATAACAACATCAAAACCGCGAACTATAACAGAGGATACAAAGATAATTGTTTAAGGATAACGTAACCAAATTATTCGCATATATTACCATATTATTATAGATTAGCCCTTTCCTATTCAAACGAACTAAATTTGACAAAAATCCCACCAGTGGTTCCAAAATTATCACATTTTAAATACCTATAGGAAATTATTTTGAAAATTACTTCAAATTGAGACAGATATAAATTGTTAACGACAAAATACCGGGAAACTCTGATCGATTTTCCAGATAGCAGCAACATTCCCCTTGTTAAAATCCAAATTTGCCTCAAATCCAACCAGAAGTTCCAAAACTACAAGTAGATTAACACCTTAAACGCAATTTTCGAAAGAGTTTCGTTCTTACAGTGTAGTTTGGGAAGTTCTGGCTGGATTTTGGCGAAAATTGCCTTTTTAGAAAGAAAAATGTTAGCGCTACATGTTACCCCAACATTTTATGATTTTATAACCTAAAAGCAAACTAATGAAACCTCGGAAAAAATCAACTAGTTAGAATTGTTATAGTTTTGAAACGGCTGGTCGGATTTTAATGAAATTTACGTTGTTTTACTTTAAATAAATAAGGATTGTGTGGTTAAAATTCAAAAATAATTTCCTTTAAATTTTCGTAATTTAGCATAATATTGGAATCCCCTTAATAATGATAACATTCCTAATTATAATCAATTGCTCCACATGATAATTTAACTTGAATTCCCCTATTTCTATATCAACTATAAGCTAATTAGCCTAACAGAATATCTTGTAGGTGTGTCTGTTATACAATTAATTAGCGCTCATTTACATTTTACATTTCATAAATTACTCTGGAGGATTGACACCCAATTCAAATGATGATTGGTTGGACTATACATATACATTGGCATCCAGTGACATTTCATAATGTGTACAATTCGCACTGATGGCAGCAAATCTATCGATTTATGATATCGTGTTAGACTACGGGAAATTTATGTCGCGTACATGCTGCTCTATAATGTAGCCATTTCCAAAGTACAAACAAAAATCCCATCTTTAGCATATAGATTGTGTTGTAGGGCAAGCAATGGTGATGAAACTTTGTCCTTTTGCAAAGTAATCACCATCAGGCAGCTGGTGCAATTTTCTTAATGCATCCTGTAATTATCCGGAGCCTGTGTGTGTAATAACGGTTTCAATCCACTTTAAATTTGAACCACATTTCCGGGGTTATAGATGCGATAAGCATTTTTCGTTACAGCATTATAAGGTAGGAAAAACTGTATGGAAATCAGTGGATGAACAAACTGTGATTTACGATTTTAGCAAAAATGCGGTTAGCCAGTTTTATTTTACAAAATTTTAAAGAAAACTTTTGAAGGACACATTTTTAAATTTTAGCTTTTTTTAACTTTGCCCAAAAATGCTCTAAACTAACTTTCACACTAATAATAATTTTTTTCTTAATATAGGCGACTTTAACCTTTGCAAAACAGTATTCTACGTGAAAATCGGAAAATCCGGTGTAGAGTTACGAATTTTCAAAATGCAGAAAGAAATTTTAGCCCTTTGTTATAGGTTCTAAATAATATCTAAACTACCTTCCACATAATTCAAATTTTTGGTAAATGTAAAAGCCCATTCTCTGGAATTTTAGTAAAAATCGGATTATTCACTTAAATTTTGTAAAATTTTAAGGCCAAAACTTTGAAAAACCAGCTCGAAATTATAATTTTTTTTAAATTGGCCCAAAATTATTCTAAACTAACTTCCACAGTATTAATGATTTTTTTCTTAATATAGGCGACTTTAACCTTTGCAAAACTGTATTCTGCGTGAAAATCGGAAAATCCGGTATAGAGTTACGAATTTTCAAAATGCAGAAAGTAATTTTATCCCTTTGCTATAGGTTCCAAATAATATCTAAACTACCTTCCACATAATTCAAATTTTTGGTAAATGTAAAAGCCCGTTCTCTAGAATTTTAGTAAAAATCAGGTTATTCACTTAAATTTAGTAAAATTTTAAGGCCAAAACTTTGAAAAACCAGCTCGAAATTATAATTTTTTTTTATATTGGCCTAAAACTATTCTAAACTAACTTCCACACTATTAATGATTTTTTTCTTAATAAAGGCGACTTTAACCTTTGCAAAACAGTATTCTACGTGAAAATCGGAAAATCCGGTATAGAGTTACGAATTTTCAAAATGCAGAAAGTAATTTTATCCCTTTGCTATAGGTTCCAAATAATATCTAAACTACCTTCCACATAATTCAAATTTTTGGTAAATGTAAAAGCCCGTTCTCTAAAATTTTAGTAAAAATCAGGTTATTCACTTAAATTTAGTAAAATTTTAAGGCCAAAACTTTGAAAAACCAGCTCGAAATTATAATTTTTTTTTAGATTGGCCTAAAACTATTCTAAACTAACTTCCACACTATTAATGATTTTTTTCTTAATAAAGGCGACTTTAACCTTTGCAAAACAGTATTCTACGTGAAAATCGGAAAATCCGGTATAGAGTTACGAATTTTCAAAATGCAGAAAGTAATTTTATCCCTTTGCTATAGGTTCCAAATAATATCTAAACTACCTTCCACATAATTCAAATTTTTGGTAAATGTAAAAGCCCGTTCTCTAAAATTTTAGTAAAAATCAGGTTATTCACTTAAATTTAGTAAAATTTTAAGGCCAAAACTTTGAAAAACCAGCTCGAAATTATAATTTTTTTTTAGATTGGCCTAAAACTATTCTAAACTAACTTCCACACTATTAATGATTTTTTTCTTAATAAAGGCGACTTTAACCTTTTCAAAACTGTATTCTACGTGAAAATCGGAAAATCCGGTGTAGAGTCATGAATTTTCAAAATGCAGAGAGAAATTTTAGTTCTTTTCTAAAAGTTCTAAATAATATCTAAACTGCCTTCCACATAACTAAATATTTTTTTATGAAAGTCAGTTTTCAGGATTTATAATAAAAAACAAATTACTAATTATATTTCCCAAAATTTTAAGTCGAAACCTGAAAAATCAGCTCCAAGCAAAAAGTACAAAAATTGTTCCTTTATATTTATCTATATTTTTTTCAGAAATTGCTGGTTAAATTTCTAACAAAAAAACGACGCAAATATACCTCATTGTCAGCAATCTTCGCCTGGATACATTTTTTATTAATTACAGCTTTACATTTCAAATTTCAGTCAGTTTCAGACAAAACCTATTCATCCCAAGTTAAAACTGACGCATTCAACCCATTACCCAACGTAATTCGTTTAATGCACCTATCCAATGTATATTAACTACCCATTATACCCTCCATTGGTGCTTTATCAAATTCAACCTCACACAGCAGCTTTGTCAGTTTCTATTCAATTCTAATTAAGCAAAAGGAACTGTGTCCTGCCTAACCGCAATTACCAATGTAAATACACGATTGTAAAAGCCCCAAAATGAAACTGAAAGCTACCATGTCGGTGGAAAATTATTATGATGTTGGTGAATTACAGAGAAAGGGGTAGTTTGTTTGAAGGATAATAATAAAGGACGGTATTGTGTATTGTTTTTGTGTAGAGTATTGAGAATGAAGTTTTGTTACTTTAATTTAAATTGGGAAACTATTTTCTATATTTTACTTCCTTAGTTGATGCTATAATTATAATTAAAAACCAAATTTTTGTTTACAACTCCCCATCATTAATTCCCAATTCCTTTTTATTAGCTGTCTTATCCTGAATGATTTATAGTCAACTACATTTCAATTTCGCCGACTAATAACTAATTCATTGGCATACTCCGCCACTCGCCAGAAAAACTTGCGCGAATTTTCCCCCGTCGAAAACTAATGAGACTGAAGACGAACAAAATCAAATCAAGTCCAATAGCGCGCTGTTGCACTTTCCAACTAAATGGAATTGTACAAAAACAAAGCAAAAAATCTCCAGAAACATTTTCAACTTACATGCGGCCAAATCCTGCAACTGCTGGAACTCCTGTGGGGACAGTTTCTCCCACTGCAGGGCCATCGTCGGTGGAGGCGGCAAGGAGAGAACGCTGCTCCCGCGCCGATTTATGGGGACAAAAACTGGTTTGGTTTGATCATCTGAAACAAATGGAATTACTGGTTTTGATATGATAATAAGCGGTGCGGTTTTGGGGCTAAAAAAGGCCAGATTGTCCCAAAAAATTTGCTTGGTTAAAAGTTGGAAGTTTTCAAGAAAATAACTTTATAATCTAACCTAACCTTATAATTTTTTACCTTATTATTTCGTATAAGAAAGTAAAAAATTCAAAGGCTATAAAGGCTATTTCAGTGTATTTTTCAGGCCCTTAAAGCGAAAATACTGCTGAATTTCCCAGTGTTCCTGTTTTAGTTTCATAGTTTTGGAACCGCTGGTCAGATTTTAAGGAAATTTACATATTTACAAAGCGAAGTATGGGTTTTATTAGAAAAAACTCGTTCCAAGGCTCTAGTAGTTGATTTGTTTTTTTTTCAGACGTTCAAATTAAAACTTTTCAAAATAGCACCAATCTTCATTTTAGTGTCACAGTTTTATAACCACTGATCAGATTTTAAAGTAATTTACCTTTTTAGAAAGCGGAATGTAGGTTTTATTATGAAATATTATCTCAAAGGCTCTAAAGGCTGTTTTTGAGTGTTTTTCAGACCTTTAAAATTAAACTTTGAAAATAGTACAATTTTTCATGGACTGACAGTTTTAGTACTACAACTTTAGAACCGCTGGTCAGATTTTAAGGAAATTTACATTTTTACAAAGCGAAATGTGGGTTTTATTAGAAAAAACTCGATCCAAGGCTCTAGTGGTTGTTTTGTTTTTTTTTCAGACGTTCAAATTAAAACTTTTCAAAATAGCACCAATTTTCATTTTAGTGTCACAGTTTTGTAACCACTGGTCAGATTTTAAAGTAATTTACCTTTTTAGAAAGCGGAATGTAGGTTTTATTACGAAATATTATCTCAAAGGCTCTAAAGGCTGTTTTTGTGTGTTTTTCGAACCTTTAAAATTAAACTTTGAAAATAGTATCATTTTTCATGTACTGACAGTTTTAGTACTACAACTTTAGAACCGCTGGTCAGATTTTAAGGAAATTAACATTTTTACAAAGCGAAATGTGGGTTTTATTAGAAAAAACTCGATCCAAGGCTCTAGTGGTTGTTTTGTTTTTTTTTTCAGACGTTCAAATTACAACTTTTGAAAATAGCACCAATCTTCATTTTAGTGTCACAGTTTTGTAACCACTGGTCAGATTTTAAAGTAATTTACCTTTTTAGAAAGCGGAATGTAGGTTTTATTATGAAATATTATCTCAAAGGCTCTAAAGGCTGTTTTTGAGTGTTTTTCAGACCTTTAAAATTAAACTTTGAAAATAGTACAATTTTTCATGGACTGACAGTTTTAGTACTACAACTTTAGAACCGCTGGTCAGATTTTAAGGAAATTTACATTTTTACAAAGCGAAATGTGGGTTTTATTAGAAAAAACTCGATCCAAGGCTCTAGTGGTTGTTTTTTTTTTTTTTCAGACGTTCAAATTAAAACTTTTCAAAATAGCACCAATTTTCATTTTAGTGTCACAGTTTTGTAACCACTGGTCAGATTTTAAAGTAATTTACCTTTTTAGAAAGCGGAATGTAGGTTTTATTACGAAATATTATCTCAAAGGCTCTAAAGGCTGTTTTTGTGTGTTTTTCGAACCTTTAAAATTAAACTTTGAAAATAGTATAATTTTTCATGGACTGACAGTTTTAGTACTACAACTTTAGAACCGCTGGTCAGATTTTAAGGAAATTAACATTTTTACAAAGCGAAATGTGGGTTTTATTAGAAAAAACTCGTTCCAAGGCTCTAGTGGTTGTTTTGTTTTTTTTTCAGACGTTCAAATTACAACTTTTGAAAATAGCACCAATCTTCATTTTAGTGTCACAGTTTTGTAACCACTGGTCAGATTTTAAAGTAATTTACCTTTTTAGAAAGCGGAATGTAGGTTTTATTATGAAATATTATCTCAAAGGCTCTAAAGGCTGTTTTTGTGTGTTTTTCGAACCTTTAAAATTAAACTTTGAAAATAGTATAATTTTTCATGGACTGACAGTTTTAGTACTACAACTTTAGAACCGTTGGTTAGATTTTAAGTTAATCTGGATTTTTACAAAGTGGAATGTTGACTTTTTTATACGAAACGACCGCCGCGCATAGGTAAACAAAATTATTGTGTACATCACTCGGTAAGTGGCTCTGCTTTTCTAGTGTGAGGCAAACTTTAGGGGGTGGTTTTCCTATGGAACGCGCCGTTCATTTATGTAATCCCTCATGCATATAAATTAGCGAAGTAAATCGATCAAGAAGCATTTTCTAGATGGCAAACTAAGGCGAACGAAAGCATTCACAGAATGTGAAAGTGAGCATTTGACATCCAGGGTGATAATTCAAAAGGAACAGAGGCATATGGAATATACAACGCGACTCGTGACTCGTCCCACCCCCACATGAGTTTTCCATTTTATTTTACGTTCTTCTTCACTCACATATTTAAGAACAGTTGTCGTCAGGTCAAGTCACATAAAATGGATTAAAGCAAAAACGAAAAAAGATGACCGTGACCTTTTAAAATTAAAATTTCTCCTCAAAGGAATGGTACATATCGGATTTTATTATTACGGCGATGCTGAGCGATATTTTCTCAAGGAGCTGGGAAAGAATACGCGCAATTCAAAATAGATTTTACTAGTTTTTCCATCATGAAAACGACAACATTAAACCGTGAGATTTAATTGTTATTTTTCACGCTAAATTACGCATTTTACTTCAAACGAAAACTAATCCAGCTTAAGCTTAAGAATATAATTTATAGCTTTACGCGAATAAATGACACGGAATTTAAATATGCCATTTTGGAACATATGAAATTTGTGACAAAATACAGTAATCGCTTCTGGAAAACTACTTTGGCTTAGCGCCAAAACTTTATAATTGACTTGTTTATGGAATTATATTAAGCACAACACCTATATCTAAACTCAATTGAATCGAATTATTGTCCAGTCTACTCGGAAAATTAAAATCGCTTGTCTGAGCAAAAAAGGATGTTTATATTATATCGAGCGATGGAGACAAGTTTCTTATTATCCTTTGTTTCCTGCTTGACCGGAAGTGGTTTCTATGAAGGTTTCTGCATATGAAAACAGTTTCGAGGGTGTAAAAAGTGTGTAGGGGCAGCTGAATCTATATAAAATTTTATGTAACCGATATCTATGCGGGTACTTAAATATTTTAGTAATTTTTTTGGACGCATTGCTGTAGTACACCATAAAAGTTGCTTATAAAATTTTATTAGATATAAAAGCTAGAAAATTAGATGGGAAACTAGGAGGGTTTTATTTTAATCAAAATTCAAAAAATTGGATACAACTGGCCACAAAATAAAATTTTTGATGATTATAAAAGCTCGTTTTCTGAAATTTTAGTCAAAATCCTGTTATTCATTTGAATTTTATAAAATTTTAAGTCTAAACCTTTGAAATATCAGCTCAAAACTTTGATTTTTTTTTAAATTGGCTCAAAAATATTCTAAACTAACTTTCAAAGTATTAATGATTTTTTTGTTAATGCAGGTGACTTTAACCTTTGTAAAACTGTATTCTAAGTGATAATCCGAAAATCCGGTGTGGAGTTACGAATTTTCAAAGTGTAAAGAGAAAATTTAGTTCTTTTCGTAAGGTTCTAAATAATATCTAAACTATCTTCGACATAATTCGAATTTTTGGTGATTACAAAAGCCTGGTTTCTGGAATTTTAGTAAAAATCTGGTTATTCACTTAAATTTTGTAAAATTTTAAGGCCAAAACTTTGAAAAACCAGCTCGAAATTATAATTTTTTTTTATTGGCCCAAAACTATTCTAAACTAACTTCCACAGTATTAATAAATTTTTTCTTAATTTATGCGACTTTAACCTTTTCAAAACTGTATTCTACGTGAAAATCGGAAAATCCAGTACAGAGTTACGAATTTTCAAAATGCACAAAGAAATTTTAGCCCTTTGATTATAGGTTCTAAATAATATCTAAACTACCTTCCACATAATTCAAATTTTTGGTAAATGTAAAAGCCCGTTCTCTGGAATTTTAGTAAAAATCTGGATATTCACTTAAATTTTGTAAAATTTTAAGGCCAAAACTTTGAAAAACCAGCTCGAAATTATATTTTTTTTAAATTGGCCCAAAACTATTCTAAACTAACTTCCACAGTATTAATGAATTTTTTCTTAATATAGGCGGCTTTAACCTTTGCAAAACAGTATTCTACGTGAAAATCGGAAAATCCGGTGTAGAGTTACGAATTTTCACAATGCAGAAAGAAATTTTAGCCCTTTGCTATAGGTTCTAAATAATATCTAAACTACCTTCCACACAATTGAAATTTTTGGTAAATGTAAAAGCCCGTTCTCTGGAATTTAAGTGAATAACCAGATTTTTACTAAAATTCCAGAAAACGGGCTTTTATAATCACCAAAAATTTGAATTATATGAAAGATAGTTTAGATATTATTTGGAACATTTAGAAAAGCATTAAAATTTCTCTTTTCACTTTGAAAATTCGTAACTCTACACCGGATTTTCGTGTAGAATACAGTTTTGCAAAGGTTAAGGTCGCTTATATTAAGAAACAAATCATTAATACTGTGAAAGTTAGTTTAGAATACACACAATTATTCTAAAATTAAATACTGCAATTTTCCGCATGGCTAAAGCCACTTTAATTTATTAAAATTCTGCATGTCGAAAACCTTAAGGGAAATACGCATATGTAGTTGATTAAAAAACAAACTAGATAAAACGCAATCATTAAAGCATGCCCCTAAAGAAGTTAATAAAATTATTTATTACATCATCACACTTTAAATAAATGCAAATAAATTTCATCGATAAATCCCACGTAAGTAAGTATATCAGAAAAATCCAATAACACTTAATTAATTGCAACAGAGGAATAAATTTGATTAAATTTGCACGCTCCAAACTATAGATATAGCTACCTAATTGGGAACTGTTGTAGCTAAACAAATACAACATTACAACCATATAGAAGAGACAAATACCGAAATTAAAACAATAATTGAGATAAGGTTTTATTGCATAGTAAATTTAATTTAATTCCCGGGTGCTGCGTTGGCTGCCGAGTTATGAATTTCATTCCATTCAGTTATTTAGTATGTACGAGTACATGCTTGTTTTGGAGTGGTATTTGCGCCAAGAGAGCTAAATTTAAACTATCACGAGTCAAAAAAATAAAAATATGGTATTCGGTACCGGTAGGAACAGTTCTATTACATATTTTAGCTGGAAATGAAAAAAATATGGGGGGAAATTCTATTTGTATGTTTGGAGAAGAGGAGTTGGGAAAAATTATTGTTGTTGTGTCATGTTTATTTTTTGTATGGAGCGCAGTAAAATAACACAATGTTATTAGTTTTACTAGGAAATAATAACAATTAAATTATTTATAAAATAAAATGAGCAGGTGTGAAGTATACAGCATTTCTAATTGTTTATTGGTTTAAGTAATTATTAGCTTTGTAATAATATTCTCGTGATTTAAAAAAAAATTCTTGCATAATAAGCTAAAAGTATTCAAAATCGCCAAATTTTTAATCACAAAAATTAAAATTTTGTAAAATTTAATTGAGTAACCAGATTTTTATTAAAATTCCAAAAACGGGGTTTTACAACCACCAAAAATTTGATTATGCGGAAGATAGTTTAGACATTATTTAGAACCTTTAGAAAAGGACTAAAATTTGTCTCTGAACTTTGAAAATTCGTAACTCTACACCGGATTTTCGGATTTTGACTCAAAATACAGTTTTATAAAGATTAAAGTCGCCTATATTAAGAAAAAAATTATTAGTACTGTGGAAGTTAGTTTAGAATATTTTTGGGCCAATTTAAAGAAAATCAAAATTTTGAGCTGGTTTTTCAAAGTTTTGGCCTTAAAATTTTACAAATCGGACTTTAATCTTTGCAAAACTGTATTTTGAGTCAAAATCCGAAAATCCGGTGTAGAGGTACGAATTTTAAAAGATAAAAGAGAAATTTTCGCCCTTTGCTATAGGTTCTAAATAATATCTAAACTATCTTCCACATATTTCAAATTTTATATTATTATTATATTATTATAAAAGCCGGTTTTCTGGAATTTTAGTAAAAATCTGGTTATTCACTTAAATTTTCTAAAATTTTAATGCCAAAACTTTGAAAAACCAGCTCAAAATTTTGATTTTCTTTAAATTCGCCCAAAAATATCCTAAACTAACTTCCACAGTACTAATAATTTTTCTCTTAATATAGGCGACTTTAATCTTTATAAAACTGTATTTTGAGTCAAAATCCGAAAATCCGGTGTAGAGTTACAAATTTTCAAAGTGTAAAGATAAATTTTAGTTCTTTTCCTAAGGTTCTAAATAATATCTAAACTATCTTCCACATAATTCAAATTTTTGGTGATTATAAAAGCCCGTTTTCTGGAATTTTAGTAAAAATCTGGTTATTAAAATAAATTTAGTAAAATTTTAAGACCAAAACTTAGAAAAACCAGCTCAAAATTTAGATTTTTTTTAAATTAGCCCAAAAATATCCTAAACTATCTTTCACAGTACTAATAATTTTTTTCTTAGTATAGGCGACTTTAACCTTTGCAAAACTGTATTCTACGTGAAAATCGGAAAATCCGGTGTACAGTTACGAATTTTCAAAGTGCAGAGAGAAATTTTTCTAAAGGTTCCAAATAATATATAAACTATTTTCCAGATAATTTAAATTTTTTGCCATTATTAAAGCCCGTTTTCTACGATTTCAGTTAAAATCCTGTTATTCACTTATTTCTTCCATAATTTTTAGATTTTTTTAATTTTCCTTTTACCAAAAAATAAATTACGGTAAAAATGCTAACTTTGCGAGAAGAATAATAACGCACGAAATTCAAACGCCTATCAATTATTTACGAACACTCTGTACATCGAAACCGGCGTAAAATTATTAATTAACCTACCCTGGAGCTATATTATTATAAATATTTATATCAAATAAAAACATAATTACATAACAATATTTTTATTATTTTAAATACAATATAATAGACAACCATAGCAAATACTTATCGGAAACTATTTAAAAAATTAATTGTTATTCCTAATAAATATATACACATAAAGCAAATAAATGACAGACATATTTTATTATTATGTAAAAATAATTATTAAAAACTATAAATTCTTTCCACATTTCTATCATTCATCACAACTTTAACCAACGTCAACTGTAATCATGGTTTTAATTCTATTCTGTGCTGCAATTTGTGCACTTGCAGCTGTTGGTGATGCTGCCACGGCCGTTGTACCACCAGATAATAATCCAAGTGAGTTTTATAAAATTGTATACTTAATAAAATAAATTTATCAAAAATTTTGTAGACAATCCTGGAGATTGTTACTTTAAAGAAGTGGGACCTATGAAGACTCACGAGCATAAACCATACGGGGATTGTGGGCAAATTATTTGTAATGAGGACAGGAGTATGTCGATTGAGACGTAAGTGGACACAAATAATAGTTAGAGGGTACACTTTCCTGCCTATGTGCACAAATAACTATTTTTCCAGTTCGATCTGAATGTAAATTTCTTTTTGTTTTAGATGTGGTAGTTATGGTGGAAAAGGTTGTAGCGACTCATCTAAACCATATCCTGGGTGTTGTCCAAAAAGATGTTGATTTCATAAAATAAATTATAATATTCGAGGTGATACTTTTTTTATGAGGTTAAAAGTAGTTAAATAATCCTGGGAAAATACACACAATATGAATAAATAATTTATGCAAATACAAAAATGTGTTTATATATTTCCTATTTAAATTTTTGTAGATATAGTAGAAATTTGTAAAAAAAATTAAGTATATTTGCCTAAATAATAGCAATCCTGTAACAATAAATATTGATTTCTAGAAACTATTACGAGGTTTTTCTATTGGGAATCTCACATATAAATAAATAAAGTTTGTCCAAGGTTCCCATTAAAAAGAACAATAACTCTTATAATTAATTCAAAATAACCAGATATTCTTCATTTTAACTATTACGTGAGTAAATCCAAACAAGTTCTAGTAAATCCAGTATATAAATAATTTCTCAACGCATTATTACTCTATAGAAACCCATCTAGCAAAACTACAACATGAAATTTGTTATAATCTTCGTTTTGGTTTGTGTGATTGCAGCAATTGGTGAAGCTGCAGTTGGTATTATTCCTCCGAACACTGATCCAAGTAAGTTTAAAAATTTTATAGAAAACATCGGGTATATTTTATTTTTTTCAGAAAATCCCGGATATTGTTTCTATGAGGAAGTAGGGGCGTTGAAAAAAGACGAGTCGAAAAATTTGAAGAAAACCTGCGCTCAAATTACTTGCACTGCGGATAAATCTATGAGAATCGCGGGGTAAATTTTTTAAATATTTTGAGCAGAATTAGTTTTTTAAAACAGATTTTTGCTTAGAACATTTTAGCAATGACAATTTTCTGTTAAGTTTAAAATATCGATATTATCCCGTTAAATTGCTTATTCATTTTCAGATGTGGAAGTGTAGGATACGACAAGAACAAATGCAAATTGGTTTCGGATACGACTAAACCCTATCCAGAGTGTTGCCCAAAAATAAAATGTTAAAATTTATATTAATTAAAAGCGTGTTATTAAATGTGGTTGCTTTCATTTGCCTTATTGTCTAAATACTATTTGAGCCCCCAAAAAAATTCCAAATAGAAATTTAAGTTGGAAACTAATTATAAAAAAAAAATAGCCAAAAACAAGATAAAATTAGCTTGCGCTTCAGGCTAACATCGTTATTAAATCAAAAAAGTAGTAAAGGCATTTTTTGTGTAGAATTTGACGCTCTATAGTTTTGTTCTCTTACTATTTTGCCACATTTTGATTATTTACAGAGATATTTAGAAAAAAACTATTTATTGACTTTTTTGGAACTTCCAGCACTATATCGTTAGTAAATCAAAAAATAGTATAGAGATTTTTTGTGTAGAATTTCACGCTCTACAATTTCGTTCTGTGACTATTTTGCCGAATTTTGCGTATTTAAGGAGATATTTGCAAAAAACAGTTTTTTGGATCTTTACCCACTTTTTTAAATTTCCACCACAGCTACCAGTACCTTTGCTTAAAGGAAAAAATGATAAAGGCATTTTTTGTGTAGAATTTGACGTTCTATAGTTTTGTTCTCTTACTATTTAGCCATATTTTGATTATTTACAGAGATATTTAGAAAAAACTGTTTATTGACTATTAACCCCACTTCTTTGGAACTTCCAGCATTGCTACCTATACCGTTACTAAATCAAAAAAATAGTATATGGATTTTTTGTGTAGAATTTCACGCTCTACAATTTCGTTCTGTAACTATTTTGCCGAATTTTGCGTATTTAAGGAGATATTTGCAAAAAACCGTTTTTTGGTTATTAACCCACTTTTTTTAAACTTCCACCACAGCTACCAGTATTGCTTAAACGAAAAAATGGTAAAGGCATTTTTTGTGCAGAATTTCACGCCCTACAATTTTGTACTCCAATTATTTAGCCAGATTTTGCGTATTTACGGAGATATTTACAAAAAAGCTGTTTATTTGGCTATTAAGCCCACTTTTGTAGAACTTCCAGTGGTTAATCAAAATCGCTGTAAACTCAAAACTGCTATGAATTATTGACAGTTAATTACAGGTCATAATATGTCAAATAAAAAATCGGTTGAAAAATTATAAAATCCATAAAATCAAATTATATTTATTATATGTACTTATACACAAAAAATAATGAAATATTTGGTTATATTTCTTGCAACAGCTGCATTTGCCACTGTTGCAGATGCAGCAATTGCCTATGTACGTCCTGATACGAATCCAAGTGAGTAACTCTAAATAAGTAAATATTTCTAACTTATGATGAAAATTCTGTAATTTCCATCTCTAGGTCATCATGGTTATTGTTACTATTCAGGATTAGGTCCTCTGGAGAAGAACGAAAGAAGGACTCTTAAAAATTGTGCGGAAATTCGGTGTTTAGACGATAGCAGCATGAGAATTGAGACGTAAGGAAATGTGGTCGAAATTGATAAAAAAAAATTGGAATATTTAATTTTTTCGACTACTAAAATCGACAGTTAATACAGATAAAATAAAATTAAAGTAGATAGGTTCTATTTTATTTCGCAAAAAGATTTAGTTTTGGCTTTGCCTTATTCCTTTCAACTTTTCCAATTCGTCATGTCGTAAATTTCCTTGGAACTATAACTGAGATCATAAATCCAAACAGAATGGACTACCTAGTGGTCTATTTTAAGTTCAAATATCTTACGAGAAACTCCACTAAATCACCTTTAGGATTTCACTAGAAATTTATCCAGACTTTCAGGAGTATTTATCTAATTATTGTGTTAATTCCAGATGCGGTGTAGTAGCAAATCCAGCTCCACGTTCACGTTGCCAGAAAATTGTAGACAAATCAAAACGCTTTCCGAGGTGTTGCCCCAAATTAATATGCGCTTAACGAAGAGGTTTTTTTAAAATCGCAAAATTCTAATATGTAATATTGTAGTTTTGGCGTTTTTAATAAAGAATATTTTTCTTTAAATTTATTTAGGGGGTAACATTATATAATAAATTTTTTCTACTTGTACGTACAGTGTATGTAGCTAATTTAAACGTATAAAAACAAACAGCGGTTTTATTTTGTTTGGAGCGAACTGTAAAGCAATTTAAGCGCGGTGTTTTATGTAAATTGCAAAATAAAAACCGCACATATACAAATTTTCATTTAACGTATGTATACGACAACAAACTGTTATTACAGTCTCATATGGCACACCAGGAAATAAAATATATACCTCATGAATTTTTATTGCTCATTTATTACACCTTAAATTTGTATAAGTGTTAAGTAAACATTTAAATAATTATTATGTGATGATGATGATGATGATGATAACTAAGCCTTAGCCCCCCTCTTAATTAATTTCTTTAAAAACTACACTGTTATACGAAAACAAACAAAACTTACTTCATTTTTGTTATTTCCATAGATGACAGGTTTTGTAAACACACTAAAGAAAATTTTTAAAAATACCTAAGCGAGATCACTGCAAAAACGCGAAGTACGGGCGCCAACATCAAGCCACTGCAGGGCCGGCCACGGTAAGTTTTGGTTGGACAGTCTGAAGAAGCTGTTGTTGTCATGGTTACAGCCGGGCGCAACGCATTTCAGCACTCTCGTAGGTGGGAGGCGAACTAGGAAGTCGTGATGTGGTGCGATTAGAGGAAACTTTATTGCAAAAAAAAAATCAGATAGGTATTTTTCAAAGTTTTTGTTTAGGCCTCTGAAAAATGTACGAAAGGAAGCTGAAATCCTAGAGGGGCCCCATTTTATTTCCAAAATACATAGAAAAACATCAATATTTTAATGTTATTTAACTGGTTAAAGCTTCTAATGATAATTTTTTAGGTGTCAATTTTAAACAATGCATTAAAACTTCAAGGAACAACTTTATTTCTTTAAAAACAACATTGTAATAAATTCCAGTAAAATATCTGTTTATAATAAAATACTCCAATTTCACATAAACAAGACATTACTCACAGATTTCCATAAAATAATTACGGCAACATAGAAAAAATTGGTACTAGTACACAAGTGCTTATCCAAAATATCAGTCAAATCTTTAAATATCATCATAAAATAAATCACAAACCAAAAGTAAATTACCACCACATTTTCGGAAGTCAGTACTCGTTCTGGTGGAGGTATACGAAGACTATCACTGTCACTACTGCTGCTTGATGAACTACGAGGTAAGTTGTTCAAGTTCTCTCTTATCCTCATCACAACGTTCAACTCGGCTACTAACCTCATCATATTCATCGCGTCGTTTACTACTCTCGCGACAGCCATTTCATCATTTTCCATCTCCGTGAAAAATTCATGATTAGGTAAATCTTGAAAACAACAGCCTGTGGTACCCACTAATATATCGGATTCACTTTCAACGGTGTCTATACTTAATGAGTCTGTTGATGTTGATCGAGGAACACTAAGTATATCACCATCTTCGGAGGGACTACTGGACAGTGCTGGTATAACAAAAGTGAGATCGTGATCGTCTGTTTCATTTACGGCTTGATCAAAAGAACCAAATGTAACGTCGATAAACTTGGAGGTCGATGGAACTGGAGAGTCTGGTTTTAGTATAAAATCGGGAAGAGTTTCCTGAAGAGTGCTCGGTTTTTCGACGGTTAATTCAGGAATTGGACATAGCACTGCAGGCGGTTTTACCTAAAACAGATCGATTAGATTTATTTTTTATACATTAATTCAAGCTTACTATTTGTCTTTTACGCTTTTTCACCATTACAAATTCTGGTTCTTCTATTATGGACTTTTTCTTATTAGAATTTATCTTTGAACATTTTTTATTCCTCTGGAACCATTCTTTAGATTGATACACACTTGAACGAACTGGATTTTCTTGTGTTTGCCTCGAGTTACATCTTGAAATTTGAGTATTCTGTTGCTCTTCCTCGTCTTCTGGTGTCGGACTTTCAGCCCTCTTTTTGTTCTTCCTCCTTTTAGCATTCTTCAGATGTTTACGACGCCCCGTACAATTAAACATACTTGAAGGAACTGAAATGGTTCGTATTTCCTGGTCTTCTGGTATCTCACTTTCAGCCCTTTCATTGTCCTTCGTCTTTTTAGTATTCTTTAGACGCCCCATATCTGCCAATTGTTCCTTTGTAGAGTAAACATAAACGGTTTGCTCTTTAACGTCTAGTATTGTTATAGGCTGTGCCCGGTACACTTTGATAAATTCTTCCGACTGGAATTTTCTCCAATCGTCGTCAGAGGAATCCATGTACTCTTCGGAAGAAGACCCACAGTGGAATGCAAGCGCCCGTTCTAACTGTGGCGGCTGTAGAAAAAGACAAAATATTTCGGATAAAAAATTGGTTTTTTATTTTAAAGGACACTGGCAGTTTTACTTGAATTTATGTGTTACTACAGAAGACTTGTTGTTACTATTAGTAGTATTTAACTTGGCGAATAGTATGTACTAATTGAATAAACAGCTTCATTTTAATTTCAAATCAAATTTGCAAAAAAAATTATCTTACCTTTAAAATTATAAAGCTTACATCTTGGCTTTATTATAACTTCTACTATGTAGTTGTACTTTTTCATGGTGTGTTACTTCCTTTAAGGTCTTTTTTCCAAAGAATAACCAAAAATATACGAATACTTCATAACCTCAAAAATATTGTTTAATTAATAATAAACCACACAAATCGTCCGAAGGTGTCATTGCACTCACAAAAATCTAAGGATATTACACCAGTTATGTAACTTAAACAATTTGTTAAATAACTAAATTAAATTACAATTTTTGAAACTCGAAACTATTTTATTTCATATTTTTTTTAAAAACGAAAACATTCTTCCAATGATATAATTTGTTTCTAGATTTAGATTGTCGAAGTTCAGTGACACCTGGTGGCGGTTGGTGTAATCGCTAAAAAGGGAAAATTTAGGCAACCAACAATACACGTTAATATAGTTTATTGTATATAAATAGCATAACTGTTAACAATAGTAATAAATTAGCAATTTAAAAAAGTAAACATCAAATCAAACATTTATAAATGCAAATAATTGTGTTTCAAACTGTAATGTTTAAAATTCCATATTCCTTCTTCTACTTCTTAAACGTTAAGTTCGGATCATACGCTTGTTTGCTCTCTCGTTTATCTTCCGTTTCTATGTCGATGGTTTATTTTGATATTTGACATCTAAACGTCAGTTTGACGTTTCGTGTTTGCGAATCGTTCAAGTTTCCTTTTATATTCGGTCCTGTCAGTTTGTTAACGGTTCTGCTAGCATACGCAACAACTGTTCAATAAAAACTGCATTTTTAACATAGAATTTAAAAAATGTGAACATTCTTGAATTGTGTTGTGTGATTGTTTAACGTGCAGTGTTAAAAAAGTAGGTGACACAAAATGGCAAAACGTTTAACAGAAGAAATGGTCATTGCCAGGACCAAAATTTCAGATCTTTCAAAAATCAAGCGATTAAACTGCTGGTGAGTTGTTTATTATCATGGTGTATGAGTTTGATTGGTTTGTAACGTAATTTTCTTTAGGGGTAGCGAACTGGTGGATGTGTCCTTGTTACGGAAAATGCCCTGCGTCGAGGTGCTGTCTTTAAGGTACTTAATTTATTTTAGAAACTCACTTTTCCACATTCGTCGTGAAAAGCGTTAATTACAGTGGAGATAAATAAAATGTTATTAAACCGGAACGAACATTACGATGTTCCAAGTAAGTGAAACTTAAATACACGAGATTTAATTATTTCATTTATGTATATCAATTAAATCAGTGTTTTACGACCAGTAATATGCGAAATGTTGTGATAGAAAGTAAACTAAACGAAACAGCCCAAACACATTAATATTTATTATATTTGTATCTACAACTTAATACAGTTAGTGCAGAATATTACAGAAACCAAGAACTGCTTTATCTTGTTAAATTTCCCACGATTTGTCCAAATAATCAACCACGCGTGAGGATCACCGGATTAATTTTAACTTTAACGGAATATTTCATTTCACATGCAATAAAATTATTCTGCAGTCAATAAACAACAATAATAACATCTTGAGAAAATTCGTGTTAAGTTTGTTGTTGTTTTTTTAGAAGAACTGCCGCGTGGGGGCCTCTTTCTTCGAGTGGCCTCGAGTATGCACTCCTTGTTGGGCATGAAAATGCCCACCTGTGACTCACTCAATAAATCAACTTGTTTTGTCACGCAATACCTGTATATTATGTAAAGATAGACTGGTGATAATTGGGAAAATTTAATTATTTTAAAAGCTAGGAAATGAATAATCAATGTAAATTAAGGTTCATCGGTGAGCTACGCTACAGGTGTTAAAATTAAACTATCCGACACCTCTTGGGAGGCGCACAATATTTAAGTAAATATTAGTGGTTTTTCGAAGGCAAACTTATATAATAATTGAAACTAAATCGGCGAATTACCATAACAAGATTCCTTCTATGTGCAGTCTACCCACTATCAAAAATAATGTAATCGAACACTGTTATGGTAGACCAAACATAATATAAATAAATGATTGTTATTATTTTTTATTACATTCTATTCTGTTTGGATAAACGAGTTGTATGTATAATTAATTAGAGCAAGTGCAGTTTAGCTAAACTAGAATCGATAACGTACACGTATGCTTATAAATAATTTTAGAATATTTTAAATTGAATCGATAACGTAACAAAAGTAGGAAGTGGTTTTGGTATTAAAGAGAATAAATTTTAGGAAAAGTAATTTTGTATAATATTTTTGGCCCCAAAATTCGGCGGTAATGAGTGGAATAAGGACAGACTTATGTCTACTGCAATAAGAGTGAGAGAGACTTACGAAAATTATTTGAAAATTGCTGGAAAACGCCAAAATTTAAACATGATTTTTATGGAGAATTTAAGTTTATAAAAAATATACGAAAGAAACTAGATACACGTATGGTATGGATATAAATAATTTTGGAATATTTTAAATTGAATCGACAACGTAACAAAAGTAGGAAGTGGAAGGTTTTGGTATTATAAAGAGAATAGATTTTAGGAAAAGTAATTTCCAAATATTTTATTTTTTGACCCAAAATTCGGTGGTAATGAGTGGAATAAGGACAGACTTATATCTACTGCAATAAGAGCGAGAGAGACTTCCGAAAACTATTTGAAAATTGCTGGAAAACGCCAAAATTTAAACATGATTTTTATGGAGAATTTAAGTTTATAAAAAATATACGAAAGAAACTAAACTGCTGGCCAATTGAAACGTACCAAGCGAATTTTTAGGTTGAATTTAAAGTCAAATATTTTGAAAAGGAGAAAAGATATCAACATGAGGTTTTCAGGATTCAAGAGATAATTTAATTGCGAAAACAATATTGTGACCCAATTTTTTTACTTTGAAGTACGTTACTATCTACAGGGTATGAAAGAAAGTCGTCTTTTCTTTCTCAAACTTTGTAACTACCGAGATTCCACAAAAATTTTTTTATATTTTTTTGATGTCCATTTTTTTAGTCCTTGGTTAATGGGGAAAAAACCAATTTCTCAAATTTTTGATATACCTCTTATTTTATAAGATACCGAATTTTTTATTAAATTAAATATTGTTGAACAGGGTTTTGCAATAATAATTATGCTGCCATTTTGAAAGCAAATGTCATCATGTGATTTGTCGATAAAAAGGTAATTTTAAGTAGAATCTAATTCTTACGGAAAAAATATACAGGGTTGTTTTAAAAAAAATTGAAAGTTAGTAGGTGGCCTTTCCGGTGAAACCGGAAGTGTAATCAGATTGTTTTAAACGTCAAAATGATTATTCCTTTCAACAATAAAACCATGCCAAATTTCAAATTAATACAGTTAAATGTAACAAAATGGTGGGGGTTGTAAAACGATTTCGTAGCCACCCGGTATACACGAATATGAGCAAATTTTTGAAAAAGTGAAAAACCCGTTTCGAGGATATAAGTCACTTAAACCAATGGTGAACATAAACTAACTAAATTCCATTCTATTCCATTAAGAAAATAGCCTCAAAAAATGAATTAAAAAATTTACCAATTAGCGAACGTGTACCGATTTTTGATAAGCCAATAAATTAATGAAAGTACAAAAAGTGTACTTTTTATAAGAAAGCCATTCATAAGGTATTATAATCAACTACAGAGATTGGTTCTTACAAAACGCAATACGGCCGAACGACAAAAATCAAAGAAAAAATCAAATTTTCAGTAAAAATTCGGTATCTTATAAAATAACAGGGATATCAAAATTTTGAGAAACAGGTTGTTTTCCCATTAAGTACAGACTAAAAAAATCTACATCAAAAAAATATAAAAAAAATGTTGTGGAATTACCGTAGTTATAAAATTTGACAAAAAAAGAAGACTTTTTTTCATACCCTGTAGATAGTAATGTACTTCAAAGTAAAAAAATCGGGTAACACTATCGTTTTCTCAATTAAATTATCTCTGAAATCCTGAAAACCGCATGTTGATATCTTTTCTATTTTTCAAAATATTTGACTTTAAATTCAACCTAAAAATTCGCTTGGTACGTTTCAATTGGCCAGCAGTTTAGATACACGTATGGTATGGATATAAATAATTTTGGAATATTTTAAATTGAATCGATAACGTAACAAGTAGAAAGTAGACGGTTTAGTATTAAAGATCATTAGAGCGAATTAAATGAAACAATAGATTCGTTTGGATACAGAAAATATGCGTAGTAATTATTTCCAGTCCTATTAAATATGTTTTGGTATTAAAGACTGTAAGGAAAAGTCGTTAATTTTTTTTATTTCCTTTCCAGTATCAACAAAATCAACAGCTTGATCGACTTTCAATTTTGCAAACGCCTCGAAGAGCTGTACATACGGCAAAACGACATACGCGAAATAAACGAGGTGGTCTACCTGCAAAACCTAAAAAATCTCAAAAACTTGTGGCTAGGCGAGAATCCTTGCGCAAACGTTGAAGGGTAAAACACTAATTACTGGAAATGTAAAGGCTCATATGTACGATATTTCAGATACCGATTAGCTGTGATTAAATCATTGCCACATTTACAAAAATTAGACAACGTCCAAATTACTCAGGAGGAACTGCGAGATGCTCAGAAACGCGGCAAAACTCTCTGCCATCCAGACGATGCTCAAGAAAGCGAGGAGGAGTACGAAGCTCCGACTAGGTATCCGGAGTATTCGGAAGCGGAGTATAGTCCGGTACAACGGAGCCCACCACGACAGGAAGTAAGAGTTTTTTATTGGTTTAAACAAATTTCTAACAAAATCATACTTAATAATAAAAATCACTAACAAAATTAATGTCATTTAACATAGACGGAATATGAGTTGGAAGAAAGCGAAGATGTCTATCCGCGGGAGGATGGATCTGAGGAGAGTCGAGAGTATTCACCGTCTGTTCAGGTAAAACTAATTTTTCTACACTACATTATCCATGAGCACTATTAATTTAATCCTGGCTGGGGTTTTGTGGTTTTATTACTTAATTTCATTTATTGGTTTGCTTTTGGTAGAGTACGCCGAGGAGGGTGGAGAATCCCCGGAGGAGTTGTACTCCAGATCTGCCGGAATATACTGAACGAAGGCGGAATAGTTATGAGAGAGAGTCGCCGAAGCAACAACATTATGAGGTGAGACTAACTAAGTGAAACTGACTAATTTGGTGTAGAAAAAACAGAAATAAATGATGATTAATTAGCAGAAAACGCCGCCCACTAACAATTCATTTGAAGATCCATATGAGGGCACCTTCCGAGAAAATAAAATAGTAAACAGCCAGTCGACTAGTTGTATTAAGGTGGGGCTAACTTACTAACTAGTTTTGGTTTTTTCTCGCTTAGATATTAATTTTTAATGCTTAAATTTTAGGAATACGCAAACGGCGATAGATACGTGCAACCGCAATATAGGCATGTAGACAGTGAGGTGTCGTCGAATCAGGATAAGAGGGAGCGTTTTTCGTGTCCTGCAGCCACACACAGGCCGCCGTTCTCCCGACGACCCGTCACAAGAGTAACACAGTTTTCCATGTGGAAATTCTGGTTTTTTTATAGATTTTTTGTTGTAGAACTCGAATATATTATCGGCGGTTTTGTGCCTGGTGAAAGAATTGGACTATCCCAGTTTGGAAGTGGTGGAAATGGCTGTCCGGTGTCGCATGGACGAGCTGGATGAATGACGAAAGGTAAAAGAAATCGGAGATGGTGAATTTGCACAAGATGACTAACGTAACTTAAGTAGTTTTGTTGTAAGTTTTCTTCTATTATATGCAGTTTTTTTCCTGTTGTTTTGTAGATAAGTGGATAAAGTTTTTTTTTTGATATTGTGTTAAGTTTGTAGGAAGTGGATTTGTTGAAGAAAATTATTATTATTGATTAATACTAGAGTTTATATTGAAAATTGTGTATTAAATCAAAAACTGCCACGTTTTTATGTAACATAATTATACAAAAATGACTAATGATAAATAATACTCACTTATTAGATACTGAAATGGTATTGTAATAATCGACGTAAACTAAAATATTATTTTGTTATTATTGTAAGTATTTATTTTATTCGCAGCTCCAATAAAAAGTGCAATTATTTTATAAAAAAAATTACTTATACTCAAGTATTAATTACGATTTAAGCATGTATTTATTTAGTTAAACAAATGATCTGATTACAGTATGATTCCATCCGTTTTTTTTTTAGAATATTGTTGAGAGTTTATTAATTATTATTGTTAATCTAGTCTTACAAGCCCTTTATATTAGCTTTATACTACAACTTGCCCGTTAGTTCTTAATTTACACAGTGCAATGTTGATTTTTGTAAACTATTATTATTAATATATTAACTTTTTTAAATTACGTTTATTTTTAATAGTAAGTGCCACAGTCAATTTGTTTAGTTGTGTCTAAGTATCCGCTTTTCTGGAAACCATCTGGATCCACACAGAAAGTTCCCTTAGCACTCTTCTGCAAAGGGTCGTAATTTCCACTACCGCCACATGTTAATGTAGTCAAACCAACTTTGGTATCTCTAGCACAGTCTGTTGTGTTACAAAATCATTAATTTTAAGTAAACTGCTGGCCAATTGAAACGTACCAAGCGAATTTTTAGGTTGATTTTAAAGTCAAATATTTTGAAAAGGAGAAAAGATATCAACATGAGGTTTTCAGGATTCAAGAGATAATTTAATTGCGAAAACAATAGTGAGACCCGATTTTTTTATTTTCAAGTACGTTACTATCTACAGGGTATGAAAGAAAGTCGTCTTTTTTTTCTCAAACTTTATACCTACCAGAATTCCACAAAAAAATTTTATATTTTTTTCATGTCAATTTTTTTTGTCCCTGGTTAATGAGGAAAAAACAAATTTTTCAAAAATTTTATATCCCTCTTATTTTATAAGATACGGAATTTTTTATAAAATTTAATGTTGTTGAACAGGTTTTTGCAATAATAATTATGCTGCCATTTTGAAAGCAAATGTCATCATGTGATATGTCGATAAAGGTAATTTTAAGTAGAATCTAATTCTTACGGAAAAAAATATACAGGGTTGTTTTAAAAAATTTTGAAAGTTAGTAAGTGGCCCTTCCGGTGAAACCGGAAGTGTCATCAGATTGTTTTGAACGTCAAAATGATTATTCCTTTCAACAATCAAACCATGCCAAATTTCAAGTTAATACAGTTAAATGTAACAAAATGGTGGGGGTTGTAAAACGATTTCGTAGCCACCCGGTATACACGGATATGAGTAAATTTTTGAAAAAGTGAAAAATCCGTTTCGAGGATATAAGTCACTTAAACCAATGGTGAACATAAACTAAGTAAATTCCATTTTATTCCATTAAGAAAATAACCTTAAAACATGAATTAAAAAATTTACCAATTAGCGAACGTGTACCGATTTTTGATAAGCCACTGGTTACCAATTAATATATGAAAGTACAAAAAGTGTACTTTTTATAAGAAAGCCATTCATAAGGTATTATAATCAACTACAGAGATTGGTTCTTACAAAACACAATACGGCCGAACGACAAAAAACAAAGAAAAAATCAAATTTTCAGCAAAAATTCGGTATCTTATAAAATAACAGGGATATCAAAATTTTGAGAAACAGGTTGTTTTCCCATTAAGTACGGACTAAAAAAATCTACATCAAAAAAATATAAAAAAAATTTTGTGGAATTACGGTAGTTATAAAATTTGACAAAAAAAGAAGACTTTTTTTCATACCCTGTAGATAGTAATGTACTTCAAAGTAAAAAAATCGGGTAACACTATCGTTTTCTCAATTCAATTATCTCTGAAATCCTGAAAACCACATGTTGATAACTTTTTTATTTTTCAAAATATTTGACTTTAAATTCAACCTAAAAATTCACTTGGTACGTTTCAATTGGCCAGCAGTTTAGTTTAACTTGGCAATTAATTATCTACTTACTGCAGTTTAAGTCTTTGATGTCGATCTGGCTTATATCACTTTGGGTGATTATGGTACCATCTCGCCAGGTGCAATAAGCTCTACAAGACTCATGTTAGGTTAAATTTTGTGGTTTTACTTAGGTACTTACTTTCCAGCGGTAACTGTATATGGACCAGCTGCGCCATCACCATCGCAAACTACTGGATTAAAATTCGGTTCGGTTACACCATGCGTTTTAAATTCCTTGGTAATTTTCTCTATCGCGTATAATGCACTGTCGCAAATTCTGTAGTATTGATTACCTTCTTTATCCACATTGTCTAGGAAAAAAATATGTTTTTCTTTAGGTAACTAACTAGGTAACTGTTTAAGCTTACAACATGGTAATCTTTTCTTGTTGCTTTCCGGTACCATTTGACTGGTTAATTTTCCAGTTTTTGGTTCAACACACCAACATAGCCCGCTGTCGCATTGGAACTCTTCGTAGTTGCCTAAACTATCGCAGTGGAAACTCACATACCATCTACCACTAGCTAGTAAGTCTGCTTTGCGTCTGCTGCAAGCTAAACAGGAAATTTGAGTTAAATATTTTTGAATCGCAAACTATTTTAAGTCCCCTACCACAAGTCATATCTTTTGCCTCTTTATAGGAAGCTTGTCCGAAAATCCTGGCACCTTGAGCATCATAACAGAAACACCTTAAAATAAATAAAAATATAATCTCAAAAAAATTAATTTAGTTTTTGCGTAATTTTTTTTCGGTTGTAATTAGTGGGACAAGCACAAACATTTATTGTACGAACCTTCCAGTTGTTCCACCTTTACACTGTTTAGGCGCCCAGCTACCATCAATTAAACAACTTGGTTTAAAATACTGCGCTGTGTAATAAGTTTTTGCATAATCCTGCGTGTTAGCATGGTAAATCATACAAGAGTCTAAAATATTAAAAAAAATTTAAAAAACCTAATGGTAAAGAGCTCGTTTAGTACCTCCACTAGGCGAACAAATAGTTTTACATTGTCCTCTAGGATCGAACACCCTGCAGTCTGCAGTAGTTTCGCATGGTTCCCCATGACTTTCTATAAGCAAAAAAGTTGTAAAATTTCCACTTGAATTTTTCACGTTTACTTACTTGACCCCACACATTTCCTCTCACAATCATATCCAGGTGGGCAAGCCAACTGAGGTAGCTTTAAATTACACGTCACATCAGAGTACTCTGTAATACCATAAACTTAGCGAAAGCTCAAAATATAATAAAAGACTTACTTGTCAAGTATTGCTTACAAGAAGGCACAACATTCTCGGGTTTGTATATGTAGTAATAAAAAGCGCTTCCTGCGCCTGTATCAAGAGCCACGCAAGTATCCTGGGAGAAATCTGTTACTAAGGAGTAGTCCTGGTATGCTAAGTTGTCTTGGGAAAGCGCTTGGTTGAAGAGTAAGAAGGTTAATAGAAATTTAAGTGGAACGCACATTTTTTTCTTAAACTTTAAACTAACATCTGGTAATTTTACGATATTTCATTGATAAGACGATAACTCATTTGTAGATAAGATTTTAAATGAATGTTGCCTTATCAGATTTTATCGGGATGAAATAAAACAAAACGTAAAATTAATCGTTTATTCCATAAAAACATTTATCGGCGCTTTCTTTTCAAATTCAAAACTACAGGTGCTGGCAAAGGTAATTTTAACACCACCTTAGTCCCGGATGTATGCAATGCCACCACCCGGCATATTTCCTGGATTTTCTTCAACCCCGTTTTAATATCTTTTGATAATGTGAGAATATCTATTGTAAAATCCATGGCGATTAGCGATAAAACTAATATATAGCTTAAAGCTTTGTCCTTCATGCTTAGCGGTCGCGTTCTAGAACAAATAGAAGTAGAAGTTGGTGGATATTATAGTTATAGCTAAAACTCACCTTCCTGTGTTGGATCTATGTGAAAAGTTGTCCAAAATATGGAAATTCACCAGCTTAGAAGTCTCGCAAATCGTAAACCGTTTTAATATACTTCTAGCCGGAGTTACAGTGAACTGAATCAAATAATTAACGTACAATAAAATTGTGCAACTTTTCACTTTGCTTTCACTCGAGTGGCTGTTGGTTTGGATTTTGGAAATGTTAGTTTTAACAAATTCTGTTAATACATAACTCGAATCATCTAAACTGGAATTTAAAATATAAACAGCCTCTTCCTCCAAACTCTCCAACACTTCCGATGGAACTAATTTATCCAAATCGTAGACTTGTTCCTCAGTTGAAGCATCGCGGTTGATTGGTGGTGTGTACAAGCTGTCAGCTTCGGTTGGGGCGATGTGATTTAAGTCGGTTTCATCGATGGACACGTCTAGAAAATTTTGTTAGTTTGCTAAAAAATATATAATGCAGCGACTTAGGTACCTGCTGCAGTTTTCTCTAATTGTTTTCTAACCCCTTCAATATTCTTGTTTAGTCTCTCGCGCTGTTCCGTTATTCTTATCGTCTTCTTTGAGCCAAACGTTTTGTTTAATTCCGCAACTGTTGAGTCTTCCGCTGCCATTGTCACGTCCAATGCACTGTTTGGTTGCTTCTTCAGTTGCGCTTTAAGTGTGGCTGAATGTACTTGTTGTAATAAACGTAACTGAAATAGTGGAAATTTTGTCATACAGATATTTTAGTTTTCCCTATGCCGGTACTTACCTTGTTCGTTACTTTATTTCGCACTAAAATAAACGTGTTATAGCAGTCATTATCCAACGTCCCTGTGTATAAATTATCATAATTTTCCACTGCAGTAACAATTCTGTTTTGGTTATCAGTAAACAAGCCAGTTTGTAGGTTTTTTATATCGGATGGTTTTACATGTCCATGGTAGAATTTTACTAAAATAAAGAGGATTATATAGTGCAAACGACTGGGAAATTGTAGTTACCTAAAACGGGTTTTATATCAGGGGTCATTTTCGAACACAACACGTGAAAAACTAGATTTGACAACTGAACATAACCTTAAAGCACAAATTCTTCAGAAAATTTTAGGTTAAGTTATGGTCTTCTTCATCTTTTTGAAATTTGTAAAACCAGTGTTGCCAATAGTAGAAACAGTTCAACTAGAACAGTGTTGCCAACTGTAGAACGAGTAGGTTTTTTATTAGAAAAATTGCAATTTAGTCGAAATGTTTTTATTTATTGCACGTTATAGGTAAATTATAATCACAAATAAATTAAACATATTTTAACGCTAGGTTAACTAAAAGAAAATCAAGTATTTTTGAAATTATTTATTAAATAACTTTATGGTCATATTACAAATAAGGTTCAGGGAATTCAAAAGTGACTTCCCTTCCTGTTAACTTCTTGTACACAGAAGCGAATGTGTCCACCTGTAACAAAACACATGGTTACAAATCTTCCAGTGGAAAAACCACTACAATCAAAATAAACACAATTTTAATCAGTAGTTAACTTTTCCTAATCATGGTTACTCTTTAGGTGTCCTAAGTTTATTCATCATATAAAATAAAACCTGAATTAATCTAAGGTATCCGTTCCCCTACTAACCTTATGCTCAATCGTGGTTTGTTGATTCTTATCAAGATGCACCTTGATAAGCTGCGAACCGTCCAACTTAACGCGAATCCTTTTTCCCACAATTTCAGCTGGATAAACAAGGTCTTCTAAAATTGCATCGTAAACAGAAGTCAACGTGCGAGAACGTGGACGCTTCTGCTTGTTCCTGGTGCGTGTTTTACGTGTGGGTTTGGGCAGAATTTTACGTTCTCCAACGAACACTACGTGCTTGCCACTGAATTTCTTTTCCAATTCGCGGACTAGTCTAGTCTGGATTTTTTGGAATTGCTTCAGTTTGGGCATGGGAACGTAGATAATCACCGACTGGAACAAAAGATAAGAGTTAAATACAGGGAAGTTATGATAAGAGGAAATGTTTCAGATTGAAAGCTGGTCAGTTTTTTAAATTCTAATCAGGGGGCATCGTTCGGTGTCCTAAGTTAAGTCATCATTTAATTTTATTAATGGAAAGTTAAAAAAATTCAGTTTTATCGACTTACCTTCTTGTTATTAAGTTCGATTTCTCTTGCCTTTGTAATATGTAATTCTCTAAGTTGAGCTTTCAAATCCGAGTTCATTTCCAATTCAAGCAAAGCTTGAGCCACCTGATTTTCGAAGGCATCAGGAGCGCCACTTCCCACAGGCTTAATTATTTTCGACGACATCTACAACAACAAAAAATATAAACATTCACTTATAAATTAACAACACAGTTTTTCTGAGTGTGTTTCAATAGAGGCCCCCGTTAATTTTATCGAATATTTACAATATGCATGCAAAAAACCGAAAGCAAGTGTTAACCTTTGAAAATAATCACAAAATATCACACACAACTTAGGTCATCCAACATTGAATTTATGGAAATTGGTGAAATATGATGGATATTTTAAAGGGAGATTAATATGTTGTTTAAAAACACACTCAGAAATGTTTAAAATCACAAAAAGTTATTTAGAAAGCCCAACAAAACGTGTACCTTGTCAATCGCATACGAAAAGGAAGGAAGAGCCGGACAAGAAAAGTGCGCCTGCGTTCGACTGTCTTCACATGATTGCCAACGTAATTTTAAGTAACTAGTTTTGAAATTTTTATTTAATTACCTGATTTTCCATAGAGATTTATGTTGCGAATTTTACCTGTGGGGTAGGTTAAATTGATTTAGGGGTAAACTGAAAGAGTTTATGTAATATTAGGGTTATTTTTAGCGAAGTTATTTTTCCACTATCTGAACAGCAGCGCCCTCTTCTCTGCTTATCTCACCAAAACCAATCGAAAATTTGCTCTCGGTTAATTTATATTAAAACGTCAAAATGGCCTCGTTGTGTGGAAGAATTGCTGCTTCCTCAATGCGAAGAAATGTCCTGTGCATTAACTATCGTTTCGCCTCTAAAGGTAAACCCGAAACAACCTACATTTTTGCTACACAAATTTCAACAACCCTACCCCGTAATAAGTTATTTGACATTACGTAATTGACAAAAATATATAGGCGTAAATAAGCCGAAAGCTATGTAAATAATAACAGTTTGGAACTTTGGATACTATTCATACAGTACCCTAAGGAAAAAGTAGATTTATTCGCTGATTTCCCTTAGGGTTGAACTCATAACCTATTTTCTTCTTTCAGTTACTATGGGCGATCCCTTAGAGCACGCCACAGGTTTAGAAAAGCGTGAATTATTAGCCAAAGTGGGTGGCGACCCTAATCCTTTTGATTTAAAAGTAATAAAGCGAGGCGCCGGCACGAAAAATCAACCAAACGAAATTCCATCTGCTTTCGATTCCCGTTTAGTAGGCTGCGTTTGCGAAGAAGATTCAACCTGCGTAAATTGGATGTGGCTACACAAGGGCGAACCAAAGCGTTGTGAATGTGGACATTGGTTCAATCTGGTACACAAAGCCCCCGTTTAAACAACAACAATAGCCCTGTGGTTTAGACTAATATAGCTGTTTATGTAATAAATTTATTTGTTCTTATTATTTCAGTCTTATTTTATGTAAATAACTTACATTAAATTGTTTTGTTCCGAGTGACTCTCCTGAATTGTTACACATACAAGACTTAATAGAATAAATAATTATTTCATGAAATTATCTGCCTCCACTTGGAATCAAAACTCGAAAATTCGGTTGATTTTGGTGTAAAACAATCGAAATTTAAAGGGTAGTTTTTCAAGCGCTATCTAACGATTTCTGTCAGAAGTTGTTTAATAGATTCTGACAATACCGATAGTTTTATACGTTATATAGGCAACCAACAATACACGGCAATATAAATTTAATCAGCCCCTAAAGAATATAAACGGTGAAATTGTAATGGTAAATAGTAATTAATTACCTATTTAACAAACTAAACACTTACAGATAACGAAATTTCTGTTTATCTTTCTATTTAATATTATTGTTTTAACGAATTTTAGCGTCATCTCTTGGAAGTACGTACAATGTCACTAATGCATTTTTATCAAGTACAGTGTTCTACTATTCCTGCATTTTGACAACTAATACTAACCTCATATTTATTTCAAAATAATGGAAAATGATAATTCTGTTATCTACGGACTAGAATTTCAGGTTTGTTTAAAGCTTAATCCGCATTTTCCTGTTTTTAGCCTTATAGTATTTCAGGCCCGAGCTTTGGCTTCACAATTGGGCGAAACCGAAAAAATCCGCTTTCTAATCGGAACCCAATCATTAAAACAAACCGTAAACCAAATCCACTTGGTTGAGTTCAACGAAGAAATATCCACAATTAAAACAACGGTAATTAAAACCGCAAGCTTTAGTAAGCAAAACCAAACGAAACTATTGATTTAGGTTTTCTACCACACAGAAGGTGAGATTTGGCGCATCACAACCAGTCCAGTAGACCCATTAAAACTTGCAACATGCCACAATTCTCTCACCGGCGAAAACTGCTGTTCCATGCAAACAGCAATATTCAAACTACCAGAAATGGAAAACCCGGACACTATAGAAAATCTGGAAATTGTAACTAAACTCGACACGTCCGCGTTTGGATCTGATATTAAAACCACCGAGTTTCACCCAACTGATGCTGAAAAAGCTGTAACAGTAACGGACAGCCAGGTGGTTCTCTGGGACATATCCGAATCTCAAGCTAAAAGTATTTTAAACGTACAATTGGAGGGGAAAACGAATCCAAAGTTTACAGTAGGAAAATGGAATCCGCATCAAAACTGCACCCAGGTAGTTAGTGACTATTACAGGATTGAGGATTATATTTGAAAGCTTGTGCTTTAGTTTACTACAGCGACTGAAACCCACCTGAAAACTTACGATGTTAGATCTGGGGAATTGGCATGGAACATCGACAACTGCCATAGTCAGCTAGTTAGGGACTTGGACTACAACATGAACAAACAATACCACCTAGCGACTTGTGGAGACGACGCTTTTGTAAAAATCTGGGACTTCCGACAGACCACTCAGCCAGTTTTCAGCAGAAGCGACCACTCACACTGGTAAAAACAATTTTCAAAGCGAATAATTTCTAAAATTTCATCCCCTAGGGTTTGGAGTGTACGCTTCAACCACTTCCACGATCAGCTGCTCCTGACGGCTAGTTCAGATGCCCGAGTGCTGCTCTCAAGTGCCGCTAGCGTTAGCTCGGAAAACCTAAACGATGTTAGCTTATCTGAAGATGACGGTTTGGAAAACAAGCAAATGTACAAATTAAAACTGAACTTAGTGGTTTTTATTACTGGATTAATTTGTAGGTTGTCTGATGGGCCGCTGCAATGGTGCGAGCATGAAGACAGTGTTTATTGTGCTGAATGGTCCCCCGCAGAACCTTGGATCTTCGCTTCGTTGAGCTACGACGGGAGGTTACTGATATCAAGGGTCAAAAAGTCGCTTAAGTATCAGATTATGTTGTATAAATAATCGTATTGTTACTAAGTGATGGCATTCCGAATATTTTTGTTATCTAGCGATAAGTTTATTTATTTTTGGTGCGTATTTAAAATATCTAAAATGGTAAAAATTTGATTTTGGGTAAATATATATTTAAAACAATTATCCCTTTACAAAAACAAATACTTATAAAAAAATCACATTGTATTTTATGCTTATTATATAATAGAAATGCTATAACATAAATGTACAAAATTACATACAATAATAGTAATAAAACGACAAGAATATCAGTTCAGTCACCAAGAGTTACCTATTTAGTATTTTAACTTTTTAACAGTTTAAAAAACCCTCAAACAGTCGCGGTACTTTCATCAGTTGAGTTTTTGCTTTCATCTGTTGTTTTTGGAACATTTACATCCACATCTCGCACCTTTTCATTCCGACAACTTTTATCCGGCCTATAATCTCCAATATCAATATCCTCGAAAATCTGATTCTCCCCAAAACTAACACGTTTCGTGTGACTCTTCCCCCCACCACCACTTTTATAATTATTATCATTACTACAACTACTATCAACTCTTGGCACTGGAACTGGCTCTTTTCTCAAACTGCTTTGTGTTTTCTGCTGTGGCCGGTTGGCTGCACTAATCACCAGGTAATTCAAAGGCACCACCCCAGATTTACCATTGAAAACTGCGAACGCCCAACCGGAATTTCTAAGCCGCATTTCTTCTTGAATATACGACGGGGCTAAAGTGATGAGGTCGTTCACGTGGATTGTAAGCTCGTCGGCGTTGGAGGCCACAAAATCGAATACTGCTTTGGCTTGGACTCCTGGTGATTTCCAATTGGCTGGGTCGCCCCTGTCTGAAAAATTTATAAATTACATCGAGAATTAATTTTTTATATGGTGCAGTCTCAGGTAATTAATTTGTAGGTCAAATAAAAATATCGATTAATTTTTATTGCCTAAACCCACGTAATTGATATTGACTGTTTACAAGGTTATTTAAAAGTAAATTTAACTATGCATTTAAAATATTGTAACAGAGATTATCACGTTCCAAAAAAAATATTTTATCTTTATTTAGATCATAAAATTAAGTTTATTGTTTGTTTATACTTCGAGCAAAACAAGAAAGTTCAACTGTACAATATAATTTAAACAACTCACCGATATATTTAGGCAAAGCCTTGCTAATGAGGTACGGTGCAGAAATAAGCACGCCCATAAGCGCCAAGGTCCCCCAGCTGCACTCCGGCGTCCCCGCTGCTGCCGCCGCCGCCCCAGCAGACACAGCCGCCTCCTTCCACACCGCAGAATTACTCGGCGGCGCCTTCCACCCCAACAACTGTTTCAGTTTCCTAATCGCCCAAGTAATAAATCGAAACACATTGACAGAGTACCAAATGTGACCAAACATATTTCGTAATCTTCCAAAGTTTTCCGCTACACTCAACACAGCTCGAAACGAGCTTGTCATGGCGAAAAATGTGTTATCCAGCATTAGAGATACGCTGTTGAATGCTCGGATGAATCGTTCAACACTGGCGAAGGTGTTTCGGGAGCTGTCTTCGGCGTATTGGATGAAACGCTGTTCCGCATCATCGGCTGGGTAGTTACCGAAGTAGCGGTTGTCGTAGGGGCTTCTGTAGGGCATGCCGTATGAGCCGTAGGAGCCATACGAGTTGTAACCACCATAACCTCCATAACCACCCAAAGCTAACGAAAAAAGTGTTATAACAGCGCGATTTTAGGAAAATTTTGATTTTGTCGTATTAGTTAGGATTCGCTGATTGTGGAAATCATTAAAATAAGCAGTGACGTCCAATATTTTCCAAAATTAGAGCAGTTTAAAAACTAGATAACCCAACTTTTGTGTGTTTGAAATAACCACTTGTATCAACACTTTTTCAATAAAAATTCACTTAGTACACTAAGTCTAATTAATAAGACAATCAAATTTTTCCAAAATCGCAAGTTTACCCTATGTCTCACCTACCTGAATAAGGCATGCTGTAGGAATTGTACGAATTCATATTAATTCCATTCGAAAACATATTGTTTTGTGGTCGAGGGGGTAAAACAGGCGCATTTCGGCTCATCGTCGGGGGTAATGTGGGGCCATAGTTAGAATTTCGCACCAATTGGCTGCTGTTTTGTAAATTGGTGTCCCAACGATTTAAAGGCGATGCCATCTTTAACAACTAACTTCTAGAAATACGCAATAAATCACACACGCACACGATTTGGTGTAAGTATAAAATATCATATCAAAATTACACTACATTTATGAAAGTGAAAAGTACAAAAACACCCTTGATTTGATTGACAACTAACGTCAAACAAATCTTACGTCAAATACTGGAAGCAGTTGTGAGCAGGCCTTTAATAGAAAAAGGCGCGAAGTGCAGGTGAATTCACGTGTAGTAAACTCGCGTTTAATCCAGTTGTAGTAGCTTTAAAATGGAACAAGAAACCTCAGAGTAAGTTTATTTTATTCGTAACAACCCCGTATACACAACCTTTTGCTAAACTATATTAAAAACAGCTTTCCAAATTAAATTAAGTTCCAATTTTGACTAGCGTTACAGGCTGGTTCACCTTCAACTAAATGAGGTTTGTTCACATTTATCGTTTTCTTTTAGGCGGGGTTTAGACGAAATTAACGAGGTACTACAACTAGCGAAGTTATCGGAAAGTGAAATAGTACCCACGTCGCAAGTACTGTACTTTTCCAAAGAAAACGTCTACAATCACAATTTATTGTTGCTGGAATTGCAGTCTGATCTACTGGACGATGTGCAACAAGGCAAGACGTTGTATATTAAAGGCGATGATGATGAAAATGTGGTGATTTGTTCCAATAATAAAACTTTCCACGTAGTGCAAGCTGAAACGTCTAATACTTTATTACTGGTGAATAATATGGAATTTTTCGGCACCTTAGAACAAAATATAAATCGAAATGTGAATAAAGTGGAGGCGGCTGGGATATTCCACGAATATTTAGAATACACAATTGGAAAGCCTCGCTTAGATAAAGTAAATTTCTTCCTATCGAAATCCACATACAAAGGCCCAGAGCACGAGTTTGAAATAAACCAGGCGGATTTGCTAACTTTCGATGATTTGGACAAACGCATCCAGGCTTCCACCTTAGAACTACAAGCAGGCCTTGAAACAATGGACGTGGTAACAATCGACAACAAGCTACGGCTACTAGATTTCGAGTACCATTTTCGCGTGCTCTCCTACATGCTTAAGTTAATAGACGAGCAATCTTGGGCGTTGGACGAAGTGGATTACGAAACAACTTGTAGTTTACTTTCTGATTTAGTACCACGTGAAGTACTGAATTGCTTGTTTGATAAATATGCGGAAGAATCGAAGATTATCGACGGGTTGCAGTTGTACGCTTATAAAGAGACGCTAATTTGCAAGTTTTTCGCGCAAGTTTTACTACATGATGCTGGGAAGTTTAATTTGGAGGATTTCCTGCAAGCTTGGCAGGATTCGGTGCCTGAAGGAATGACCACAAGTGAAGATATGCTGCATGGATTGGCGTTGATTGACAGGAAGGGGAAGCCGAATGTTATCTGGGCTTACCACGAGGGTGGTTTGCCAGTAAATGTACCCGAGCGTTTTAGGGTGTTGTTTGAGACTAAGGAAAAGTGGACCGCAGCGGAAATCTCGCCTTATATACAGTAACAAGACGCGGTAGGTAATTTTATTACAGCTGTCATTAGATGATTGTTTCAGGCGATTAACAACGGACACATTGGATGTTAATGCACTTCTAGCGAAGCACGCAAGAACCTCGAAAGTTGGTGATATCAAATACTACTCAGCAAAGCATTCCAAATAAAAGGTCAGAAATTTCAAGCGTTTTTTAGTGTAAACCTAGCCTTACGCACATCTGGTACATTGTGAACAAACCACATTATAACCTAGAAATCTAATGTCAAATTAGTTGTCAAAACTCTAAACACAAAATTTTCTTCAAAATGCCTGATTGCAGTGAGAATTATGAGCAAGAAATATCCGACGGTCACAATATACGAGCTGTAAAGTGCAAATTTTGCGAATCCATAATATTAACACCTGCCACAGGTACTTTTACTTCGTTTGAGGTTAGTTAATTAACACTTAAGTAATATTTCCACTAGTTTAATTGTTTGTTTCAGTTTGCGTTGCCCTTAATAAAACAGACTAAAGTAAATGTTGCAAATCCGGAAACTGAAACTGTGTCGTTGTTTTGGACGGTGAACGATATGTTTATGTTCCAAAATGTAGGGTTTTCCAATACGGTAGATAATTACAAGTATTTAACTTGTGCTGATTGTGAAGCTGGTCCTATTGGTTATCATGATCTTACGAGTAAACAAAGCTTTGTTGCGCTGTCTAGAGTACGGCATATTTAGCTAAGTTTTGTATGGTAGGTTAATTTTATCTCAATTTTTTTTATTAAAATGTATAAGTACTATACATGGTGTCCCAAAATTAGCCTGCCAAAATGTACCAGCTGATTCTACGTTCAAAAATAATACAAAATAAACATAGGTTGAAAAATGCTTCCTAAGGAGGCTACAGCCCCCCGAAAGGGGAACCCCAACGAGGAGTTTTCTGTAATATCTTTGCAACTGTTTGAGGTAGATTCATGAAATTTGGTGAGTTTGAAGCTTTTATAATTTGCCACATATTTCTTTTTCCAATTTTCAGAAATTTTGCCAGGGGCGTCACATACAGGGTGGGTGCTGGGTATATTATGCCCCATATTTTTTGTGTGGATAATTTTTAAATTTTTTATATCAAATTTTGAAACTTGGTTTATTTTTACACAAAAAAGGTAGTCTCAGTCGATCTTCGTATCTTAAACCGTTTTCGAGTAAAATCGTTTTGAAAAAATCACGTCCTTGAAAAATACACTAATAAAAATAATCACAAAACTAAAATTTATCAAAAGTAGACAATAGATTAAAATTTATAGGTATTTATTACTTCGTTTAGCATTTCTTCGTCAAATATTAATAATAAAAACAAAATATCAAAATAAATTTTTTTTTTCAATTTTGTGATTATTTTTATTAGTGTAGTTTTTATGGACGTGACTTCTTCAAAACGATTTTACTCGAAAACGGTTCAAGATTCAAAGGTCTACTGAGACGACCTTTTTTGTGTAAAAATAAACCAAGTTTCATAATTTGATATAAAAAATTTAAAAATTATCCATACAAAAATTTTGGGGCATAATTTACCAAGCACCCACCCTGTATGTGAGGCCCCTGGCAAAATTTCTGAAAATTGGAAAAGGAAATATGTGGCAAATTATACAAGCTTCAAACTCACCAAATTTCATGAATCTACCTCAAACAATTGCAGAGATATTACAGAAAGCTCCTCTTTGGGGCCCCCCTTTCAGGGGGTTGTAGCTCCCTTAGAAAGCATATTTCAACCTATATTTATTAAAACTTTTTGCATTATTTTTGAACGTAGAATCAGCTGGTTCATTTTGGGAGGCTAATTTTGGGACACCCTGTATATAACAGATTTTTGCTTGATTATGTTATCACAGAATAAACATAGATTGTGAAACAAATATTTTGATTTGTAAGGGAGCAATAATACAAGATTTTTTTTAAAAAACTTATCTATTTATTTACATAAATTATAATTACATTATACAAATTTTGTATAAAAGAATACTGGATGTTGAAAAATAATAACTTAAAAAGAAAGTACGGAACTACATTTGTTGGCAGGACTTAGTTAAAAATAATATCTAAATTGGCGTAAGTAGTAATTTAGAGCTTAATGGACAAACGTTGGTTTTTCAACCACATATAGGCACTGAACAAACAACTAGTCGCTAACAGCGAGATCAAAAGGGCAGAAGAGAATACAAAATTTTGTGTCGACATACAAACGCCATCATTTTGACTCAAATTAATAACAGTTTTATCATTTAAATCCTCAGGCAGAATCACTCTTATATGCTTCCCCATCGTCACCCCATCAGCAATCGTCTCATTAAACGAGTACAAATCCCTCCGCCTACGCCGCCGTCCAGGCTCCGTTTTCTGATTAGGATCCGTGCACATCTCACAATCGGTCTTGCACAGCTCAATATTGCACTCAATCATCAAATCCATCACATCAGGGAATTTAAACGCGTTGAAGAAGGCGTAAGCTATAATAGAAGCCCCGGTACTTCCCGTGTTGCGAGTCTTCTGGAAGGCGCCGAAGAGTTTCGGTTTTAGTACACAACCATTATCGTCGGTAAGCGGCACAACGTTATCGCCAGTAGAGTCCGTGGCGCGGCAGTCTTTCACTTGGATATCAAAACCTGGATCACCGGTTACTGATACGACTAGCGTCATCGGCTCGCCGATTTTCACTAAGCCGTTGGCGGATTGGGCGAAAGGTCCTTTGCCGGTTTGGATGTCGAGCTTCGCCATGGCAGTGTCTCCGCTAAACGTCACGATCTCCTGACTTAGCATTCCAACGCTCAGCGACACGCTTAACGACTCCTTTAGATTACCTTCCCATAAACATCGAACAGAGCGGATTGTATCCCAAACTTCTTGTATGCCTGGCTCGTTTTGTAGCACCAGGACATTCTCCAAGTACGACTGTCCTTGAGTATCAAACGCGTTAATAAACTCTGTACCACAAGTGTTTAAATTAACAGTAAACGAGTACTTCTTCTGTCCGGAATTTTCCTTAACATATCTACATTCCGGCATGTTGTAATATCCCTTCGAATAAATCACCCCATCAAACTGTCGGTTAAACTCGATGTTAATCGTCATCATATCCTTGGCGCATTGCACATCAATCGCGTGGATATGAGGAGGATGTTTCAAGTCTTCATTGTTTTCCGTATCCGTAGCCGTGTTGTCCTTCCCAGAAGAATCAGTTGGAATCACGTTATTATCCTCTGGTTGCGGTGTCGTAACAGCTGGTTGATTTTCCGGAGTAGTCGACACTGCTGACGTAAAATGCTCTGGAGGAACCGTCGGGGATGGTTGTGTACCTGGCGCTGAGGTAATCGGAGACGAAGTCGATGGAATCAACGTTGGTAACTCAGTGGGGGGTTGTGTGGGTGGTACTGTTGAAAAGCCTGGTCTTGGCGACGAAGGGGCGTCAGTAGAAAATGGTCTGGGAGTTGATGCTTCTGGATATCCAGTAGGGGGCGCTGTGGGAAAACCTGGAAGTCCAGGTCGTTCTGTTGGATACCCACTAGAGGGATACCCCGGTTGTTCCGAGGTGGTATACCCTTGCGGTGGTACAGTTGAAAATCCAGGACGTTGCGTTGGGTACCCCGTAGTATAACTTGGAGGCGCTGTAGATGATGGATATCCAGTTATAGGTCGCTCAGACGTAGAAAACGTACTAGGACCTAAATATAAATACCTCAAATAAACTAAACTTTTCACATATTTATATTAGACTGTACCACTTGGATATCCAGTTGGCAAGGGACTGCTAGGGAATGGTGGTTGTGGTGGAGCTGAACTTGGATACCCGTTGTAGTTTGGTTGTTGATCCGGTGGGGTAATTTCATTGTTTGGTGATGGGTAACCACCCTCACCTGTTACGGCTCCTGTGGTGGGGTTTGTGTAGATGGGGAATGGAGGTTGAGGGGTTATACCTGCTGGGGGGTAGCCAAATGGTCGGGGTTTTTGGGTGTTGCTTGGTGGGAGGTATTCTCGTAGGGTACCTTGTCGAACTAAACAGGAGGATATTAGAAAAAATACGTGATGTGGGTTAGTTATTAAAAAAATGTTAATATTGAAAAAGGGGGTTCTAAATTATTAGTAGGTAAGAACGTCATGTGATTCGGGTTAATATTCGCAAGAAAAAATTTAATAACTATTAAGACTATAAAAGTTACTAGAAACAGAAAGGCAGGTGAATAATCAATCACAAATTCGCCTCTATCTCCTATAGTTTTGCAAATTATGAAATAAGAGGACTTTTGAAACTGTTAACAAATACGTTGTTTATATTTTTGTGTAAATTTATAGCCCTAGTCCCAAAAATTATAGAGTTATAAAAGATAGAATGGCCAGAATTTGACTAAACGAAATACTTTAAACTTTTTTGGCTTATATCTCCTATAGTTTCGCGAAAAATCAGGCCAAAACTACTGAGAATCACAAAAAGAGCGTGATTCTTTGAAATTAACGAAAAAAATTATTAAAACTGTAAAAATCATTGAGTTATTAGAAATAGAAAGACATAAAGTGAAATTCAACAATTCACCAAAAAATTTATGGGAACCCTCAAGATAAACTGATAAACATTTTGAATCAAAACCGGCTAGATAACTTGACGTAATTATCACAAAGATGAGAAAAAGAATCTGCTTTACCAAATTGAGTAAAAGCACCTTATAATGGTGTGTTATATTGGTGTCATTGCCATTCTTTAGATTTCAATAAACCTGGTGATTTCTCATAGATTTACTGGGGTTTTGCTTATGCATGTACAAGAACAAAACAAAATTATGTACAAAAGTTATTTACAACTATTATAATCATTTATTACACCACAAAAATTTTTTTAAGATAAAATGCTGTAATTTTAGTTTAGCATTATGTTAAGGAGTTAATGGAAAAATATGTTATATTATTTTATACAAGAGTGAATTTTTGTTATCCTGTATACTAGTAAAACTGAAATTATTTATATTACAATTACGGAAACGTTACGCGTTCATCCCATTATAATTTCCATTCCCACAAAATTTTACACAGTTATTGTTTGTTATAAGGCAGACAGCTCCTACATACCTACATTTTATTATTACTAAAAAGCGAAAGCAAATTTATTTACATGCATCATCAGTGTTAAGAAGAGCTGACTCGTATTCTGAAAACCTACTCCGTCTGCTGTTTTGTGTGTAAACTCCTTGAAGCCACTGCAGGATGTTTTGGACCATTTGGTCAGCACTGGTCTGTCTGGTAACGCGTTTACCTAAATTATTTACAAAAAATTACAGAGTTGTAGGTATTTACATGGGTTGTGGTCCACTGGAGACTTACCACGTTGCAAGTAGTCATTTTTCACGAATAATGCTTGGTTTTCTAAGGATAAGACGTGGATTGCGCAGAAGGCGAAGACTATAATTCTGAAAATGTGGGGTGGCTTCATGCTAGAAAAAACACAAATTCAATTATTTTGTATGGTTAAATTCTAGAGCAAACGAGATTATTATTTATTATAAAACTTTATGTAACAACAACATGAAGAGATGTATGTAAGTTTTGTGGGAAAAGCGCTTTTTAATTACACACATCACCCATCGAGACAATAATATAAAAAATGTTATTTCACAAACAGTTTTTAGATGCTTATCGATTGAATGAATACGCATACATTTAAACGACATAGGAAACATCATTACATGATATTATTGAAGCGATTGTTTAAATAATAGAGAAAGTTCCTTATAAAAGTTGGACCTAAGGACGAGAAAATTTAATTCGTTCGTGCAATTTCTTCGTAAATTCCAAATCGTGTGCTTTGTGCCACTCCATTAAATTTGATAATTGATTATTTGGGATGGTAAATTGTTTTATAGCAAGTTCGAGGAAAGAAAGGTTTATTTGAGATATTACAGGAAGTTTCGAGTCGTCGGAAGCTGGTTTCATCACATGATTATATGCTAATTAGGTTCAGGTTCAGAATTTAATATTGAATTTAAATGCATAGTTATTTTAGAAATTACTTATAGCTAGGAGACGAATAAAATAATGTTGTTTCTGTGGGTCCTTGTAGTTTATAGTGATTAGTTTTACTCGGAAATTTAAGTAGGTTTCCTAGGAAATGCAGGATTTTATTGCTTCAGTGAAAATTTGTTCAATTTTAGACTTTGTGACATTAAAACCCTCAGAAAAATTCGAAAACTGAGCGGATTTTCTTGTTTTTTAGTTTTCTATAAAGAAACAAGTTAGTTTTACTGGAACATTCAAACAGTATTAAAATTCCTCGAAAACTGTGGATTTTATTGCTGGTTTAGTTCAAAATTTGTCCAATTCTAGACTTTGGTTCCTTAAAAATGTCATAAAACTTCGAAAAATGAACAGATTTTCTTGAATTTTTCTTTTTTATCAAAAATCAAGTTAATTTTACTGGAAAATTGAAACAGTATGGAAATTCCTGAAAAATTTCGAATATTATTGCTGCTAGAGTTGAAAATTTGTTTAATTTTAGGTTTTGGGTCCTTAAAACTCCCATAAAACTTTGAAAACTGAGCGGATTTTGTTGTTTTTTAGTTTTCTATAAAGAAACAAGTTAGGGTTACCAGAAAATTCAAACAGTATTAAAATTCCTCGAAAACTGTAGATTTTATTGCTGCTTTAGTTCAAAATTTGTCCAATTCTAGACTTTGTTTCCTTAAGAATGTCATAAAACTTCGAAAAATGAGCAGATGTTCTTGAATGTTTCTTTTTTATCAAATTTCAAGTTAATTTTACTGTAAAATTGAAACAGTATGGAAATTCCTGAAAAATTTCGAATATTATTGCTGCTAGAGTTGAAAATTTGTTTAATTTTAGGCTTTGTGTCCGTAAAACTGCCATAAAACTTCGAAAACTGAGCGGATTTTGTTGTTTTTTAGTTTTCTATAAAGAAACAAGTTAGTTTTACCGGAAAATTCAAACAGTATTAAAATTCCTCGAAAACTGTGGATTTTATTGCTGCTTTAGTTTAAAATTTGTCCAATTCTAGACTTTGTTTCCTTAAGAATGTCATAAAACTTCGAAAAATGAGCAGAATTTCTTGAATTTTTCTTTTTTATCAAAAATCAAGTTAATTTTACTGGAAAATTGAAACAGTATGGAAATTCCTGAAAAATTTCGAATATTATTTCTGCTAGAGTTGAAAATTGGTTTAATTTTAGGCTTTGTGTCCTTAAAACTGCCATAAAACTTCGAAAAATGTGCGGATTTCTTGGTTTATTGCTTTTCTATAAAGAACTAAGTTAGTTTTACTAAAAAATTCAAACAGAATCAAAATCCCTCGAAAATTTCGGATTTTATTGCAGCTTGAGTTCAAAATTTGTACAATTTTAGATTTTGCGTCCTTAAACTGTCATAAAACTAGCAGATTAAAATGAACACAAAGCTTATAAAAAGTTTCAAAAACTTATTTATTAAAAAATTCTAGAAAAACTTTCTGAAATAGTGCGACTTTTTATCTGGTATAAATTTGCTTCTACAGATTTTCTACTGAGCTCATCATATCTCATCGTTAATTATCCTTTTCTATCTACATTCAGAATCATTCGCAGTTGTGTACTAAAGAAACTAATTATCATATTTTATGACTATTACAAAATTCCAACGTTTTATTGAATAATCAATTGATTACCAAACATTCTCTCTCTTGCTGTCCTCAACTTTCTTTATATCCTTATCACATTTTTGATTACTTTTCCCATAGTCAATTTAATTTCCTCCATATAGTATATAGTAAATTTACCCCAAATTCATGAAACTCGCTAATAAAACTTGCATGCGGAAACGCATAAAGATATAAAACAGTCTTTGTCCTCGATCGTGTGTCTTTGACATCGCTTATTTACGAGTATGCACAAAACGAACTCTGAAACATTTTACTATAAACCATACGTAAAATTTAATTGGCGTATACTTAACATAACCATATAAATCTATTATGTGGTGGAAAAAATAAGTGCAATTCGTCACGAGACCATATTTCACCAATAATTTCACTTTCAAATGAACTCTTCAGATGTGATGGTAATAGTGCTATATGTACCGACTTTCTTCGTATTGATGATTATTGTCGTCGTGTGTTTATTCATTGAGATGCTAGAACAATATTGAATGGATTTCGACCACAATTTGACGATAAACATCGGAACTTTTACTTTTTAAACGGGGCTTGATTTGGTTTTTATCGGAGGATCAGGAAAAAATGTAACTAACCAATTTCGTACTCAGTAAAATATGTTAGAGTGGTGGTAATTTTTAATTGATGGTTAACAGAGAATCCCGTTGCTTTTTTAATTTTCATGCGAACTTGGCGTCAATTTGGATGCTGGTGAACCGAAAAGTTACGCCGGATACAAGCGCAAATGTGGCATACTTCCTTTAAATAATATATTATAAAATTTTATTGACAGAGAAATTTGTTGGGATGTTTCATAGTAATAATAGATGCGGTATGAGCAATTTTCTCCAACATAGCCGACAATATAATGAAAGTGAAGGTATGTTATTAATGATCCTTTAGCACTACCGTAATTTAAACAGTGAGATGAGATGCTGCAATATTAAGACCCGAAATAATTCGTGGAGTTGGTACTAGAAAAAATAGAAATTTATTGTGGGTTGCAATAAATTATCTTGGTTGAACTTTTCATTGATAATTTTCATCAAACATGAATACTTTAATACCACGAAATTGCTTACTGTATAGTTTAAACTGTGGGCAATTACAATACTTTAATTTATTTAAATTTAGTGTTCTCAATAATAACATTGCAAAATATATTAATGTAAGTTCTTAAAATTGCCATAAAATGAGCAGATTTTCTTTAATTTTACTTTTTTATCAAGAACTAAGTTAATTTTACTGGAAAATTGAAACAGTATGGAAATTCCTGAAAATTTTCGAATATTATTGCTGCTAGAGTGGAAAATTTGTCAATTTTAGGCTTTGTGTCCTTAAAACTGCCATAAAACTTCGAAAACTGAGCGGATTTTGTTGTTTTTTAGATTTCTATAAAGAAACAAGTTAGTTTTACCGGAAAATTCAAACAATATTAAAATTCCTCGAAAACTGTGGATTTTATTGCTGCATTAGTTCAAAATTTGTCCAATTCTAGACTTTGTTTCCTTAAAAATGTCATAAAACTTCGAAACATGAGCAGATTTTCTTGAATTTTTCTTTTTTATAAAGAACCAAGTTAATGTTACTGGAAAATTTAAACAGTATGAAAATTCCCGAAAAATTTTGAATATTATTGCTGCTAGACTTAAAAATTTGTCAATTTTAGGCTTTGGGTCCTTAAAACTGCCATAGAACTTCGAAAAATGTGCGGATTTCGTTGTTTTTTGCTTGTCTATAAAGAACCGAATCAGTTTTAATGGAAAATTGAAACAGTGTTAAAATCCTTCGAAAATTGTGGATTTTATTTCTGCTTTAGTTCAAAATTTGTCCAATTTTAGGCTTTGTTTCCTTAACAGTACCATAAAACTTCGAAAAATGTGCGGATTTCGTTGTTTTTTGCTTTTCTATAAAGAACCGAATCAGTTTTAATGGAAAATTGAAACAGTGTTAAAATTCTTCGAAAATTGTGGATTTTATTGTTGCTTCAGTTCAAAATTTGTCCAATTTTAGGCTTTGTTTCCTTAAAACTACCATAAAACTTTGAAAAATGAGCAAATTTTCTTGAATTTTTCTTTTTTATAAAGAACCAAGTTAATGTTACTGAAAAATTGAAACAGTATGTAATTTCCTGAAAAATTTCGAATATAATTGCTGCTATAGTTGAAAATTTGTCAATTTTAGGCTTTGTGTCCTTAAAACTGCCATAAAACTTCGAGAAATTAGCAGATTTTCTTGAATTTTTCTTTTTTACATAGAAACAACTTAGTTTTACTGGAAAATTCAAACTGTATGAAAAATTTCTGATTTTATTACTGCTTGAGTGAAAAATTATTCTAATTTCAGGTTTGTGTCCTTAAAACTTCGAAAAATGAGCAGATTTTCTTGAATTTTTCTTTTTTATAAAAAAACAAGTTAATGTTACTGGAAAATTGAAACAGTATGAAAATTCCTGAAAAATTTCGAATATTATTGCTGCAGGAGTTAAAATTTTTTCAATTTTAGGCTTTAGGTCCTTAAAACTGCCATAAAACTTCGAAAAATGTGCGGATTTCGTTGTTTCTTGCTTTTCTATAAAGAACCGAATCAGTTTTAATGGAAAATTGAAACAATCCTTCGAAAACTGTGGATTGTATTGCTGCTTCAGTTCAAAATTGGTCCAATTTTAGGTTTTGTTTCCTTAAAACTGTCATAAAAATTCGAAAAATACCACATTTAGTTTTATTCGAAAGTTCAAACTGTACGAAATATCTTCGAAAATTCCGAATTTTATTGCTGCTTAAGTATAAAATATGGTACGAAATAAATGATCTTAATTGAACTTTTCATCGACAATTTTCATCAATCTTGAACACTTTAATACAACAAAATTGCTTATAGCACAGTTAAACTTTGGACAATTACAGTACTTGAATGTTATTTAAATTTTCTAGTGTCCTCAATAATAACATTGCAAAATAAGTTATAATGTAAGTAAATAATGACTTGGATATACCAGTTTATTTACCATCACTTATGCATAGAAGTTGGACAATAACTGAACGTTTAATAAGTGAAGAGATATTTCGTACATATTGCAACATAATTCAATTAACAGAACATTAGTATCTTTGTAATTACTGTGGTAAAAAATTTATCTCAAGTACTTTTTTAAGCGCCCCCAATTTTACAATTTTTCACTAAATTAAAGCGAATAAAATACATTGCTAAATAATTTCGGAACCTTTCTGTTCAACTTAATTAGTAAATGTACCCGATTACACACTAACATGAAAAGTTCACTAACACATAACATTTTACAAATAACACACCGCCATACAAAGTCATACAACATCGAATAATCTCAATAAATCGTTGACATCTTTGTCCATCGATTAACTCATTAAATCATCACCTTGCTCCTTTTACAGGCAAATGTTAACCGCATTACAACTCGTGCTGTACACTAACCCCAAAAGTACCATCACCAATCGAATTATGCTAAATTTGGACTAAAGAATGTGTTTAATAGCTGATCTTGTGTGCGCTTTATTATGCAAATCATGTGCAGTTGAGAGGGTAAATTAGCACTAAAAGTTACTTTCTCTAGAGTGTCAGCTATTGTCTATAGTATAGTATATCTTAGCCACGTTATTTAATTGTGTTGTGTCTTGGTTTCCCAAGTCCAAGTCATCTATAGTTGCATCATTATTTGTGTTATTTTTTATAAGTGGATTATTTATTTTATTGTACAGATTATTATCCAATTATGCGCAAATTATTCAGCTCATCGTAATGATGATTGAATTTTTATGGCTGTTTGTAAGGTAAAAATGTACTTGAGTTACATTGCGAAATAAAAGTGTATCTGTTTTTTAAATCACAATTAATTTTATTGTATATTAAGATTTCCAACATTGATAATTTAACTTAATTAAATTTACACTAAGAAAAGTGCCCATGTTTATATTCTACGTATAATTATGAACGTATCCTTCAAACTACTAATTTCTACAGCGTGATTTAAAAAATATCCCGTGTAAAAAATTCTAAAAGGTTAAAAGCCAAAATTTGATAATTTCGGTTGGATTTGATTTTATATTCACACTTATTTAGCCAAAATTAAATTAAATTCTAATCTATCAATTTAACAAATTCCTTCACGCCGCCACACATATTATACGAATTAACGCAAAAATTAATTGTTTTCCTTGATAAAAATCGCTGCTTTAAATAACCACGAATAAATATTAAGTTTTTAATTTAAACTTGCCGAAGGGTTCGGTTAATATTACATGTAATAATTATGTGTTGGAATTATGAAATGCAAAACTAATTACTGTAGTAGAAGATAAAATAATCATAATTTACAACTTCTCGGTGAATTTTGTAACAATGCTATAATAAATTGAACATAATTAACTGAAAATCATCTGGATATTCATTAGATAATATAGTTATATGGTTATGGCGCTTAGTTTTTTGTTCTAAGGCTTCAGAAAATATATTTGCCACATAATTTTTACATATGACAATTTAGGGCTCCAAAAATACAGAAAAAATCAATATAAAGTATTCGTGATTTTTTCCAAAATAAAACCATCTATTAGCTTTAAAATAAATGTTTTTTGTCAAAAATCCAACCAGGGATTGTAAAACTGTAGTTAAAATAAGAAAACAGTGGAAAAAATGCTGTTTTTAAATTTTGGGACTCAAAAAAAATATCATATAAAAATATCGTGATTTTTTCCAAAATAAAACCATTATTCAGCTTTAAAATAAAGGTTTTTTGGCAAAAATCCAACCAGCGGTTTCAAAATTGTGATTTTTTTTAAACAGTCACTCATTTTTTTCTCATTTTCTAAACGTGCAATTTTGAACGCACGCAAAATGCCTAAAATCACCAGATTAAAACTTCCTGATTTTTTTATAAATAAAACCAGCATGTAACTTTGCAACAAAGTAAATTTCGCGAAAATCTTACCAGTGGTATCAAAATTATAACGTTTTATTACTCAGTTTTTTGTTTATGCAATTTTCCATCATTTCCTAGTTTAAAGTGCTACAGTTTTGAAACCGCTTAGCGGATTTTGACGAAATTTGCGTTTTAATATAGGAAAATGTTGCGTTTATAAAGAAAAAGCTCATTAATATTACGGAAGTTAGGTTAGATAACTTTTGTGCAAACGGAAACAAAAATCTATAATTTCTCATGAACTCTTTTCATGGTCCACTTTGAAAAATCGTAACTCTACACCGGATTTTCAAATTTTCACTTGGAATACAGTTTTTTGAATTATAATATTACCTTTTTTAAGAAAAAAATCATCAACGTTATAGAAGTAAGTTTAGATCATTTTTGTGCATATAGAAAAAAATCTACAATTTCTCATCAATTTTCCACATGATTAACTTTGAAAATTCGTAGATGTCTATTGGATTTCCGAATTTTCACTTGGAAGACAATTTTGATAAGCTCAATGTTGCCTTTTTTGAGAAAAAAATCATCAATGTTGTGGAGATTAGTTTTGATAATTTTTGTGCGTATAAAACAAAATCTACAATTTCTCATCAATTTTCCACATGATTAACTTTGAAAATTCGTAGATGTCTATTGGATTTCCGGATTTTCACTTAGAATACAGTTTTGCAAAGCTCAATGTTGCCTTTTTTAAGAAAAAAATCATCAACGTTATAGAAGTAAGTTTAGATAATTTTTGTGCGTATAGAAAAAAATTTACAATTTCTCATCAATTTTCCACATGATTAACTTTGAAAATTCGTAGATGTCTATTGAATTTCCAGATTTTCACTTGGAATACAATTTTGTAAAGCTCAATGTTGCTTTTTTTGAAAAAAACAATCATCAACGTTATGAAAATTAGTAAGTATAGATCATTTTTCGGCGATAAAAAAAATTTCTAAGGTGCCACTGAAATTTCGGATTTTTACTCAGACTGTATTATAATATGTATAACTTTTTCAGAAAAATATTTTTATTCTTAGGCGAATTACTAAAATTGTTACTGTTTTACTTATATTATGTCTGCAGGACTTTTTCCTTCCACACTAATTAAAATATCAAATATTAAATTTTCGTAGCCAGAACGTGTTAAAAGCCTTTATTTATAGCTAAAGAGAAATTTCCCATCCTATACTAAAATTAAATCCGATACATCAATTAAACTCCGCATCAAGATAACAAATCCTTTTGTAAAATGTCTGTTTGTCTTAACAATTACTGTATCTAGCTACTCTACCCAACATAAAGACATGATATTGTAAGTTAATTTTGTAATGGGAACTCTTTCTGAACATCACAAAAAACAACAAAAAAATTTTAACCATTACAAAACATCCTCTCTCTGGTGTTTAGTGTATAGGATACCAAATTCACATAAACCAATGTTATCTTTCACAATAACTACTATAGCGTGAATCTCACATTATGTGCACCAGGAGAAGAAATCTTTTATTCACTTTTGGCGTTTGAATGAATTTGCATAAGTTACAACATGCCAGTCGAAAATTATAATGTGTGTTACACAAAGATTTTGTATGTAAGATATTTTACGGAAATTTGGGGCTTCGCCACTAATCGAGCAGCTAAATTACAATAAAAAACCCATGAGGATGTGGCAGTTTAACAATATTAATTAAATTGCCAGAATTTTCACTTTTTCCAGGCAATAAAATTCCCATAAATCCAAAATACTAATGCACAATTAAATGTTCAATTAACGGTAGTTTATTTATGCAAAGTTCAACAATTCCAAACATAATTATCGTATACAGTGTGAAATTTTTGTTTATTCAATAGTCGTAGTATTTGGTGGGTTACACTTTCATTTTCTCTTAGTCTTAACTAACCATTTATCTCTATGACAAAAAGAATATAAAAGGTAATCTGTGCTATTATTTTTAAATTTAAATACTAATTAGAAGCGATATTTATGCACATGTGAAACTGCACACCATTGTTTCTGGGGTATATTGTTGTAAAAGTGTAAATTTAGGTTCTGAAATTGTGGATAATTATAATTAATTAATAGTTTGGGCGAAAATTTCAGAACCAGAATATAAGTAACTTATTAAAAGTGCATTTTAGTGAAAATGCTACCTACCATTGTTATAAACTATTTTATGGTGTAATTCAGACGAGAAACGGAATAAGCAGAAAAAATTAAGTACTTACTTTAAAAAAATCGCATGAAAAATTAATAGACAAAAAAATTTTCTGAATTTACAATACTTATAAAACAGTCCATTTGGTTTTGCAGTTTTATTATCCTTCATGATCATGAAAATACCTCAAATATTTTTTTCACTACACTAAACAACTAGTAACTAGTTTTCCACACTAAAAAGTTCCCTTACCTTTCAACTAACAAAAACACAATTTAAATCCTAAACAACACGACTAAAAACTAACTAAATGCAACAATTCTTTATTTCCCTTTTATATATAAGCTCGAAGTGATGCTCCTGCATCTCCACAATTCAGTTTTGTCCGCTTTCTTTCTGTTTATCCCACTTCAAAATTTATTTGATTAGCTGCATAGAGAGAGAGTATTGAAGTTTTATACGGATACAAAGCTAGCGAAAAAAATTTATGCATCGTTTTTGGTTTTATCGTTTTATTTAACAAATAACGCATAAAATGTGGAGTAGTTGAATTAATTTGTGTGGATGATTATGCGTTTGGGGGGAATTTAGCGATTTTGTTCATTTGTGTTTTATGATCCGGGTTTATGTTTTATTTATTAGTTCTTTGTAGGTAGAAAATTATAAGTGATTTGTTAGTATTTTAACACCTTTATTAACTTTGTGAGAAAGTTAATTTAACAAAAATCCGAGCAGCGGTTCCAAAATTGTAGTTTTTTTAAAGGATCAACCTCAAAAAATTTGTATTTCAGAAAGCGCGGCTTGAGACTCAAGAAAACGCAAAAAAATGCTTAGAAATAGAACGGAGGACTTAAAACTGTCCATCAGCTTTAAAATAAAGGTTTTTTGAAGACAATATAACCAGCGCTTCCAAAACTGTGATATTTTTAAATAAATCACTCTAAAAACTGCGAATTTTTTAAAGTGCTTTTTGAGGCTCCAAAAATACAGAAAAAAATCGTATAAATACTTCGTGATATTATTTAAACTAGAATTTTGATTCAGCTTTAAAATAACGGTTTTTTGGTAAAAATCCATCCAGTGGTTCTACAACTGTGATTTTTTAAACAGTAACTCTCGAAAAATGCTGTTTTTAAAGGGAATCTACGAAAGTGCCAAAATATTGTATACAAAGTTCGTAATTTTTTCCTAAATAAAACCATTATTATTCAGCTTTAAAATAAAGGTTTTTTGACAAAAATCCAACCAGCGATTCCAAAACTGTGATTTATTAAACACTCATTTCAAATTTTTTTGCCATTTTCTGGAGGGCCCCAAAAATGCAGAAAAATCCATATAAACGATTCTTGATTTTTTCCAAAATAAAACCATCGTTCTGCTTTAAAATAAAGGTTTTTTGGCAAAAATCCAACCAGCGGTTCTACAACTGTGATTTTTTTAAACAGTAACTCTCAAAAAATGCTATTTTTTAAGGGAATCTAAGAAAGTGCCAAAAATATTATATACAAAGTTCGTAATTTTTTCCTAAATAAAACCATTATTATTCAGCTTTAAAATAAAGGTTTTTCGACAAAAATCCAACCAGCGATTCCAAAACTGTAATTTATTAAACAGTCGTTTCAAATTTTTTTACCATTTTCTGGCGGCCCCCAAAAAACGCAGAAAAATCCATATAAACAATTCGTGACTTTTTCCAAAATAAAACCATCGTTCTTCTTTAAAATAAAGGTTTTTTGACAAAAATCCAACCAGCGATTCCAAAACTGTAATTTATTAAACAGTCGTTTCAAATTTTTTTTCCATATTCTGGAGGGCCCCAAAAAACGCATAAAAATCCATAAAAACGATTCGTGATTTTTTCCAAAATAAAACCATCATTCTGCTTTAAAATAAAGGTTTTTTGGCAAAAATCCAACCAGCGATTCCAAAACTGTAATTTATTAAACAATCGGTCCAAATTTTTATGCATTTTCTGAACGTGCAACTTTGTACGAACGCAAAATGCCTAAAATCCCAAATTGAAACTTTCTGAACTTTTTTATAAATAAAACTAACATGTAGCTTTGTAATAAAGTAAATTTTGCGAATATGTGATCAGTGGTCTCAAAACTATAACGTTTTATTACTCAATTTTGTATTTATGCAATTTTCCATCATATCCTAGTTTAAAGTGCCACAGTTTGGGAACCACTTAGCGGATTTTCAAGAAATTTGCGTTTTAATATAGGAAAATGATGTCTTTATAAAGAAAACACTCATTAATATTATAGAAGTTAGGTTAGATAATTTTTGTGCAAAAACGAAAAAAATCTACAATTTCCCATTAATTTTTTCATAATCCACTTTGAAAATTCGTAACTCTACACCGGATTTTCAAATTTTCACTTGGAATACAGTTTTTTGAATTATAATATTACCTTTATTAGGAAAAAAATCATCAGCGTTATAGAAGTAAGTTTAGATAATTTTTGTGCGTATAGAAAAAAATTTACAATTTCTCATCAATTTTCTACATGATTCTCTTTGAAAATTCGTAGATCTCTATTGGATTTTCGGATTTTAACTTGAAATACAGTTTTGCAAAGCTCAATGTTGCGTTTTTTGGAAAAAAAATCCTCGACGTTATGGAAGTTAGTTTAGATAATTTTTGTGCTATTGGAAAAAATATCTAAAATTTCTCATTCATTTTTTACAAGGAAAATATGAAATGAAGTTTTCAGTCGCAATATAGTAGCAATAAAACACAAGCTAGTAAAAACCACTAATAATAGCAATTGATTTTGAGTGTACTGAATAAAACTGGTTGCCTCACTTTACATATAACAATAAAAAAAACTACATTTCTGTAAAAATCCAAAACTTTATTATATTATTATAACCATTAAAGAAGCCATAAACTTATTGGTATCTAGGAAAAAACACGATTTATATACGATTGTACAAAAGACGAATAAAAAATTTCGCATTTCTATGGAACGAATTGATACGAAATCAAAAAGAAATTATATAATAGAAGCTAATCTAAAAATCACATAAAGACAAAAAGCGTTGTTTTATTGTGTGGCTGGTAGAAATAAAAGTTGGTAAATATTAGAGGTTTGGTAGCGGAAGAAGGATGTGGAAGCTAGATTTTTCGCAAAGGAAAAAATTTACGTTGAGATATCTTTAACAAGAAAGAGTTTTTGCCATTTTATTGTCTTTAATAAGGAAATGAAAAAAATTTTAGTTTTGCGATACTTGGTATACTTAAATAAAATTACTCAGAATAGGCTATGAAAAATTAAAGCCATCTTTGATAAGAACTTAAGAAGTATCTCATAATCATAGCCTACTGTAACTCCTTGCATATCCTTGATTAAAGCTAAAGATCTCCTCACGCCAAAAAAATCTTGACATGATTTTTATTTTAATATGACCTTTATTTATACATACATGATATATAATTTCGCATTATTCTCAATTAATTTTCATTTAACTAGAGATTCAAATTTTCCAAATAATTGCATAGATATTAAATTTGAAATGTCACTACTGCAAAATAAAAGCTTGAATGATGAAATGAATCGAAATGTAATTATGTACTTATGGGATATAGTAAAATATTTTTGAGGAAGAAAGTCGTTCAAATAAATTTGAATAATTGCTGTTTACACGGTGTTTAATTTCCGAATTGTTTACTAAATTAAATATTTAGATACCCATGCAGTCATTAACCCAAATATTAATAATCACAGACGTCTACCACACAAATTAATCCAGATCTTTTCTCCGATACCTTTATATAGATTATAATACCAAATTATTCAATTAAATTTAATAATAAATAAATATCTCAAAAATCTGTTGTTATAATGACCCATTTAGTAAAACATTTTCCTTAATTAAAGTTATATAAGTAACTTTTTTCTTATATATACAATCACAATAGCAAGTCAGAAGCACGAAACAACATTTGATTTATTTGTAATTAAAAATTACAAAATGAATTATGCACATACACAGAAATTGTACATTATAAGATTGAGCAACTATTTTTGTTGATTAAAATTAAAAATAAAACCAGTTGATGATCGTGATTCCCCATGATGAGCTACATTAGAATGTGTATTAGTATATTATTGCAAAAGTTTGAAATTAAATTGTGGGTGGGTGACGGTTCTTCAGTTATGATTATTATTATTATTATTACCATTACAAACTATTAAATGTTATACTACTATTATTATTTGCTCGGCTTCATGGTTCGATTAGTAGGTAACACGAAGAACTCTTGCTTAATACTTTGTGAATGGTAAAAACTGCAGTCGATATACGACTATAAAAACCCAATCAATTTATTGTTTTAATATAGTGTGGCTAATTAATTAATTGATAATTAAAGATGTGATTGTGTGACATAATGGAAGGCTTTCTACGCTGGAGTAGCAGGTGTGCTTAATATTATAAAGATGAATTTTGAGCAAGTAATAATATTTTATTATTTTTCTAAATGAAAAGTGAAAATTATTATAGGAAAATAATAACCAGTAGTTTGATTTGATATGGTCGCAATTAAAATTTTGATGAGTTTTTGGGGTTATTAGCGTCCATCAAATTATATAGTGGTGTAAAAATGTCGAAAAACTAACACCGGAAGTTTGTATCTCATATCTAACCTCATCCATCAAGTTTTTATTTGGATGTTACTTTAAAATTATTATTAATAATTTTAATTTTAAAATATCGTAAATGTTAAAGTACCAAAAAATACTACTTACACTTTCTCTAAAATAGTATGTCATTCATTTTCATGGTATGATTTTTTAAACTGCAACATCAGAAAATTCACACAATTTTTAGAAGATACTTTTAGGCGACAAAAAAATTTGAAAAAGTGCTAACGTAACTTTTTTGATTTTTTCGTAAGTAAATACAGTATTTAACTTTCGAAATTTGAAACTTTGAACGAAATCCCCCCAGCAGTTCCAAAGCTACAATTTTTTAAACTGTAACATAAGAGAATTAACGCAATTTTGGAAGCTACTTTTAGGTGGCTTATAAAAAATTAAAAACGTACTGATTTAAGTATCTTGATTTTTCCATGAATAAATACAGTATTTAACTTTGGAAATTTCAAATTTTGACCAAAATCCGACCAGCGGTTTCAAAACTACAATTTTTTAAACTAGGACATAAGAAATTTAACACAATTTTGAGAAAATAGTTTTAGGTGGCTTAAAAAAAATTTAAAACGTGCCGACTTAAGTCTCTTGATTTTTTCCTAAGTAAATACAGTATTTATCTTTTGAAATTTGAAATTTTGATCAAAATCCCCCCAGCGGTTCCAAAACTATGATTTTTAAACTGGAACATGAGAAAATTAACACAATTTAGAGCAGCTACTTTTAGATGGCTTAGAAAAATTAGAAAACGTGCCGGCTTAACTCTCTTGAGTTTTTTCTAAGTAAATGCAGTATTTATCTTTTGAAATTTGAAATTTTTATCAAAATCCCCTGAGCGGTTCCAAAACTATGATTTTTAAACTGGAACATAATAAATTTAACACAATTTTGAGAAAATATTTTTAGGTGGCTTAAAAAAAATTGAAAACGTGCCGACTTAACTCTCATGAGCTTTTTCTAAGTAAATACAGTATTTATCTTTTGAAATTTGAAATTTTTATCAAAATCCCCCCAGCGGTTCCAAAACTATGATTTTTAAACTGGAACATAATAAATTTAACACAATTTTGAAAAAATATTTTTAGGTGGCTTAAAAAAAATTGAAAACGTGCCGACTTAACTCTCATGAGTTTTTTCTAAGTAAATACAGTATTTATCTTTTGAAATTTGAAATTTTTATCAAAATCCCCCCAGTGGTTCCAAAACTATGATTTTTAAACTAGAACATAAAAGAATTAACGCAATTTTGGAAGCTACTTTTAGGTGGCTTAAAAAGATTTGAAAAAGTGCTGACGTAACTTTCTTGATTTTTTCGTAAGTAAATACAGTATTTAACTTTCGAAATTTGAAACTTTGAACGAAATCCCCCCAGCAGTTCCAAAACTACAATTTTTTAAACTGGAACATAAGAGAATTAAAACAATTTTGGAAGCTACTTTTAGATGGCTTAGAAAAGTTTGGAAATGTGATGACTTAAGTATCTTGATTTTTCCATGAATAAATACAGTATTTAACTTTCGAAATTTCAAATTTTGTGTTAAATCCGACCATTGGTTCCAAAGTTACAATTTTTTTAGACTAAAAACCGTACAAAACTTAAGATTCGTGAGTTTTTTTGGAAAAACACTCGCTGTTCTTTTGTTTTTTGACGTACAATTGTCAATTTTTGTACAGGAAACTTTTCTCTACCTAGATTAAAAACAGTTTTTACTGTGCTGATATTAAATTGAGAACTAGAAGGCCTCAAAGTGCCATTTTTCAGAAATTAAGTATTTTTTTGAAAAATTGTTCTAATTTTTTACTTTTTGACCAAATTTTTTGTCTCGGTTATGAAATTTTGATGTGAAATACTAAGTAAATGAGGTTTGTTCAATACTTTTAAACCCTAGCAGTCGTACAGTGGCGGATCCAGGGGGATCTGTGAGAGCCTTTAAAAAAGGAAAGTTTTTCTATAAAATAATTGCGAAAAAACTCGTCAAACCATCAGCTGGTTAAGTAAATTAAATAGACATTAAAAAAATATTTATTTATGTTATTTTCCTCTTGTTTCAAAATACAATGCAAAACTGTCGCTATAAATAATAATATAATGATTTATACTGAAAGAACCTGAATAAATACACCTAGTTATGTAATATCTTACATCTTAAGTATGTGTCTAACAAGAAATCAGACAATACTCGTCATCAAGTTTCTTTATTATATATTTATCATAAATTTTGAAAAATCCACCATTAACACCGGCGCATCCACCAGAAAGTATACCGAACTAATCTCATAATCTAGACTAATTATCTTACATAATAATTTGATAAAACCATCAAATTAGATCAGAAAGTTCGCTCAGAAGCACAACAATACTCGAAACGAGTCATTAGTCAAGATTATCGTGTATGCAGGCAATAAATACCATTTCACAATCTTGACCTTCGTATAAAAAAATCCGTTATCACATCCTGAAACTCCTACACGTACGATAAAGTTTACATGCTTTCTTTCGATTATCTTGGAAGTATAATACACATCATAATAATGGAGCATTAAAAAAATGATTGCACACGAAAAGTTCAACATAACAATGGCACAGATGTTCTGGTTGAATCGCTAAATTAAATTCCGGAATTTATTGATGCTTTTACTTTATAGTTAATCTTCATAATATGACAATCATGGACTTAGAATGTTCCTTTTGGGTTTTTACTTTGAACTATTAGCGAGTCGTTAAGTTTTATAGCACAAAGCGTTAGATCCTTGTTTAAATCTGTAACCTTAATTAAATTGTAAAAATTAAAAAGTGTCGGAGTGAATTAGCACACAATATAAATAAAAATCAAAGTCTTTGTCATTTTGTTGTGTACAAAAAAGGCACCTACACAAGGAAGTGATTTTTCATCAAAACCACAAAAGGACTTGAATGAAACTTTGATGGACGAGTTAAGGATAATGTTCTTAATGAATTCATCAGAGTTTTTCCACACCAAGTGATGCAATAAAGTAAATAAAAAGTGAACGTTTATAAAGTTGACATAAACTATTGCAGGGATATTGTTCTTTGGAGAAAGTAGTAAAGATGAGCAGGGGGCAATTGGATTTGACCTTAACTCTCGTGCGTTATGCCCGTTTTGCTAGAAAAATCATTCTCACTCACGAACTTCATGACTTTGTGTCTAATATGGACGACAATTATTTTAGGGTTCATCAAGATGATAAATCAGGCTAGAGTGATGTGACAGCAAGTTATTGTTAAAGGTTTTTTTCGGTGTGATTATGCAAAGACAATATTTATTTTAGCATTAAATCCAAGTACGGTAATGCGTAATTCTGTTGAAATGGAATTGTTTTATGGTGTGTTTTGAAATAGACCAAAGTCGAGGAGGAGGAAAATAAAATTAAAAAATAATTGTTGGATGAACGAATAAGGTTCCAAAACTATGATTTTTAAACTGGAACATAAGAAAATTAACACAATTTTGAGCAGGTACTTTTAGATGGCTTAGAAAAATTAGAAAACGTGCCGACTTAACTATCTTGAGTTTTATCTAAGTAAATACAGTATTTGTCTTTTGAATTTTGAAATTTTTATCAAAATCCCCCCAGCGGTTCCAAAACTATGATTTTTTAAACTGGAACATAAGAAAATTAACACAATTTTGAGAAAATAGTTTTAGGTGCCTTAAAAAAAATTGAAAACGTGCCGACTTAAGTCTCTTGAGTTTTTTCTAAATAAATACAGTATTCATCTTTTGAAATTTGAAATTTTTATCAAAATCCCCCCAGCGGTTCCAAAACTATGATTTTTAAACTGGAATATAAGAAAATTAACACAATTTTGAGCAGGTACTTTTAGATGGTTTAGAAAAAATAGAGAACGTGCCGACTTAACTCTCTTGGGTTTTTTCTAAGTAAATACAGTATTTATCTTTTGAAATTTGAAATTTTTATCAAAATCCCTCCAGCGGTTCCAAAACTATGATTTTTAAACTGGAACATAAGAAATTTATCACAATTTTGAGGAAATAGTTTTAGGTGGCTTAAAAAAAAGTGAAAACGTGCGGACTTAAGTCTCTTGATTTTTTCCTAAGTAAATACAGTATTTATGTTCTGAAATTTGAATCTTTTAACGAAATCCCCCCAGCGGTTCCAAAGCTAGATTTTTTTAAACTGGAGCATAAAAAAATTAACTCAATTTTGGAAAGGTACTTTTATGTGACATAGAAAACTTTAAAAACGTGCTAACGTAAGTTTCTTGATTTTATCGCAAGTATCTACCTACTTCTACCTATAAATTTTATGTTGCAATATCTATTTTTGTGCGAATCAATAACAAATTGACCAGTTTTGCAATTTAATGGTGCAAGATGAGCATATTAAGTTACATGTTATACATTACTTTAAATAGACATTACGTTATTATAATTTGCAAAGTTTGATGATGAAGACACATTTATTAGTATCAAGTTAACACAAAAACGGATACAAATTTATGTAATCGCTCACTTTCAAACAAATTGCCGTCCAATTTTCCATGTAATATTCTACTGTTATTATAATATAAGCAATACTACAACATGTTTATTTATTTTATAGATAAACGATGTTTAAATCACTTTTACCATGTAGTCAATGTCGTAGGTCGTTTGTAGTACCCTTCACCTACACCTAAAACACCATAAAATTCTATAACATTTTTTCTATTTCTAATTTACAGTTGTTGAAGTTGTAAATCTTGTGCGTTGACTTTCTCTCGATTTCATAGATCACCTCAAGCATCACTACGATTACTAGTTAATGAAATAACTTAATTAAAGATACATACATAATTACATTCCGGATTTTTATCTCTTGTTCCATTTACATGATGATGGTTTGTTTCATTGTGTCAATTATTCTTATAAGGTAAAATGTGTCAAAGTCTGGATATTCTAAAGTAAAGCACACCGCCAAGGTTTCGTGATTTATACATTAAAATATAAACAATCACATCAGTTAAATTTGTTTGTAAATAAAGGTCGTTTTTTGGATGGGGTATTTAATAATAATTTAGTGCAAATTGTGATGATGCGACCTTTACCCACTTAAGTACCATCAACCAATTTGATTTCGTCAGTTTCGTTTCGGGGTTCCAGTGTAATTACTAGCAGTAAAATTCTATTAAATCATCACGAATATCAAATTAAAACAATCGTAATTTATTGGTGTGTAGTACTTTAAGTGTTTCTGCAATTTCAGGAAAGAAACGCTAAGTTTAAGTATCTGGTGACTAAAGTAGGTCATTTAGGAAAAATATTATAACTGTATCAGTTTTATGTTATAATAAAATCTCTGTACACAGAGATTTTATTATCATCATACATGATGCAAAAATTTAATTTATTCTTTTTTATCATTTATTAATTTATTTTCAGTAAAATTTGCCCACTTCACCAATTGTAGGTATCAATTTCAGTTCAATTAAAAGATAAAATCGAGATCCTTTATCATACTAGAGATTTGAATAAGTGTAATTAAATTTAGAATTTGTTTACATTTGTAATATCAGATAAATCCAAGAATAAAGTTCTTTGTTGATTAAAAATTGTGTACCAAAGTCAAACTTAGATTATATTTTGTTGCCTTGTAGTAATAACCAAACAATTTCTTAATAATTTCCTGGAGTAATATTTAAAAGTGATGAATCTGCTAAAATTATGTAACCAAAGCGCCAGAAAATACAAAGAAACTTAAATAGAGAGCGAATTTCGGATGGTCATGACGTGGAAACCAGGACCGGTTTAGGAATTTTGTACCACAATAATAGAGAATTTGAGATCCGCTCTGTCATAATTAAAATTTGCCGCAAGCGTTTCTGGTACTTCTTCATCTTTGCTTCTGTCTAGTGTTGATTTTTTAGTGGTTCTTACTTACCATCGGCGATTAGTCATCGATAACTTAGAAAAATTGTACAGGAAACCACTTTGGTTTCATCAAAGTTATAAATCTGCTGGTACTTTCGTCAACGACGTACAAAAATAGATAAATATAATTATGTGGTCTAGTCTAGTCCACTTTGTTATATTAATGAGTGTTTCTATTGTATACCGCAGATAAAACTTTAAAAGTTTATATACAGGGTGAGTCGCAATAAGTGGGACATGCTTTGCCTGTAAATACTAGGCCTAAAACTGGACGATTAACGTAAAAAGTTGTTATGCTGAAATGCATAGGTAACTAAAAAGTTATAGGCGTTTGAAGTTTCAGAAAAAAAAGTATTTTTGCTAATAACTTCTAAACTAATTGAATGAGAAGAACCAATTCTTGGTAGTTGCTAATGAATACCAAAGACCTTTAATTTGTGAAAATTTTGTTGAAATCAAACTTTAAGAAGATGGTTTTTTAAAGTAAGTAAACTGTTTAACCTGCTGGAACTTTTTTGTCCTTAAAATTTTAATTATAAAAAAAATTGCATTTAATAGGCAATTTAATTTGGAAACTTTTTCATCTCTTGTAAAGTTTTGATTAAACGCAACGTGAAGCTTTAAAAAATTAAAAACTAACAGCATGTTTCTACTAAGTTTCAAAAAAACGACATCAAATATGCTGAGATTTAAAAGTTATTGACGGAAGACGGAGCTCCAACACATTATGCACGTCCTGTGCCACATTAGGATATTGACTATCAGTCACCTTATCCTCAACGATGGATTGGTAGAGGCCCTGACGATGACGCTCCTGTAGCTCTTCTTTGCATTGAAAACCGAATTTTTTTAAAATATAAACTGCCTCTCGAACTTCATTGGCGTGTTGAACGATCCTCCTTCTAAGCTCTTGAAGTGAAGGAATAGATGTTGCATACACTTTTAATTTTAAATATCCCCAAGAAAAGAATTCAATTGCGTTTAGGTCAGGAGAACGAGGAGGCCATGCAACAGGAGCGTTAGGGCCTCTACCAATCCATCGGTGAGGATAGGTGACAGATAGCCAATGTCGCACAGGACGTGCATAATGTTCTGGAGGTCCGTCCTCCGTCAATAACTTTTAAATCTCAGCATTCTTGATGGTGTTTTTTTGAAACTTAGTAAAAATATGCTGTTAGTTTTTAATTTTTTAAAGCTTAACGGTGCGTTTAATCAAAACTTTACAAGAGATCAAAAAGTTTTTAAATTAAATTGCCTATTAAATACAATTTATTTTATAATTAAAATTTAAAGGACAAAAAAGTTCCAGAAGGTTAAACACTTTACTTAGTTTAAAAAAACATCTGCTTAAAGTTTGATTTCAACAAAATTTTCACAAATTAAAGGGCTTTGGTATTCATTAGCAACTACCAAGAATTGGTTCTTCTCATTCAATTAGTTTAGAAGTTATTATCAAAAATTTTTTTTTCCTACGCCTATAACTTTTTAGTTATGCATTTTAGTATAACAACTTTTTGCGTCAATCGTCTCAGTTTTAGGCCTAAGTAGTATTTACAGGTAAAACATGTCCCACTTATTGCGACTCACCCTGTATAAATCAACTCGAATTTGACCTCTGAAATTATAAACAAAAAAATTGCTTTCTTACAATTAAGGAAGTTAAAAAAGTTTAAAAGCAGTTGCTTTTATGGGAAAAGCTTTCACTTTAGGGCTTTTCTAAATTGTTTCTACACGAAAAAAAAATGGTACTTTTAAAGAATATAATAAAATTTCCGGAAATCACCATAATAAAATCCGGAAAAAGTATTATTATAAATATATAGAAAGATAGTACTAATTCTTAATTATAATCATAAAAATAATGGATAATAACCGAAAAAGACTTTGTTAATTTTAAATTAACTATTTAGCTACAAATCCCACCATTCCATGCAGATTTCAGTAATTTAAATCCACAACTACAATACATAATAGAAAGCTGAACTTTGTATATCAAATATTGAATGATTTGTTCTAGTGAAACTGATATTAAACAATGTTAGGGTGACTTATATAATTTATGTTAATGTGATTAGCACGCGGTTCATCAGAAGTATTTTTATTTAGCATTTAGCAACCGTGGGTCAACAAATTTCCCCGATTTTTGTGGTCTAAGATGCGCTACTAATAGTTAAAAAGGATGTAGGTGAGGTGAGTGTCATATCGACTATATTTACATGGTATTATGTAAGTTAAGTAGTTAAGCTAACATAAAACATAGTAAAATTAATAAAATTAGAATAAAGTCGACTCACAGCTTATGTAATCAATTATTATGAATGTGGTATATTTAATTTTTTTGTGATTTTGGCGCGTTGTAAATGTAGATTTCACAAAACACAATAACATCTCCTGGTATTCTTATGTATGTTGAAAATAGTGTGAACTAAGTAATTAATTTTTACAAAACAAAATTTGTGTATTTCCCACAAAATTAAATCGAATTAAGCGAGTAATCAAAATAAAATATACGAGATCAAATTTAATATTAATAGGTAATAATTTCATAAATTTAAAGTTTATTTCCGACATTTGAAATGTACAATAAGATAAGAAGATGTATGATATATTATTATAGTAAATGCGATAAAGTGGAATTTATTATAGTATTAAGTTTTTCCTGGATAATTTTGTGTGTAATCACGTACCAAATTTATATAAGCAATTCATGTTATCTGTACAGAATTTTGGTTTGATTTCAAAGGTGATTCATTGGAAATTCTGCACTTATTGAAATTTATCGTTACTATAATGAATAAGAATGTAATTTATGGTAAAAAAGTACTTTGTTCTACATCGGTGATGCAACAACAAATTTCATTGTGGTGGTGAAGAATGCAAAAATAAAATAAATTTATGCTAGCTAGTTGTAATAATTATTTTCAGCATACCTACTTATAAAACAGCTACTAAATTATTTATTAGTTACCACCAGAGCTTTAGAATCTTAAGATTATGCGTGAGTAATATTAATCCAAATGTATTCTAAAGCAATAAATCCACAATAATTGCAATTACATCGATTATTGTTACAACAAAATGCCAATAAACATATTTATAAGTGCATGGTTGTTATTGTTGTTATTATTATGCACCATCAGCAAAACTTAACAATAGAATATTATGTAGCTGCATGAGAATACATCAAATAATTGTGCCAATAAATATGACGAAATTTACACTCTATACTAGCGATGGTTGATGAGACAATCTTTACTTTCCAAGTAGCATGAACACTAAAACCTAAAACAAAAAGACCGTTTAATTTAACATATTATGTCACATATAAATTTCTCTTCGTCCCGCTGCGTTTAATTAATTTTATTAATATTGGGAACAATAATGTGAGCCACACGGAATTCCTGAAAAAATTTCGTAAAAGGTAATTTTTTTAAGATGATGTGTGGCACAATCCGTAGTTATTTATTGTGGCTTTGTTATTGTAAAAAATCCTCGAATGGTAATCTACACAATTTTAAATCAGATGATGAGATTGCGGCGTGAGAAAAAGTTGTAATTAAAAAATAATTCGTACAAATAGCATATAAACATTAAGCAAGATTGTGTAGGTACGAGTGTATCTATGTAATGTAGACATGTTGAGTAATTTGAATTTGAAAATTGGTTTTATAATTTTGAATAATTGTAGATATAAAAAAATATTTTTTTAATTAATGTTATTTTAACACTTTTACATAAATGAAGGTAAGTAACTCTTTATATACATTTTTTCCTCCATGCAAATTTATTATAGTTTAGATATAACATAAATTCACAAAATAATTATCTTTTCTAGACCTTTTAAATTTAAAAAATAAATATGTTTTGCCTGCTATAGGCAACCACAAATACAATTACACGTTTATATGAGGCAACCAGTAAAACGCTCATACTGTTTAGTTAGTTGCCTAAATTTAAAATATATATTAATTTAAAAGCTAAACTCTAAAGCAATAAAATGATCATTTTCCATTGCTCTAAAGATAATCAATTAATAAAGCAAACAGACGTCAAATTAAAAATTAATATAAATTGATTAACCTACGTACTATAGGCAACCAGTAAAACACTTTCACAACATTCCCTGTTTAGTTGGCTGCCATGAATTTAACTCAATAGAAGAAGAAGTCCTATATTTTGTAGGTTAAATTCCAAATCAACAAAATTTGTAAATTTGTTTATGCAAAAAACCGAAAGAATGTTTATTTCTGTACTAGTTGCCTAAATCAGAATTAGCTGTATTGATTTGTATTTGAAAACGAAGACCAATTTGAAATCGGGGCACTTCTACCCAGCATTCGGCGTTGCATCTACTTTACAGAGCTAGTTTATGAAAATCTAGTGCAAAAATGTCAATGAATAAATATATGCACCCAAGGAATATTTACAAAACCCCACCGGATTTCCGCCAGCTCGCTATGGGTTACCCGGAATTTAAACCGTTTGTCCACTACGAGCTGAACGGTAAGGTAACGTTAGATTTTAAGGATGTGAATTCCTTACGAGCCCTTACAACTGTGCTGCTAAAACACGACTTCCAACTGGATGTTGAAATTCCGCTAAACAAGCTAATTCCAACTGTTCCGCTGCGCCTAAACTATATTTTATGGCTGGAGGATTTGTTAGATGCAGCTAAAGGAACAAAAGAGCAAATTCGAGGACTTGACATAGGTACTGGAGCTTCGTGTATTTATCCGCTAATCGCAGCAAAGAAAAACCAGTGGCGCATGGTGGCAACTGAAAAGGATGCTGAGAGTGTGAAATATGCTATGAATAACATTGCTCGTAATAAATTAGAACATCTAATCTCAACTATCCACACAGACAGCGATGGAGTTCTAAAACAAGCTATAGAAAATGAAAAATTCGATTTTTGCATGTGTAACCCCCCGTTTTTCGCCAGCGTCGAAGAGCTCCATCCATTCTTCAAATCCAGAACCTCGAAAAGGCCGCATCCCAAAAACGCTTTCGTTGCCCATGTGAACGAAGTCGTCGCCCACGGAGGCGAAGTTGAGTTCATTTTGAAGCTAATCGAAGAGAGTAAGCAATTCCAGGATAACATAACGATATTCTCCACGATGATCGGCCACAAAACCAGCGTGCCAGTGCTAAGACAAGCTGTAATCGATGCGAAAGTTTTCAGTTATAAAGAGAGCAAGTTCTGCCAGGGGTATACCACAAGGTGGGCGCTTGCCTGGACTTTTCAGAAAGTGAATTTGCATAAAACACCTGATGCAGTTGCTGTGGCGATGAGGCAGAATAAATCGAAAGGGAAATCGCTGAAATTTAGCCTGCCGGGTAATCCTCATCCCCAAGCTATAGTTTTCGTTTCTGAGAAACTCCTGAACTTATTCAAGGAGCTTCAGTTGGTTGTTGAAGAAGTCACCAGGCAGAAAAATCACGTCCGTTATATGGTAACCGCGTTTTCCAATACTTGGGCTAACGCTCGTCGTAAACGACGCTCTAAACTACACGCTACCCCCACTCAAGCCAAGGAGGAGCCATGTGCTGAATCTAACGAATCACAAGAAGTTGAGAAGGATAAACTGAAAAGAGTGGCCGCTGATACTTGTAATGGTGCTTCGTTTAAAAAGCTGAAAATTACCTCGGAGGATGGGGGAAAAGAGGCGGTTTATTACAAGTTTATGGTTGGGATTATCCGGGAGTTGCCCGAGGAAATGTACTTGGATTTTCAGTGTAGACACGAGAGCAATGATCGAAATAAGCTATACGAAATTATGCAGTACGTCAAGAATAATCTGAAGGTTTAGAAGAGCACAATTTGATGTTTGGGATTGTGTGATTCTAAACTAAACCGATCCAGTTGTTTGTTTGTTTATTTAAGACAAGAATGTGATTTATTTAAGTTTTTGCATGGTGCCAAATTGTATAACGAAATGTTATTTATTTTTCATAAAATATAAAAATATATAACACTCATTTGTTTTGTTATACCATAAATCGTTTCCTTTGTCATTTTTTATTTTTCAAACCAAAATGTGAGATTTTTCATAATTAGATAACGAGATTTTTATTAATAAATGTTTTTATTTTTCATAAAATACATAATAAAAGTATGTGAAAATAAAAATATACTTACAGAAGTAAAATATAATATACCTGGCTAACCAAAAGTGGTTTAGAATCAAATGAGAAATCGCTTGGTTCTAGTCTAGTTTATAAATTAAAATGGTTTACAAAATATGAAATTTGTAAGATCTTTGCGGTGGTTATGGTTATGATAATGAAATAAAAATTACAATTGGGGTTGCGATGTTTATATGTATGAATGTACTTAGCCCAAAATTTTGTTAATTATCTGTTAATACGAATGGCAATTTAACTAAAAAAGGTTCTTGTAAACAAGGGTGCTTGTCCAAACGTTCAGTTAAACTACTGGTATTTTTGTACTTTACATTACAATGACTTTTGTACTAAAATAACGTTGCAACCCCAACTTGTTTTATCTTTAGTACCTGACACCTTAACATAGAATTCAAACACTACATCTAAAATTACACAAATCACAGTTAAAGTTTTCTTTATCCACAGTATTTACTTATCACTACTTGTGCTAGCACTACCATCATCTTCCAAAAGTTTCTGCAAATTAACACCGTCAAACTTCGATGCATCAACGTTGTTCGAAGCATGAGCCAAAAACAGCTCCTTCAAAAACCCCAGCTCCTTTGTAAGAGTTTTGACTTTTTCCTCTAATACTGTGTTCTCATTTCGCAATTCATTGACTCTGTTCACAGTTTCCTGGGTTTTTTGTTTGGATTTAACCCGACTTCGCTTTACAGCCTGCAAGAATTTCATTTAAATACATGCATAAATCAGTGTGGATGTGGGTTTTTACTAGGTTGTTCCTGTCGCGCTTTTTACGATATTCATCGGAATCGTCGCCAGATTCGGGGGATTCTTTTTTCACGCGACCTCTTCTAGGCATATTGTAGGCTAGAAAAATAACCATAAAGGTGATTTCACCATTATATGTAATTTACCAATTATGTCATGGATTCAGCATTTCTTCATCTAAGCAAATAGGTACCTTTATCCCTACCTTGTTGATCTTGCGAAACAGTAATTATTTACAGTTAAAAATAACGTTTGACAAGTGAAGTAATTAACCAAAGGATGAGAAATTGATGTCAGCTGTCAAGGTCAAGGTGTATATTTGGTAGTTACTTCGACTAGTTTTACATCGAATACGCACAACATGCAAGGCAAGAAAATTAATAGGTAAATAACGCACTAAGTTGCTGTATTGACGTAAAATTAAACACGCTGCATAAATTGTTCAGTCAATTTCTCTTTGCAAATTTTACTATTTCTAAGGGTGCAATTTCATGGTGACGCTTGACGCTACTTTCCAGCGTCAAATCTCATCACGTGGTCGTTCCACGTGACTTTCAGCTTTTTCGCTGACGCCCCACTGGGAAGCACTTCTGCACTGTGCCGCAGATGGCGCTTTCAACGTGGCATTTTTAATATATTTTGGTGTCCTCGATCTAGTTCTTTATGATTTGTGGTAATGAGTTTGCACAGAAGAGGAAATTTTAGTAACTTTTTGGGGATTTTATTGGTAAGTTTTGACAGTTTTCACACTTGCTGTTGCCGACTTATCTGATTCAGTCGTTGCATCTAACGCTCACTGAAGTTTTTACGCTGTGTACGAACGTCAAGAATCAGTCACGTGACGAGATTTGACGCTGGAAAGTAGCGTCAAGCGTCACCATGAAATTGCACCTTAATAGTGTTTTCGATTGGTAAAATCAGTGCGCACTGAGTACAATTTCGTGCAATTCGTCAAATTCAATTTGACAAATATTTTTCACCAATCACGCTTTCAGAAATTGCGCCCTCATTTTACCAATCGAAAACGCTATAAGTTGTAGAATATGGAAGTCAGGATTTGTTTCTGACTAACCCTGTATATGAGTTGGAGGTTACATCGAAATTTGTACATCGAATACAGGGGCGGGCTCAGTGGTTTACTGTTACAATTGAATTCTGAGTTTTTGTTGTTCAATTGTTTGAGAAATCGATAGGAGTTATCTCTGAGGACGTTTTAAGCTACTTGGAGATAGTTATTTAAATCCAATCGATAATAATCGGTAAAATGTGATAAGGGCGTTGAAAATCCCTAGTTTCAGTGGTTTTAAGCCAGTCGACCTAGAGCCTAGAGTGCAGTCAAAATTCGTTGACGTCTACAAATGAGTGTTATTCAAATTGATAATAAAAAAATTAGCTGATAACGATGTTACAAATATTATATAAATCTGTGTACGTATTCGTAGTAGTTTATTATGCAATTATACCGCTCGGGCTACTGACAAAGTAAGGGTAAGTGCTACTCGTGGTGAAAATAATGTTTTAACGCAAAATTAATTTATTGCTTTTAGGTGGTGGGTTTCAATTGAAAAAATGAAGGGTAATAGCACAATTTTGGTAACTGGTGGTGCCGGCTATGTTGGATCTCACACCGTCGTAGAATTATTAAACAATAACTATTCGGTTATAGCCATAGACAATCTTGTAAATTCTTATGCTAGCGGTAACGACAAACCTGAATCACTAAAAAGGGTAGAAAAAATCACAGGGGAATCCGTGATATTCTACAATGTAGATATCAGGGACAAAAGAGCTTTAGACGAAATATTTAAAGCTGTAGGTTCATTCAAGATTTCACCTGTTTACCAATTATTCTAATTCACCTAAAATTTCAGCATAAAATTGAGTGTGTGATTCATTTTGCTGCTTTAAAGGCTGTTGGGGAATCAGTGCAAGTTCCTTTGAGGTATTATCAGAATAACATTGCGGGCTCCAGTACACTTTTCGAGGTAATAACTCTTTCCCCCCTGTCGGATTTATTTTAATTTAACTGATCAGGTGATGGCTGATAATGGAGTGAAGCGTTTGGTGTTCTCTTCATCTGCTACCGTGTATGGAACCCCGCAGTTTCTTCCGATTACCGAGCAACATCCCACAGGTCAAGGCTGTACAAACCCCTACGGAAAAACCAAGTATTTTGTTGAAGAAATCCTGAAAGATGTCTGCGCTTCAGATCCTGTAAGTAATAAAATCCAGTTGTGAGTCGTAAATTTAATTAATTATGGAATACTGGTTAGATTTTTTTCATTCCGTATTTTGTATTGTGTTAAAAATAGTTTCATCCTAATTTATTCATCTGACCTTTCATATAAATGGCAACTAATCTGACTAATAACAGATTTAATTAAATTTTTGGATTGAAACACAATGTGCGAGTAATGACGCAAGATTTGTTAATGTTTATTAAATATTTATGTCGTAATAAACTCACACATAATTTGGATAATGCAAAACGTGCTTTATGAAATTGAAGGTGAATTTGATGACTTTGTTTGAGTTTAATCACAGTGAATCAGGTCATAAGACGAATGTACTGTAAATAATCTAATAGTTGTTTTTAAAGTGTAATCTTGCTGATAGTGTATGAATAATTTGTTGTATAATCAAGTTTTAAGTAGTCTGTAATCACAAAATAAATTGGAAAAGTTATGTGGTAAATTTTGTCACCTTGATGGGTATTTCTAGTTAAAACCCGCATAAATTACTTAGTAGTTATCGCAATCCAAAATAATTATTTTTTTAACAACAGTTTTAAATTATTTATTATTATTATTAATTATTCAATTTTGTTTTTTTCCAGGAGTGGAAGGTTGTTTTGTTGAGATATTTTAACCCAGTTGGGGCTCACGAATCTGGATTAATAGGAGAAGACCCATCTGGAATTCCTAATAATCTAATGCCATACATTTCTCAGGTAATTTAATTTATTTTTGCTTTATCACCTGATTTGTGTTGTTGATTAGTATGAGTTATCTTTTTGTCTATTTGAGTGTTTACATGCGGCCTTGGGGCTATTATCTTAAAAACCACGCGCTTATCACGGTTTTATTGTAGTCTACATCCACCGGAAATTTCCTTTAATGGGGGCAAAAGGTGAAAATAAAACACTTACTATGTGATTTTCTTAAAGGAGATTTATAGCGTTTTAATTGTTTTTTATAGCAGGGTTTGGGGCTCAGAAATAGGCGACTTTAACCCTAGTATTTCCTTTAGAAGCATAGGCCAGTCACCAATTTTTCTTTAGTCCTATCGCTTACACTAGTTTACAAAATCGAAAAAAATTTTATGCCCACCATATCTCACTCTGATTTTCCCATATATTTTGGCCCACTAAGCACGAAAATCACACTTAAAATTTTTTTCATGGAAGCGTTTTCGAGATATGAATTTTCGAATTTTTTTTTTCAATTTTCAGAGTTCTTTCGACGTTTTTGAGTATATATCGAGATCTAATTGGCCGATTTGACCAAACAAGCACTCAAATTACAGGTAACTGAGCCTTCTACAATTTTCATTATATAGTTTTGAGATCGGCCCAGTAGTTCAGATGCTAGCGATTTTAATAAGTTGAAAAAGTCTGGTTTTTTGGTAAAAATCGATGTCGAAAATTCACATATCGTCCTGGGAAGAATAGAAATCGCAAAGATAAGTTTAGTTTAAATTTTTTACGTGAAGCTGACACTTTTACGAAAAAAAGAAGCTGCTACTGATGAAAATCCATGGACAAATGGCGAAGTTATGTTTTTTTCAGTGGAAGACCAAGATTCAGCTTTTTGACGATTTTCACGTTTTTTCTTTTACCATCAAAGTTATCTGAATTACTTTGGAATGTTACCGAATCTCACCTATTATAACAAAATTAGTAACTAGCAATATGATGAATTTCAACTGATTCATTAAAAGGAAAAAAAAAGTGAAAATCGTCAAAAAGTTGAATTTTGGTCTTCCATTGAAAAATACATAACTTCACAATTTGTCCATGGATTTTCATCAATAGCAGCTTGTTTTTTTCGTAAAAGCATTAGCTTCACGCAAAAATATTTGAACTAAACTTATCTTTACGATTTCTAGATTTCCCAGGACAATATGTGAATTTTCGACATCGATTTTTGCCAAAAAACGCGACTTTTTCAAATTATTAAAATCGCTACCATCTGAACTACTGCGCCGATCTCTAAACTATGTAATGAAAGTTGTAGAAGGCTCAATTACCTGTAATTTGAGTGCTTGTTTGGCCAAATCGGCCAATTAGATCCCGATATATACTCAAAAAAGTCGAAAGAACTCCGAAATTTGAAAAGAAAAACGAAAATTCATATCTCGAAAACGCTTTCATGAAAAAAATTTTAAGTGTGATTTTCGTGTTTAGAGGGCCAAAATACATGGGAAAATCAGTGTGAGATATGGTGGGCAAAATGGCTGTAAACTAGTGTTATTTACCTGAACAATAAATTGTTTTCATTAGTTAGATTTAGAGCCCTAAGTACCCCCTTAAATTTACCTTTGCGAAATTTCCAAAACTAAAAATCTTCTTCCTTTCTCAGGTTGCTGTGGGTCGCCGCGAAAAGCTGCAAGTCTTCGGCTCGGACTACGAAACCCCCGACGGCACAGGCGTCCGCGACTACATCCACATAACAGACTTGGCGATTGGGCACCTAAAAGCCCTGCAGCGAATGCTGCACCCTTGCTTCAAGTCGTGGAAGGCCTACAACTTGGGCACTGGACGTGGTTATTCCGTTTTGGAGATGATCAAAGCGTTTTCCGAGGCATCTGGCAGGGAAATTAACTACGAAGTTGTGGGGCGACGTGAAGGTGACATTGCAACGTGTTATGCTGATGCCTCGCTTGCCCAAAGTGAATTGAAGTGGAGGGCCGAAAGGGACATTAATGCTATGTGTAGGGACACGTGGACTTGGCAGAAGAATAATCCGAAAGGGTTTCAGAGTAGCTAAGTTTCAAGTTCCGATTTTTTATACATAATGTTTTTCCTATAAATTATTTTATATGTACGTATTAATTTATTGTTATATTTATATAACTTTTATTATTGATGTTTATATAACCAGAAAATCCAATATTACTGCATTTATATTATGTAATATTTGGCTGTTTAGTTATGTGTTATATTTAGGAACAATTAGTTAGTGCCAGTCAAATTTCCAGTGATTTTTACGTACATTGTGATCGTACAAAAGAAAATATATATTTTTCAAACACATGGTTTTTTTCAAAAAGATACAAAATCTAAAAGCAATAAAAAAATATATTAAGATACTTTATGGAGTACATAATTATCTAAGATAGATATAACAGTTTAATATTTGGTACAAGTACATATTTTCCCTACAATACCACAAATAGCGGTCTAGGTCTAAGAGCAGTTATATTCAAGTCGCTATTCCTAATAGCTATGGCAGTCTTCAAATCATCAGCCAATTCCCTCGGTAGCTCCAACGCGTCAACGTCGTCTGGCTTCCCGCAGCAATTCCTAGTTACCAACAGAGCCAACTGTCGCAGAGTGTACAAAGGCAGCGTAATATAAACCCTCATACGAATCCCTCCATGAATCTCCGGCGTGTACATAATATTCCTCTCGATTAAACAATCTCGCAGGGTTTGAGCAAAGTAGACAAAACTATTTTTTATCAATAACCGATCTTTGGTTTTAACATCCACCGCCACCCAGGGGTGGTCTTTAGACGAGTTAACATCAACAAATTGTCCGGGGCGTAATCGTCTATAGCTGATCCATTCACCTTCGAAACCCACCCAAATCAGCTCTATAACACGATTTGTGTGGTTTACAAAACGCAAACTGCAATTGACTTGATTTCGGGGTGAGCGCAGCTCAGCTCTAACCTCCATTTTTACTCGTCTGTAGATGGCGTTAGTTCCAGCGCACGACTTTATCACCAAGGTTGGGCTAGCAACATGGCGGTTTGTGTGGCGATTATCGGCAAAGATGTAAGTTGTTACAGGATGTACGTTTAGGATAATTTCGGTAAATCACATAGGAAATCACGCGAATTAACACAAAAACTTTAGTATATACAGCTAAAAAAACAGTTTATTGTAGAAAACAACGTGGATATAACCCTAAAGGCTATTTCACTGGCACTTGACAGCTGTCAAAAGTTGTATATAAAGTCGTACCACGTCGATAAAGTTGAGGTTTATTTTTCAGAACTCGCCCAAGTTTTTCTGTTGTATAAACCCGGACGAGGAGCTCAGTTTTCAATATAAGGTTTTGTCTTCGTTGGATGTAGTAGAGGAGAAGTTAAACAGTGTTGGAAAAGGCGCTACCGAGGTTAGGGAGTTGTACTTGGGGTTGTTATATTCGTTAGAAACCCATAAAATGTATCCTTTTTCTTTTCTAAACTAAATTGCTTTGGTTTTTGGTTTTCTTAACTTATAGTAGTTATGGGTATGTTACAAACACGAAAATCAAGTTTATTATTGTAGTAGATTCAACGAATACGGTTTTAAGGGACAACGAAATAAGATCGGTTAGAAAATGCGAGCTTACTTAAGCGGAAATTTACTATAACTAATTTTTAGATGTTCCGGAAGCTACATGCTGAGTATGCTGATACAGTGAGCAATCCGTTTTACATTCCAGGCGAAGCAATTTCCTCAAAGTATGATAAATATGGAGTAATAAACCGCAATGATATTTTTTTATTTTTCAGATCATTTGATGTAAGCGTTAAAAATATAATGACTGGAACTATATAGATCATTAATAGTTAATTTTTAATGGTAATAAACGCTCTGTTTAGTTTTAAAGTTGTTTTCTTCAAATTTGGTTTTATATGCTAAACGAACAAACCGCATGACGTAACGGAAAACACTCTTCGCAAATAGTTTTCCCCAAGGTCACATTAACATTTAGTTCCCTGGAATTCCGCTTACGTGACGTGATCGCGCGTTCACTCACCTGTCACTCGAGTTATTTACGGAATTCACATCTAACAACAATAAAAATAATCGTCCACATACATACACAATATTAGTGTCGAATTAATAAATATTGTCGCATTTACGTTAGTTATGGTGTTGCATAATGTGGCTTAAAAAGTGATTTTCGTGCTAGTTTAGGTGTTGCAATTCCTTTGACGTAATATGAAATGGCTGAAGATTGTCCAGTTGTGCGTTTTTCAAGAGATCAATCCCTCGCCCGTATCGAAAGTTTAAAACACCAAAGTGGAGACTCGCCGGATAAATTCACGGAAGCCACGACGCATTCCTTCGATGTGTTTTATGTTGTGTGCATTGCCTTGTCGATTATAACCTACATTTTAGATTTGGTTTTAGCATGCATTTTACTGTATTATTACTCCATAAACGGGTACGGTGTTTATTTTGCCTTGACGCTGACATTTGTTATCTTACCAGCGTTGTTTATGACCGCGTTTAGTTTGCGATGGTAAAAACTCCCCACTGTGTACTTAAACTGTTTTAATCAAGGTTTTTTTAGGTATATTGTGGATCATGATGATCCTTCCCTGGGGAAAACTTCGTTGTTCCACTGGATAGTGCGGATAGTTTTCTTGCTGTTGCAGCTGTCGCCACTACTAAGATACATTGATACTCTTATTTATGGTATTAAAAGCAAAATCGCTGCGTCTACTGATAATGAAAACCAGCAAGCCACTTTGTACAGGCGAATGTTGGACGAGGACACTAACGGGGCTTTATTGCGGCTATTTCATTGCTTTTTACATTCGGCCCCACAGGCTGTTATACAACTGATGATACTTTTAACGCATTTTACTCATCCGAACAAGGCTCCAATAAGTACAGGTTAGTAACAGTGTAGTTTAGTTTTACACAACTTAGCACCATTTTTTCTGTTAGATATTGTTGTAATCCAGGGTTGGACTGTGCTGGCGGCCCTAATGTCCATAGCCTGGTCCCTGACTTCCTATCATCGTTCTGTACGCTTTGCTCGGGACGACAAGCATAAAATCAAATGGGCAGGCCTGATCATCTCATTTTCCTGGCAGTTTATGAGCGCCTGTAACTATCACAATCCTTTACCCCAACTTTATTATTATTACACAAAGTTTATCTTGTAGTTTCTCGGGTACTAGCCCTAAGTTTACTAGCTTCCATTTTCCCAGCTTGGATGGGCTGTATTTGTGCTCTGCATTGGGGTGTTATGTCGATTTATTTGGCTTTGGGCCAACACCAAACAGCCGCTTGTAGCAGCCGATGTGAGGAGTTGTTACTTTCCGCGGCTTTAGGTCTGGCGTACGTTCTGGCTTTTATATCACCTCGAGATGGACCAACTCGCTATGTTTACCTGGCGTATTATTTGGTGTGTTTCATGGAAAATACTGGGGCGCTTGTGGTTTGGTGAGTAAATTTTATACACGAAAAAATAATTTATTAATGGGTAATTTTTAGGTGTGTTACTAATAATTCCTTGGACAAGCCAGTTTTGTGTTATGGCGCAGCAGGAAGTCAGTTAATGGCGTTTTTGTTGGCGATAACTTTTTTAATGATCTATTATAAGTATTGTCATCCATCCCTGGCGAATCGCTCCAAGATTCCAACCTCAGATTCCGATTGTTTAGAATGTGATAAACCCGGATTCAGCAAATCTTACAACGTCCGAACGCGTTCCTGATCCATAGTGTATGTTTAGTTTTAATTTATTATTAAGTCGAGAAAAATCATCAGATTTGTCCAGTAAGTGTTTGATAATTACACAGGGTGACTAGTACATGTGAATTTAATGCACTTGTAAATTTTATAGTTGCCTCTATACAATAACCTACAGTATTGGAAATGAAATGTGATATTATTTCGTGTGTCTTTTTAGAAAATTTAACACTTAAAAAATGATTGTGTGGCACCATTTCGCAACAAGACTGCCAAGTGTGCCAATAAAATAAGATAAAACCAAGAAATAGTTTGCCTTAAAATTGTATATATAAGAGAATTGTTTATAATTGTTGATGCTTTATATAAATTTTATGGTTGCGTTAAATGTTTTTATCACAAATTGCGCACGTCAGTACTTAAAATAATCAATACTAAATCCAGGGTATTTGATATTTATTGAGTTTTATCAATTTGCGTGTGCTACGTACTCGTTTCGGTTCACACAAGTTTTATTTCTCGTAGACGTGATACAATAAAATAAAGTATATTAAATAATGCTCTAAGGTTTTGGACCTATTACTTAATATTTATGGAAAATATACGCGCATTGCCTATTAAATTAAAAATTGTTGAATTTATGGGAACAATATTACTAGATTTATCGATGAAAAAACTATTTTGTATATTTGAAAATGATGTACTATATTGAAACTGTATTTAGATATATTGTATGTATTATAAATTAGCTTTAAGTGTTTATTTTGTAACTTAATATAATTTATTCACAAAATGTTTGTTTAATTTAATAATTTCCAACCACAGATCGGGTATTAGTTAAAATAGAACAGTTTAAGTTTCTTAAAAAAGTAATAATATATTTGTACACTTACCACTATGTACTACATACACTAAATTATAAAAATAAATTACATTATGCGTGCCGTTATTATTCGTTTTCATTATTGCCGTTACTCTGCGTTATAAAAACTTGCTGAGTTCCACCAGCTTGAGGTGCAACCTACGGAAGAAATTCCACAATTATCCCGTATTATAAAACCAGAAATTTTACCTGAATTATTTGGGGCTGCGTTCCAGTTGCTATGGGGGCTGTCTGAATAATCACCGATTGTGAGGCGTTGCCTTGCAGCTGCATTTTAATCATCTGCAGCTGTTGGGGAGTCAAATTAATCTAAAACAAACCAACTATAATTTTGGCTAACTTTCTTACAGACAACTAACAGGAATTTGCTGTAATTCCCCGTTTGGTGTGACGATTTGTTGGATAATCTGCACATTCCCTTGTGGGCTTTGCGCCAGTTGCCCTTGTTGTAAAATAACCGGCGTTTGTGCAGCTTGGTTATTAGTCGGAGACGAATTCGGGGTGGTTTGCTAGAAAATTTTAATCAGCAATTTATGTATTTTAGATTTTTTATTTACCTGTTCTATAGTGCTAAGTTGCACAGTCTGCACTTGTTGAGGTTGTACAATTTGTATGGCGCCTTGTGGTTGGGTTACTGTAGCCCCACTAGTCGTGGGCGATGTGTTATTTTGCTGCAAATTGGCATGGTGTTGTTGGGCCAATTGGAAATAATAGTGCACCTAAGTTTGCAAGTGTTTAATACAGTTAACTAGTGGGGTTTGTACGTACCTGATCGTTGGATCTTGGAGCGCCTTCCTCGCGAACTTTACTCGGTTTCAAGTCGTCTCGTGGTACTATATCAATGAGAAAGTCAAACTGGTCGTATTTTGTTATCGCCATGGCGATGTCGTTCCTCTAAAATTAATTAAATCAAATCAAATAATCTCCACGGATTAAGTCAATAAATTTAATAATCTACCTGCAAAGTTCGTCTTTTATTATCCTCTGTGTGAATCCAAGCACGAAGTGTTAGTTCGTGTATAAAAATCTCGGCAGCTTTAGCAAACAACAGCGGGGCCTCCGCTGAAATCATCTTAACATCCTCGTCCAGTTTCATGATCTTTTTGATTCTTGCTAGTGGCAGAACTTGCTGCTTTAAGTCCATCTGCAAAGCTCACATTAAAAAACGCACTTTTATAGGTTTTAGGTTAGGTTATTTACATTTCGTATAGATCTAATTTCTGCCATAACTTTCGGCCAGAATTCATTGAGCGCCGTTTGGGCCTCGCTTTGGGTTTCCGAGTGGTCGCCGTCCAAACATTGGGAATCTGATTTATCCTCCGTTGATTCGGATCTGGAAGGAATATTCTTATGATTTGGGGGGAGTAATTATGATGTATGTGACTTACGCGTTTACGAAAAACACTGATGTAGACATTACGTGGGATTTACACTTGATTATTATTAGTAAATCAAAGCGAAATTAAGCGCGGTTAACAGCCAATCACTATTTACTTGATCTGCCCAATCCAATGGTGTACAAAATTTGGCCAACCAACAATAATTATGGCTGCCAGTTAGTTGAGGGCTTGGCCAGTAGATGGTGGCGCAGTTTTTGAAAAATGTAATAAATGAAAATACAGTAAAATCAGAAACAGAACTTTAACTTTATTAGTAAGTGAATTAAAGTACATTAAAGGTTATTTACATGAAAGAAACATTTTTGTGTTAGGTTTTTCGCATTTTATTACTTATTTCGGTTGGAGGCGAATGTTCGCGTTTTGGACTTGTCTCCTCCTCATCTGACTCTTCTAAATCTTCCGCACAAGCGTCTGAAAAATATTAGCCAAACGTAGGTAGCAATTTTCCAAAAAAATAAAATCGATTCTAACCTTCAATTATGCACTCTTCCGCTACTAGAGCTGTTAAGTTTGTATTTATGACTGTTTGAAATGCTCGTAAGGTTTTCCGAAAGTTCTCCCAGTTACCCAAATCAATTTCTTCTTGTTGTTGGTTCAAAATACTGGCATTTTCAGAAATTTTAAAACTAATAGCCGAATTATTTGTCATTGTTACAGATTCCTGTTTTTAAACTAAAATTCGACAGATGACATACTGTTGTCAGGGTCGCCAACACAACTGTGGTATGTTTAACTGGTTGCATAACGTCAGACTCGATTTTATGTGATGTGGTGAAAGGTCAACAAAAATATTTATGATAAAAAACTGACTCAAAGTCATGGTTATAATCCAGTATGTTAAATATTTGTGTGTGTCCTACTCTGATAAGGTGACCAAATTTATGCAGCAAAATGTTTTCCAAGCAAAAATTCGTGTACAACTATGCGAAAACCGCAATTATTTTTCGAAATTTATCTGGAAAACGCCTTGAAACCCAAATAGATGTGCATAGTAAACAATTTCAGGTATTAAAAGCGGTTTATTTTATCCACAATTCGTTAAGTGCAGTTTTTTTAGAATAACTACACACGAATGAGCCAGCTCGTGAAGGATTTACAAGAAAAAACTGGAGCTATTCTACAAGGTGGTAACGAAAAGGCGAACAACCGCCACAAATCCAAAGGAAAACTCTTGGCTCGGGAACGTATCAATTTGCTTTTGGACAAAAACAGCGCGTTCCTGGAATTGTCTACTTTAGCAGCTTTGGACATGTACAATGATTCGATTCATTCAGCTGGAATAGTCACTGGAATTGGAAAGATACACAAGTTGGTGTTTGCTAGGAAAACTACCAAATAACTTAGCTGTTTGTTTTAGCCAAGAGTGCATGATTGTGGCGAACGATGCCACTGTAAAAGGCGGCACTTACTATCCGATGACCGTGAAAAAACACTTAAGAGCCCAGGAAATTGCCAGGGAAAACAAACTGCCCTGTATATATTTAGTGGACAGTGGCGGAGCTAACCTGCCTCACCAATCCGAGGTATTCCCCGATAAAAACCACTTCGGAAGAATATTTTACAACCAAGCCAACATGTCGTCCGAAGGCATAGCACAAGTAAGCAGGAAGTTTATAAGTTTGCGTTTATAAACTAACAACAACACTGCTGTTTTAGATAGCTGTCGTCATGGGCTCCTGCACTGCTGGTGGTGCCTACGTACCTGCCATGGCAGACGAGTCTGTTATAGTCCGCAAACAAGGAACAATTTTCCTCGCGGGTCCACCGTTAGTTAAAGCAGCAACTGGAGAAGAAGTAACCAAAAACTAATCAAAACACCGCTTTGCTGAGGTGAATGCTCGTGTGTTTCAGGTGTCTGCTGAGGAACTAGGCGGCGCTGATATGCATTGTTCCACCTCAGGAGTCACAGATCACTACGCTTTAAATGATCAACATGCCATCCATCTAACTAGAACTATTATAAGAAATCTAAATCGTACTAGTAAATCTACGTTTGATAAGGCGTTTGAAGCACCGATTTATAACAGTGATGATTTGTATGGGATCGTGGATAACGATTTGCAGAAGTCGTTTGATGTGAGGGAAATAATTTCGAGGATTTTCGATGGGTCGGAATTGGATGAGTTTAAGAAAAAGTACGGGGAGACTTTGGTTTGTGGTTTTGGGAGGTTGTATGGGAAAGAAGTGGGAATTGTGGGGAATAATGGGGTGCTGTTTGCTGAAAGCGCCTTAAAGGGGGCGCATTTCATACAGTTGTGCACCCAAAGGAAAATTCCACTGGTTTTCCTGCAGAACATTACAGGTGGGTAAAGCGAAAATATCAAAAAAAATTAACTTCAGCTGTTTTTTAGGTTTCATGGTTGGTAAGCAAGCAGAAAACGGCGGAATAGCCAAACACGGCGCTAAACTAGTTACAGCAGTAGCTTGCGCCAAAGTACCAAAAATCACGGTGATAATCGGTGGATCTTACGGAGCAGGCAACTACGGAATGTGCGGACGCTCCTACTCACCCCGCTTCCTCTACATGTGGCCTAATGCTCGAATTTCTGTTATGGGAGGAGCACAAGCTGCTGGGGTTTTATCCCAAGTTGCCAGTAAAGGAAAAAATTGGACTGATATAGAAAAAACCGAATTTGAACGCCCGATTATTAAACAGTTTGAAACGGAGGGGTCTCCGTATTTCAGCAGTGCAAGGTTTCGATATATTAAACGTTTTTTAGTTAGAATGTAATTGAATCTAACTTTTTTTTTTGTAGATTGTGGGACGATGGAGTAATCGACCCAAAAGACACACGAAAAGTCCTCGGATTAAGTCTGGCTGCGGCTCTAAACCGCCAAATTGAAGACACCACGTTTGGTGTGTTTAGAATGTAAAATAAAACCACTAAATTACCTACATAATAAATTTATTTACCTAACCTACAGTCGTTGTGTCTCTCTTCTCCACATTCCTCAACTGTTTCTTCTTCATTTTTTTCAACTTTTTACTATTCGTTATAACTTGAACTACCTCACCCTTCTTATCGTTTTCGGCTCTGCGTTTTAGATTGTCACGCCTCCGCTGCTTTTTCAATTCTTTCTGCTCTTCGTTGGAAGCTTTAACGGCATTTGAAGCTTCTTTAACACGTTTTAAGGTATTCCGCAGCTGTTGCTTCTTTTCTAGGGTTTGACGCAGTCCTGTGGGTAAAATTAATTATAGTTATTTTTATAAGTTATCTGAAAGTTACCTTTAGATTTGATAATGGACGAAAATTTTTTCTTTTCGCTTTTCCATATGCGCCCGGAGACTGGTTTACCTCGAGGGATGGCAGCTTGGTCAGATTTTCTAAAAAATATCATGTTAATTTTGTTTAATTAGATAATTTTTTGGTTTACTTCTTCGGGCTCATGGTTGTTAGGTTAGAATACAAATTATTTGAAACACGTGTGACTTTAAAAACAGTAGTAAAGCTTGGTACACACGATACAATTTTATAATTTAACTGGAAACTTATTATTTTTTATTTATTAACACAATTTAATAGAATAATACTTAAATTGACATAATAGATTTTGTACAATACAAAAATATTTTATTTGCATGATTCAAATAGCTTATCAAATATAATAAATAACACATACATTACAGTGTAACTCAAGCTTTAACTCAGTGTTGCCAAAATTAGTAAATTTTTTTTGCAAAATTTGATGTAAAATTGATTACAGCTTTATTATTCCAATAATTATTTATTTATTATGGAGAATAATAGAAATTGAACAATATTACTGCCAAGAAATTGCTTTAAATGTAAATTAATTAAACACGTCATTTTAGGGATTTTTGTGATTTGATTGGTAACGCATATTGACAACATGGCAAATCTGTCAGCCGGTTATCGGCTGTCTAAAAAAGTGTTTGAAACGTAAGCAAACATCCCCAAAAGAAAAATTCACAGTTTCTATCACATAAAAACTTTGCTGTTCGTTTCAGGATGCAATGAAAACTAACTAAAACTAGTATAATTACATACCGCATTTATATGTATTTACTGAACATATTCCTAGTAAAAGTGCAACGCCTTTTTTTATCTACGTAAACATAATTAATTATTATGGTGCAGTGAATTAAAAGTAGATAAATTTATATACGATTATAAGAAATAATGTTGCCTTTATCGCACAAGGATAATTACCATAGGGGTTTTGGTTCCCTTATCAAAGAGAAGATTAACAATTGGATTCGGTTGATTTTTTCTGACAGAAACTCCAGGAATCTTTTCTTGTTCCTACTGCTTAATCTATCATTTGCATTTGTTGAGCTAGTTTATGGTGTTTGGAGTAATAGCTTAGGTAAGTGATGTTGTATTTTAAATCCCCAAAAATTAACCTTGTTATTTGTAGGTTTAATATCGGATTCCTTCCATATGTTTTTTGACTGTACCGGACTATTAGCTGGTTTAGTAGCTTCAGTTATAACAAAGTGGAAAGCGAATGATAAATATTCTTATGGATATGTACGAGCTGAGATTCTAGCTGGTTTTGTTAACGGATTGTTTTTGCTGTTTATTTCGTTCTTCCTCATGTCAGAGGCTGTGGAGCGAGCCATCGAACCACCAGAGGTTAGTACTAAATTAAAAGCTAAAACCAACCTAGTTTTTACTGTTTTCCAGGTGAAACACGAACGACTTTTCGTGGTTTCCGTCCTGGGGCTTCTGGTAAACCTGGTGGGAATTTACGCTTTCCAACATGGGCATGGCCACTCGCATGGAGGTGGCGGTGGAGCGCATGGGCACTCACATGGGGGTGCTTCCCACGGCCATTCTCATAACCACTCCCATGACCAGCATATCGATATTGACTTAAGCAGCAGCTCCGGCAACTCGGCAATCATGAAAGGCGTCTTCCTCCACATCCTCGCCGACACCTTGGGCTCGGTGGGCGTGATCGTCTCCGCTGTACTTATGCAGATGTTCGGGTGGATGATAGCCGATCCCATCTGCTCAATGTTCATCTCAGTGTTGATAGCTTTGAGTGTGTTGGCACTTATAAAAGACTCAATTGTGATACTAATGCAACGGCAGCCTTATAGTTTGGATAACGTTCTGCCACAGTGCTACCAGAAGGTGGTGAGTCTGGCGGGGGTTTACTCCGTGCAAGAGCCGCATTTTTGGACGCTGTGCAGTGATGTGTATGTGGGGGCCATCAAGCTGGAGGTGTCGAAGAACATGGACCCCAAGTATGTGGTGACGCATACGCAGATGATTTTTGCGTCGGTTGGGGTTAAACAGTTGTATGTGCAGTTGGACTACACGCCCATGTGATCTTAGATAAATCAATTTTATGTACAAAACATTGTGAGGAAATTTGCCAAAATGTAAATAATGCAAATGTTGTTTTTAAATTTGTTTTATTTGTATAAAAAATATAATATAGAAAAGGTCATAATTTAAAAAGGCATTGCATGATTCAATTCCCGTAGTAGTAGAACAATAATTCGTTTTGCAAAAATAAATACGTTTGTTACATTCCATTGGAAAGGTTTTTTATTCGAGACCTAATCCTTTTCCTGTTTGTTAATTTTTTTTTAAATGTAGATAAATTAAAAAGTCAAGACGTTTTTTTCGTACTAAAAAACAATTTATTATACTCAAAAAATATACAAAAAGTATTTAATATTATAATATAGGTTACACAAATACTTCATCAATCAATCAATCATAAATCCATTCGCTCGATATAAGAATATACTATCAATCTATTATTAGTTTATATGTCATAATATGAGCTTTATTATTTGCTTTCACTGCAGCTTTATCAGACAAGTTTATTAAAGCACGTGCTGCTAATTTATAGGCAAGCTTCCGTATTAATTTAAAATAACAAACTCGAACTAATACTAACTTTTGTCACAATGTTATAGGTATTTATTACTGTTTTTTTTTGCTTAATTTCAAAGTAACTATAACAAATTATTGCACGACTATTTTATATAATATTAATTGTAATCATAATAATTATACGAAAAATGCGGAATGAACGAGTTTAAACGCGAACAAAATAAAATAAGTGAAACTTATTAACTTTAAATACTTATTAATTATATACCTAGAAGAGTCGGGGGTCCAGCTTCACTCTACACCCTGAAAAAACAGCACTGAATCATCCAAACAAAAATATGCTAAACTAAAGCAAGCCCCAAAAAAGCACCACACCAACCTTTCACTTTTTACAGTACTCCTACTTCTTTCTATTGCCCTTGCCTTTACAACCACATTTGGTTCTATTATTAGAACTACTACTTTTATTTTGTTCATTCATACTATTAGCTGCTACTGCTGAGGGTGATGATGACAAAGTTTGATTCTCAAGAATGGTTTTCGGAAGCGCACAAAGCAAACCATGCACCAATTTAAATGCCATGCCATCACTTACCTTTACTGAAGCCGGGCCATTTACAGTCGTACTGCCATTTTGGGTCGGATGGGCCTGGAAAAAATTTTATTTTATTTTATACAAATACGCTAGAATTTTTTACATACTTGAGTTTCGCTAGAAATTTTCTGCTGTTGCAGTTTCTGCTTTTCCAAACGCTCTAACGACAGTTCTTCTTCTAAATTATTCACAGTGGTTGTAAGCTAAAACATTTTATGAAATTATTTAGTTAAAAAATATTTAATTTAATGCACGTACCTCATACATATGTTGTTCTTTGAGCTGTTGGATTTCGTCGTTTTTGGCACTTAGTTGACTCCGCCACTTTATTTCCTCTTGTTCTATATGCGACTGAAGTTTATTGAGTGTTCCTTCCTACAACAAAACTGAATAAGTAAATAAATTTCAAATAAACGATTCTTAATATACAGTGTCATCTATAATATTTTTATAATGCTGAATTTGAGCTTTGAGTTTCACTAGTTCTTGTTGAGGTTGCGCCTTTAAACCCTCCAAGAAATTTTTAATGATATCACCGGATTCGCTATGCCAATTATCGGAAGACAAATTTTTTAACTCGTTGATTTCTGGAAACAGTCGCAGGATAAATTGTTTACTAGAATCCCGTTCTTTCAGTCGTATTTCCTCTGTTAATTTCTGAAAAACACAAGATTAGCTTTAGCTTTAAGGTAACATCCTTGGAAGTGTCGCTAGTTTCAAGAATGAAATGGAAAGTGATGCAAAAAATAAATTAACTTACGCCTAAGTCAACATCCTCTTTAGCTTTACTCGAGTTAGTATAACGACTTTCAGCGATATTTAACGCCTCCATCACTTTCCAGTTCTTAGTACGCAACTCCTATTAATTGTATTACAATTCACATTAATTCAAAACCAAAAATAAATTACAATAACATACATTATTCTTCGTCTTCTGCTCCTCCAATTCCACTTGTACACTCTTATACTTCTTCTCTAAAGCATCCAACTCCCCACTGTGTTTACTTATAGTCAGTTCTAGCTCACTTTTAACTGATGACAGCTCATTCGACAAATTTAGTAGCTCAATTTTGCTTTCCTCGGAAGTGCCATTAGCTTGCGACAAGATCTCCTCCTGTTTTTTATTAAGCTCACACTTTTGAGCCTGCAACTGTTTGATCTCTTGTTTCAACTGTTGGGTTTCGAGTTCCATACCGCGAATTTGCTCAGTTTGTTGCAGGCAGCGGCTGTTCCATTTGGAGATTTCGGTTTTGCGGTCGTGTTCTTGCCTGAGGGCCATTTCCAGTTGCTTTTCCGTTTCCTTCATTATTTCCTAGAAATATTAAATAATTTGCTTTGTGCGGTTAATTTTCAATTGGATTTATACCTGGGCGTGGCGGTGGCGGTCTGCTTGCTCATCCAGCTCCTTTTTCAAGCCATTCAACTGTATTTCGTAGGTTTGCTGCTGGTGGTCTTTGGTTTCGCGTATATGCGCCACCTCCATAACTAGTTTCTGGTTTACATTAGTTAACTCCTCGCAAATTAAATCTTTCTGTAACACAATTAATTTATTTGACTTAAATAACTTGTTTAAAATTAAATAACCTCTTGCAATTGAGCTAGGCGAATCTGCTGTTGTTGCAGCTGCATCTGCAGGTTGTTGTTTTCCTGCCCACACCGCATCAACTCCTCATTCATCTGCACTTGCATATGCTGCATTTTCTGTGTACAAGCATGCGCACTTTGATTAGCCGTCTTCAATTCCTGCTCACGTGCATGGTAAACCTCTTCATATCCGCGGATTTTCCGCTGGAGCAGCGTTCGTTCAGTCTGCTGTTCCGCCCGAACTTCGCGTAGTTTCGCCTGGATGTTAGCTAACGCCTGCTGTTCCTCCCCTAGAGCTTTCTCCTTTTCAGCCAGTTGTTTTTTGAGCTTTTGCACCGGATCGGATTTGCCCTGTAGTAAGTTTTAGTTAGGAGGAGGTGGGGGATTTAGTAAAGTTGCTTACCTCGCTCCAGTCTTCGACGACTGTTACAGAATCCTGCTGCTTGTTCAGTAATAGATCAATAAGTAATTGAACGTCTGAGCGAGACAGTTCAGCCTTACGCACCAAGTTTAGAAGTCCATCACGTTCAGAAGCTGCATGAAAAAGAAATCAAAGGGAATTTAATGAATTATTTACCATAAATTAACGACATAAAATCCTTGAAGTTTCCGGCTAAATTCTTGCAGTACTTACTTAACTGTTGCCTAGCATTATATTCACTCTTCTTCTTTTTTTTCTCTTTACCAGTGTTCGAAACGAAACCATTCGGTTTTACCACGACTGGCAGTGCTTCGATAATTTTCTCATCTTTTGCAGTTTCCACAACAGCTGGTGGGGTTTCCGTTACAATCTGCTTGGTTTTCTTGTTTTTTTGTGGTGGCTCAACCTCAACAGTTGCACGCTTTTCCTTTACGACCAGTTTTTCCTTTACTGGTTCTTGGTGTTTGTGCAAATCGGTTTTCTGCCAAGTGAAAAAATGATATAATAGAAAAATAATCTAATAGAAATTGTAGTGTTAGTAGTAAAAGTGCTCATGCTGTGTGGCTCTATTTCTACGATCTACGCCTACTTATTTTGGATAAAGCCACCCTAAAAATTCAAAGTTTTAGCGAGGTACCGACTAAACAAAAGAAAGTTTGAATTCATTTTTTTGCTCTATTTTTCTTGGTTCAAATACTCGGAACATCTCGGAAATGAGCGATGGGAAGAGATAGTAATTTAGACCTTTCACTTACAATTTTGGCCTATAAATATGTTTCAATTAATTTGCATGCATTTTAATAAGAAACGTTGAATGAAAGTCTATTTTTTACACTTGTTAGTTCTGGTAAATCGGTTTTATTATGAGAAACTTTCTTCTAATCATTATAGCAATCTTAAAAAATAAAAATCTTTAAATAACAAACGAAAACTAAAGCAAAATATTTTACAAAATGTTAATGAATATATCGAACAATTTGAAACTAAGATTCCTTCACAACTAACTTTAATTTTGTTAGTTAACTGAAATTAACCTCTCGGAGTACTTCACAAAAATTTTTTTGGGTGTTAAAGTAAATCGGCTAACTACGCATTGAAAAATCGTCAACTTGACTTACACTATTCGCTCGTAGCAACTCAAATTCATCCTTAGGATGTATTTTCTCAAAGTGATTAACACTAGCAATGTCAACCTCATCAGGTAAAAGCACAACATGCTCCTTATTAACTAAAATCGATTTAACTTTCTCCTTTTTCGTGGTTTTCTGTAAAATCCCCCAAATTAAAGCGTTAATTTTATGTATGTACAAGGCACCAAGCAGTTTGTTAGTAAACTATTAAAATTAATTGAGTGTTTTACCTTGATTGCTACTGGGGAAACTTGTTCCGGTTCCGGTTTAAACTCAACATGGTGCTGATGATGAGGAGGAGGCACGGGTTTATTGGCAGTTTCCTCCTTATTATCAGTGATAACAGTTGCTTCCTCTTCAGTTTCGATAACCTTATCCTTGTCCCCTACAGGCTTATCTTTAGTTTTCTTAGCAGCTTTTTTAGTTTTCTTGTCTTTTGGTTTGGGTTTGGAACGAATGAGGGCAGTGGTTTTCTGGCGTTGTTCAGCCCTGGCATCATCGTAGGATTTCTCTTTAAAGTGGGTTTTGTACACGATGAAGAGGACGAGGTAGGCAATGGACATGCCACCAAGTACCATTAGTACAATGGATATTTCCATGATTGATTCTGTAAACAAAATTTCTGCTAACTTGGCATGGAATTATCGCACAATAGATAAGATGAACCCACGAGTTTAATGGCATGTGTTATTTCAACATCTGATCTTTTGTTGTGATTTGTTTTCGCTCATTCAAGTTATTTTTTCTGGCCACGTAGCAAGAAAAAATTACACAAGGATCGAGGTGAAAACATGCCGGGATTTTTTACTTTCTTTAAGGTACAAGAACGAAAATTGCATAATATTTAACGTACTACAAACTCACCTGATGAGTATGTTATAAATAAACGTACACAAATACAGATAAATGTGGAAAAAAAGTAGTAGACGTGAAAAATGGGGATCAACTGCTCTCAGTACAACACAGAAATCACAAATAAAATAATTCGCAGTCGCAGCAGCGGCAATATGGTTACTTTTTTCTTTTAGGGAAGTTTACATGCAGAATGTTGGTGATTGTGGAGTAAGAACGTTCGGAAACACAATAAGTAAGTTCTATATTTGGCAACATTGATATTAAAAACAGTGCTTACAATAGAAAAAACTAATTTACCTAAAAAACAAGAGGAAGAAGCAAAATTATAACCAAAACAAATATGTCTTCGACGCAAGGTAAAAAACTAACAATTTTAATAATTTCTATACTATAATAAACACGTTGGTTGTTTGGTTAACAGATAATCGTCCTGAACTCAACGAGGAAGTTAAACTATTCAACAATGCAAGGGAGCGTGAAAAGTACCAAATTATTTCCTGCTACTTTGTACTAAGATCGATTAGTCATCTTTTATTATATTTTCAGGTATGATAGTTTGGCTGATTTGTATGCTGTTATAAACACACTGCAACAGCTTGAAAAGGCTTACATACGCGACTGCGTAACCCCCAAGGAGTACACGGGGGCTTGCAGTAAACTACTAGTGCAATACAAGGCTGCTTTTCGCCAAGTTAAAGGCGACGAATTCCCAACTGTCGATGCATTTGTGCGAAAATATCGAGTAATTATCTTAGCTTTTAGTAAGTTATGCGTTTATAATTAATGTGATTTGTAGCTGGATTGTCCTGCTGCTTTGGAACGCATAAAAGAAGACCGCCCAATTACCATAAAAGACGACAAAGGCAACACGAGCAAATGTATTGCAGATATCGTCTCGTTGTTCATCACGATTATGGATAAACTACGTTTAGATATCCGAGCTATGGATGACTTACACCCGGAATTGCGGGATTTGGTTGACACTATGAATCGGTTGAGTATTTTACCCTCGGAATTTGAGGGAAAATTGAAGGTTACTGAGTGGTTAAACACGCTGAATTCAATGCAGGCGTCTGACGAGTTATCGGAATCGCAAGTGCGACAATTGTTGTTTGATTTGGAGAGCGCCTACAGCTCGTTTAATAAAGTTTTACATAACGCTGCGTAAATTCAGTTAAAATTTTTAATTTTATGCAAATATGGATAGGAAATTCGAGGGGAATTTGAGGGAGGGGCTGTGAGAGTGAGAGGAGTTTATATACAGTGAATTTGCTTAAAAATCGACATGTCGCACTTATAAAAAAATATATTTTAGTATTAATAATTATTTTTTATTACAATATTTCTTAAACCAAACCCATGCTATGTAGCTTACCCTTCAATTTTGCAATATTGCCATCCCAAACTTTCTGAATTGGGTTTCTAGTAGGCGCAACAGCAATTTTAGCAATTATACTAAAAGCTGCTTTAATTGCGGCTGGAACTTCTCCTAAAATATTAGTAGAAAAAATCTTGTTGGTTATCTGAAATTTCCATATAGTCTTACCATTAGAATAAATTATTTCCAGCGCTGTGTTCAGTAAATTCTGTGTACGTTGTGCATTGTCTATATCTCCACCTTTGACGCACTTGTCCAATGTTTTTATGAGGTTTGGAAAAATATTCAAACTGTTACTCATTACACAACTAAAACCACTTGCTATGGCTCCCAATATAGCCTAACATGAAAGTAATTAAAAACATGAAATTTCTGTTTAGAAAACATACTTGGTCAGTTCCCATAAATACGCAAAATCTCTCTTCATTTAATTTTAAAGCAGCTAAACCCTCCTGGAGATCACTGGAATTATAAATAATACCGGCGAAGGAGTCAACTTCGCCGGTTATTTCTAACAGGAATTCACAGACATTAACTAGAAGAAATTCGAATTACTCAAAGAAATCAATCAGTTTTTAATTTGTGGCGCTAAATTATACATACAATCCACATTGGTATATTTAGGATAATGATGATACAAAATCGGCACATCTCTACAGCTCTCCGAAACGAGTTTTATATACCGAATCAAATCTAAATGGCTAGCGGGTTTATTATACAAATCTGGTAGAAGAACCAAAGCCTCAACTTTCAGTTTTTCAGCATGCATTGCCTATAAAACAAACTTATAAAATGTGCTTAATTTCCAATTAAGACACCAACCATTTCTATGACATTGCGTAAGGGGGCTCCGCCAATTTGCACCATAAGTAACTGTTGAGTCTCCCTGCAGAGCTCACTCCAATGTTGTGCTAAGCGCTTACGCTCGTCTATAGTCAGTGACATGCCCTCACCCATAACATCGTTAACTAAAATAAGTTGTTAGTTAATTAGTTAAATTAGATTATTTTCTTTACTTAAAACAGCCTCCACGCCACATGTTTTGAGGAATTGTGCGTAGGGTTGTAAAAGATTGTAGTCTATATCCGTTTCCCTAGAATAATTTATGTTTTTAATGTGTTATTTAGAATAAATTGTCTTACTTTGTGTTTTCAAAAGGGGTAAACGTTGGGCATAATAAACCACTGTAAGTTAGCTTACGCTAGAATAGAAACCGAACCAGATTAAATATCAAGTTTATATAAGTTAAGAAGAACAAATTTATATTATAAGGTGAATCCTCTTTAAAAATTTGTAGTTCTTACTTGTACAATACCGTTCGTTTTAGAATTATATTTTTGGTGTTTAATTGAAGACATGTGTTTGAATATTTCCGATTTACCATTTCGATAATCTTTCTTGCAAAATTTACAATAGAAGTACGTGCAACCGTGAACACTTTCGGACAACCACGGTTTTAATTCCGGTATTTGTTCCCATTCCTTTTTGTACTTCTACAAATATCGCAAATAATTTCGTGTTTTTTTTGGTGTAGAATTTTGGTACCTTTTTGTAAGTTTTGCTAGTGGATTCTTTGCTTTTAGGCTTCTTGTTCGGTCTTTTGGCTTCCGGTTCAGAAGCGTCGGATTCTACATTGTGTTCAGTTTCACCTTCGTCCGAGTCAGCTGCTTTAAAAACTGAAAACAATTCATTAGCTGTTTTAGGTGGAGCTGCTGGTGTTGGTTGCTGTTCCATATTTAAATCAAGCGTATTTCTTTCCATATGATTTCTTGCAAGAAAATTAGTTTATATTTTGTAAACAATTTTGACAGATATATAACCCCTCTTTTTAATGTTCTTCTTCTTCCCATTGTAAACTCCAGGGGTAACAACTGAAATAAATAGTGGAAGTAGTTCAAATGTCTCATTGTAACTTTTGTATTTGTAATCGCGTTGGCATGGGGGCGCTGTCGTTTCAATTTGTCAAATGTCAGATAAATAAAACGTCAAATTATTTATAAAAACATGAATTATAGGCAATCCTGGCAATAATAGTTCGGAAATTTGGATAAAAAGCTGATGAAACCGCAAATGTCTCACTTCAAGCCACTAACAGAATGTCTTCTATAATCACCGCTTTGCATACAGTGTTCGAAATAGCAAATGAAATGTATACGGCTCTTGGAGCCGGTGTTTTGGGTATTTTAGTGTTAGTCAGACATGGAATTAAATCGAATCAAACGGTGCGTACATCAGCAGTGGTGCTACTTACAATTGGTAGTTTTTTGTACGTGTCCCGTACGAAACGCAAAACAAGACCGCATAAAGGAAAAGTGGTTTTCATCACCGGCTGTGATACTGGTTTGGGGTTTTCGCTTTGTCAACATATTGCCGATATGGGGTTTACTGTAATTGCCACATTTCTCAGTTTGGATTCTAAAGGGGCAACGGATATATATAAATTGTACGGGTCATCGATTGTGAGACTGGAATTGAATGTTACTAATTCAGCGAGTGTTAAGAATGTCCTCATAACTGTTTCTAATTACTTGAACAACTATAAACACAAATATAGTAAGAGGGAAGCAAGTTTTATGGTTCAATGTTTTAAGACAGTTTGTTGTAGAATTGTATGCAGTTATAAATAATGCTGGTGTGATGACTTTTGGGGAATTCGAGTGGTTAACTGAGCGGCTTATCCAAGAGCAAATCGACGTGAATCTCCTAGGGACATTCAAAGTGACCAAAGCGTTTTCGCCACTACTACGTGCGAACTCAGGTAAACCCACAAATTCTATTGTAATCTCTGGACCAACGAATCCCCATTTTAGCTCGCTTGATAACCATCACCAGCCACTGTGCCCAAGCCACGCTGCCCGGTCTGGCAGTGTACGGTGCCACTAAAGCTGCCCTAGCAGCCTGGAGCGACGGGCTCCGCGTAGAACTCTCCAAATACGGTGTAAACGTCCTCACCTTCATCCCCGGATCATTTCCCTCGGAAACCAACATTATGTCGAAGCAAGTTCAAGCCATACGCGAAATGCACGATTCTTTCAGTACCGAACAGCATAATTTCTACAGTGAATATTTTAAACGGTACAACGTTTACCTGTCGTATGTGGGACATGGTCCAAAACACCCACGCAGGATTAACAATGATAAAATGTATGAAGTGTTCAATTGTGCTTTGCTGGAAAAGCAACCGGAGGCTGTTTATAAATACGAACCGTTCAGATATGCTTTTTACCACTTTTTGTTCAAGTTTAGCCCGACGACGTACTTGAGGGATTTTTTTGTTGGGAGGTTTATGCAAATGCCGGAATATCGTCCACCGTTAAAGGCTTTGGAAGATGATTGAGTGATGATATAATTTTTGTAAATAATATACTCTTAATATACATTACATTATTGTACAAACGATCCAACACTTTATTCCAGAAAATTTACAATTACAGCAATCAATAATATAATCGAACTACCCTTAACTCCCTGGGCTTTGTTACAAAGGTGTTGACTACAAATACAAACCAATTCCTTATCAGTATTATGATTAAAACAACCATCTTTTAGTTCCTGTTTGTTTTTATCGTACAATCCCATACAGCCCCTCGTTGTTAACACATATTTTTTCTTGGTTGTCTCTATTTTCTTAAAACAGAAACTATTCTGCTCTGGTGGGCACTGGTAGTAAAAGCTATTCCGCTCAGCTGTACGAATATATCTGAATAATTTGGCATCGCATAATGGCAGAGGTTCAGACGATTCGGATTTGCACTGGTAACACATTAAACTGCGAGCTTTCGATGCATCTGGATAGATTGGCTCGGTGGCATTCGGATCATACACCAATAGAACTGGAATCGGTTTTGTAAGAAGTAAAATTACTAATGTGAAGATTAGGCTGTTTTTGAACATTTCAAATTAGACGCGGGAAATGACAGATATGTACGCATGCGTGAATATGTACAAAATTGCATGGCAGGCTCTAGTCACTTGTATTTATCTATGGTCACGTCGGTTAAAAACGCGAAGAAGAAGCAGCTTTTTCTTTTAGGTTAAGTTATTTTAAAGTGCTTAAAAACTCTTTGAAAATGTCTAAAGCGGCAGCCCGATTGAAAACTATGAAAAAAGTCGTGGATAAAATCCAACACGGCAAGCTAAGAACCAACATTCCTGCCGGAATGGCCTCAGCCGGGCCCCCACTGGGTCCAATGTTGGGACAAGTACTCAACCCATATTCAATCAACCACCCACTAAATTTATTGTTTTAGCGTGGTATTAACATTGCTGCATTTTGTAAGGACTTCAACGAGCGTACTGAAGATATAAAAGAAGGCATTCCCCTGCCTTGTCGTGTAACCGTCCATCCAGACCGAAGTTACGATATGGTTATACACAAACCGCCGGTTACGTTCTTTTTGAAACAAGCAGCGGGGCTTCAGCGAGCCGCAATGAATGCTGGTAAGAAACTTGATTAAAATTGTTAAACTTAAAACCCCCGAGAAATTATCTGAGTTAACAATCTTGTTTTTAGGCAAAGAAGTCGCTGGAAAAGTAACGTTGAAACATGTATATGAAATAGCGAAGATTAAGCAAACTGATCCACCGTTAGAAGTTAAATCACTGGAAGAATTGTGTGGTATGATAGTAGGTATTGCTAGAAGTTGTGGAATTCAAGTGGTGCGAGATTTGGATGCTCAAGAATACGGCGAGTTTCTCACTGAACGTAAGGCTATAGTAACTGCACAAATTAAGGAGTTGCAGGAGAAGAAGGAGGCGAAAATGTTGAGAACAGGTTAAATATTAAAGTTGTGTAGTTTGTTAAAAATAAATTTATTATAGGATTTTAGAATTCTGTTTTTTGTGTTTTCCTGAAGCTTTTTTCGATTTCTTTTCAATGTGCTTCTGTAGTTTGTTGGTTTTCTTCAGCTCCTCGTATTTCTCAATCAAACCCTCCAATTTCCTCACAGCTACAAGCAAATTAATAATAATCAAATGGAAACAGACTAGAATAAACAACTTACATTTCTTTTTGAAAACTGCTTTGTTTCCTTGTTTCAAATTCTCGCGAATTTCCTGCCTTTCCTCTAAAATTCTCTCCTTTTCCTTGTTGCGTTTTTCCTGCTCACGAATCTGGTTATCCATGCGTTGCATTAAATATTTTATATTCTTTTTCTCGGCCACGTCCTTACTTTCCTCGTACTGTGTTTCTAGTTGTTTCCTTTCTTTCACACGCACTTCATGTAGAAATTTATAGTTCGTTTTGAAAAGTTTGTCACTGAAAGTGCCACACAATGGATCAAAACGAGGATCCCGTGCGGCGACTGCCTTTTTTACCACCACAACATTCTCACGAGGCACGTTCTTCAGGCGAACTTTTGAACTCATTTCCCTCGGCCGATTTTTATTTGCACGTTTAAAATCGCTTTTGGGTCGTTTCGTCCTAGTGCTACTGGTTCCGTATACGGTTTCATTGTAGACTTTTGCGCCCATTTCTTCTTTCAGTTTCAGCAAGTCTTCAAACGACATTGTGGAGATTTTTTCACGAATTTGTTGCTGAAAAGAAAGCAAAAATTACGGCTGGAATTTGGTGAATTATTAACGAGGACGTACTCTTTCATCTTCAGGAACATCGTCAACAGTTTCAGTGTTGTTTGAATATACAGATTCACTGTCGCTGTCCATTTTGTATCATTAGAAAAACAAATTAAGAGAACAGTGTGTTAATCTATCATAGGTTAGAATACCCTCTTCTTCTACAACTTTGAGAATGTGTCCCTGGTGTATAGGCAACCAACAATACACCAAATTTAAAATTCTCCAAAAAAAAGCAGTATTTTGGGTAAAACCAAACTATACAACACCCAAAGTTCTTTGAAATTGAAATCCAAGTAATAACACGCATTGTTTATAAAATAACTTATATTACAACAAATTACTGCTTTATTATAAATTTTGCTTTATATTTTTTCTAATAGATTAAACTTCATCATCACAGGCATGTTTGGAAACGGATTTAATCGTTTTTTATCAAACTGCACCACTTTCTCCATTCTCACTATTTCATAGTTTGATAGAATCTCAATCAGCGCCAGCTTGACCAAAAAACTACAATACTCCATTTCTAAAACAGCAGAAGTTATAAATTGAAACAAAATGTAGGTATAAAACATTTACCAATATCACTAGATCTATGAACACCAAAAGGCAGGAATGTATTCGGTTTGATAAACTGTTTATTTTCCTCGGAAAAACGATCAGGATCAAATATATCAGGATTGGGATAATTAGGCGCGTAATGATGCAGTCCATAAGTAGACAATAATACAAAAGTGCCACGAGGTAGCTCAGTATCACGTCCATGCTTATCCAGTATTTTATACCTACTTTGGCACTGTTTCAGCTCTGTGGCTTTCGGTGGGTACTTCCGAAAAGTTTCTAAAAAAAAAATTATTTAGTACCTCGTTTAAATAATTAATAACACGCACCTTTGACAACTGTATCTAAATACACCATTTTTTGCATGTTTTTCCAGGTGAACTCCTTCGAACTTTCACGGTGTTGCTTGTTAAAACGTCGGATTTCCCCAATTAATTCATCTTGAATATCATAGTTTAACGATAACTCCTGGAGACAAAATATGGTCGTAGCAAGGACTGCTTCGATGTTCCATATGCATATTTGTTTAACGCCTACTGTGACTTCGTCTAAATTTAGCAAGTTTTCTACCATGGCCATCTGAATCAAGTCACTTTTGGCATTTGTTTCTTTGTTGTTTAGCGTCGTTGTTATGTGGGTTTGTAAGTTGTTACTATGGAAACCCAATGGGATTTGATAGAGTAAAAGGGAAAATCTAAGTAAACTGTTACGAGTTTCTAGTTCGTGTAAAATTGATTTGGGTTTGTTTGTGTTGAAGCCAATTATTTCAGCGGTTAGTTCCACGAAAAATTCATGTAGAACCTCACTGACATTATCGGTTTTAAATTGCTCGGATAAATTACGCACCAATGTAGATTTACTTAAGATATCATCGAATAACTTCTGGCGATGATCCAGATAAAACTGTATAAACTCCTCGGAGATTTCCTCCTCTACACTAACCAAATTACTTTGTATTTGCTTAGCTTCAAGTACAAAAACTACAGGCTGCCAGTAGAAGAACACACCACCAAATCGGATTTTCTTCCGCTGGAAACGATTGTAATATTTCCAAACATGGTAAAAGTATGGCACACGTCCCAATAAAACGTCTAGTAAATGTCCGTAAATAAAACTCGGGTTCTTGCCACCTGTTGGTATATGGATCCTGTCGAAGAAGGCTTTCTTGTTCTTCAGGTACACCAACAACCAAATCGCGGCGAATGTAAATAATGTTAAGCAGTAGATGAAGGTCTGTTCGTTTATAAACGGCAGACTGAAGGATTCACTTGCAGAACATGTTATTGGCATCGTTTTTTTTGTTGGAAATTTTTGGGGCGGTTATGCTGGATCATATGGTTTGTTACGTCATAACCAGTTTGTGTTGCACAAGAGTCGAACTGGAAAAGAAAGGAAAATGTTGGAGTGGAAACAGTAACAAAGATAAGCACAAAAGCTGTAAATAAAAGTTTGTTTACTTTAGTTTTATTTAGTTAGTAAGATGATATTAAAATTTTTGATTTATTTTAGATCATGTGGTAAATATATTTAGTAAAAATTGGTTTTCTGTAAAAAACAATGTCAATATTTATGCTTACTTTTGGTAATAAGAGTTTTGTAGTAAGGCACTTTCTAAAAATTTTGAACGTAGTACTTTTGAAATGTCAAGTAATCTTTTGACATACAGCACTACCAATACTAAAAAACAAAAAACATGTAGTTATTTTTATTCGAAATTTGTCCATAAAAGGTTTTTTAATTATTTGGATGATATTTGCGTATATATTTCAATTAATTAATAAGTATAATATTAATTATAAATACTTTTTTTGTAAGATAAACTATGAAATAGTTTTTAGCATTTCTGAACCTACCACAGTAGTAGTAATCATAATTTAAAGAATTACTAAATTATTAACCTTTAAATGTTTTTTATAACTATATGATTTGATAAATATCAGTTGCAGTTGCTTTTAATTAAATATACAGTAAAGCGATGGGTTATTTTATTAATTATTTACATGTAGTGTCGCCAATATTGAAATTAAAATATTTATAAATTTCTAACTATAACTCGTATAAATAATTACAATTACTTTTTCCTGTAGGTTATAGTAACTAAGTTAGACTAGTACAATAGTTTAGAAACTTATTAATTTATTATTTAAGTTAAAAAACCAGTAATCATAATTGAATTTAATCATTTCTGAACGCATTATTCTCGGCTGTCACTTAAAATGTTTTCTATTGATTTGCCTTGTGATTGGTCCAAATGACGTGTGTGCTGCCCATCCAATCACCGATTAGTTTAGGCTGAATTCGAAAAAAGATGGCTGCGTTGCCGTCTCCGACACAGGTATGGTTGTAAAATACAATTTAAATATGGACAAAACTCTGGAAAATTGTCAGGGAAATGTTCGTTGGTTTGCAGTGAAGTACATGTGTAGTGCACAAAGGGAATTTTATTAAATGTAGGGTGTTTCCGGTTGAGTTTTCCAAGTGTCATGTATATCTTTGACAGATCCGCCAATAATATAATAAAATACTGTAGGCGGAGGGTGTACAACAAAGTTTTCTGTTGTAAATTCGTTTAGGGATGAATTTGTGGAAATGTCATGTTGTTAGGTTATAGTTCACTTGACGGATTCGTCAATTAAAAACTGTCACACCCAATAATTTATTATGTTGTAGTAAATAATTAAACCAGTGGGTTGTTAGTGTGGTTTTTAATTAGAGCATGTTTTGTGTGTGCAGGTCGCTGGAAATAACAGTGCCATATATGAAGCCTACTACAATGTGGTAAGAGTTAAAATTAACATAGGAGTAACATTTCTTAAGAAAATCCTTATCGTGTTTTCAACAGGTTGACCCAAACGGATTTGGTACAGTTGGTGGTTTGGAAGCGGCGAGGTTCCTCAAAAAATCCGGATTAAGCGATGTGATCCTCTCGAAAATCTGGGATATGTCCGATCCGGGGGGCAGGGGATGTTTGGACAAATCCGGCATGTTCGTCGCTTTAAAACTGGTAGCTTTGGTACAAAACGGCAAAGACTTGAATATAACTAATGTAAATGTCGAGGTGCCACCCCCGAAAATGGTATGAATACGTTTTTTTAGCGGTGGATTATATATTATAAAGTTGGTATTTTAGGGTGATGTTCCTATTCCAAAGCCAACGAAACCGCCACCACCAGTGTCAAGTAACACGCCTCTGATTACATCGCTGCCTCCATCCGCAGTTGACTGGACTGTTAAGCCGGCGGAGCGGGAAAAATACGATAAGTTGTTTGAGTCGCTTCAGCCAAGCAACGGATTAATTCCGGGGAATAAAGTAAGTGAAGTGTTTGATGTTAAACTAACTTAAGTATATCTGTGTACAAATATTTTCTCACGTAACTCTCCCCTAGGTTAAAAACGTGCTAATGGAGTCGAAGTTACCTTTCGAAACGCTAGGAAAAATTTGGGATTTAGCCGATCAGGACCAGGACGGCATGTTGAACCGCCACGAGTTTGTTGTAGCCATGCATTTAGTGTACAAAGCACTGGAAAAGTACGCCATACCCAACCAACTTCCACCAGAATTAATGCCGACTTACACCAAAAGAAAAACTCCTAGTCCACTAGGCGCTGGTGGGATCATCCCTGGAGTCACCACAGCCCCAATTTTAAACCGCGGACTAGACGGAATTAAACCGGAACTACCCCCAGTACCACCCACTATTATAACCCCAAAATGGACGGTAACTCCAGAGGAAAAATCGAAATCCGACACGCTGTTTATTAAGAGTGATATTGATAAAGACGGGTTTGTTTCCGGACACGAGATCAAGGATATTTTCCTACAATCAGGGGTACCGCAACCGGTTTTGGCGCATATTTGGTTAGGTTTTCTTGGGGATTTTATAATAATGGGTTGTCAATTTGTTTGTTTTTAGGGCGTTATGTGATATAAAGCAAACTGGTAAACTAAACAACGAGCAGTTTGCGCTTGCCATGTGGTTTATAGCGAGGTGTTTGAAGGGGGTGGAGCCGCCCCCGGCGTTGACACCGGAGATGGTACCGCCTAGTTTTAGGGCTGGGGGGCAAGCCAATGCTGTTGGTGCTGCGAAACCGGATGGGCTTGTGGTTAGTTGGAATTTTAATTTTTAGTTTAAGTTAAGTACATATGTACATGTTTAGGAGAACAACAACACTCGGTATTCGAATCCAGAATTGGATATGATCAGCAAGGACATTGAAGAGCTGGCCAGGGAGAAATTAGCATTGGAAACGGATATCGCTCAAAAGGAAGCGGATATAAAGATAAAAAGTGGCGAAATTAAAAGTTTACAGGTGAGAATTTTTTTGTTGTGTCGTAAATTTAATAATAATAATAATGATGGTTTGTTTAGAGTGAGCTGGACACACTTGCGGCGACTCTAAAACAGTTAGAGAATCAAAAAGGGGAGGCACAAAAAAGACTAAACGACCTCAAGGCCCAGGTAACCTAATTGGTTTTGGTAGTGGTTAAAGCTGTCTTATTGTGCTTTTTAAATTAAAAAAGTTTCTTCTTAGAGCAAACTGTTAACTTCTTGTGTGTGTTGTTTTTTTGTTGATTTGTGTTCTTCCGTAGTTAGTTGGCATGTTGCTTTGTTTCTTTCATTAGAAAACAGATGTAGATGAACAAGTTTTGGGGACTAATACGGAAATTGAGGGATTTTCTAACCAGGTGAGGGGGTTTCTTATCTTATTGGTTGTTGGCGCTATTAATTAGGCTGTTTTGTGTTTTGATGTTGTTAAATACAACTTAGAAGTTTACTTTTGGTTTGATTAGGTGGATAAACTTCGCGTTCAAGCGGCTGAGCAGGCGGAGCTAGTCGCTTCCCAGGAGTCCGAGCTGAATAGCAAAAAAGAGCAGTTGGAGGGGTTGCGACTAGAAGAGCAGCGTTTAGAGCAACTAAAGCAGGATAATTTGAATAAATTACAAAATTTAAGTACTAATCTACAGGATACTCAATTAAACATTAGCCAGGTTTGGGAATTTTCTTGTTATCTTGAACTATTTTATGACAGATTTTTTCCAGGCCAAAGCACTCATCACCCAGTTACAGGAGCAAACTAGGCAAATGACCGATGCTATAACGTCCTGTGAAACGGCTATAGAAGCTGGGGATGCGACGGTAGTTCCAGACACGGTGCTCAAAATTAATCCAGATTTTCGGGATCCGGAATACAGGAAAATTGGGTTGTTTAATGGCAATGGCAATAAACAGGTCTGTTGTAGGTTTTGTATTTTAGAAACGTTTTGTAATGTGGTTTTGTAGAATGGTTTTGGGGAAGATCCATTTAATAGTCGGAATGGTTTTACGAATAAGACTAACGTGGGAGATTTTGGTGATGATCCGTTTAAAAATGGTAGTAATAACGAGTGTGATGGTTGGGTTTTTATTTTATGTTTGTTTTGTTTGTAGATCCGTTTAAGAATGATTCCGCCTTTTCAAGTGATCCCTTTGCTAGTGCTGCCTTTTCAAAACCCAATGTAAGTGCATAATTTTTTCAGGAAAAATTATGTCAATTCCTTCAGGATTTGTCGTGCAGTTACGTTTATCTTGGTTTTCAGAATGGATTTTCATCGGATCCCTTCGGCCAGGGTGCATTTGACGCCAAACCCACACCAGATCCCTTTAACAACGCTTTCGGCGACCCCCAAGGCGCAACAGACGCACAGTCCTCAGAAGTACGCACTTTTACTTTTCGTTTTTCCCTTTTCCTACATGTTTTTTTTACAGACTTCAGAGGATAAAGACCCATTCGGTTGTGATCCATTCGCAGTGTTACATGCCCCAACCCGAGAGAGTACAACACCCCAACTCCAAAGATCGAGTAGTCCTAGTCCGGCTCTGCCGCCAAAGAAAAGCAAACAACCGCCACCAAGACCGGCACCACCTCGGCCTAATCAACCACCTAAGCGCAGTTCCCAGCCGGATTTATTTGAGGATCCGTTTGAGGCACCATCGGGAGGATTTGCGGATTTTGCTGATTTTGATGCTAAGGTTGGTGTGGGGGATTTGGAAGTGGGGATTTGATGTTTTGCTTTTTTTCTAGTGTTTGCACCGTAGTAATTTATTTGATTTCCCTAACCAGTATTCCTATTTTATCCGCCATTTGGAGGTTTCCTATGTCCAGTATAGTTACCACCAGGTAGATGTACCTTTTACCTTATCCTTATTTGCTGTAAATTTTTTAGTAGCAGGAAATTTAAAATATAATTTGGCTATTTAACGAGTTTAACTTCCCGCCAAATATTTTTAGTTCCCTCTACTCAAAAAATGGACTATATGGTCATAAACCCGTTGTGTTATTGTTTAAAAATTATACCAGGATTATTTTCTATTATTTTCTCTTATAGCCAGATTTGATGTGTAGCCCCCAATTTCCAACGCACTCTCAGCATGTTCCAGTAGCCAGGCAACATTTTTTTTTGTTTTTATTTAGTAGCGCAATTCCAGATGCAGTCCACCAGGATAAACCAAAACTAACACAAACTTGTTTCGTTTGTTTCTAACAAATTTTCCAGCCTTAATAATCTTGATGTGTCGTCTCGTCTTCAGTTCTCCGACAAAACCAACACACCTTCATCAACCAAAGCCCAATTTGCAACAACGAAACGTGGACTCGATTTCACTGACGATCCTTTCCGTGACTATCGCTATGAGTATCCGACTAATATAACGTTTGACGAGGAGGAGGAAGAGGGAGGAGTAGGCGCTAAACCACCAGATAAGTTTGATCCGTTTGGTTTGGATAATAGTAGTGGGAGGCAGTCGGTGCCGCCGTTAGGTGGTTTGAGTGTCGGGGGTGGTTTTAGTAGTAGTGGTAGGGCGTCAGCGCCCATAGTTGGTAAACAGTTGAATGAGGAGCTGCAGTTGGCTTGGGCGGCGAAGGACAGTTTGCGATTGGAGGAGGACAGGAAGAAAAGACTGCTGCAACAAGAGCAAGCTGATTTGGAGTTGGCGATTAGTTTGAGCAAAGCGGAGAATAAGAAACTTTAGCAGCGCAATTAAATCAATGTTTTAAATAAAATAAAATTAATAATCAGGCATCAAGCAGCAGATACAAGTTTTATTGTTGTTGTATTTAAAGAACATGCGCTTGTTTAATTTTGGGTTTTTGTGGTGGTGTGTTTGAGCCAAGAAGTATAATATATAATAGATTTTTGCCTGTTTTTTGTAGCTTAGCCTACAAAGTTATATATACATATCAGTTTGATTATTCCTTTAGTTTAAGAGTTTAAAATAATTTTCTTCCCTCGCCTTAATACTCAAAAGACGACGCCCCACACAAAAATAAATGTTTGCTTTGGAAACATGTGCAAAAAGTAATAAATTAAAGTAATAATAATTAAACAAGAATAATCAGTAATAATTATAACGACACAAAAATATGTTGCAGTATTTTATTTTAGCTTTTAGTCGTTCAAGTTTCTAAACGTGGAAATTAATACCTAGATATTATATTGATAAATTAAACTACCGTAGATTCTAAATGTTTATATTTTTTATTTTTAAATAGATTTTATTTTGTACTCGCGCGTGAGTCGCTCTGTACATACATATTTTTTCTGTTACTTGATTTTATTGGACGGAAAAATATAATTGTTGTATTTAATACGAATTTTCTGTTTGTTTTATTTTTTGTTTCAAACCTTTACAATTTCGATGTTACACCTCTGTGTTCTAACGTTTTTTTCATCGATGAGTTTTCGCCTGGATAAAGTCACCAGCACTCTAACAAGAAAAATTGATGTGTACAATTAAGCAACTTAGGTGTGTTGTAAGGCCGATAAGAGCAAATTGTTAATTCTTCCAGTTTTTATGTATATAATAATAATATAATATAATATCATTGTTAAAAGTAAACTAATGTTAATTATTATTAGCGTGTAATAATCGTCGGCTTTCTATAAACTTATGACAATATCCTTCATTAAAATAGACAAGAAACCATCATGTACATGTAGGTGTATAATAATGTAGCTTCAACAACCAAAATTTGTATGATTAATATTATCCAGGGTGAACTAACTAAATTGTTTCCTTCTCGCGGTAGTACCCTAATTTTACTGTTAATCTACCCGCGCCCCCTCTACAGGTTTTGGTGGGAAATAGGTATTGCAATAGGTGCCTGAAAGTCGGACAAAAACAGCACTTTCTATTGTTTTTGGGAACTAGAACTGTGTGATAATCTATGTGGAATTTAGCGCTTTTTTCACAACCACTTTTAGATTTTTTCGTTTCGCACTCTAATAGGTAATTTTATTTTTGGGAATTTGTTAAGTTGTGTAAAAACAAAATATAATGTAGATGTTGAATTTTCAATAATATTGTTAAATGTGGTAAATTAAGAGGAAAAAAACCCTAAGGAAGTTGTACCTAATTTCTATAAGAAAATTTTTTTTGGTGACCATAATGTAATTTAAGCACGAAATACACACGTAACATGATAATTAATTAAAGATCCCTTTGAAATTAATTTAGGTTGTTTTATTTGATGTAGAATAATGCAAAAATTGCAGGATTCAGCTAGTTGAAATTTTGGCGGGTGCGCCAATGTTTCTATTCCAAAAATTTAGATTCAAGTTACACAAATTATAATAGACATTTTTAACAGCTTTAATAAGTAATAAACACCAAATCTTGCATTCCTACGCAATGAAATCAATATTATTAAATGCAAGTAAATATTTTGCTACATACAGGGTGTTCGCGCGAAGTGGCTCACTATTGATAACTTCGTTATTATTGGAGGTACAAAGTCGGTTAAATTAGCAAACTAGTAGCATTTTTTCCGCTGATTATAATGGTGAAAACAGAAAAACAATTGACTATCTGGTTTTCGAGATATTCACAAAAATAACATTTTTTTAAATGGAACACCCTATATATTTTTGCAAAAATCGATGATAAATTAAATTCTGAACAAAGAATGTTCTTATACTTTTTTGACAATTATTTAAAATAAGCGAGTTATTTTGAAAAAAAATTACTCATGTGACGTCATAACAAACATCGAGTGTTGAGCTAACCTCTCTGTTTATTGTTCTTGTGTGTTGTTTATGCAACCAACAATACACGATGACGCGCATTATGGCGTCCGTTAATTACCCAACCGTTTGAATTATTACCATAGAAAATCAAAATACCTCAACATAACCTCACCAAACTTCTAAAAATGGTAAACACATAATTTTCTCCCATAATCATAATTATTTATAATCCACTTTTAGGAAACTTCTGATTTTCCTCCGATTCTAAACGAAATAACCACCGACTTGGAAAACTATCTCTTATGTCCGGAAAGTTTACCCATTCACCAATACGAAAAAAACCAAGAGTTTTGGCCTCGTAAACCAAATCCAAAACAACTGTTGCACTTTGAAGGCTCGCCATTGTGCTCTACATTAAAAGTAGTATAATCTGTAGGGTAATCAGTGAGTTACATGGAGTTTTGTAGGTGCAACGTGATCCAAACACAGGGGAAATAGTTGATTTTAAGGAGGTTCTTATAGAAGATGCTGGGGCGACAGCGTGTAATTCCATGTCGTTTAATAGGGCGCCTGCCCCTCCAGGTGATGCTGTGTGGGGCACTAACTCGTATATACCGTTTTGGCCCGGTAGTTTCCCTCGACCGGTTATTGATGAGGAACCAAAGGATTTGGAAACAGGTTAGGATTATTAATTTCTTATATAGTTTCTTTAATTTTATTTTATAGAGTTACTGACTGTTCCTCCGGGGTTTCAACGAGGTTTAGTGTTTGATGAGGATGGAGTTACTGTGTTAAATCACGATGGTTTTACTACTGAAAAACGACTGATAACCGAGCAAAGTAGTAACGTAGTAAATTTATTGGATTTAGTCCAACACGAGCAGGAATTATTAGGTACTAAAACCACTACCTTGTGAGGTGTTAGTTTTTTACGTGGGTGGTTTTTAGGTGTTTTTGATACAATAGAAAAGGAAGCGGTTGATAGCCAGAAATTAACGCAAGCTACCGAGGATTTACAAGAGGAGGACATTATTTTATCCACTGAAACCCCCTTGTTAAAAATAAGCGAAACTATTCCGCTAAACGAATACAAATCTAGGGAATGGGCTGTTTTGTTGGACACCTCCAAACCAGTCGTCGATTTTCACAAGAAAATCCCTCAAATGGCGATTGAATTTCCTTTTGAATTGGACAATTTTCAAAAACTTGCTATTTTGGAACTGGAACAACATAACCATGTTTTTGTAGCTGCACATACTTCAGCTGGGAAGACTGTGGTGGCGGACTACGCCATAGCTTTGTCTCTTAAGCACATGACTAGGACTATATATACATCCCCGATTAAAGCTTTGTCTAATCAAAAGTACAGGGATTTTAAGAAGAGTCATAAGGACGTGGGGTTGATCACTGGGGATTTCCAGATAAATCAAACGGCTAGTTGTTTGATTATGACCACGGAAATTCTAAGAACTATGTTGTATTGTGGAAGCGATGTGACTAGGGACTTGGAGTATGTAATTTTTGATGAGGTAGCTATAACTGCTATAAGGTTAAATTTTATAAAAGTTTGTATTAAACGCTGATTTCTAGGTGCACTACGTGAACGATCGTGAGCGTGGTCATGTCTGGGAACAAGTACTGATCCTCCTCCCAGCCCAAGTCTGCGTAATCCTCCTAAGTGCGACAGTTCCCAACACAGTGGAATTCGCCGATTGGCTCGGTCGCACCCACAAACGCAAAGTCTACGTAGTTACAACATCCCAACGTCCAGTTCCTCTCCAGCACTTCCTCTACACTGGACAAAGTGGCCCAAGTCGCGATAATCGCCACATGATCCTCGACAGGGACACTTGGAAGCGCGACGGGTTTTTCCAGGCGAAGAAATCCATGAGCGAGGAAAAAGTCCAAGAGCGCGGGCCGTTGACACCCAAGCAAGAGAAGACTTATTGGACGCGTTTGGTGGATCATTTAAAGCGCAAGGATTTGCTGCCGGTGGTAGCGTTTACTTTCTCCAGGCAAAAATGTGATAATAACTCCTCGAATTTGTCCAACTTGGATTTGACTACGCAGAATGAAAAGGGGGCTATTAATTTGTTTTTTGATAAATGCGTGAAGTGCTTGAAGGAGCCGGATCAGAAAATCCCGCAAATAGTGAAAATGCGTGATATTCTAACTAGAGGCGTTGGCGTTCACCATAGCGGCGTTCTTCCGATTGTTAAGGAAATCGTGGAGATTCTCTTCCAACGCGGTTTGATTAAGCTACTTTTTGCTACGGAGACCTTCGCCATGGGCGTTAACATGCCAGCGAGGACTGTCGTGTTTGATTCTGTGCGAAAGCACGATGGAAAAGAGTTGCGCGATTTGAAACCGGCCGAGTATATTCAAATGGCTGGGCGAGCTGGACGAAGAGGACACGATGACCAGGGGACTGTGATTATCCTCTGTAAAAGGGGACTGCTTCCTGAGGAGAACCTAAAGCAAATGATGCTAGGCAAACCGAGTTCTTTAGAGAGCCAATTTCGGCTTACCTATGGAATGGTAAGAATTTCTTAAAATCAATTTTCTGGGTTTTAATTTGTTTGTTTAGATTTTAAGTTTGTTGCGTGTGAAAAGTCTTGGAGTGGAGGATATGATGTCGAGGAGTTTTCGCGAAGTGGACCACCAAAAAAACCTGGTGGACGCTGAAATACAACTTACAGAAGTCAACAGGCAACTGGAGGAAATTAACCAGCAACAATTAAGCAGTTATTTGCAGCCTTTAGCAGATTTCTTCAAAAGTGCCAATGGATTCTTGGAACATCGCAAGAAAATCATGGTAAAGTACATGAACACCACAAGCCTAACGAGGTTTTAAGTTTCTTCTTCTAGAACCAAGTTTTCGACTCGTCTGAAGTACAAAAAATTCTCACTCCAGGAAAAATCCTGCTAATCACCCATAAACATCATGTTAATAAACTCGCGTTAGTTTTAACAGTGAACCGCTCGAAGAAATCCTATGATGTCCTAGTTCTCTCTGATGCTACCCCACTTAACCCCTTAGAGGAAACTAAGGATGCTCTTTGGTACCAAATGTTAAGTTTGGCGCTAGTCAATATTTTCCTGCCAGCTTCCTCCCCTAGTCACGAGATTATCACTGTAACCCCTGAAGATGTCTTTGAAATATCTGCGAAAACCTTGAAGATTAACACTGATATTATATTGCAAGACTGGAGGAAGCGCCAGATCGAAAGGTTTAGGTTTGACCCTCCAGGACAAACTTGCTTACAAGCAGTTCAGGAATTGCAAAAGTTAACTATGCTAGCCAACGATGGATCGAATTGTAATAAACTAGAGTTCCTGCATTTTATCAATGATTTGAAGTTGAATGATATAACTTTGTACGAGAATTTACAAGAGTATTATTATTTAAAAGACAAGTTAATAGACTATTTACCTAGTACACAAATTCCGAATTTCGAACAGCAATTTTCATCGGTTTTTAAGCGCAAGTTTTTGGAGGAGAAGTTTAAAGACTTGCAGTTTCAAATGTCGTCGAAAAGCTTAACATTATTCGAGGATTACGAGAATATAATTGAGTTATTACGCAGGTTGAAATATGTTGATATGCAGAAAAAAGGTAGTGACTGAAAATGTTAAGTTATATGGTTTGTATATGTTTGTTTATTTTAGTGGAATTAAAGGGTAAAGTTGCATGTGAGATGAGAATGTGCGAGCTTTTAATAACAGAGCTAGTGGTGCGTAACATTCTAACAAAACTAAAACCCGCTGAAGTTGCCGCGCTTCTCTCAGCTTTGGTTTTTCGAGTGAAAATCCGAGGGGACCAACTGCCGGACCTGGACGGCCTCACTGAGGATTTAAAACAAGTTTGTTAGAATAATAAAATTCGTTTTTATATTTATATTATATTCCGTAGGGTATTGAACAAATCAAGACAGTCCACAAAGAAATCGCCGACTTGGAACGCGCCTTAGGCGTGCAAACCGACGAGTTCCAAGAAGAACTTAACTTCGGCTTGGTGCACGTGGTCTACGAGTGGACCTCAGGAAAGGTAGCGCTAGCGCTCTATTTAGTTTTAGTTTGGTTTATTTATACATATTTTCTTGTAGCCTTTCGCTGAAATAATGGAGCTAACCGAGATACAAGAGGGGATAATAGTGCGCTGTATCCAGCAGCTTAACGAGACGATTTGCGATGTACGTAACGCTGCGAGGATTGTGGGAGATCCGGAATTGAGGAAGAAAATGGAGGAGGCATCCACGGCCATTAAACGGGATATTGTGTTTGCTGCTAGTTTGTATACACATGAGAAAGTGTGAGAAGATTAATTCGTTCATCTCTCCAAATTGCATGTAACTTTGCACATTGATAAAGAAAGTGGTGCTAATTAGCGTGGTGGATTTGTCGGGGAACTAAAAAATCTTTTAAATTTGATTTATCAGTAAATAAGTTCCAAATAAAACTTTTATGCCATCAAATAAACGTATTTTTCTGTAAATAATTTAGTATAATTTCAATCGGAAAGTATATTAAATAAATAAATAATAAAAATGTTATTAAAGCTTGTTACCGCCAACTGTTGAAAAACGGTCACAAATAATTCTGTTAGTGTACAATATTGTTAATTTTTAGGTGTCCTAATCAATAAAGAAGATCCTATACAAAAAAAGGTGTTTTATTTTATTAAAATCACATAATTGTACTTAAATATTAAACCCTTCTCTCAAAATTTGGCGGGAAACGACCTCCTCGCATTTCTGCTATCCTGATACCAGGAGCAAAATTTTGCTAATTTTCTATGCTTTTGTTCAGTGTTAGTTGAATTAAATTTCAAATTTCCCGCCAAACTTTTACTCCTGATATTTTGGCGGGAAACGACCTCCTCGCATTTCTGCTATCCTGATACAAGGTGCAAAGTTTTGTTAATTTTCTATGAAAAATTTTGCTCCTGGTACCAGGGTAGCAGAAACGCGAGGAGGTCGTTTCCCGCCAAAATATCAGGAGTAAGAGTTTGGCGGGAAATTTGAAATTAATTCAACTAACACTGAACAAAAGCATAGAAAATTAGCAAAATTTTGCTCCTGTAATCAGGATAGCAGAAACGCGAGGAGGTCGTTTCCCACCAAAATATCAGGAGTAAGAGTTTGGCGGGAAATTTGAAATTTAATTCATCTAATACTGAACAAAAGCATAGAAAACAGAAAGGCGAGAAGGTCATTTCCCGCCAAATTTTGAGAGAGCGCTAGAGGCCCCTCTTCTGGTAATAGTAGTGGGAGAAGTGTGTAGAGTAAATTTAAGCGGGAAATTTAAATTTTGTCCTGGTAATATTTAAGTACAATTATGCGATTTTAACAAAATAAAACGCTTTTTTTGTATAAATTTCTTTATTGATTAGGACACCTTGTATACACATGAGAAAGTTAATTAAATTAAAATACTGAACACAAGAAGGTTTTAAGTAGATTCTTGTAATTATTGGTCGATTATCCATAATATGTTGAGGCCTGCGCGACCTAGATTAATACGGCCTAGCATTCCGAGCTCTAATTTGTTGACGTGGTAGATGAAGAATAGAATGCTGTGAAAGAGGTTGTTGTAACCCTGCAAAATTGTTCTTTAATAAATTTCTATCTAAAATTTATCGAGTCTTTACCTTAACCATTTCGAATACTTTTTCGCCGACTACAACGCGATAATGCGGCGGTTTCTCCGACACCTCCTGTATAAACAAACTCTTCGGTGTTAAATTCGGCATTTTATCCGAGGTTTTTATGTAGTGGTAACCACTAAATGCTTTGGTATCCGGCATATTCGGCAGGGGCATTAACTGTGTGTCCAAATAGCACGCCACTAGATGCATAACAATCTAAAATTACTTTTAGTTTAAAACAGTTCTTGTATAAAATTATTTCGAGACCTACAGCACAATCAGTTGGAAGCGAATCCTCCCAGGATTTTCCATTGTAACTGCTACCGCCGTTCCATTTGAACTCGCTCATACATCCGCCTTTAGCCAACTCGCGTATTCTCTTCACCAAGTACTCCTGGTTAGTACTAACTTCCAGAAACTGTATCAATGTGGCTAGTGATGGGATAAACTGCGTGACTTGTGCTAGTTGAGCTGTCTTTCGTAGACGATCCAAGCCCACACCGCCTATTTTAATGTCTGTTAGGCCGTGTTTTTCTAGTGAGTCGTTAATTCTATCGAATTCGTTGACTAGTCTGTCGAGGATTGTCTGGGAAATCCACTAAAAGACAGGTAAATCAAATTAAACAGTTTTACCAAAAGTTACGGTTAGTTTTTACCATTCGCAAATTTTCGTTCCACTGTGTGAGGGCTACAGTATCAACGTTGATTCTAGTCCATACTTCAAGTGCTGAAGTTTGGGCAGGAGTTGACGTGTCTTCCTTTCCAGCTGAACTGGAAGTTTTTACTAGAATTTCAATTATTAACAACCCTCGCTTGGAACTTAAATATTTACCTGGAGACTGGGAAGATAACTGGTACTGACAGTTCTTCAAAAATGTGGACATGTCTTTGGCAGTTTTCGTAACTGGATGGCTCCAAAACGAGTTAAGCAAATTGGAAGAATGCTGACTTTTGTTCGTCATTTTATTAACCTTCTCGATTTGCTCGTGTTCTTTTAAATATTTGTTCAAAGACGTTTCGTCGCCAATATAATCAACTGAAGAAGTATCCCGATACATGCTGGGTTTAACTGGAGTTGTTATGGGTGATGCCTTATTAGAATATTGATTCAGACTTACGTCTGCAGATCCTTTATGGTACACCCACGATGGTGATGAAAGCGAGTAGTTTAAACCTTTAATAAAAAAATTAGTTATTTTCCGGAAAAGTGGTGTTTAATGAAGCTCTTACTATCGCTTGGGGACAGATTAGACCTCCAACTTAAAGCAGTTAAATTCATTGGGGTGGAAACTGGCGTACAAAGCGATGTTTTAGGTGTTTGATTCAACAAGTTAATTTGCTTTTGGTCCATAATCTTATAGTTAGGATCTGAAATATTAATAAACGCGTTAAATGGCACCGTAAAAAGATTTTTATTCTTACCTGTTTCCTTTATTCCAAGCAACTTTGCTTGCTCTTTATTAATAATTGTCACCTGTTGTTTGGTTATCATAGATTTAAGAATTTTAAACAAATGAAAGAAGACATTCACTGTCAGCAACACTATTAAAGTATACTCAAAATACTGGAAGTAGCTGAGGTACCACGAACAAGAATCTGAGCTACAAACGGGATATTTACAAAAACATTATTTTTAGTTATCAACTTACACATCATAAAGTAGCACTGCTAGAAGTGCTAAGTTTACTGCACCCCAAACGAAGTTGTTGCGAAATTTTCGACGGTTCTGGTTGACTATCAGACTACGTTCCAAAATTGGGGCATTTGGGTTACTTGCAGACAAAAAACTTCCGTTTGGTCTAAAAGCAAAACAACAATCAAAACTAAATCACAAAACATTGCTAAGTATTTTTACGTTGAGATATTCATTATTCTATTTAAAATTTTATGTAACACCGAACAATAAATTAATTTAAATCGCCTCAAAATAGCTTAATATATGCGGCATAACCTAAAAAATAATAAAAAACAGGCGCGTTACTGTGCATTCTTCTTCTTCTACTTCTTTAATGATAAATTCAACTTAAAAACAGAAGCTATACAAAAATCAAGCTATTTTTTATTGTAGGTGAGCTATTCTGATAGAAATAGTTATAATTAGAGATTTGGAACAATCGAAATCGTGAATTCAACACATTTTAACTTTTAACGAATATAATAGAACGTGACTTCATGCACAAACTTGTCGATACAAAAGATAGCTGTATTATATAAACAACTCAGTTAACATAGAAGAAAACTGTAATTTATGTTGTGACTTTATACACTACTCAGTCGATACAACAGGTATTATTTTGTAACTTGAACGTGACTTAATGCACAAATTTGTCGATACAAAAGATAGCTGTATTATATAAACATCTCAGTTAACATAGAAGAAAACTGTAATTTATGTTGTGACTTTAGACACTACTCAGTCGATACAGCAGGTATTATTTTGTAACTTGCGCATTGTGACTAAGAGATGGCGGTACATAAAAGAATATTATTATGTATTGTTGGTTGCATAAATTAAACTGTCAGTCACAGATAATAACTGTCAGTTCAAAGGTCGTAAATGTTTTATTCACGTGAAAAACAACTTTGACGTATACACGTAAATACAAAATCCACATTCAAAACAGTTTAATTGTACAATATGGGTAACAGATCATCGTTGTTGTTGTGCGAAGAAGAAATTGCACAAATCCAACAGGAAACTGGATGTAAGTGATTATGACTGTGTTAAGGCAATAGTATTAAGATATTTGGTTTTTTAGTTACCCCAAGTCAGATTGAACGCCTTTACTCGCGTTTCACGGCCTTGGACCGTGGGGATTGTGGCACGTTGAGCCGAGATGATTTCCAGCGCATCCCCGAGCTGGCCATCAATCCTCTAGGTGAACGTATAGTCAACTCGTTTTTCACTGGTGATGAGTTCAATGATCGTGTCAACTTTCGACAGTTCATGCAGGTGCTGGCCCACTTTCGACCTGTGAAGAAAAACAAGGAAAACCGATTAAATTCCAGGGAGGCAAAATTGCGTTGTAAGTAGCTGGTATAAGTAAATGCAAAAGTCACCGCCAAGTTGGTTCTAGTTGCTTTCAAAATGTACGATTTGGATAACGATGACATGATATCCAAGGACGAGTTATTGGCGATTTTGCATATGATGGTTGGGACAAATATTAACGAGGAACAGCTAACTAGTATAGCGGAACGTACGATTTTGGAAGCGGATGAGGATGGCGATCAAATGATTTCGTTTGAAGAGTTCTGTACGGCACTACAACGAACTGACGTTGAGCAGAAAATGAGCATCCGGTTTTTGAACTAAAGGGAGCCATGATTAAGTTAATTTTTGTATAGATACTTAAATATGGGAGCTAAGCTAGATAATTATACATACTACCAAAGTTAAATTATTTATATAATACATTATATTTGAAATTGTTTTGTTATTAACTGTAAATACAATATAAATATACTCTAGTATGTGTTTTATTTAACTCTACATTACATCTTGTTAAGTTAAGCTATATCATAAAACAGTAACCCTTAGATTTTATTTATTCATAATTCAATTAAGCTGTTGATGAAACTGCTAGTTTTTTCAAATGGTCCATGAAAACTTGAAGCGAAACATCGTCTGTGAGCACTGGGGCACCACCATCCTAAACAGAAACAAATTATAAGAATATCGGACACAAAACAACTTTCTGTTAGTAAATATTACAACAGAATAAAGTTATGTTCAAGGATAGGTTAAGTTAGTACGATTTATGATGTTAGAACAATAAACCCAAGGCGAAGACGTCCCGCTACCAACAAAAAATAAAATATTACTGTACCGCTGTACTTCCACCTGGCATAATGGCCTAAATCCGCGCATCATATATGGAAAACAAAAATATATTAACACCATGTACGTCTGTTCTTTCGGATAGAGTTAACGAAAACGCTGTTTGCTTTAGAAAAACATTTAAAACCATACTTACACCTCCATAAGAATACATATTGTTGTGAGTTTGACTCGGATTAACTTTGGACAGCAAAAAGCGCGCTTGGGACCCCCCTTGCTCCGTATCAATGTACCGAGGCATTGGAAAACGCGTCTGCAATATCTCCTGTGCATCATCAACCGGCGCCTGTAACAACTGCCTAAAGTTCTCGTACTCTGGCATGTCCTGGTACTTCAAATTCCTCCACTGTGCTATGGTCTGGAAGGAAAAAAAAACATCAACTAGCCCTCTAAACTATACTTCAACTAACCTCGCCATGGAATATCAATATTTGGAAAAACGTGTCCATAAGTAGAATCCTGTCAGGCTGGATGGAACTAGTGTCTAGAAGCACTGGCTCCGGAGGACCATTAAAGCTATAACTATACAGAATCGGCTGGATCATAATCAGCGACTGTGTCAAGTCCTCTCGTATTAACATGTGACGATAAAACGAGGTTTCATCTGGTGAATTATTGAAAACTTGCAGAAACTGCGAGCGACGTAAATGGTACATAAACTGAGGGTATAAACTGAAGTTTTCTGTAAGCCTGAAGGAGTTGGCGTCGTCTTTGTTATATTCCCCAAACTTCTGACACTATAATTAAATTATAATAACAAACTTGACGACTCGCGTTTAGGAAATTTTACCAGGCGAATAAGCATGCGGTCCACCCAACGAAGAACATCCGGACTATCATCGCTTTCCGCCCTATAAACTGCAATACGAGCCATTAAAACTGCTGCAGCTTCCTGGTCAAAACCAGCACTGATATGGTGGATATTAGCAGTGGCATCGGCCCAATTTCTGGCAACTGTGGTCACACGAATCCGCCTCTGACCATTAGCATGCTAAAAAACCAGTCGGAAAAATGCTTAAGCGTGGAATAAATATATTTACCTGATATTGCGTTATAAATTGAATACATCCGCGGCCTCCCTGGGGAATAGGCGCAGAATGTTGATTAACCACCTCGAAAAAGAGTGAAATAGTGCTACTGGGGGTTAAAGTGCACATTTTCCATTGTACCGTGTTGCCCATGCCGATTTCCGTATCGGAAACCAACGGACTTTTCACGTTCAGCGACACACAGGAACCGATACCACCTTGGACTGGATCAAAGTTTAATTTCAACAACTACAGTAATTTTACAGAAAACTTACTCTTTAGCTCCCTCGAACATTTCACCTCTAGTGTTCCATTAAAAGCCATCTTCAGTTCGCCTTTTTGATCCTTGGAAAAAACTCGTTGGAATGTCTGCTTGAATAACGACGAATTAAACGAGTCCCCCATTACCATATGCCCCCTAAACAAAACCAAATCAAATAAACTATAATTACAGCCGGGAGAAGAAGTATTTTAGTATATACCCAGTAGAATTACAACACTGCTTCATCTCCATTAAACCAGTCTGATCCAAAGCACAAGAATAAATATCAACGCAATGTCCATTAGTCGCCGCCCTCATCGCCAAAGCCTCATAATGCTTAATAGCCTTCTTCATATACTTTGCGTTATCCTTATGAATATCGTGGTGAGACCTAATTAATCAACTCAAATTAGAAATCTACAGTACACTAAAACTCCAAACTCTCACCTAATAGGCTGCTTAAGATCGTCGTTCAAAACCTGACCAGGTCCTTGAGAACACGGCCCTCCAACAAACATCATTACTCTCGCCCCGGTGTTAGCATACGTGCACTCCAACAACCCTATGGCAATGGACAAAGCCACGCCAGTCGAACGAAGCGAGCGTTTTCCCTGTGGGACACTCCAAGGATCCCTTTGCAATTCCCCAATTAAATCAGTTAAAACTATATCGCAATTGGAGACGGGTTGAAGGAAGCGTCCTGCTGGAGGCATGGGAGTTTGTTGTTGAGGCGGTTGTCCAGGACGTTGTTGTTGCGGCTGTTGGGGTTGTTGCATCACCTTTCCAATACCCAGCATGTCTTGGATTTGCTTAGCGTTTAGGTCTTTTGTGCCGCGGAAAACGTAGGATTTGCTGCAGCCATCGGTGCCGAGTTCGTGGACTTGCACCATTTTGCCGAAGGTGATTAGGCCTATTAAAGCATTTAGAGGGAGAAGACTTAAAGACATTTGTAGCGAGTCTTTGAGCGCGCCTAATTCTTCCTCATCCATGCAAGTATCCACCACAAATAAATAAATTGGTGGCAACCCCTGTGCCCTAGTTATAGTGTATTCCAAAGTTGAGAACATTGGCATCAGTTCAGCTGGTTGATGTTGCTCAGAAATAGCAGCATATTGTGGTGGAAACTACAAGTACTCAAATAGTTCACAAACTTATTATTATTATTACATTTCTTTACCGGATTACGTTGGAAACAAAAGTTGCACACCCATAACTTGGCTCTATAGTCCACCTGACATAAGGGATTCAAAATCGCCCGGCAATTATTCCGAGTACACAAAACCGGATCGTATTGGATTGCAGGTAAATCCGGACGTTCCTTTATAGGTTGATACAAGCATCCTAAAGGCACTACGAGCCGAGTGGCTTCAATTCGACTGGATGGCCATACGTTCCATGTAAATCTTATACCATCTCGGTCCTCATTTTGCTGGATATATTCCTCGTAAGTGGTCATCTACAAGAAGTTGTAGTAGAAAAACTCTTGGAAGTGTTATACTGGACTTACCTTAGATGCCAACTAAGCGAACAACAGCGTTATTTTGGGTTGGTTTGAAGAACTTCTATTGGAAAGTTATGTTCTGTTAACAAATCCACATATTTAGCTCCACGTCAGCTGTCATTGAGTCAGTAGACCTTAGGCGACATCTATTGGAAAGTTAATGGTTTGTGTCTCAAGTAACAATGCAGAAAGCTGTCAGTGGTTTGTGTCTACGTTTTCATCTTGTCTTGCCACCCAGAGAGGGCGCCTCTTGTTCTATATGTATAAGTTTTTGATTTTTTTAATAAATTTAAATACAAAACATTTGGAAATTTTTGTTTATACTGTCCTTAAAGAATCTTTTTATAACTAAATTTATATCATTACAGATAGGTTTATGTATTATTTATTAAATAGCTTCTCGCGTTTAAAAGTATGCAAAATGAGAGTAAATTGACTTTTTGAGTATTTGAGAATCAAAATATCTTGAAACTACTTACAAAATATTATTTATTTATTAATTTCTTTCAAAAATTAGTCACAATGTTATAATAAAGTACATAAAATAGTTGATATTGAATTTTTAAAAATTTGGTGGAGTCGCCAGTGTTAAAAGTGCCTCGAATTTTTAAATTGCTGTCTTGGACCAGGAAAAGACATTTGCTTGATTTATTATTTACATTTTTATTAAACATTCGATCCTCTTTGAAAATCTGCCTGTCTACTGACTATAAAATTTCATAAAGATAATGCCTTTTATTCGTCCAAAAATAATTTTGTGCGCCCTTCGAATACGAAACTTTTTTCCCTCAAATCTTGTTTACGACTTCGCTCGCATTTACATATCATAAATACCCTTAAATATTTACAAATTTCCCAATATAAACGTCCTTCGCTCTCTCAGTGACTAACGACACAGTAATAAAACCGCAACCATTCCCCATTCACCCCATTCAACTTTTCTTCCTGCGACCCTTTTGTATCCCTGTCATTATACAAGAAAAGCAGAATAAAATCACCCCAACTACTATACGAGCATCTCAGCAAAAGATTATGTAGGTATATCTGTGGCCATCAAAAAACCATCGCATATGTTTTAATTTGCCAGTTGGAGAGGCGGCGAGGAGGAGGATGAGTTGTGGGGCACCCAGGGGGCCAGACGATGACAGAACACTTGATCGTTGCTATGGAGACGGCTGGTGGCATACTCCATCAGTCCCGGACATGAACGCCGCACAAATCACCTGGTCCATTACCACACAGAAAAATTCAAATACCGAATTTATTTTCATACCCCCACAAAATAACGCGATTGCTTTCAGGCATAATTACAGTTTACGGTAAATCTACTTCGTGTTTTGCTTAATTAAAGCCAGCGTTAGCCAGAGAGGGGCACAATGTGTGTGTGCTGTGCGTTCTAATGAAATGAATTAATACATTTTAGAAACAAAAAGTTGGAATTCATTTATTCGGATGGTAAATAAATAAACGTATGATGGGGATGGGAAATTGCACAATGCAAATTGGATTTTTTTGTTATAAACGAACATTGGAAAATAATTACCGCTTTAATTACCTATACCTGTAATAGAATTTCCTATGAAATTGTTAATAATTTTCGACAAAAATAGCTATTTTAACGAATCGTTTTTATTCCCTTATTTTCTGAATGATTTTTTTAGACAAATACATCGAAATATTGAAGAACCCTGTAGTAAATCAAACAAAACGAGAACAACAAATCGAAACAAATATTTGCTCAGTAGTTCCATTATATTCACATTAATAAACTGAAATTAAACAAAATAAATTATACTATTCCAGAATCAACATTATGTATTTGCTGATGTAATCGAAATCAATACACCAGTGAGCTAACTAACTATTACACAAAAAACCCAGAAGACAAAAATAATGTCGAATAAAACGCTCTTTTTGTGCTTAAACTACTACCCGTTAATTTAATTAAAATCGTCAGCGCTTCGTCGTCGAAAAGAACATTGGTCAATCAACTGAAAAAATTAAAAAGCCATCTGCCATTAGCCAGGAATCTAACCCATTAAGGACGGGCGGGTTTTTCACAAGCAGTCATTCTTCTTATATGTATGTACTCTAGTAATTAATTGCGCAATTGATTTTTCAGGAGAAATATATGATGAGAAGTTCTGCGTGAATTTTGGCAGGTGCGCTCGCTTCTCCCAAGCCGCTTTCGACAAAAGCTACATCAATCCTCTTTGCACGAGAACAGAACGAGACTGTGTCTTAAAAATCGTTGAATTTGTGCTTATTCTCTTGATGCGCGCTAGTAGCTTACCTTTTATAATGTAGGTGCCTTATATAAAGTTTTTTTTGTACGCTGGAGGTAAATTTTTAATATCCTTATGGGGCTTAGTAACCCTTTGTTTTATAAAAGTGTTCAAGTTGAGGTATTAACGGGTATTTCTTGGGGAAATTCAGAAAAAGTGAAGCTAAAAGTGCAATTTTCCCTCAGATATTGTATTTCGTATATCGATTTAAATTATACGTAATTTCATTTTAAAAAGTGTAAAACCTATTTTATCAAAGAATTTTTTTATTTACTTAAAAGGAATTTATGAAAAAACGGAGACATTTTTCTAAAATATTACTACCGGTTATATAAACAAAAATAATTGTTTATCAAAAATATGTAAACAATTTGCACATATCTCATATAGTTACATAATTATATTGCTTTGAATAATTTTACCAATTTGAATTTTATAAATAGATATTAAAATCCAGACAAATTTGAAACTTCAGCAAACGTTATTATAAAAAAGAAACTAATATTTTCGACACGAATTTCATTTTTCCACGTCTAATAAATCCCCAATCCATTTATTTAGCTAATGCACATAAAAATCTGTACAACCACCCCCCAAGAGAGACAATTTCATTGAGCTATTTGTACACCATCTGGCATACTGTCATTTTCCAAGTCATCTGTTGTTATAAATGAGAGTCGCTTTTACTCACTCCCACCCCCGCCTAAACCAAAAAACCATGATTGCGGTGGTTTGTTGGAAACATCAACATTTTCCAGAAATAAATTTAATTAGTGCTTAGGCATTTTACACGTAAAAGTAACAAAATAAATGATGCTGGATGCTACAAGACGTGTACTATAAATATCGATACACTCTCTCCGGTTTATTATAAATTATGACAAATTATCCTCGATTCTTTGTACACGCTTCGTTCGTTCATTCGTTGCCACGTTAATTATTATTGTGGACCTGGAAATTGAAATTTGTCCAAGTGATTGGACGTAATTATTGATCGGTTCTCTTCTTCAACATTATCTTTTCCTATTCCGGAGTAGATGTCACCGGAATTGTGTAAAGTTCAGCTAATTAATAAATTACTGAAATAATTTGCTCAGCAGTTGCGTAGGTATATTTTATAAAGAATTTTGATTAACTCGTTAAATTTACTCACTCGGGAATACGTAAAGTACAAATTCGTTTATGTAGAAAGTTTTTAATAAACCGGCAGGATTTATTTTTATATGTTTGCATAATGGTTTTGTTGTTAATTAAATGGAATTATTGTTTAGTCATTGACTATGAAATTTTGTGATAACCTTTGTTCCAAGCTAGTGGATTATGAAGTATTATTTATGATGACGAAGCGGGAAAAATATTAATTTAAAAATGGTGGATGCGCCGGGGTTATAAATATTCATGCTATTTTCGTGCTGTAATTCTGTAAGATATATCTAATAATAAAAAGTATTTTGATTTTTTTTTAAGTCTCAAATTAGAAATCCCTTAGCACTTTTTATTTCTTATAATTTTTTTTGAGGTTTCGAAAGAAGCTGGTTACAAAAATTTTCTCTAAAAATCTGTTGTTAGGGGTTTCAAAAAAAACTTACCATTCTTCTAGATGTTGTTACAAGATATTTAGTTGTAAAAATACTTAAATTCCAATAAAAATCGGCTTCCCAAAATTTTTTGCACTTGAAATTTTGGTGGGTGCGCCGGTGCTAATGTTTACTCTTATTTCTATAGAAAGTTTTTATTATCCAACACCTAAGTTGTTAAATAACATCTCAGTTAATAAAATTTATTGCTTTTGTAGTACAAACTATATCTATTTTATTCGCACATCAAATTTGTTGTCTTTTACAGCAATAAAACTAGTTTTGTTTGAGAGCCAACCATTAAAATTTATTTAACAAACTGTTTAAATAAAGAATTCAGTTTTTTTGTAGACGTTTCTTGTATAAACTAAAACCTCGCATTCTGTCTTTCTATAGCATACTATATTAATGTAAAAGTTCCTGCTACTACAAAATTAGTTTCCTCTACTCGTTGAACTGTTAAATAAATTGACAATTGTATATGCGAAGAGAAAAGTTAATAAACTGCGAGGGAGCCCCTCTTCTCTCTGCATTTGATAAACAACTTTATCCAAAACCCAACATGATGATGAATGGGCCACGCTCCTCTATTCCACTGAAATAAAATTAGCTTGGAGCTTGTGTCTATATTTATGGAAACTTTTCTGGCTTTCCAACTTTTACAATACTGTGTTGTAGGTATGAAAGGGGTATTTGATTTGATTTGGTTTAGGTTTAGGTTTAGTTTTAGGTAGTGGAATTATTTTGGTGGTATTTTGGCTTTCGCACCATTTTTCATGTCATGGCGATGGAAATATGACACAGTCCTCCATTGAATCCAGGGCTGTGTATGGAATAAGAAAGGTCAAGACGCGTGATTTATTACGGAACAAACACCCACAATTTTTGTCGATGTATTATTTATTAGCTCGGTGCGGTTGGTGGTGTCACAATAAATATTTATTAAGGGGCGTTTGGCGAATTTAATTGTAAAGTTTCTAGGGGGACCACAAAACTAGTACATAGACAAGTATTTTCCTATTTGTCTCGGAAGTTTTCAACTTGGAGCATTCTATTCTGTCTGGAAGAGATAAGAAGAGAAAATAGTTCAACCGCTAATTGCCACCCTGAAACAGTTTGATTATATCGGCGGTTTGCTGCAATATAAGACAAACATCGTCCAGAGATTGCAATTTAAGATGTTGCTACTATAAGCGAATTTTAAATTTGCTAAAATAGCTATATAAATTAGAAATGGGATTAAAAGGATTTCGTATAAATTACAACAATATTTTTTCCAGTAGACAGCTCGTCACACTATCTCTATCTCTATTTCACGCTCGCTTCTCTTAAGAGCGACAGAGAGGGACTACGCCTACTGAAAATAATGCAACTATATCACATTATATCCAAATAACAAATTCCATCCTGTCTATCCACAAACCCCATTTCAACAAGTTAAAACAAACAGATCAATTTGTATTATAAAGTTCTGATGAAATAATTAAATATTTATTATAATGAAAAACCCGCATTTCCAATGGTAAATTGATGTTGGAACTGGAAAGGTATTCTATATCTAAAGTAAATAGAATTATGAAGTCGCAAAGTAATCCCTTTGGATCATTTAGTAGCTTGTAGTGGGAGAGAGAGAGCATTAATTTCAATTATACATCTAGCTGATGCTGGGTGCTGGTTATATGTATGTAGTTGATGATATAGGTTTGTTTATCGGTCCACGTTATATTGCTATTATTTACGACCGTTATAATTGCATTCTATACAAACACACTACTAATATCTATCACAAATTATTATTTATTATTTGGGTGCAAACTGTGCGAGTGACGTTTATGTTTGTACAGGCAACGTAAGTTCAGCTTACCAGAAGGGTAGGTGGCGCTAGCATCGATCGATATACAACTGTCACTCACACAAAGTGAGGTTAGGTATAGGATGTTGAGCTTTTGTGCTTTTTTTCTGCTTCCAAACGGAAAAATTGAATTGATGTGCGTGTTATCACGATTATTTTCACAACAGTTGTCAAATGCCACCACACAAAGTGTTTACTAAATAATAAACACTTCACTAAGCAACCGACAAGACAGTTTCTAATCGATATGGAATGAATTTACGGACGTCGGGTCGGGATATTCTTGATTGGCAACAACACAATGCAATAACTCGTGTGGGTTATTTTTGCTTAAGAGGTTTTTTTTTAGAATAATAAAAAAAATCGGATCAGATCTCTTGTTCATTATGCTATAAGAAATTTAAACTGACATTCTCATAAAGAAATGGTTTTAATTGCAAAAATCGACGGATTATTAGACAAAGAATGTCAACAATCAAACCTCATAAAGTCCCTTCTGTCTCTTATAGTTTTCAAAGAAAATAGGTCAAAAACCTTTATAAATTATAAGAAGTCTTTGCCATAGGCGCCCGCAGAAATTATTCTAGGGGGGGGGGCAAAACCTACCATTTTTGTAAAGTTGTTTTTTTTATGAATTTTATATTTAAATAATATAATTTTTTTTGTCTAAGTTACGAATTGGTAATTGGTTCCGAAATCCAGGGGGGCAACTGACCCCTCTTGCCCCCCTTGCGGGCGCCTTTGGTCTTTGCTGAAATTTTTGACAAAAATAATTGTAGCTGTTACAAAAACCATTGAATTATAGCGACTAGAATGTCACAGAATTGAAAAAAATGACTTCACCTCGCAAATTTGCTTCTATTTCCTATAGTTTACCGAAATTTTTTACAAAAAATATTCTGATCTGACAAAGAAAAAGTCGCAGGTTTGAATTTTGTTTAAATTTGTAGTACTGATTAAAAAATCATTGAGTTATTTAGCGATAAATTGCTAGAAAGTGAAAAAATTAGTAAGCTAGAAATTTTACAAAAATCGCATAAAAATTTCATTAATTTATACCTGGCACTTGCTACTGTTTAAATTTAATACTGTATGTTAATTTCTAGATTAAAATTACATGTAATAACTATTTCATTTACATCTGCTGTCGACTTAACATTTTATATTTTGCTCTGTTATAGTTTGTTTTTAGTGATATTGACCACGTAGTGAATTTTTCTTGATATTGTTTCTGTACGAACGATGTTAAATATTGACGATTTTTGTAAATAGTTCGAAAAAATGGAACTTGAACACCCTGTAGTGAGCAATTGCGAAAAAATATTGCATTTTTGAGTGATTTTAGCCTTAAAAACCGCCCCAAACCACCTCGCCTAGTACATAGAAATTAACCAACATTGACATCCGGACTTAACATCGAGCGTATTATTCACCCATTGCTGTACCTAAACACTACAGATGGCGCTTTATACCCCACACTCTATTTGCATAATAGATTCCAATCGAACCGCGATGAATATTATTAGGTACACATGCAACTTGAGTCCATTGAATCATGCATCTTATTGTGGGGTGTGAAGGTACAGGTATCAACTGTGCGAGGGTGATTTCACGGCTGTTGTTTCCGGGGCTCCGGCGTGTGCCGTCGCCTGGTCTCGCCCGGCGTCGTGGCGCTCCGGTTTTGAGGTCTGCTGTCCGGGCGGAGTCAGTCCGCAGTCGAATCCTCTGCAGGCATGGGGGTTGTGTTTGTGTCTGCTTTGGGAGCAACACCTGGTTAAGGGCACGCGCGACGCGCTTTATTCAAACCGCTCCAATACAAACGAGAGCAAAAAACAATTTTTCAGTGTCAACTCGTAAAATAATGTAAAAATTCCGTGTCAATTTCTGTGTCTTTGATGATGATAATTTTACAACGATTTTAGACTTCGAATTTTGTTGTATTATTAAGGGTGTGAGTGTGTATGTGCGCTTTTTTTTCACGTTGTTTTTTTCGTCGTGTAGATTTTGTTGAGTGTTGTTTGAGTTGGAGTGTGCAAGTGTAGGGAAGAGTAAACGCCCACGACACACGACGGAAAGCCGGTTTTAGTGTCACGGGGTTGTTGATGCTTCTACAGTTATTAGACAAAGTTGATGTGGATGAACTCATGTGTAGTTTAGAAAATACATTCTAGATTTACTTATCGTATAGCAGCTGTTATTTGGATTACTGTCTATAAAGGTAACACTCGATGTTTTGGTGTCAAAAGAAACAATCTGTTAAAAATCAGTTTTTCATGTAAATATTATGAAAATACTGTTTTGTCGAACCGGCACCTCCGCCAAATTTACAAATTTGAAAACACGCCGTATTTTTATTATTTTTTAAGGAGGTTTAGGTTCGAAAGCAGATTCTATTTAAGAATAAAGTTATATATTAAATTCCGTAAACACCATGTAGAAATCTTATTTCATTCACGAATTATAGCATTTTAAATATAACACTTATATTTTAGCACCGCAAAAATTTTTATTAGGAAAATACGCCATATTTTGATTATTATTAATACAAATTTAGATTTGAATACTGATTCTATTAAAGAAAATTTATCTTTATTGTCAAACTCACATAGATACATTTTTTTGTACTAAAATTCCTGCATTACAAACACAATAATCCCCTTATTTGTTTTTCTAAGAAATGCGCATAAATATTTTAGTTTCAATATTGACTAAAACACGCAGGATCACAAACATAGCAAATAAAATTTCGCTTAATAAGTTTAAACGTCTTTATTAAATTTACTCAACGCTGACTTGATAATTTTGAGATACCAAGCCAACTGTGTTAATTAAATTTCACACTATTTCTGTGGGAAATTGTAGTGAAAAGTGGAATTGGAAGTGGAAACTGTATAGAATTTCAGTAGATCCGGACCTGATTTTTTGAAATATTCCAACTGTTGCGTGATTGGAAAATTTGGGATGGAAACAACGGGGTAAATTGGGACAAAATTTCAGAGAGCGGGGCAAGATATTTAAACATTGTTTTCTTTATTATTATCATCATTTAATGCTGTTTCAAAATCTGTAGTTTTGAAGATATCCGATCTGGAATTGAAAGTAAACGGGGCAAATTAGTTTAAATTTTAGAGAGCTGTAACTTTGAAGCGGGACAAGATATTTCCAAACAGTTTTCTTCATTATCATCATCATTTAATGTTATTTCAAAATCGGTAAAAATACAAAATTGATCTAATAGTTACAAATGCCATTTTTAACGTGCCGTAAATCGATTCCCTTTTCTACTTTTAGTTTAAATATTTTTCTAACTAATGAGTTTCCTCGATTTTCGTTTAAGTAAAATACCCTGTACTGTTCAACTACACCCAGGTTTTTCGTCCCTTTGCAACTTTTATTTCCCACAATATAAAGAATTCTTCATCTTTATGGAAGCTTTCATCTAAGTGTAGGTCCTTTAACTAAAATGCAGCAAGTGTAGTTTTATGGACATCAGCGCGCACAGTCCAAAGATTTACTTTATTCTTTTTGTAGTTTCTCTCTTTTAGACATCGTACATACATTAAACCAACCAACGCAGTTTTTTCCGCCCCCAAACCGTGACACTTTTGTACTTTCATCATCATCCATCACATACAAAGCGAAAAATATTGTGTATTAGTTTTGCAATTTAAGGAAAAGTGTTCATCGTGCAGATGTGGCTCATCCTCATTTTTATTTTCTCGAGAGCAGACGGGAATATTATTTTAAGTTGTGGGGTCAAATAAAATTTTCGAAACAATAACACGTTTTTGTTGTCGGTGATAAAACAATGGATATACGCGGATGGTAATTTATAATTTTACGAGTAGGTGAGGACACAAAAAAGGACCAGGATGTTATGTTTACTTTTATTGTATACTTACTTAATATATGAATATTTTAATTTCCCTGTGTGTTATAACTTGAGCTGAATAAACATTGTGTAGGAAAAATCGAGCGGTGAAATTTCCATAAAACAGTTTGTCGTGTCCATCATCGCACACGGACAAGTGATTTACAATAATAAAGTAAATATACGACAGAACTCGGAGAATATAATGATGATGATTGTGGTGCGGGCGGTTTCCCAAGTCGCAGCCAGTTTTCGGATTATTCTCCAACATTGGCCTTCATTATTTCATCATTTAGCTGCAAAATAAACGATCTAATGTCTCCCTTGTTGGTTTAAAATTATTAGGAGGTGCACACACCGCCCATTTTGTAACCGCATTATTTGTCGTATGGGAAATCTACGAGTTGTGGTCCTAACTGAATATCTCGAAGAGGAAAGAACAGCAAAACAAAGGAATTTTGCGAAAAAATTATTTATTGAAGAAAACTACACTTTTTGTATATTTTCGGAATTCGACTAAATTCTTCTGCTAAACAGCAAACATACACCAACATAGTTTTCAGGGAGTTTCAGCATTTAAATCCGACTTATATTATACGGAATACACTTTTCTTCAGTTTCTTTTCTACAAAATTAATGTGTCAAAAACAAACAGAAATGCGAGAGGGAAACAGACATTTTTATGCTTTATTTCTCAAGTTATTTCAGTTCAGTTAATTAACCACGTTTAAATTTACCAGGATGTTAAATCTGATTTGTTTCTCTTGTAAATCCCAGAGATTGTAAAATATAAATAAGTTTTTTAATAGATTTTTTTATTGTTATTATTAAACTAAACAGCTTTTTCGTTATATTATCCCTGATTTTAAAACCTATACTAGTACTTAGCTAGCACAATTTTAATTTTAAATATTTGAATATAAAATATGTTGTCAAACCGGCGCATCCGCCAAAAATTTAACAGTCTTAACTTCGCCATATTTTAATTATTTTTAATGCAAAGCAAATTCTATTTGAGAATAAAGTTATTTATTAAAATCCGTAAAACACCATGTAAAAATCTTATTTCAATCCCGAGCTATAACATTTTAAAAATAGCACTTATTATAATTTTATCACACAAAATCTTAACTTTCGTAAATTCGCCGTATTTTGATTATTTTTAATGCAAATTTAAATTTGAAAACAGATTCTATTTGAGAATAAAATTATTTATTAAAACCCGGTAACATCATTTAAATATCTTATTTCAATCCCGAATTACAGCACATTAAAGGTACCCATACTTTAACACCGACAGCCCCGCCAAACCCGCCAAAATTTTAAATTTGAAAACACGCCATATTTTAATTAATTTTAATGCAAAGTAGAATCAAAAGCGGAATTCTATTTGAGAATAAAGCTATTTATTAAAATCCGTAAAACACTATGTAAAAATCTGATTTTAATCCCGAGTTATAACATTTTAAAAATAGAACTTATTATAATTTTATCACACAAAATCTGAACTTTCGTAAATTCGCCGTATTTTGATTATTTTTAATGCAAATTTCGATTTGAAAGCAGATTCTATTTGAGAATAAAGTTATTTATTAAAAGCCGGAAACACCATTTAAATATCTTATTTTAATCCCGAATTACAGCACCTTAAAAGCACCCATATTTTAACACCGGCGCCTCCGCCAAAATTTTAACTCCAAAAAACACGCCACATTTTGATTAATTTTAATGCAAAATTAGATTCAAAAGCGGAATTCTATTTGAGAATAAGCTATTTATTAAAATCCGTAAACACCATGTAAAAATCTTATTTCAATCCTGAGCTAAAACATTTTAAAAATAGCACTTATTATAATTTTATAACACAAAATTTTAACTTTCGTAAATTCGCCGTATTTATTTTTAATGCAAATTTAGATATGAAAGCAGATTCTATTTACAAATAAAGCACTTTATTATTGAAAGTGTTCAGCAACTTTTGTAGCTACTTTAATTATTACAAAAGTAATCGTACTTAAAAAAAAATACTTCGGTTCAATTCCAGTACCTTTATATAAATTTCTTATTACAAAGCTTCTATCCCATCAAACATCACTATATAGAACCGAAGAGAACTCATTCCTAAGAACTCTCTCATCCGCCAATACCACTGATTCCCAACATCAATAGAACAGAAGCGTAGGTGTTTAACTTTCGCCCTGAAATAACCTATTAAATTTCCTCCTCCGGAATAAGTTTCTTTATCTGTGTGGTACCAAAAAAACCACCAATAAAAATCAATTTAAATCAAACAAAGCACACATTCTCGTCCGTTGAAAATGCGAATCGATTAAAATCTTCCCCCACATATGTAAGTTTTTGCCGCCCTCACTCAACGCAACGACATCGACCCCACTTCTAAATGGAAATTTATGGGTGCTTGCTGAAATTACATCAAGCCCTCTTTACAAGGGGACAGTTTTCGAATTAAACATGCCGCGAAATGGGAAAGAAATATATATTGTTCAGTTTGTTTGCAATAAGTTTTGTTGTACTTAAAGTGTTATTATTATGGTGATGGTGGTTTAAAATCAACTCAAGCAGCATGTTGTATACATTTGCGTTGTAATCGTGATTTTATTATGTAACTAACTTTGCATGTGTGCATGTTTATCAAAGGGGAGAAATCGTTGTAACTTTTATTTTTTTTAATGAAATTGATGAGGAAATATTTCATTTAAATTATGGGTAATTATTTTACAGCAAAAACTTCTGTTTTATCAGGTTAACTAGCCTACTCCAACTCATTTTCAGCAAGTTCACATAGGTACAAATTTCTCTTAGTAATTCCCATTAATTACGTACAAATATACGAATAAAACAGAATTGCCAATGCAAACATTTAAACAATAAACAAGTTTATATTATAATCAAGCCCAACAGGCAACTGTATGTTAGTGTGAGTGTGTGAATGTCCGCGTTTGGTTTTGTGTTTGATGAATTTGCAACAAATGTAATTAATCATACACACACACATCAGGTTTCTTTTTCTGAATTATTTATGTTGCGCCACCCATCGCATCACATACCATAAGTGTAGCGTAGTGTTTATGAATGATTGATTCATTTGGTAATCGGCGGAGATCAATGGATAAATTATTATATTCATCATGTCAACAATATTGTTGAGCTGTACAGGTTGGATGGGTGTGTGCAGTTGACAGCAGGATTTGGAAGGGAAAAATGGGGTAAATTGGGACAATATTTTAGAGAGATGTAACTTTGAAACGGGACAAGATATTTACAAATTATTTTCTTTATTATCATGATCATTTAATGCCAAAATCAAAAATTCTATCCTAACTCTACGTGTTCGAATTGGGAAATATGGGGTAAATTGGTCTGTACCTATAGAGCTTTTGATCGTGATTTTCTAATAGATTTTTCCAAATTTCTAATTCTACCACATTTCTCCCCAGCACCAGATAAATTCTCGTCTAATCTCCCTGTTTAAATTCCTAGAAACTCCATATTAATCTGGACAAAAGTCAAGGTTTAAATCCAGCAAATCCAAGTAGTAAATATCATGCATCTTATTCACCTAGCGGTTTTTCTTCGGACCCGCTCCTGTCGCTGTTCCACCAAGATAAATTAAGACATATGTTGGAGGCTTATCCAAACCGCCATCGCCACCCACCCACACGCACCCTACCTAAACTTAATTTTAATTATGACAAATATCTTTTTGTACCCAAACATCTAATAATACTTACTCTAAAGACTATTTTTCATTTGGTTAATTGACTGGGCGTGCTGTAAAGATTTTATGGGGGTCTCACGAGGGCCATTTCAGTGCTTAAAAAAATAATTGTATCTGTGTTGTTGTTCACACCGGAATAAGACGATAAGAACCGTTTAAACGAAACGGGGGTAAGACAATTTAATTCCCGAAAACAATATGTTTCTTTAATGGAATATGTTGCTGCTGCAGGCAGCTGATGTTGCTGTTAGGAGGAAAAAATTCTTGCGTACACAAACAGGTGATTAGGGCCGTGGGATGATGATACTTAAAAGTATGATGGGGCACTTGAGATTATCATCAGATTTAAACACAATGCGCCGGCAGGAAATTTTATTACTTTGCAGGAACATGATGATGGTCGAAAATCAATGTGGGTTACACGGAAAATATGGCGAGGTTTGAAAAAACTTCATTATCATGTTAGTTAAATAAAAAAATCACGGTTTCTAAAAAATTTAAAAATTAATCAAATTTAGCTATTGTTGTCTTATAATTGTCATAAAATATCGAAAAATGAATAGAATTCCTCTCAGTTTGATATTTTACCGAGAAGAAAGTGTAGTTTTATTAGAAAATTCAAACGCAAGAAAAATCTGTCAAAATAATAGCATTCTATAGCAAATTAGATTGGCATTTTAAAAACTAATCAAATTTAGTCATTGCTGTCTTCAAGTTGTCATAAAATATCGAAAAATGAACAGAATTCCTCCCAGTTTGATGTTTTACAAAGAAGAAAGCTAGTTTTATTAGAAAATTCAAAAGCAAGAAAAATCTGCTGAAAAAACAGCATTTTATAGGAAATCAGATTGGCATTTTAAAAATTTACCAAATTTAGCTATTGTTGTCTTATAATTGTCATAAAATATCGAAAAATGAATAGAATTCCTCCCAGTTTGATGTTTTACAAAGAAGAAAGTTAATTTTATTAAAAAATTCAAACACAAGAAAAATCAGTCAAAAATTCCGCATTCTAATAGCAAACTAGATTGGCTTTTTAAAAACTAATCAAATTTAGTCTTTGCTGTCTTCTAGTTGTCATAAAATATCGAATAATGAACAGAATTCCTCCCAGTTTGATGTTTTACAAAGAAGAAAGCTAGTTTTGTTAGAAAATTCAAACGCAACAAAAATCTGCCAAAAATACCGCATGTTATAGCAAACTAGATTAGCATTTTAAAATTTAATCAAATTTCGCTATGGTTGTCTTATCATTGTCATAAAATATCGAAAAATTAATAGAATTCCTCCTAGTTTGATGTTTTACAAAGAAGAAAGTTAATTTTATTAAAAAATTTAAACGCAAGAAAAATCTGTCAAATATTCTGCAATCTAATAGCAAACTAGATTTGGCATTTTAAAAACTAATCAAATTTAGTCATTGCTGTCTTCTAGTTGTCATAAAATATCTAAAAATGAACTAAATTCCTCCCAGTTTGATGTTTTACAAAAAAGAAAGCTAGTTTTGTTAGAAAATTCAAACGCAAGTAAAATCTGCCGAAAATACAGCATGTTATAGCAAACTAGATTGGCATTTTAAAATTTAACCAAATTTCGCTATGATTGTCTTATCATTGTCATAAAATATCGAAAAATTAATAGAATTCCTCCTAGTTTGATGTTTTACAAAGAAGAAAGTTAGTTTTATTAAAAAATTCAAACGCAAGAAAAATCTGTCAAAAATTCCGCATTCTAATAGCAAACTAGATTGGCATTTTAAAAGCTAATCAAATTTAGCCATTGCTGTTTTCTAGTTGTCATAAAATTTTGAAAAATGAACAGAATTCCTCCTATTTTGATATTTTACAAAGATACAAGTTAGTTTTATTAGAAATTTCAAACGCAACGTAAATCTGTCAAAAATTCCGCTATTTAGAGCCAACTAGATTAGTACTTAAAAAAATTGCCCAAATCTCAATCTTCTAATTATTGTCGTATAACATGGAGAATTGCACAAATTTCCTTACAATTTGGCAACTGGAAACTGCCCAAAAATTCATCGCATTTCTTAAACGATGATAAACAACTCCCAATCATTGTAACTCTGATGCTCCAGAGCTACGCACGCTCATGTCCCACCAAGTAATTAATATTCATCAGAACTGTGTGACTGGATTGGAAAATGGGGAAAATCGAAGCCGGAGACACACTTAGCAACGTAGAAGCATTAATGGATCTAAATACTAATTAAAATGTTACCTCATATATAAACAGGACAGCCACCACACTGACAAGTTGATTAATGTATCGATTTTGGGAAAAAACCTGGGAGTGTGAGAGGACTAAATAAAACCGGTTGTATCTCAAGGATTAGGAAAATTATAAAACTAAATATATCTAACAATATTATGCTAAATCCAGTGTGCGGTTAGTAATCAAGCAAAATCTATGTAATTTGATCTAGGTAATGATTGGGACACAAACGAAAGAGGTGTGGGTGAAAACTGATACAATCATCAGAGAGACAAGATAATAGAGCCCGTCTGTTTAGTTCAATATCTATATCTGTGTCCCTACAGAGTGTATAATCACTCGGTCAGGCCAGAAGCAGATTGCTGATAAAACTCAAGTGTGCACCAGAACGTTCTACCTATAAAATGCTGCCAGGATTATATTTAATGACTGAAAATAAGGTTTATAACTTTTTTATTATTATTTCATCGTTTCCAGTCAAAAGGACTCTGATGGGGCACGAGGTCAAATGACGAAAAGTTGGCTTTATGATTATTGTTATTAACAATCAACTGTTACAGTTTACAAAAATTTTACTATATGTAGATTTCTAGGAAACTTGGCATATACGAAGATATCTGAAAAAATAATGTAGGTATATAGATTATTTCTTATAACATCAATAAAATTAATGGAAATTGCCATGCAATAAATATTAGTCGGCTAGTTTAAATACTGGTTTTTCATGCCTTTTTAAAATTATCAAACAACATTATGTTTATTTCATTGCACAACATTATTCCACCAATTTGTGCCATAACAATAAATTATCACAAAAGCACTTTCCGCTCGAGAGTATACATTTTCATATAGTATAAATATAACAGCAATTACAAACCGAATTGCTCGACATACACAAACAAACCAACTAATAATGTAATTTATATGGAACCACATCCAGTACTAGATCCAAAACCAATACCTGGATACCTACAATAAATCCACCAAAATCGTTAAGATAGAATAATTGTCATATAAAACTCGATAAACGACGAAAAATATCTGTATAAATACGAAGTAGGGAGTAATATTATCTGTTATAATGCAGTGTTTTGTTGTGGATATTATTTTGGGGGGGCGGCGTCTGTCATGTGGCAATGTTCAGGAAGCATAAAGTGCCAATCCGATAACAGTTGGCTCGGGGGCACAGTTTCAGCTATAGTCCGTCGTGCAATATCTTCCAGAAGGTTTTGGTGGAGTTTTTCAGCCACTGGAAACACTGCAATGCGATGATGCGGGTTTTTCTCAATATGTTGTGTAACGAAATTTTCTGCGGTTTCGTTTAGAAGTCGCTTTTAGTAGCATAAAGAAAGAAATTTAGTTGAAACTGGGGATTTTAAACTAGACAAGCCCAAAAATTAATACGATTTCTAATAGCAATTTTTCATGTCGCACAAAAGTATAGTAAAAATGTTACTAGCACTTTACCGAATTTTTTCTAATCAAAACCAATATTCCGCTTTCATGAAACTAGCTCAAGTGGTACCAAATCTGTCTAGGGTAAAGAGTTTCAATGACATTTAAGTCCGGATTGGATGAGGGCCATGAAAGCACCTTTATGTCGTTTTCACCGAGTTCCAAAACTATTAAGGCTTTATTAAAGGCTTAGGCTGGGTTCACTTTTTCACAAAATTTAACACAACAAAACTTTTCAGTATTGATTTTATGAGAAACGTGAACGCAGCCTAAGGCTATAAAATTGTAAATTTTGGTTGTGTAAAGGGTGAGTAATTATTTATATATTTTATTCTATTATATTAGTCAGTGTTTAGTTTTGTTTCTGTAAAGAATGTGTGCTAAAATTTTGTTCGTTCCATTTAATTATTAATTAATTATTTCGCGTTAACACGTATTATTGTAATTTCTTTAGTAGTTAATCTTAATTTGTGTGTAATTAAATATTTCTTACAGTTACTTCTCAATGATTGACTTATTTTTTCAAAAAGTGCTAGTGTTGTGTAGATAATTTGTGATTTTGTTGGATCGCCAAATGGGAATAAAGCAAAGGGGCTTCAAGAGAAGAAGTACGAAATTTTTTTTTATAAATTTAAACAATTTTTGTAACTTTGAAACAATAACTAAATTAATTTGCTAAAATATGATTGTTGGCAACGGCTTAAGTACAATACTTTCCAAAAATCAGAACCTTATTTGTATTTTATAAGAAAGTCATGTGCTGGACACATCAGATATTTTTAGTTAGAACCAATGCTCATCAGCCTTCTATTAGCATCATATTCCTGAAAAGATCTTGAGTGGTAAGTTTAGAGTTTTAAAGCACACAATCTAGAAATAACCAATGTTCGACAAATATTTAGCTTCAAATTTTATCGAAACTCATCCAGAAGTTGCAGTATCAATTATTATGTAATGTTAGAAGACTAGAATATGATTTTGACACCCTACCTTAAGCCTTAAGTTCGATAAAATTATGTATGAAAATTTTAATAAACCTGCGCGCCAGGGGCGGTTTTTATTTTCCAATAATTTCGCTCACAAACTAAAATAAAAAATAGTCCAGTTGTTGGTATAAAAGCAAAATCATGTACAATTTCGGTATTTGATTATGGTTTAAAATGAATTTAAATGAGTTGAACTCCCCACAGCGAAACTTACTAATGAAATGACCACATAAAAGCCGAAGTTATTACGGCTGGCCCTTTACATCAACTCCAAACAAATAAAATACTGAAGTGAACTGTTGGACATATTTTCATGTTAAGGAAAAAATCCTTTAGCTGTAACAAATTTCAAAATGCAAGTATTTGTGTATATAATATCAACAGTGTTTATTCTAATTAGCGAAGTGGATAATTAGCAATTAATTTCCCGGTTAGTTGTGTGTAACATAATCATCAACTTGTGTGTGTATAATGTGGTTGTTTAAACATTACAATTCAATCGAATCCAGTAAATATTAAACAATTTACACGCAGATGAGGAAAAAACAATATAATTAATTGCCACGGGATTAAAGTTCACTGTAGATAGACAAATAATTCTGTATGTTAAACTATTTTTCCTCCCATCGCAAAATGAAAAATAAAAATAAAACGCGCGCGCTAAAGCTGTTGAAAACTTTTAATGAGTTCAATTTCCAAACTGAGCATTAAAATGAATTTTACACAACTACTCACTCGTTTTCTGCCATGAACAATTTCAAATATTTTGTAGCTGTGTGAGCTATACAAAAAAACCGTTGCAATGGTGCATACCTAGCATTTTATAACTTTTAATTGTACATAATGCTCGGTTTAATTCACTGTTATAATTTATGGATATCACCAGTAGATATTATTGAGTTTGTATCAGTTTTAACTAAATACACTAAGGAAACTTTGAAAGTGTATATAACAACATAGTTGGCTGATTAGCTTTGTATGTTAGTTCACTTGAGTAAGCAGTCATCGTATTTATCGTAGATTTATTCATGATGTCAATAAAATTAATCAGCAATAAAGGAGAGAGTTGTGGAAAGGATTTTAAATCAAGGATAGTGTAAAAATAAAGCTCAGTGTATCTACTTTTAACCTGGTTACCATGGCAACTGTCGCTATAATTTATATCAGAAAATAATTTGTTCTTCCTGAATCGACAATAAAATAAAATACTAGTTAACTGGAAGGTGAATGGCGCATTGCGGTTTTGCTCAATTCAACAAAAATTTACTAAGGAATAGTAAATATTGTTTAGATATATTTATTACTAGATTTAGTTCTCACAAAGAAATATTACTTATATGTAGTAACTAGGTACATGATTGAAAATAAATGGTTTAGTTACTACATATATTTTATTACATTACTTGCCACGTTTTGTAAATTTCTGAGTTCTTCTTCTCTCTGTTTCAGCACAAGACTCTACATGTTCCCCTTGTCCACCACAAAACGTCACCATAATTAAACCAAACCACACATCAAAACAAACTCTCTCTCTTTAAACATAAATTCAATTAAAATCTTTGCCCCCATAAACGGTCATGTAGCATGAACATGTCCAGTGCGGGATTCTTAGTGTTGGTGCTAGTGCTCCTAGTGACCTGTTCGGAAGCGGAGCCCGCCACCGAATTCACCGAGGCATCAAATGGCGGTAACGCCAACCTACCATGCAACCTAAGCCCTACCCATCCACCCGACAAAGCCAGTCTTATCTTATGGTACATCCGTGGCGAAGAAACGCCTTTGTACAAATTGGATCTACGTGGCAATGATGCGAAACATTGGGCAGCGCCCGAACTCGACAAGCGGTATTTTTTGAAAGTGTTGGACGACCAGAGGTGCATGATGACCATTTCGCCCACTAAACTCAGTGACGAGAATACGTTTATGTGTCGAGTGGATTTTTTCAAGTCGCAGTCGAGGATCACCCACGTCAATTTGACTATTATAGGTGAGTGACAAGAAACCAGAAACTGTTTTATATGCTAATAGAAATAATAACAGGGAGCAGGTTGGAGTTATTTTCTTTTTGTTCTCTTCGATTTCAATCTCGTAAAGTTGGAACTGACATATCATAAAAGTTTTTAATTTTCTAAAAGCTCATTTGTTGTACTTATACGAAAAATTTCCAAAATATATAATCATTTTTTGACAGGCTATAAAATCGTTATTAATGATCCAAATTAGAAAAAATCTTTTGCTCTTAATAAACGGAACCTTCTACTTAAATTTTCTGTATAATATTATTTCCAATTATCACTTTTAAATTTTTTAAATTTTTTTCGATTGATGCTCATTGTGACGAGCTGGCTACATCAAATATTTTCCCTTAAACAACTTTAATAATTACGTGTTAAATCTAATTCAAAGTGAGTTAAACATTGGAAATAACAGACACAGGAAGTGCAACACTGTGCTTCCATTCAGGCTCAGCACGCCTGAATAACTCAGCATGTTACGCTTGCCTCTTTTATAACCCAGCGCGCCCCTCCACTTATGCTAACGTCACGCGACTAATAAACACAACGGGAAATATTCGCTGTTTTAATGTGACGTAGATTATCCGGCTTATGGCCTACTTGATCTCGCCTTTGTTTAGTATTACTGTTCAACAAAAGTAAAAAATTATAAACTAAAGGAGCTAGATATCGATTAAACACCTGACGTCGCTGTTTCAATTTTCAATAACTTTCACACTTTTTTCACATTCTTTTTTATTAAATCTCCAACTACAGCCCACGATTTTATTTCATTTGTGTGCGCGTCGCTTTGTTTTATTTACTTCTAGTGAGTTTTTCGTCGTCTCCGTCTAAGGATGAGTGTGTTCAGTATGCTGTTGGAATATCGTTGGGAAATATGAGACGCGACAAAGACACAACTTCATATTATAGCCCGCGGAAAACAACACAAAAAACCTGCCGTCGTATGGCGATATACGAATATTTCAGGTTTTAATACGCTGAATAAACTTTATACTTGTTGTATAGTGTAACAGTATAAAATAGTTGTTGGAGCGGTTTTGAGAGAATTATTCAGTCAATTTTAGGTGGCGCGGTTTCATTATTCACGTCATCCTCCATTGGAAAAGTTTCCCAACTTCACATGCATGTGTGTGGAACTCAACATTAAATTAAATAGATATTTTCCTGGAAATTAATTCAACATTTATGCTTATACGCTGAAAACTTGAATATCAAATAGATGTGAGCTTAATTAGCTTTTGTTCATTATGGAATAATTTTCGCCTAAGACATAGTATAGTTAATTTAGTGGAATGTTGGCTGAGCCAAACTGTAAACATTAATTGTAATTTCGATGATTGTTAAATATTGAATCATAACTGTTGTTTAATCAACAACATACAAACGATTATTCAGCAGGAAATGAAGCTACGTGGATGTTTGATGCCCTATAGTTAAATTCTTTATAGGAAGCGGCAGTCACAGGATATAACTACATAGTATATTAAGCTACAACTATAAATGTGGTGGAAAATAACAATACACTTTATGCATAAGATCATAAGAAGATTTCAGCTCTTATAGTTTAAAAACTCCGGCGGGATTCGAATTTATAAGAAAACAATACAACTTTTGATAAAACTGACATAATTCGATTGTTTTTGAGGCTACAAACGTCAAATTTGATTTTTTATAACAATATACTTTATGTAAGAAGATTCCAGTTGCTATAATTTAAAATTCCCACAAATTTCGAATTTGGAGAAGACAGAACTTAGAAAAACTGAAAAGTACACAAATTATTTTATTTTGGAAAAAATGGCATAATTTAATTGTTTTTTGAGGCTACAAACGTCATATTGAATATTTTCTATAGAATATACTTCATCTAATAAGATTCTAGCTCCTATAATTTAAAATTACTATAGGTTTCCAATTTAGTGGAACTAAAACCCACAAAAATTTTGTACAAATTTGTGTCTCCGGTCCTGTCCAACCTCACGCCCAATTAAAACCGAACTCACATGATATACGTCCATCTATACATCCGAAACAAAAGCCAGATGATCCCTAAAACTACTGCAAGTCTTTAGCAAATTACGTCCGCGTTTCACTAACCGAAAAACTGCAGTCACTCCTTAAAATTTCGCTACTTTGGGAGAGATAAAAATCGTAATAGAGCGAACATTCCGCAAATTACACGCCATCCATGCAAGCACATAGTTCCGAGAGACGGAGAGAGGGACTTAGAAAAAGCAGTAATCGATACACACAACGTTCAAATCAGCCATGGGGCATTAAAACTGTCTTGAATACTTCGTACACCTGAATCCACCCCTCATCAGGACGAGTCTTAATTTTATAAGCCACAGTTTGCGTCGATTAATAATTTAATATATAAAGGGTGGGAAGTCTGAGTCATGCACTCGAGGGGCCCCCTCACGTTTTTATAGCAGGCCTGATGAATAAATAAATAAATAAATGAATACCGAATTAATTTGTAATAGTTAGAAGGAAATTAGGATTTTTTGCCTCTGCACTTTGAAAACCGGTTTATAATTAGAAGGGATCTGACTAGGATTATTTCAGGTAGACATGTGCCTCACACTATCCGCTCTCCTCCCTCTCATATACTTGCTCAGTGCTTTTCAGAGAGAGAAAAGAGAGGCAAGATATTTCAACTGCTTTCAACTTTTTCATTTTTGAAATGTCAGTTTTATCTATTAAATAAAATTGTCGATGAATATAATTTTTTGAATCAAAACTCTACATTTAGAATAATAATAATAATGCATAATATATGGGGGTGGTAATGAGTTTATGGGTGCTTGACCGGCGCCACGTCGCCGCCAGATAATTAAAACTCATAAATTAAGTTTAAATACAAATTTAGTTAGTTACCTTTAGCAATTTAGCGCTCGCTCGACAAAAACCCCCTTTATTTCGTGTCAATTACTCACTTGTTTATTATGTAAATTAATCAAGTATGCCATGTCGTTGTCTTTTGTTTATATCTCCATCCAAAAACAAATGACGCACGCGCCAAGTAATCTGAGCGCCTGAGTTAACTAGATTAGTTAATTTTTTTTGGACTTTTAATTCCCGCAAGAAATGGGATTATGTTTGAAGGAACAAAACAGCATAACTCACGCACACATATACGTGTATACAGAGACAAAAATGTGCTTTTGTTTTATTTAATAGTCCTGTCACATTTCGCATTCATCATATAAAAAAGGGGCGCGTCGCCTTGCGTCCTTTTTGCTGTGTGTCTCGTTGGTAACCGAAAACCTTTTCATATCATAAAACCTCGTTGAGCTGTTATCCACATTTTATTTCGCTTGTCGTAATGCTCCTCGAGACAAAAGCTAGTCGACGACTCATCAGCAAATTGCTACACTATTAAATAAATCTCCCCTGATATCCACTTTCGCCTGTTATATTAACGTAAAACCAACGACCCATTACATTGAATTAATAATTTTACTGTGTATTACTACAACCTGGATTATTATGCAAGGATAGGCAGACTGTACTAGTCTGGATTTCAAGGACACGCAGCAGCAACAAAGAAACCAAAAGTTTCGATTTTAATGTTATTTATTTACATATTTTAGCTCAGCAAATGAAAAAGTATAATTAAATGAAAGCAATTTAATGCATGATTTAATACATATTGCACCATTTCCTTTGTATGATCATTTTCCATGTTCAATTTAATTTAAATTACAAACATTACCATACATATTATACATAAATCAGTAGTCTATTATAATGAAATTAGTCACTGCATTTATATTATTAAATACAATTAGTTCATTAGGCCACATATTTCGTATTACAAGTTTCTGATATAGATCCAGTGAATGCTTGAATTTTACAATGAAATTCTTTAACCAACACCGAAAATTTTACGTTTATAACGTAAAAAACAAAAAAGTTATGCCAAAATGAAATTGTAACCCCGGCGCACCCACCAAATTTTGAAATGTTTTTTAAGGCTTATATAATCCAAACCTATCGAGATATGGAAATGAGGTGTGATAATTTTGATAGCGGAGCTCAACATTAATCGACCATTTAATAATTTCGTTTCAAAATTCAAAAAAATAACGTAAAAGACCAAAAAGAATGCCGAAATGAAATATTTTAACACCGGCGCATCCAGCATACTTTGAAATAGTTTTCAAGGTTTCTATGGTCTAAAAGTCTAAACCAATCAAAATATGGATGTGAGGTGTGATAATTTATATAATGTTGTTCAAAATCAATCTTTAAATTACACAATTTTTAAAATCTAAGATAATCTTCTGTATGCTCATTTAAAATTAAACTACATTGCATCTTCTGCATCTGATGTGTGCTATACATACACAAAGACAAATACCGCAAAACTTTCATAAATATTAAAATTTTCATACACAACTTAAAGATAAAATAAGAATGAAATTTTCATGCGAATGGCCGCCACCGCATCTTATTCCAACGAATATGCAAACGCCTTCATATTTTATTTTTAAATTACATAACTTCTAAATATAAATATTGCAATGCACACGGTGTTTTTAAATATTTTACCCAACTCTGTGGGAGCAAAGAATTATATTTATTGTGTTTGTGCACGCATAGGGTCGCATGATTTTAATAAATAAACTGTGATGTGGGACAAAAGTTTATTATTTTCGGCGTTCAAATCATGCTCAAATTAAGATACGTGATGGGAGTTAGAATTCAATAATTGCGGATAACTAAGAATTTCTAATAATTCTGTCCAAAGTAAGCCGTCTATTCCAATATTCATATTGATTTATAGCTAAAGTTTCTAGACTAAAATATTATATTATTCGTATTAATGCGACTGGAATAATTGTGCACGAAGAACTCGCGCTTCCTACTCGTGATATTTATAGCAACATCGCCGATGCACATTTTTATTACTTACTTAGTGTCATATCGGAGTTTGATTTTTATAAAATGCGAAAAGCAACAGAAACTGAATCCAAAAAATGTCGGCTCTATCCTACTCTCTAATAAGGGCCTCGACCCCTACAACATGCAACCCATTTGATTTTGGAATGGCATTTAAGGATTAAAGAATCTCTCATCATTCTGACATTAGAAAACTTCCACATTTTCTTGAAACCAGCTCGAGTGTACAAAATATAAAATCGATGCGCTGTGCGTGACCACGAACATAAAAACGCGTAAATTCACTTTGAGCACACACACAACTAATCTGATTTGGTGTTTCTAAATAGCATTAATAATGCTTTTAAAAAATATCGTCCACAATCATGTTACATAAATGTTGTTCTTTCATTAAAATCTGTCGATATTATAATATCGAGTTACACATTATGTACTATTTTGATGATAACTTTTGAATATTTCATCAGAGCGTTACTTAAGTTTATTTAACAAAGTTTCTGATGAAGGAAATTTAAGTTCAGATGTTCAAGTTTGGAAGTAAAGTACATAGGTACATATAATTTTAATCCCCTGCCATATCAAAGAGGCACACTCGTGATTAGTTCCGTCCAAGCTCAGCACGCCTGGACGACTGATTTGAACAGCGCCAGCGCACGGGCTTTTATAGTAAAGCGCACCCCTCCACTGTCTACGCCTACTAGTTAATTCTCATCTTTTCAGAGTTAAGAAACTCAATATTTGTTTTTCAACATATAAATCATTTTGATTCTCGTTAAAAAGCATAGAATTTGCATTCTAAACACCCATAATCATAATTATAACTATTATGATTATTTCTTCGTAAAATTTATGGGTAAAGCTTCGTTTTTATTTAGTGCGATGAATAGGAAACCGTTATCAAAGTGCTGGTCAAGGCGTATTATATCTATATATAAATACATAAATTCCATAGCATGAAGAAACTCTTAGATATTTACCCTAGTGCCCTTATTATGTTTCCTTGGCTTATTTATTACTGTTCTTACTCGCCTGGATGCCCATAAGGATACAGCGCTTTTGCATTGGGATCTTGAGTTCTCCACACTGATGCTTTTTTATTGGAAATATCTGCAGCTAGAGTGAGGATATATGTGGCGAAATAAATATTATTTATTTGTGCTGCTCCGATATTTCGCCCTTTTGTTTCGAACGCGCGTCTTTTTTTGCTATAATATATTTTTTGTTGTTGTTTAGGGGGGGCTCAAGCCCAGCACGCACATTGCTATGCATTCAAATGTGTAGTTTAAGTAGCAATACATAAAATATCGAAGAAAAAATTTAAAATATATGAATATTCTTTATTGTACGTTTCGGATTTTTATGTAAATTAAAATTTAAATTGAGCAGCAGGAGATGGGTAACGAAATAAATATCCTAAATTTTTCCCATTATCTACATAAAAATGGTGTAATCTCTACTTGACCTATATATGTAGTATAAGTAAGCAACTTTTCGCTGAAATGCCAACATAATTGTCACAAATTGCACCAAAAACAATAGCCAGGAAACTTTTGGCATATAAATCCGAACAAACTCATGGAAACTGCAGTAAAACCGAGATTTTATATACTTTTTCCCACGATGTAAAATGAAGTTTTGTGTATTTGACCATAACAACAAAACAATATGCAGAAATAAACCACAGATAACGACCATCAGATTAATTTAAATTTTAATCGAAATTAGCGAAATAAATATTGTATTTATTGCAACAGCTTTAATATTTTATGCAGTGCATTATTAAACTGCAAATATGCAACTGGGAGCAGTAAAATTTATCACATTTACATTGCAATTGCACTTTACATGGTCTCCCTTGCGTTGAACACAATAAGAGATTAGATTAGCAGGGAGTGTACATACAGTACACCCCACTCACATATGCACCACTTCCACAATATAAATCACCTGAAAAATCCAGTTTTTTCCATGTATATATCTCAATTTTTTCCCACTTTACCAACTCTCTTTACCTAATTATATTATCTAGATTTAGCTTTTGTGTGCCAGATGATTTGTTGCTCCCTGGTTACCTCAAAATAGCTTTGCATGTTTTTTAACTGAACTCTGACATCACAATAAAAAGCGCACAAGAAAATTCAGACAGAAAAAGTTTGTAGGGCATAATATTTTCTGTCTGGTGTCTCTTGTGTCTTTTGCTCTGTGTTTCTACGCCAGTGAATATTGCAAATTGTCACGTAACAATGTTTAGCATGCAAATTGGCGTATTTAAATATTGTGTTGTGCCACAGTGTAATCTGGGGGGTGGCGAGTTTAAAAATAAACTTGGAAACAATTTTGTTTATTAATCTATGATGTGGGGAATGTTAAATTTTAATCCTAATCTCATATAAGTAGAAAGTTCAATTTATATTTTAAATTGACAGCACCATTATGGTAAATTAATTTAACCGGTAGTTTCACCTTTTGAATAAATCATCTATTAATTAACATTAAATTTAATTCATAGTAGACAGGTACATTCCCTAAATCACACGAATTGTTCGTTTGTTTATAGGTATATTAAATAAAAGGGAAATTGTTTGTGTTCCACAAAACAATTCACCGATTAACCGACACAAAGGCTGTTATAATGGAGGAATTTAAACAATACCTTTGTTGAAACAGGATCAACATACATCATTTGTCACATCGATGATGATAATATCGTTTAAATAATAAAATCCAATCCAGTGTATGGTATAGGCCAAACTCACCCCATTTTACTACTTGGCAATACATATCTAGATATGTATCTAGTACAAAGGGGAGCAATAATGAAAATTTACAAGTACATGGGCGTAGGTTAAAAAATTTCCAACAAGGGAAAATCTCCAAAATAATAATAGTTTGAATAAATACTTCAACTGCGCCCCTGATGCATGATGCATATACTCACAGGGGTGCTTAGCTTTTGACGTCCAACTCTCCCCCTTGTTCATATTAACTCGAGCATCTGTGCCACCCCCCCAATTCCATTGCCTATGCGGCGTGTTAATCTTGTCACTTATCCCCCGAATACCTAAGGCGATTAAGGAGAAGAGGGATGGAAAGCCATTGGGGAGACATTTACACTACACGGGGATGAATCAGCACTGAAATGCCCGGCGTAAAACGACAAGAAAACAAACACAATTACGGTCAGTTACCTAACTATTTGTTAAGGAAAACGGCCATTTACTGGGCTGTGTTGCTTTGGGCATTAAAGGCAAAGAAGGGATGAGGGGGCGACGGTCCGGTTTGCAAGCCTCCAATTTAGTTGAGTGACAAAACAGTGATAAGGCTCGGGGGTAGTTGGGTTAGTATATGTATGAGATTTTTCCACGGGAAATTGACCTGAAAATTATAACTAGCACGCGTGTTAATTTTACTGGAATGAACTGGGCAGAGGCTAATGGGACGTGGTCAAATAAATTGCAAAATTATGTACAATAAACCTGGATTATTTTTAGTAGATATGTACGTCGCGCTAGGTCGTTAAGAGAGAGGAAAATAATGTTTAAAAAATTTTTTTCGACTGCTCAAATTGATGGACATTTTTTTATACTTTTATGTTTTTGACTTGCGGTGGAATTGTTACTGGTCCTCCGAATTACTTGAAATGTTTTCCCCTGATACTTTAATTTGATGTATCATTTAATTTTTTGTTGGTACTTTTAGATTTTTTTTTCGACTACTTAAAATGATGGACATATTTTGATAATATTCCACCAGCCATTGTATCTATTAAGAGTGAGAAATATGGAGAATGCGACGCACATGTCTACCTTGAAAATATTCTTAATCCAACTTAACTGAAAAGTTTTTATTTTAAAAAGTTCACCTTAAGGTTACTAAAACTTGCTTAAAAAGTTTCAAATTTTCCTCTCTATGCTAATGAAAGGACAATATTGTGACTGCTGTAATTCCTTTGTGTCCTAACGAGTTATCCTTCCGTCGATGATTTTTATTATATCACCTAACAACTTTTCCTCCTTTTGTATTCCAACCCCGAACTTCATAATTGGAAAAACTTCTTTAAAAACCACCTCCTTGCCTCCTCTAGCGTAATAAATAATTAGTCCTTTTCATTGTTTTTATTACTTTACCTTGTACAAAAAACGTCTCCTTGATTTAATTCTAATAATGCGCCTAATTAATCCCATTAAAAAAAAACTTCCTTGGGCAACTGCGTAACTATATGGCACCTAATCCTTATTTACAAATTAAGGATTAAAGTTGCAAGATTTTGGTGTGGCGTTAAAGGAAAAAAACCCGAAGAAGCGGAATTCCATTTGATGATAACAAGTGGGACAAGCTTGAACTTGTAGGGGTTTGGGATCGTAAACCACACGGGCCGAGAGCGATGTCTTGGAATTTCATCGAGGGCGCGACATTAAATTTTCTCAGAGACACACACATACATACAAGGGCGACAAAAGTCTGGAGGGAAGTTTTAATGTGAAGTGGTAGTTGCATCAGTATGGGGTTACCTAAATAAAGTTGGCAACTAAGTTCTTTTTAGTGGAGAGAATAGGAACTAACTAAAAATATTTAGCGGGAAATTGGTTTGTTCAAGAATTTATGAGAAATGTTAGGTTAGATTAGGTTAAAAATTGTACTAGCAACACGATAACTTTTTGTATTGTTCAAATCCTTATAAGAATATTTTTTAAACTTAAAATTGAATAAAATGACAAAATTCCCCAATTAACCAAACCAGCCCACTAGATAATCCGCACAAACCCGGCATAATCCATTTCCCTCGCAAAACCAACGATGATATTTGAGGCATAACCCAATTTATTTTTATTTTTGTATTTTTTTGTGTGTGTGCAAAGGCACTTCATCTTGCCGCAAATATAAATTGCGGTTGGCGATGAAAAGTGACGAGTCAACATGTATATTTGTATCCCAACTCGTTTTTCCCTTGCGTAAGCCAAGGCACAACAATCACACTTCTGATTTATGTTGGGTGGTGATTCATGGGAGGAAAAGTGTGTTCATTTTATAATACATAATTATATGCTACGATTTAACGCAATTTTCGCACGGCCCAAAGGGAAACGATGGCAATTTTACGGTCTTTTGTGCATGATTTAAGCGTAATATTAAAATCCAACAACATATGTTTAATAAACTAAACTGGTTTTCATTATTAGGTTAATATATGCGTTTTATTACGGTCCACGCCTGTCATAAACCGAAACGGCGGGTTTAAAGTCTGATGATGTAGTTTAAAATATATTTTATTCATTGCCCCATATAACTTGCTACAACTCGAGGTACACAAATCTTGTTTTAATGCGCCTTAATGCGAATTTTTCGGCTGTTATTTAATCTGGAAACATCCATTTATTTGTTCTGTTTTACAATGTGGACTTAAGAGTGAAACGCGATTTCGTTAAAGTTGTTTTTATATACACATAGAAGGTTTCGTTTTTTCTTTATTCTCGTGAACTCAAACCAAACAAGGTTATTAAATTACTACCTATCTAGGAGTTTTTGTGTCAAATCAACCGAATCACGCGGAAGTAAGATTAACACATTAAAACATCCCTCGTTCGGAAGTATTATATAATATTGATTTTTGTTTCAATTTATTCTGTGTAGAAACGAACTTGTTATTGGGAATTATGACTTGTAGATTCATAAATCAAATCGTTATTTTTAATTCCAAGATTCAGTGGTAGCTATAGGAAATTACATGGCATTAATCTTGAAGAAAGTTTCCCAAATGGACACCAGAGGTTACAAAACTGGGGAAATTTAGAAAAAAAATTATTATGGAGTATCAGTCTCCTGAAAAACATCACAACAACGAAAATGAATTCTGTTGAATATTTTTTTTTAATACAGTGAACATTTCATATTATGGAAATGGAAATTTCATCAAAATTCGACCAGGGGTGGAAATTTGTAAGAAAAACGGTCTAGTTTTATTTGTTATGAAATATCAACCACCTGAAAACAATTTTAATAATAGAAATAAAGTCTGTGGGATGTTTTTTTAAAAAAAGTAAGTATTTCTCTTTATAGAAATGAAAATTTCATTAAAATGTGACCAGGGGATTTAAAACTGAAAATTTATAAGTTTTATTTATTATGAAATATCAACCGCCTGAAAACAATCCTAACTATGAAAATAAATTCTGTGGGGTATTTTTTTCAATACAGTGAACATTTCTCTTTATAAAAATAGAAATTTCATTAAAATTCGACCAGGAGTTCCAAAACTGTGGACATTTAGAAGAAAACTCTTTAAAAAGTTGTTATTTTCGGAGTTGGATCATATTTTTGGAACCATTGGTTGGATTTTGGCCAAATCAAGTGAAATGTTGTGTCTTTTTTCAAGAGTGTTTTCTGAAATAGAGAAAAATTATGTTTGCTGAAAAAATATATGGAATATAAATATAAAAAATTATTATGGAATATCAGTCGCCTGAAAAACATCACAACGAAAATGAATTCTGTTGAATATTTTTTTTAATACAGTGAACATTTTTCATTATGGAAATGGAAATTTCATCAAAATCCGACCAGGGGTAGAAATATATAAGAAATACGGTCTAGTTTTAATTTTTATGAAATATCAACCACCTAAAAACAATTTTAATAATAGAAATAAAGTCTGTGGAATGTTTTTTTAATAGAGTAAATATTTCTCTTTATAGAAATGAAAATTTCATTAAAATGTGACCAGGGGATCCAAAACTGGAAATTTATAAGAAAAATGGTCGAGTTTTATTTATTATGAAATATCAACCGCCTGAAAACAATCCTAACAGTGAAAATAAATTCTGTTGGGTATTTTTTTCAATACAGTGAACATTTCTCTTTATAAAAATAGAGATTTCATTAAAATTCGACCAGAGGTTCCAAAACTGTGGACATTTAGAAGAAAACTCTTTAAAAAGTTGTTATTTTCGGAGTTGGATCATATTTTTGGGACCATTGGTTGGATTTTGGCCAAATCAAGTGAAATGTCATGTCTTTTTTCAAGAGTATTTTCTGAAATGGAGAAAAATTATGTTTGTTGAAAAAATCTATGTTTTTATAATTAATTTGATCGAAATTAGGTTTTTATTTTGTGTGATGGATAAAATTCAAGTAAAATAAAATGGAAATTTTAATGATGAGGAGTTTATATAAAAGAATGTAATTTCTCAAGATTCTTGATTATATTTATTTGAATTAAATTAGAGAATCAGTTATAAAGTTATAAAAATTTCGCCCAAATTGCAATTGCAAATTTTATAGCTTTTGCAAATTGTCCATAATATAAACTGGTTGTTTGTGAGTTGTAGCAATAATTTAGCGAACACCAGCTAGTAAATTTACATAAACTAGTTTTATGAAACTCTCACAATGCAACACACTCTGTGGAAAACTTTATCCAATGCACCAAAGCTAGAAAACCATTTAACAGTCGTACAATTATTATTATTGCCAAGTTCGACTTTGCATCCTCATCCAAACCATAATTTTCTTAACGTCATTACCCAAAGTACCTACATAGTACAATTAATTTTGCTTTGTGCATATTGAACAGTTAATAGAGGCGGCCGCGCTCTTTCGCAGCCGCCCCCTGCCGCTCGGTCGTGATTTCAAGAGCGCCACCACCACCTGCCTGAGCTTAGTTTCGATTTGTGCGAAATATGAGGAGGTGAAGGTCGTTGAGGCATGGAGTAAAGTGCCCATGGTGTAGGCTTTCGCCAAGACGCCGCCACCACCGCTGCCACCGAGATTTTTTCCTCTATACAAGGAATAATATTACAAGACGCGCTGTTCCGCTTTTTTCTTCATGTTCCAACTCGATATTAAATTTAATGCATCACCAAAAGGACCCGCCGCCTGGATCTCAATTTAAATATTACATGGGGCTCTATACAAAATAGTGTACAACAAACCAGCGGCGGAAAATGAAATGAATTTCTTGGAGTTACCCATACAGGGAAGCGCTTTTGTTATACCAAAACGCGAGACTGCTTCTTTTGATTTTCATAAAAGTGCGCGCCATGAAGTAGTTCACAAAACAACCATCCTGCTGTAGTTATTATTATTATTATTAAAAGGATACCACTTTGTTACTTTGTTATACAATTTCAGTTAACAACTAATGCCACTCGCTGCGAAGCCAATCCCATCTAGAGGAGCAAAACAATGGCCATTACTTTATTATGTCATCTGCTTCATAAGTGCACTTTCCTGCAAAAGTGTTATTGCTGCAGGGATGCTGCTCCCATCACGTTGTTGTGTACGAATCGTAAAAAAACAAACAAACTAAACGACAAATCTTTTATAATCTATAAAGAAAGGCAATAAAATGTGACAAAACGAAATTTACTTGAGGAAATTTAGTTTTGCTTTGTGTGTTTTCCGTGTTGGAATTTTATATAAAAATATCTGATGTTGTCCTAAAAAATAGTCTCAAAATTAGCTACTAAATTATGGTGTTTCGTTAAAAATTATTAAATATGGAATTTGGATTATATGTTCAAGTTTCAGCCGCGACATAGAGTTCATAAACACAAAGTACATTTTTTATTATTTCGTGTAATACAATTATCTCCAAAGTTGTTAATTGATATTTCTGTTCGCTCAGCTACAAACTTCTGCCTGAATATTTTTAAAATATCAGCTTAATGCATGCAAAACTAGTTAAAACATTGTTCACCCAACCACACTTTTATTTTAAATAAAACAGCATCCCCCTATGCATTTTTAATGCTAATGGAATAACAAACGACTTTCAGAAGATAATTTGTTTAGAAACTACAGTAGCTGGACCTGAGGGGGGTCTAAAGTGCCAAAAGGGGGGCGTATCTGTATTTCTCATCTTCCTTTCATTTTAATTAAAATAAACTGAAAAAATGGTGTCGATTAAATGGCTAAAGTTTCACAGTCGAAGGAACTGAACGCGAATAAATTACCATTTTATTTCTATCCCTCTGTATTGAAAACGTAATCTATCAAAAAGGGGGAATGAACACAAAAAGTAATGGCTTTTATATAAACGATTGACTGCGCCTCATGAAAATGAGACCTTAAATTTTCAGTAGGTACAGAAATAACACCCCCGAGAGGGCGCATTAAGGGAATTTCTGTATCTTATTCTCCAAGTTGTAAAAAATACACAAAAATTTTGAAGGCAAACCACGTGCATCCAACAACCAACCACTCAATTAGATTTTTGGAAAAGTTTCCGAGTTTCCGGTGGAGCATCACCTTTGAACCCTCCACAACCTCACGACAGTCCTTAATTAGTTAAACCGTTTCTGATAAGATTAATAGTGGCGCAATGTCTGGCTGGCATCCAGCATCCACCAGGACCAGTCTGCAGTTGAGAATCAGGGCGAGGGGAGCGTGCCAAGCATGCTGATGGGCCCCAAGTCCCTTCTGTTCCAATATATATTTACAAGGGTGGGATTATGCAGCACAATGATTGCTAATTTGATCTGATTAAATTACTAAATAAATTCGCAGAGAATTAAAATTCTAATTGGGATTTTATCGGATGGACAGGTCTGAAGTGGGGATTTTGTTTAATTCCTTAATTCCTCTGTTGGATTGAAATCGATACGGCTAGACCTCAAATATCTCAAAATTCGTAATTAATGCCAAACATATTATCAGAGCCATCTAGTAATAGAATCGGGAACATAGCTATATAGAATTCTGTATTATTATCTAGTATGAGAGCGTCACCTATTGGCCACACCATCAGATATTTTCCAACAAAAAGAGTCTGAAATACGAAGGAGGTGTTTATAAAATCCATTACGCGTAAAATGATCCTATAATGTAACGCAAATGATGCGTATAGTATATACTGGTGTTTTTTACGAGTTTTTTCCTCCCCAATTTACAAGCCAATTAATGCTAACAAAATTAATTATATTTGAGTCTCGCTAATTTATTATATGTATATTGCAGAGAGTCTATGGTTTTAAGGTATCTCATAAAATTTAATACATAATTACACGCCTTCGGCTTTCTCTTTCTGTTTTACACGAATTTATACGCGCCACCATGGCGCTTAATCCATCAGGTTTTAATTATTTTCTTGACCCGGTGCACTGGGACCAGATTAACTCGTCCAATATTTCAAAAACTCAATTAAAAAGTTTCTTGAGAGTTGTTGTCATTTAATATTGTGGATTATTGGAATGAGGGGGTGTTTAGTTTGGATTTATTGCGAGAAAAAGTTTAAAATTGGAGGTTAGATAATGTACTTACATTTTTTGAGCGCACTTATTCTAAATAAATTTCTCATCAAGCTTCTACGTTAAAAATTCGTATATACTAGGAGTACAGAGTAGGAGCAATGTGACGTACATGCCTACTGAAAATAATTCTACCATAGCTCATTTTTGATATATTTTGATATTTTCTAGCTTCAAATCATTCCAAACCATCAACAACCCCCCAATTTTCCACGATCTGTTACCGCAGGTATCAGAATGAATAAAATATTCCCCACATTTTTTGTTCTAATACCAATCCACAGCTATTGTGTTGTTTGTATCCATTCTAGATTATTGTATTTGATTTCGTTCAATTTGGTACAACAAGCACGCTCACGCCAATACAACATGGTGGCAGAACAAGTTGCAGAAGGCGTGTTTCTCACACACACAACTAAAACTGCACTAAATGCAAATCAACACATACTCAAACCACAATTTTGGTTGGAGGGCGTGCGAATTTATTGGCACCGAAGTTTAATTACGTGTTATAATACTTGCTGCATGTGAGTTTGGGAGTCAACTGCATGCAAATTCTATAACAGAGTGTATAAGTATGTCTAATAATCAAAGCCAAAAAGATTACAAGTTTAGTTTAGGTAAAAAAAACGAATTATGTATTTATAGAAATTATCAAACCTGGAAAATTTTAGAAATATCTTTTATTTCGCAAGAATTTTATATAAATTTAACACGACTTTCACAAATGTTATTCTTGATTTCAAATAGAGTTGGTTGTTTATTAAAATTCGTAAACACCATGTAAATATCTTATTTCAATCCTGAGTTATAGCATTTTTTTAAATAACCTTATATTTTTAACACCGGCACCTCCGCCAAAATTTGAACTTTGAAAACGCGCCTTTTTTTGTTGTTTTTAATGCAAATTTAGATCCGAAAGCGGAATTCTATTTGAGAATAAAGTTATTTATTAAATTCCGCAAACAACATGTAACTATCTTATTTCAATCTCGAGTTATAACATTTTAAAAAGTACTTATATTTTTAGTACCGGCACCCCGACCAAAAATTTAACTTTGAAAACACATATGCGTGGTTTCGACCATTTTTAATGCAAATTTAGATGCGAAAGAAGATTTCTATTTGAAAATACAGTTAGTTATAAAAATCCGTGAAAATATTGTAAATGTTTTATTTTAAGTTATAGAATTTTAAAACGAAGGAATATTTTAACACCGGCGCCTCCACCAAAAAATTAGCTTCGAAAATACGCCATATTTTGTTTATTTTTAATGCAAATTTAGATTTGAAAGCAGATTATACTTAAGAATAAAACACTTTATTAAAAGTCTTTAACAAGTTTCGGGCTATCTTGATTACTATAAAAGTTATCGTACTTAAAAGTAGAACAAGATATTTTGGTTAAAATTTTGTGGAAAAATATATCTTAAATAAATACTAATCATCATTAAAGTTGTAATAATGCAACAACTGCATTTTCCCCAATGCTACTTATATAGAGCATACATAATCGACTTATTTGTTTATTTAAATGCACATAAAGCTTTCCTTCCAGCTTATGCGATTAGAGATAATCTATTTTTAGCTAAAACTATCTAGACGCGAACTAGTGCACAATGTTGTGTTTGTGTACATCACGCGATTGTTGTTCTGATTTCACAAATAAGAGTAGAGAAAAGCGAATAATAATATCGTCGAGTTTGAGAAATTATCTCCACTTGGAATAAATTCTACAATCCGCTTTAGTTTAGTTGTACACAATAACTATAGAAATGTGAATAAATTATTTTTACTACTACTGAAAATTTTTCTATAACTAAAATCCGCCTATTCGGTTAACTAACCAATAAATCTCGCGGCGTTTTATCAAAGTGGGTGATCTTAAATTTAAGAATACTCTAGGTTTTAATAGCCATAATTATTTTGAAAGTGGTAATTTAACGTGTAACGAACATTTTTATTATACCGTGCTGTTGATGAAAATCTCAATATTTTTACTGGTTTATACTGAAACCGGATGTAATTTAATAGGTTTAGTTTCAGTGATGGGTGAATAAAGCGGTATAGTTCTCACAGTTTTACTATAAAGAAATATGATGGAATACTTCGAGCTAGGTAAACAATTATTTAGAAAATCCAAAAGTATTTTGATGTTTATATTTATATTAAATATTCAATAATAATTTCCTCCTTTGACCTTAATTTTTAATTCAAATTATGTGCCGTCACGATGCCGAGAAGGTGTGAAATATGCGACGTAGAATTTTAAAGTAGTCGAAGGCGGAAAAACCCTCTTTCCCATCACCGAATATCTATGGATGATCAGAGAACAAGAAAAATGTATTGAACAAATTTTAACCGAAATTGAAGCGCGCAGCATTTTTCTTTTAGAATAAAATGTGACCTCTCGGCGTGTCCCCCTTTTGCCTTTTCGCCCAGTGGAATCTAAAACCACACACACACTGGCACTCATACATACACACAAAACCCCACAAAGGTCAATATAATTTTATTATGTCCCCGAAAAGCTTTCAGTTATTTTAAGGTCAATTTCTCCCGAAAGACATTGTATTTTATATGTTCGAAAGAAGTCGACGACATTTCTCATTTTGCATTCTGTTTAAGATCGACACATGCGGACGCGAATCGATTGAAATATTTCTACTTGCACTTTGCGAGGTATTTGCAATTCATCAAATTAATAAGTCATCGCGTGAGAAGGGGATTCCCCGAAGACACGAATTTTAAAAATGTAATTTTGTTTTAAGAGAAAACTTTATCGTTTAACTTTCGGCTTTAGTAATATTATAATTGAAACTCAAAATTAATGAAGCAATTTATTTTAATGAAAGCATACACTGACGAAAAAATCTACTAAATTATAAATTCCCATATAATATACATATTCCGGATATATAAACCGTGAAAAATTGCAAATTTCCAGATAAAACCGTTTCACAACGCGCCTGAAACGGAAACGGTTGCATAAGTTGTCACAATGAGCAACAAAACTGTTAAAAACGGGTTAAAGTTCAGTAAATACATTACATCCGTTGCTTTGCTTTAGACAAACTAAAGAAGAAAAAAATGACACTTCTCCAATGTAAACTTTTTTATTTGAAAAGTTGCAGAGGGAAACTTTTACCATTTCGCTAACGATTTGGATGTCGCCTTCTTATATTAGAAAAGTATTTGCCTTTTCCTATATATATATACTAGGCTTTTTCTCTCTGAATAAAATATCACACACAAACTTTATCTTATCGGCTGGGATATTTACATAATTTACAACATCTTGCCTGAATCAATTTATTGCACTATATCGAGCTAGAATTTGGAAAAAAATTATTTACATTTTGGTGGCGAAAATTGTGTTTTTTTATTAACCAGCATTGCCTCTAGCTAAATTAAAAATTAAATTATAATTACCGGGTGTATTGCAGTAAATTAAGCGAAGTCAAATATTAAAAAGCGCCCGAAGCAATTAATATGCTCCCGGAATAATTTCGCAGTAAGTAATAACGCAAACAATACAGACGTGGAATCAGAAAAATGTCTTGTTATTGTCATGCTTACAAGTTTGACCTACACAATAGTTCTTGCAGACATCTCCAACCAAGTGGTATTTTAAAATTATGCTTCTCCAGGACTCTCTCTCTCCCAGTTGAATACCAAAGATTTCTACAGTTCCGTTCCGTTTGCGCTGTTTCGTTCAACTGTGAAAATTTTATTTATTTTATGTGTCGCCCAGGAAAAGTCAGCCTTTGTACAAGTACCACATATGCATACATGGCGCTTTTGTATTTTTCTTATAGTTTTCTTATATAGAAGTTGGCGCTTTGTTATGTAAAGCGGAAAAAATATTCGAAATAATCAACAGTATATTGCAATAAAACGGAAGCACACAACACAAAAAGAAAATGGGTTTTTTTGTGTTGGAGGCGCCAAGTAAACAAATTCTTGCGGTTATAAAAACAGAATTTTTATTATATGCACCAAACTGATTAATTTCTAGTTAAAACTATCCCAATATAACGTGTCTGTTTCAACGGATTAAATCCGCTTTTTCCTATTTTTAATCAACGTTTTCGACGGCTCAAACAGGCTAATCGCGTTTACTTTAAATCATCCAATTTGCGCCCAGGAAAAAACTATCCACCATCCACCCAAAGATAATTAAACTCGAAAGCCAATAAAATCCAACAGTATAATAATGAAGATCCAAAAACAGGGTCTGTGACTCATCATAATTGAAAATCCTTGCGAGAGTATATCGCCTTTTTCCCCATTCACACCGATAAATGACATTTCAACATGATTCACTTAGACCACCACCATATTTCAGAAACGTCTACCTAATTACATGGAGCCTGTCCGGAAAATTGTGTAGGGAATATATTTAACTCACGGCGGGTTTATTCACGCGGGAGTAGGGCGGGCGGAGGGGCTAAAAGCATGGACTATGTATGGCTCCATTAGGATGCTCATTCAGCAAAGTAGAAGAAGGCAAGTTTTATTCAGTGTTTTTCTTATATTTACAGCTTAAACGAGCGCTAGCTAGTATATCTTCTTCACTAGTCGGTTCAGTTCGATTCCCCACTGAAACGCTATTTAGACAATCCGAAATAAAACATTTACACAAAAAACAACATTATTTCAGGGCTACAATGCAATATAGTCGTAGTTTTGATTGCATCGAAGATACAAGGTTTGTTTCGTTATTATAAAGATACTAAATCGTCTGACATCAGCGAAAATGTGCCACATTTTTTGAGTAGAGAGCAAAATATTTTAGTTTTATAACCGATGACGCTAAGCGTGCAATCAAATTATTAAATTTTAAACTTGCCGCCAAATATTTTAGTTACAATTTAATTATTAGAGAAAACGTTATGACGTCAGATTGTACTTAGAAGAACTCCACTGTACCTATAACGTGTTCCTTTATCCCGAACTTCCAGCCCATAAAACAATTTTCTTTGCTTAATTTCTCTTTAATGAATTGTTTATTTCCTAAATATTTACTTGGAAGTGTAGTTTAGTGAAACTTCTACACGAAAAAAACGGAAAGTTTCTGTTTATATTTATGTTTGCACTTGACGAGCTCAGTTTTCTTGAATATTTTCCTTAATTAATCTCAGTACTATTTAGCTTAACGCACTTAAATTTACATAAAAACTTTGTTGGTAATATTGAAACTTTTTAATTCTTTGCAGATAAGTCAGCCTGCAATCATAAAACCGACGTAAAATTAAAAACAAACCGATGCGTAGGTATTATCATTCCCCTCATCAGAATTTCTCCCATAAAACCTTGGAATTCTGCAACTCCTTAAATATTTACCTGTAGCACTTCCCGTGGTGGTACAACAAGTTTTATGTAGGAGTTTTTTTATTATTATATTCATAGTCGGGCGCGTTGCTGTCCCTATAAACATTTTATATTTCAATCATGTATAACTTTTTGATATCGGTGCAATAAAATAAAAATTACGATGGGTGAAATTTCCACTCATTGTTGATGTTTGTTTGTTTGTTTGTTTATTAGAGTAGTTTACACAATACTGTAATTGAATTGCGAATACTCAACAAGAACGCGCTCCTCTAAACATTTTCTAACAAGAAAATGGATAAAAGTGCTGCCACAGAACAGGATTAAATAGTTAATTAAGTCGCCGCGAGTGAAACTGTTTTATTTATGGTAGAAACAGTTTTTTTTTATTTCACGCGTTCTTCGCTTATGCGACAGGGTAATTAAATTTTCGTTGGATATAAAGAGGCCACTTGTCAAAAAATTCGGAGGACATTCAGCTTTATTACAGTTGAAATGTAGTTTCAAGGGGCCGGGCAGGCTGATGGCGTATAACTCACAGGGATAAAATGTTATGTTGTAAGAGACGAATTTGTTATTTCTATATTTGTGGGGATGCGAGTTTGGCTGCACAAAAAACTTCAAGTGTAACGTGGGAAGTGGAAATGTTAAAATTAACTGTTAGGTTAGGTCACTATAGATTCCCCAGAAAATGCAAATATAACTTTTTAAAGTTTAAAAACTTGAAATTCTGACAGGTTTTTAAATTTGATATGCAGAGAAGTTGAAATTTAAGGAACTCTACAAGAGTTTTGTCACCCTGTATACATAATGAAACTAAAAATATAGCCCAAAATATACTTCCTTATTACTTCGTATAAGAAATTTAATTTTCTTAAACCAGTAATTACACCACAGGATGATGTAACATAAAATCACGCATCACCCTCCTAGATTTCGTATTTCTTTTGAGACACCCTGTATATTTAAATCAATTTGCTTTCAGTTACGAATTTGTTTTCTAGTAGACACAAAGTTGTCCAAGTTTTCCTTTGAATATTTAATGAGACAGTATTTTTGTAGTTATTATAGTTTTAATTGAAATATTTAAGCGAAACTAACTTATGTACTGAAAATTGCATTTTTCACAAAACTGTTTAAATTTTATTCCGGCAACCCAACGCGCCATTGTATTACAATTTACAATGGAGCTGGTGGAATCAACAAAGTTTTGATGTGCTTTTAGGCAAAACCGGAAATTCGCAAGAGAGTCCTCTCGTCTGCAAAACACCAACTAAAATTATGATTATTATGTATTTAGTTTTGTAACTTGGCCAACCAACCGCGTACACACACTATGTTTTAATTAATTAATGTGAATTTTCTGTTTCGTGCACCGCTCCATTAAAAATGTGCATTATTCGTGGAAAACAACAAACTTAAAAAGCGAGTGCGCTACTGCACCAAGTTTCAATTGAAGCGAATGCCAATTCTTCAAGCGTATTCTCCGGAAGTTAGTTAATTAGGAATCGAGAAGGGTTTTTAGAACGGAAAAAGATTTGATTGACAGCGCACTATTCTTGACTGCCATTACAACGAATTGCTTCCATCCAGATCCGTATTTTTTGCGCGCCGAATCCAATTTAATTCCAGTTTGTTGTTGTTTGAGAGTTAAAAGGGCACATAAATCATTGGTCAAATTAATAATACCTAGACAATTATGTTGTTTTTGAAGGGAATTACGCATCTGGGTTGTATGGTAAAGTAAATTTTAGGCAATAATCCATCACAAGCATTTTCTGGAGATTATTAATGTATTGTCTGGTCTGACGACCGTAGTCTGTTTAAAGGGTTCGTATATTCGTTAAATTATAGAGCCGCACGGTTTTCACTCAAAGGTTTTGCAGATTAACTTCAACCATCCGAATACTAAACGAGCTTCAGATGTCGGCTGTGTATGATTTCAACTAAACTCTAATTCGAAATGTTGTAGGTAGTAGGTACTTGGATATTTAAGATTTCTCTCTGTGTAATAGACTAGCTTTAGGTATCATCATTTTGTACAAGTATATTACCTCAAATAGTCCAAGCACATAAAGTTAGCGAAAAGTTAGAGAGAAGAAAAGCACAAGTTTTCATTTATTAGATAATAAATTGGAGATTATGTGATACAGCAAATTAAGCATCAGTGGCAAAAGATTTCATTCAAAATATTGACATTTTTTTATGAATGTACATATATTTTTTATTTCATTTTTGAGTGATAAGTATAAGGAAAAAATTACAAGTCCGGAAAATAGAAAATCTGTGTCCCACATGGATGTGGGGCCCAGATTTGGAATCAGCAGAAAATTTCTTATCCCTACATCCCCATTTTATGAAGATTTTGTGTGTTTTTCAGAAATCTAAACAAAAACTTCGAAAAATGGTCAAAAACACAACTTTTTCCATACATGGAAAAATCTTCGATTTTCACCAAGTCATGGATTCTCATAAAAAATATTTTCTCAATTAATTCAAGGGCGTAGAAAAAGAATATCTCATCAGTTTTTTTGTAAGACACAATGGAAAGCCGTTCTGACTGGTGGAAAATCACCAAAAAAATTCTACCACTTTGAACAGTCGAAAAAAATCGAAAAGTAATAACTAGAAATTAACAAATACAACTAATTAAAGTAGAAGGTTCAATATTTCAGTGATGTAATTTGGATCACCAATTCAACAGCCAGTCAAAAAACACGAAAATAATGACATTTTTTCACGTATTTTGGAAATAAAATGGGGATAAAATATGTTAGTTTATTTATTGTATTTATTAGTTCTTATACTGGAATTTCTTGCTATCCACTATTTAACCCTTGGTGTTTTTATTTATAACTAGCGTATAAAAATGTAACTAAACTTAATCCAACATGAAAGTTTTATTTACTCTAAGAAAAAAATTCCGCGTACGCCCATGCATCCATTACCCAAGTTAACATGTTTATGCATATTAAACTAATGTAAACAACACAGTTAAAAACACACATCATCAACACAAACAGGAATATTATACAAAAAGTTTACAAATTTTTTTGCATTTAGCTTGTAGACACGAAAAAGTAAATATCAATTATCATAATTCTTCACCCTTGTCCATTATTACATGATTAAAAGCCCTTGCTCAGTGCTCAGTATAAACATAACATAAAATAAAGTGTTGGATATTTTGCTAACCCACCATAACTATGCAGGATTACAGCACAATAACCCTGAGAAAATAGTGCGAGGATGAAATCTGAAAGCGTAATTTAAAAGTGAAACACATTCATACTAGTATAGTATACAATATAAGCATTATATTTTTCAGCGCCTTAGAAAACATTGTGCCTTTTATTACAGACCAACTCGTATAGGGCCATAAAGTTGCTTTGCGTTTTTTAACGATGCCCCAACTTAAAGTTTACATACTTTGATAAAATGTTACATATTTGTACCTTGATGGTATTTGGAAAAATTCCACTAAGCACATAGTATGTAATACCTAATCTCGTTTGGAACATGTTCAATATGGATTCAGTACTTGATTGTCTCATGCTTGGGAATAGTTCGTAAAACTGCGATATGTTTTGAATACTAAACTAGCATAGCCTAGAGTAGACTTGACTAGCGGGCTATGTCAAATTACATAGAACACGATATTGATTTTTTAAAGAACCCACAACGTACATAAGTTGGATTATTATCCTTGCGGCGCTGTGCTGTGACATAAAAAGATTAAAAGAATCATTCTTTAAATAATTGAATTGTGGAAGTGTCGGAAAAGATACGCGTGCAAAGAAGTGAAATTTGTCAACGACACACCGTGATTGTGATATTTTATCATCAGCCAAAGTGCTTTGAGGTTTTTGGTTTTGCGATATTTAAATGGTTTTAATTAAAAAAGTACACAAAAGTTTCTCTCGGGATTTATGTACTTAGTTTTTGTGTTCGTCGCAAAAAATTGTTGTTTGGGCTAGTTAGTTATTGATGGGAGGAAAGTTTGGTAGAGGAGATTAATCAACATTTTTTACGACTGAATATACACAGAAAAAAGATTTCTCCAATTGAGAAAAAGTAATTTCCTGAATTGTGTTATTATTATTGTTTTTCTATACTTACTCCCATACTTTAATTGGTTTATTAGATATTTACTACGTGTACTGTAATGATATTCATTACGATACAAGTTTATAACCAATAGAAATGCAGCATTAGAGAAAAATTCCGTGAATATCAAATATTGCCATCTGGCAGATCTAAAATTTAAAAACTGACAGTTCATTTTGATTTTCTGACATATCTTAGTTTATGATAAAGTTGCTATAATATTTACTTTCTTATATTTATCTTTATTTTGAGTAGTCGTAGAAAAAATACCTACGGCTCGTGTCGTAATTCTCATACTCGTGTCTTAATAGCTATCATTAAATGCTCATTGCATAATATACTGTTAGCTATATTATTATATTTATAAGTATTTATTTTTTATCTATTAATAAAGACAGCATTGAGCTTTGAAAAACTGTATTGTTAATGAAATTTGGCTTTAGAAACTTAGAATATTTGTAAAAATTCTAGTCATACTTTAATATATCATAGCACTCTCGATCTGTAATTTTTTTCCAGTCGTTACTAGATCTTTTGTGATATTCTTATGAATAAAGCTAAGATAACCCTGAACGTTGAATAAAATTACATAGAAGCGCCGCGTAACGGCAATTTAAGAATGTACCTGCATAGCAGAATAATACATTTATTTCGGTTCATTTTAAATTGAAATTCGTTGGGAAGTTGCTGCGGTAAACAGAAAAAAACATACTTTTAGTATAATGCAAGTTGGACAGAAATTTTTATTAATCCGGGAATTTCCTTGCTGCCCAGAGCTACTTTTTAATTAATTGTAAAATTAGAACAGATGGACTTTAGGAAAAACGCCCAAGTTAAATTTTTGCAAATCTGGAAAAAACCTGGGCTTTAGTGAAAATCACTTGTGCCTCTAGTCTAGTTTATGGTGATATGTAATAAGTTGCTAACTTTTTTCATAAGCGCCGAGATTTAATCGACTTTTAAAACTACAGACATAAAATATACACAAGGGACACCAGAGCGGAATGTAATAAAGCCACTCACCATCAGCGGAAAGTTTCGATTAACATAAGGATTCCATCAGCAAGGAGCGTTTAAGATCCAGCGCCTAGCTTTACTAATTAATATAATAATTGTATGACCACGGACAGTGAGTTCCAACCCCGACAATCAATAATTTAACAAAGTTTGTGTTACGTATTAAACTAACAGTGCGCCAGCGTTAAGCTAAAGTGAACATATCGCTGAAATGAGCTTAATTGAAAGCTGGAACTCGAAGAGATTACGAAAATTTTCCAAAGTTATTTAAATATTAAATTCGACATGGTGGCTTTCGGATGGATTTGCTTTAGAACTAGAACCTGTGTAATACTATAGTGGGAAATTACAAGCCAAGTTAATTACACCGCATAGCTAGTTTGTGATGGGGTTAGGAGATTTTGTGTTTGTGCCAACAGTCACACACAAACCAATCGCTTTTACGTTATAATATTTTTGCATTTAGGTAACTTTTATCGGCTGAATTCAATTTATATTTGGAAATGTAACGCGTGCTCCTGTCCACGAGGTGAACGTGACCGCATTTTTAATAACAGTGAAAGGACGAGGAAATTTATGAAAACTTTCCCATCAAATATAACCCTGAATATAACGCGTTTCTTTTCATTGTTTCTCGAAGTGGTTTCTAAAATATTGACGTGGAAAGTCGTGATTTATTCTGTAGTATACATGGTGTCCCGGAAAAAGTGGGGAATCTCTCAGATTCAGAAAGGGCATGAAAAAATAAGATGACAAGTTCATATAAAATTTTTCCCTACGAAGATATGTAGCCCTGAAGAGCGTCGCTGGAAATCGTTTTTTTTTATAACTTTTAAAGTACTTAATAAAATTTTATAAAATATTAATATGATGGACACTATTAAGGACCTCTTGAAATAATGTCCTTGACACATATCTAGCTTCTTTAGTTTACCAGGGGCAGACTAAGCTTTACAACTTAATGCTTAAACTTTTAACACCCTGTGTGAAAAAAACTTAAAACAACAAAATCAAGTAGCTTGAACCTTAGACTAAAGAAAAGCTACTCTTGTTTATTGTCGATAAAGTGGACCGTTTTCGAAAAAAAGAATAATAAACGAATTCATGTTTTATTAAGTCATAAAAAAAAGAAAGTCTCATTCTGAAAAAAATTCAAAATTTAAAAAACGCCCGTAGGAAAAATTTTTATAGGAACTTGTCATCTTATATTTTCATGCCCCATCTGAATCCGAGAGATTTCCCACTTTTTCTGGGACACCTTGTATAATTGTGATCTTTAAAATATATTTGTAGGGAAAAATTACAATTTAAATTTTTTGTAATTTTTTAGAGAACCAACGATATAAAATCTGAACTAAAACTACACAATTCCCGGTAGTTTTCGATGTAATTTTGAGCCCCATGGACACAGCGAGTCTCGCGCTGTTTAAATTTGAATTTATTCGTGCTTTATTCATCTTTTTCAGTACGGGGGGCGGGCGGGTTTGCTCGAGCCTAACGCACACACAAAGAAAGTAATAATAAATGCATTTCCATGAAAATTTGAAATCATCAGGCGAAATCTGCTGGAATACGCTTGGTAATGTGCCTCTTTGTACTACTTGGCACAAAATAACAATAAAGGATTTCATTATGTATTTTATTTGTTTGTTTGCTTGCTTTGCTACATCTAATCACAAAACAATAAACAGAAATTTAATCTTGAAATTTTAATCCGTGGAGAATAATACCGCAATAACAGAAACGAGTTTGGAAAAGCGACGGTGTGGTTATGGATTTTTTATTTTTCCAATACCTGTACAGTCAATATTTTTTTTTGTGGACTGTTTGTTTGGAAACAACCAATATACAATGCAAAACTGGTTGGGGCACTTCCAAATGATTTGTATTTTGGACAAAAATTCTCAAATAAACGTTAGGTTGACTTTTTCAGCAGTCTATGGTGTTTTCAGTTAAACCGAAAATTAGCAATGAAATCGATTGCTTCCCAAACCTGATATCGATGTACCCTGACAGAATTACCCATTTTGTATTTATTTGTTGCAGTGCCACCAACAAATGTCCAAGTGAGTGATGACATTGGCCTGGTGAAAAATGGCATAACAACGTCGTACGCCGAAGGAGCCAGTTTGACACTAACATGTACAGCCAGCTCTGGAAAGCCCTTAGCTAGGGTAAGTGCGAGGACAGCCAGTGATTGATCCTTCGATTAAATGTAGAAAATATTATTTTTCCCCGACAGGATGATGTGTTACTTTGTACATCGTGTTGTTGTGGAGATAATTATTCAGTTTTGACCATTAGAGAATAGTTTGTTATAAATGGGAAAGTTATCACAGTGTAATTTGTTTGAGAGGTATCACTATAACCAACATAATAAATCATAAAGTTTTTAGAGGAAGTTTCGGTTTGGTTGGGGTCATTATCCCTCTGGATGCCTTACATTGTCTCAATCGTCAAATTCCTATCGGGGTTACTGTAATAAATTATCGTGGGGTTTGGAAGGGTGCACAAAAAACGGAATAGTTCATAATTAAATCGCTTTGTTTAATTAAAAGTGACGAGCTGGATTTATTTTATTATTAAACTCTACGCCGCCGCCGGATTGCTTAATTATTTAATAATGAGAACGAAATTATTGTTTACTATAAATAATATTTATTCAGTTTTAATGATTTTTTGTTTTTGTCAATATTTTCTAGTTTTCTCAAAAAAACGTATTGCTTTTGGCCATTCTTTTTACAAAAAATAAATGTCATTATTGTGGTGGAATTGTAGATGATGAGAAATTCCAGTAACCAGCAGCTCTAAATTTGTACTGTAAATAATTACCACACCGAAAAACCGTCTTCAATCATTCATTAATAAAATTCCAAATTGTAACCAAAATTAAACTAGTAATAAATTACACCGAATTTAATTAAAAATGTCGTAATGGTGATTTTTTCCCTGTACTATACAACAAATTAAGTGTGAAATAAGCTGCGTGAAACAGGCCAAAATAGAAGAAAAAAACTGTTGTGGCTTCATCAATCTTTCCAACAAGATCACTTCCATCAAACAACAAATTTAATACTGTCACCGGCAAAAAACACATCGATTAATTCAAATCTTTGTCCTGGATGCGACTGAAACTACATCAGACTACCAAGAAGAAAGTTTCGATGATGAAAAAGGTGAAATTAAATAAATTATGAATATAATTTGCGAGGAAATGAAAATGTCAAGAGGTATAATGTGCTAATTAAGAAGGCTGATAGATAATGAGTTATATTTTGTGTTTTCTGGGGATTTAGGAGCATTTACCTATGAAACTAATTGCGGTTTTCGCTAATTGGCATCAGGCATAATTCTGTCTTTTCATAAATATTCCCTCGTAACGTTGTACTATTTAATTAATGAGCAGTCGACTCCATACATGCAATTTTTTAATTAAAATCAAGATTTAAAAATATTAGGTAATATCACGACATCTGAAAAAGCGTATGAATGTTCCGCTGCGAAGGTTTTCTATTAGATGGCGTGGTGTGGCAGGTTCATTATATAGGCGCCATCTAGTAGAAAACGTTTTAATAAATACACAGTTCTACACAGCTCAAAAGTTGATACATTATAGAAAAACCACTTCTTAAATTTTTTCTTGTCCTAATAATCTTCGGCTTTACATCATATTTATATCTGGGTCACTCCACCAATAAACAACCCCATACTCTTGTCGTACACATTTCTATTGATTGCCTTGTCGCTAGGCCATCATAAAAACTGTCCAACTCACCCCCTTCTACCACCCACCCCCCATCATCCATCAGCGCAATTTTGACTTCTTTTCGTTCTGTAATTTTCTAATATAGGTGTCATGGTGGCGTGACGGTGACCTAGCGACCGACGAAACCCAATACTTTCCCGACCGGCGGAAATCGCAGAGCGTGCTGAAAATCGTCAAACTAACGAGATCCCATCTGCTGTCCGTGTACAGCTGCGAAGTCAGCAACAGCCGATTTCAGCCGCCCCTGGTGGTGCGGGTGGCTGTGGACATGTACCTGAGACCGTTGGATGTTACGTTGATGGGCAACAATCCGGAATTCAGTGCGGGGAAGAAGTACAATATTACGTGCAGGTGCAGGGGATCTAGGCCGCCTGCTATCGTCACCTGGTGGAAGGTAAGTGTTCTCAACTAGTGATAGGGATTTTTCCATTACATAACATATTGTACTAACTCTAGTAAGTGTTCATGCTTTTTAATAAAATTTTTCAATATTTGTATATTACAGTTAAGGAAGCACCTGAATCAAACCAAAACTTTTTATAGTCTTTTTAGTAAAACGAACGTCAACGAAACCTACCGAACATTCAGTTCGCATCGGTTCCTTTCGCATACATTCGCATTCGTTTGCTTAATATATACGCACTTACCAAGGATAACTACGATATGTTACATTAACGATTTCCTGCCTATGTTGCACCGCTAATAATCAATCACACCGCCATCTCCCAGTTAAAAAAAGTACATTAAGCACAGCGCGATATAAATTGTTTGTTCTGCGAGTTTGTAATACACCGAAACTAAAGCATTAATTCAAATTATGACAGGTCTATCATTAAACGAAACATCCAGGCAACCCGTTCTGTTCTGTACTAGTGGAACAAAAACTCGAACCGTCATAATGAAACAGTCATATATTACGAGGGTGAGGAGAGGGAGCGGAAGGGTAATTACATCAAGAAGTATTCTCTGTCGGGGCGTTGCAAAAAAACCAGTCAATTTAACAAGAACAACTTCCCAAGTTAACCCACTTAGTTAAGTCTAAAGTTTTGTTGGTTGCGAAGTGGAATTGAGATGATAGGAATTGTTTTTTGGATGTAGTGTGTCGTCGCTGGTGTAACAAAAGTTTTAAAATGCAATACTTCAGTCGAGTCGGCAGTTTTGAAAGAGGAGAGCATACTTCATATAAGAAAGTAAAAATCCAAAAAATATTTTCCAAGTAAACTACTAAAAAACTGTGGTTTTTTATAAGTGTAGTTACGTCGATTCGGGGACAGACTGTATACTAAAACACATAAATATAACGTTCAGTGTGATAGCATGAGGGATAAAACGAAACTCGGCTGTTGTTTCCCAGAATAATTTATCCAGTTAAAGCTGAAAAGAAAGTGGGTCGGCCTCGCGCTAAGCAACCAAAGCCAGACCTGCAGTTCGCAAGAGTTAAACAGACAGACATCAACTATAGCTAGGTAGATATTCCCGCGCGCAACAATTTTCCTGTAGCTTTGTTCTTTTTTGCACTTTAATGGAACGCTTCTACAGTAACATTATAACGTGGGTTTTTTCTTTAGAAAATATCTGCGCGCCAGCCTTTTGATCTTTACTCTTCGGGTTTCCCACTTTAATTATATATTAGAGGAATTTTCAATGAGTAAAATGTACGCGGGTCCTTTTCATACGGTTAATAACTTACACACTCCTTGAACCACCAACTACAAGCTAGACTAGATATAAAATGATGCGGTATGGTCGTTTTTTCTTATTTTATTCACTGTAGAAGAATGTCGTGTAAGATATAAGTGCAAGGAGCTAGGTATTTGCACAAAGCAGCCTCAGGAAGAGTTTCCTAGACGACAGGATTAAAAATATTGTTTGCAAAGAGAAATGTTAATTTACTGGCAAGGTTTGTGCTTATGGTGAGCGGGTTTGTAATAAATGTACAATTTTCTCGGAAGTTTATTTACTAGACTAGAATAGAATATTTTTGTGTAGGTATACTAAGAAATGTGCTTTAGTTTTCAAGTTAGATTATGAGAAATGATGTATGATATTATATAATTTATTCTAGATATTTCCTTTGATAGATTGGTATATTCCTCATGTGAAAAGAATTTCAATTGTACGGGAGGATTAATATTTTAAAGAAATATGTAGGCAATGCCACGCTGCATCAGGATAAGTTCCAGGCACAGCGCGCCTGACTTAATATCCTGATTTTAATAGATATTTCCAATATCCTGCACATCTGAACGCATCAAGTTACGAAACTGCAAATTTTTTCCGACAACCATTTTTACTTGCTTATCCGAATTAGATGAAATGTGATAGATTGAATTTTCTGCATACAAAAAATCCAAAATATAAATTAGGTTAGATTTGTAAAAGAAAATCATGAGCTGGCTACATCAGATATTAATATACAGATAAACTTTGTGTGTTTGTCATGTCTTAAAAGTCTTGTCTTGTCCGTTGCATAACCGGCGGTAAATGAATTACATGGCAGCAAAACTTGGAAATTACTTTCGAGAGTCGCATGCCGCGCGACTGGCAACTTAACGTTGATAAGATAGTTTTTGCCTCAATTTGTCACTGCTGTACCGTAACCTGGCATGCGGTTGGCTTTTTTAACGAGTCCATCTAAATAGATTCGGCCAGGGGAAATTAGCTTTAATACTGTCAGTTTGGACGGGAAAAAACAGGCGGAAAAAATTGCTTTGGAAACTAATTATTTACTCAACTTATTGTCAACGTTTCGGAAGATCTTTCATCTTCCCTCTTCATCAGAGCCTAATAAATATAATTTTATTCAAACAAGAAATAATTACTTTAATTTATACTTTAGATTCTTTTCCCCCGGTATATAGAATACACCTGTTTCAAGCTTTATTACTGCTCCCTCGAATAAATTCCAGCTAATTTTATTTTGGCTCGACAGCGAAAAAAATTATTAGACAGAGAATCGCACATAAATACCTTGTTATTAAGCTTTTTTACACGGCGAATAATTTGGGATCCGTTCGAGATGAAAGCAGGAGATAAAAGCTCGTAGCTCGCACCCTCATTCCTATGAGCTTTATTTTTAAGATGGAATTAAACTGTCTGTTTGTGTATGTATTTTATTTAGTTAATACCAAAAATTCCCCCTGAAATTTTACAACAGTAAATTCAGCCAAGATTATCAGTGTGAAGTAGGCTTTAATTGGCTGAAAAAAAAACAGCCAGGCGAGGCGGTAAATCCTTTTGGATGTATCCTAGACCGGAGCTTTCTTGCCTAGGAAAAGCGGCGTTTTCCAACAGGAAAAAGTGTTGCGTTGTCATAAGTTATAATGTCATTCTTAAATCTACGAGCAGATATATCATAAGGTTATAGAGGGCGGTGGTGCTGCCTAAATTGCTTTCGTCGACGCCTGCTGGATTTCTATAGGTATACAGTATTTTTGTTGGGAAATTGAGGAATTTCCTGGGTGAGGTTTTGAAAGTTATTACGAGCATTTTCTATAAAAAACCGGAAAATTTGTATTAATTTCGTTGAAATTTTTTGCGGGATCGTTTAGATTTGTGTGGATATTTTTTGTCAAGTTTAAACTGGCATGACTAAATGATTTTTGTACTTATATTTTGTATGAAATCAGGATTAGTCCATATGAAAGTGAAAAACATCAAGTTTTGATTAATTCACCGCTAGCAATCCAGCGCCGGAAAAAGAATAATAGCCAAATCCTGCACTCATTAAATAGATGCCCTTTTCTGGCAAATTCAATTAAAAACTCTATAACTTACTCGGGGGGGGCAGCGTCTCTCTAGCGGGGTGATGCGTTTAATTAAGCCCACGCCACATTTCTAAAGCTCCTCAACTACATCCACCATATAAAAACGTTATATTTAGAAGAGGCCCGCAGCATAATTTGCCAGTTCGTGTCTCGTGCGCGAGAGAAAAAAGTGAATCGCTGGGAAAATACATAATATAAAGCAGAAGCAAGTCCTGAAGGGATAGGGCGGCGTCGAGCAGAATAAGACCTCATTTGCCCTTTGCGCGCTAGGTATTCAAACTTTCCACTCACTCGACACTCACTGTGTTTGTGTGTGTATCTAATAGCTAACCTCCACCTCCTCTTCATTCCTTTGTCAAGTTATATGAGCAAAAATCTTGGTGTGGTGTAGTGTGTGTGTTCACCAAAAACATTTTTGTTTGAGCTACAGCACACCTGCAAACTTGTTTCTTAATTAAATGTATGTTGGAAAAGATGTTTTGTATAAACATGGAGGGAAAGCCAGTTATCCAATTCTAACTGGGATAAGCTCAACTAAAGTAGAGGCAATCGTATGTAGAGTATTTGAAATGGAGCGAAGAGCCACTTGGGTTATTGTAAATATTGGTTATACGCTGTCGTACAAATTGCGGGTGTACCAACTTTTCGAAGTGAGTTTTATTTTATCAGATCTTTTTTTAACCCTTTTGTAGGTTTTACCTTTTATTTACTCTGTTATAGTTTGTGTGCTTACAGTAGTAAATATGCATAAAAGTTACTAAAAGTTGTTAAAGTTTAGGCGGATGCGCCGGTGTTACATTTTGGGGTCTTCGCACATTTTATTTCAGAATATTGCACCTTAATCTGAGAATTACATTACTAAATAAATAAAGACTTAAATTAATGAATACCCGTTAATTCATTTGCATAATAGATTTTTATCCATTCTTTTAAACCTTTATAATTGAAAAAAATGCCACAAAATTACTTTTTCAACCCCTCCGCCATATCTCAAGAAAAACTACTGTAAACCGCCTCGAATACTAATTAAACAGTATCAGCAATGTCCAGGAGGAAAATATATTAAGCACAATCTAACCCATTATCGGTGTTAAGTTTGAAAATTGTACGTAATTATGCAAATATAACGGAAAGGGTTCAGGCAGGATTTCCGTGGTACAAAAACCGCTATTGAAACCGCACAATCCCTCCAATATGTGTTGTAATTATTTCCTTTTTTGCACATTTTAAACAGAATCTCCATATCTCCGTTATTATAATATTATATTTCATCATAACTGATTTTGTATTACAATTCGTTATTTATGTGCATATTAATGTGTTTTTCCCTTGTGCAGAAAACTTGATAAAGAAAAATAATATTAAATTAACTTCTGATGGAGGCTCTCATCAAAGAGAATATTTTTAAATAATTAAGTGTAATGTTGAAATAAAATACATCAAAGCCCGATTTTAATTTGGGAAAAAAATTTGTTTGCAACCGAGTTTTTCTTATTTTGGAAAGTTTACGTTTGAAGTTTGGGGTTTCGAGTTTTTGTTGGTTTTGTACAATGAGGTAATTAAAAGGAATAACGATACTATAGGGCATGTTTTACGGAGAAAAAGGGCTAAAAAACATATATTAGAAAATATTTTTTTACTTTAAATTTTTCCATCATGCAATTCTCAGATATCCCATAAAAATGCTACGACGCCCTGGCGTCTTATTACTTTATAAATTCCTGACAATCAGAGGAAAGTGCGTCCTGCATAATAGCTTAGTTTGAGCAAATCCTTCCGAGATTTGTATCATCAGCTAGTCCCGGTCCAAAGGCAACACACACACGCACCCACACACACATCTCCCTATCATCCACGTCCATTCCAACTTCGGACAGACTCAATAATGTCCAGATATCACTCTCCACCACCACTTACTGGAATCAAATCTCAGTTGTCTCTCACATCAACCCTAATTCCACAGCTTTGCCAGAGAGAATTTATTGCGCTATATTTGTAGCAATTAACTTACCCTCATCTGTCCTAAATAAGGAAAATCGCCCAAGATTTTTCCGTCTCGTGCAACATTATTATTATCTACGAGTGGGAGAGTGTTTTTTTTTTATTCCAGGACTTGAGGTGTGTCAAAGAAAATACGCAAAGGGATAATTTTGTTTGAACGGAATAAATCAAACGAAGCGTAATATTTTGAATGTTTTTGATTAAATTACTTGGTTTTGGGTGATGTGGCAATTGATTGAAAGGTGTTTTGCCTTGGGTGGAAAGAATTGGTAAAAGGCGAGTGTGAAAGGGTTGGATTTTGTGTTGTCCAGAAATCAAGTGGAATATCGTGCCAAAAAAACCGAAATGTTACTGATTTAATTTTGGTGGATGCGCCGGTGTTAATTTTCTGTGGTGGTATACTAAAACTATTTTCAGTTGACATAAAAGTGGTACTCCTTTTTTTAAACTTTCGCACTGTTGTGGCCTACTATACTTCAACACATTCTGCTTCTCCTTTTACTAATTTTCAGTGTAGGAACTTCAAGCGATACTTCAAATATTCCCCTTATCATCATGTAACGTACATTTTAGTCACTCCCTTTATTAATCGATTCACTTACGATGTTGAGGAAACCTACCTAGTACCAAGTATTTACACTATTGGAAACTATTCATCCTCCTTAAGATCTAACGACTTACGGTTAATACCAAAGGTAACGTCGACAGGATTTACGCAGATAATGCTGCTACTAACTAAATTTGAAACAACAAAACTGTTTGATGTGTTTACTTGTACTAATATTGGTTATCCACTACACCAATAGCACACACCGAGCTTAAAATTACATCATACACCAAATAATTGACTTTAAACTTATCACCAAGCACTTGCAGTAGTAATTTCAGGATGTAAACTGATGATGTGTGATGTTAGGTGGTTGGTTGGTGGTGGTGGCTTGGTAACGAACTCAACTAAAAGGTGAATGTGGAGCGAAGGGGACTAGGATGTAGTAGGTGAGGGGTTTGAACATAAACCGTCATTTTATGATACAAAAATGTCTTATGTAGTTCTTAGGACACAAGTTAACTATTTTTCAAAATAAATAAAATAAACACAAAACCTCCATTCCCACAGTGATTAACGACTTGTATCAGTTTAAAGCTTCAACGTAAACAATTTAGAAAGTCAGTTGAACACTCGCGTGACAAAAACGATTGTCACGATTTTACTTTATATAAAAACAAGTTAAATAATAGATTCTGTTTGCTGAAGAACTATTTCATCTGGGTTTAAAAAAATAGAAAAATAGTGCTAGGAATTGAAGGAGTTTTTTGTAAAATTAGTCACAAGTCCTACGAACATTCTTAAAGGTAAATCTTATTCTTGTCCTAAAATACGCCTCCTTAAACAGTATTTTTTTGTACGGATTTTCCAAAATTCATTATTTAATTTTAGCAAAATTAAATTTGTTTCATCTAGTACCTACCATGTAATTGCCGTTATAATTAGTGTTTCATTATGTTCTACCTGTCGATGACAAGAATTAGATTGCGTTTAGATTTCCACCGCCCCCGCCAGACCCGCTCAATTATTCCGTTGTACTGATTCATCAAATATCAACTGCCACCTGCTGCATAATTACGTAATTACACCTAAATAAGCTTTAGGATATCTTAATTACATTGCCAAAATAACCGATTAGCAACTAGATATCTCATCTAGTTAATTTCCCTCACTATTATATACCCACATAATACGATGTTGTGTACAATTGAAAATAAAACTCAACAAACAATATAACGGCACAAAACGTAATAAGTTTGGTATTTCCCGTGCGCACAAGTTGCTAATAGTCATAAAGCCGTTTTTGTACCTTCGCAACGTCTTCATAAAGTTTCAACAAGCTTATAAAGACATTCTCGAAAGCGTAATCTACAAAATACTTTCATAATTCGTCGACAGTATCATTCAAAAATAACGGGCTTGTCTCCGACGGTAATATTAAAACAAAAAACAAAGCGTGGGAATTGTGAGTGATGGAGGCGCGTGTGGAATAGCGACGGTGAACGGGAAATTGGGGATTTCCTGCTGTAACATCTGTACATGTACAAATAACACAGGAGTATATAAGTTTTTTTTTTTTGGTGCGTTGTATTGGATATTGAAGTAGGCTCCAAGGGTAGACAAATTAATTTATTGGTGTTTGTTTGGGGGGTTTTGTATTTGTATTTGGAGTTTAGTCGGGAATAGACGAAATTCTATAAGGAAAAAATTGCAACAGTATTTTGATCGTTGGAAAATTAAATTAAATTTTATAAAAAACGTTCAAAGACTACAAAGGCTGGTTTGTGTATTTTTCAGGAACTTTGAAAATAGTGCTGAATTTCGTAGTATGACAGTTTTAGTGCCACAGTTTTATAACCACTGGTCGGATGTTAAAGTGATTTACATTTTTACAAAGCAGAATGTTGGTTTTATTACAGGAAAAACTCGTTTCACGGTTCTAAAGACAGTTTTTTTATATTTTTCAGACGTTCAAATTAAGGCTTTGGGAATAGCACCATTTTCATGGATTAACAGTTTCAATGCCACAGTTTTATAACCACTGGCTATTTAACGACTTAAATCGAACAAGAAACAATCAACGTAATGTATTTTAAATTTCCCGCCAAATATTTTCAGTACCAATACAGTCGTCCGGAAATTTTTGAGATACCTTTTTTTATTCTTAATTGCAACGATTAAGCTACAAAAATAATAATAGCATCGAAAGAAGTGTTTTTTTATTGTTCAATTCTAAATTATTCCACATTAAAAGTCGTAAAAATTAGTTCCCATTTAAAACACGACGTGATCAGTGGAAGGGTTTGTGACGTCATTAGCCATGTTCTGTTCAGCTGTGAATGTCGTTTGTATACAAATTTTAGCATTGTCTGACATTTCGACACTGGCTTATGACATCACGCAACATGGCGCGCTTTTCGGGGTGTTTGAAAAGTACCTTTTTTTCAATTTGAAATTTTGGGGTCGAGATAAACTTTTGGAGTTTAAAAAAAAATTCTACAATGTTTTTTTACCTCTAGATTACATCAAGCAGGTTTTCAAGCGTTTTCATTTTTGACCGGATGACTCTATTCTTTCTTCTTAAAAAATGGACTATGGTGTTGGTTTTGAGAAACAGACAGAATCATAAAAAATCTAACTTAAATAGGCAAATTTGATCATAAATAATCACTGGAAAACATCAACATTACATGATTATTTAATGAACAAAACTCTACCTAACGCAACAATCTGAACTCCTGAAAGTAAAAGCCAACTTAGTAAAACTCGATAAAAAATTAAGCTCCACGATGATTGTATTAAATAACACATCAAGAGAGGCGAGGGGGGTTTTGGAAGTTGAAAACTTCTCACAGGGAATACAAGATTGGAGCGGAATTATTTACAGTAGTATCTTGTTGTCTACCTCACATCCCAAAATGAAATTCCAGAAATAATAAAACACCGCGCAATTTCAATTAATTACGGCTTTGATCCAACATTTGGAAAAGTGTTGGACAAGAGCTCAAACCCAACGCGCTCCATTAGCAAAGTCGTTAAAAGTGTTTTGTAGTTGATGCGCATCGAGTGCACTGTTATGAGTATGACATGGCAATATATTAAACCAATCAGTCTCATATAATCGCCATCAATATGCAAAGTATGTTTGTGATCCATGACCACCAATTAATAGAGTTTCTAATCGATATTTCCGGTGGTCGTCCACCACAAAAGCCCTACTCACTCATTGTGTGTTGTTCAAATCCAATTCAATTTTTAATGAGTTTGTCCCAGTAATTTACGTGATGTAGTGCGGAGGGTGGGATGTGTCCAAGAAAATCCACATCATTGGAAAATTGGGTTGGTAATTAGTTTTCAAGTCATTTAACTTTTTGCATACAGTAGGAAAAACCCAGTGGATTATCTACGAGAGATTTGACATGGAAATGCGGCACTGCAATTGACAGCATCAATATAAACGAAATAATACTTAATATCCATTTTAAGTCGTCGATTACGCCACTAAATTTAAATTCTGATGAATGCGCCAGTATTAAAAATTAATTACATTCTCCAGTAAATATTTTTAGTTCCAATTCTCTCTACTAAAAACGAACTTAACTTTATATAACTCAATTAAAACAAAGACAAACCAATGCTGCAGAGGAACTAAGCGTGTGCCCCTCCACTTAAATTTCGCAGGTATATCATATTGCGGTTTCCACTAAAATCAAGTGCAAAAACAATAGCGCCAAGTAATTAATATAAAACAACAGCAGCATAGCAGTGAAACGAGGAAACTGAACAAATGCGAGCGTTTTGTAGTGTTAATGCAACAAACAAATAGCAATTTTTACATCAACTTATTCCAAGCAAGTGAAAAAGGTTAAATGTTAAACGCATTTGCTGCTGGGTTTCCCCCACTGTAATAATACCATCAAGTGGGCCAAGTATACATAAATGCCACGCCATCTATGATGTGTTTATAATGACCCACAACCCCACACACATCGTTCAACATATTGAATTTTTCAAAGTTATATATGTTGGAAACCTGGAAAGTTAAAGCTCTTTTCCATGCCAAGAGGATTAGTATGATCCGCTTTTCTTTTAATTTGCTCAGCAGCAAACTGTGCGCGCCTCTCCCAGATGAATGATGTAACTGACAAGCAATTTAATGTTAGCTTATAATGGGCATTTTTGGTAGGAAGATGCAAATTGACGTGATGGTTAAATTGTTTTTAATAGATGATCCGAGAGTGCTTTGAGTAATGCCACTTGGGAAATTGGGAAATATGATGATGTTGTGGGGGGATATTTGAATTTTGACATTAGGTGACTGAAACAGATACTTATGAATAACAATTATTTGATATTTTAAGTTGTAAAAATTAGTTGTAAAATCTAAATCATGTTAAAGTGTAAAACTACAATAGACCTTTTCAAAAGTAACAGATGCGCACAATGATTCTGCGCATATTCGAAATTAACACAAGCAACGCTCAATCCGCCTTAAAAAATCAAATTTACTTTAGATTTACTGTAATTAACATAAGTAAGCAAGTTTCCCTCTTTCTCCATCTGTATCGCAGTCCAAAAGCCATTACGGTCCTTTGAACATTACACACACCACATCCAGTCCCAACTTGTACATGTACGTCTCAAAATAATATAATTAGTCGTCATACAGTGGTGGTGTATGTGTGTTTTAATTCCATAGTTTTAATGTAGTTTCCAGCTACCAAGAGCCAGATGATGTCTTTTACATTCCCCATTTTCGCCTTGTGATATCACAGCGCTTAATCACGAAGCAAACATTTTCCTCTAACCTAATATTAGCATTAATTTTCGAGAAAATCAAACTCTTGACGATGAGTTTGTCTCGGTCTCACTCTCTCTCTCTCTCGCTCGCACTTTTCTTCCATCACCAACTTAACTAAACTGATGAGTGCAAATAAACCAACAAACCTAACACAAGTCTGGAAATATAAGCGGAAATGTAGCCCCTGTTCTGTTTATTAATTCAATTAATATGCGACTTAAGCAGTGCTTTAGTTTGGCGATTATTGTGTGCTGTGTGGGGGTGGAGTTATAAAAGACAAGCAATTAAAATGTTGCTGTTATTATTATAGTTGGTGTTGGCGAAAAATTGCAAATTTAACACACTTTATTATCATGTGGGCCATGAGTTAATATGAAAAAGCAACAAGCAGGCTTTGAATTGCTGTGAACATTCTGACGTCACTAAACCGATTGCAGTTTTTTTCACATCTATCTTTTTTATATACAAAAAAAAATTCCGCCACTTTAGACTGTTCTAACTTGTAAATTATCGAGCCTACAAAAAAATTGTTCAAACAAAAGTTGTAGATAATCAAATCTTACTTAATTAGATTTTAAGCTTTATATCAATAGTACAGCGTAATATTGTGTATTATTAAAAAAATGCTGGACTTCCTTTCGTGTATAAAAACTAGATATAAGTAAAAACCGGAATTTATTTTTATATTTGAAATATGTCTCCAGCAAGTTCCTTTGTCTGTTCAGTTTAGCAAAGTGTTTTATCGATGTATAGAAAGGAAAAACAAAGTACATCCCAATAATAAACGTGAAATGATCTACGAGGCCATTTAAATAAATTGTTCCCCAATATTTCGACCATTTTTCATGAATTGAATATCACACGTTCTACAAAAAAAAACACAACGAAAAACTCGCTTTCCTTTTTGGGCCATATGCTATAGCCAAGATAAATTTTCAACAAATTGTTTCGTTGGAGTTTTCCTGATCTCTGCCACCTTGTCTTTCGCCTGTTATTTATCATCAAACGACTTGTCGCCATTTTTCATTGTGCCCAAAAAGGAAAATCCCACAAATAACTTCATATATAATACAGCTACAGGGATTTTAAACAACAGGGGGTAGGGAGGGGGCAAAAGAGCACTTTGAAATGATAATAGCAGCCAGAAGCTCAGGCAATCACTTTATGTCGGCTTGTAAAGTATTAGATTACTTCTTATTATATTGGAGATTGGAGAAACCCTTTTGTTGTTTTGAGTAGCTCACAAAGGGGTTGTAGGTGTATTAATAAGAATATTATTTGAGTTTCCAAGGGGGAAAATGTGAGGTTGCTGTGATGCGGAACAGCGGAAATTACCTAAAAAAAATTAAAGTATGCTATTAAAAGGAAAACGTCAAATTCCGAATTTTATTTCCATTATCTACTAAATTTCGTTTTTGGCGGAGAATTTAAAATAAATTAATTTGATTGGCTATTGTAGAAATTTCCCGCAAATACCTACTTACTCAAAAAACAAACTATATTTTTTTGAATGACCTGTTATAAAAGATTAGAACCGTCGTTTTCGTTATACACTCACTCCTCGCTGGGTTTGTATGCCTTGTCAAAACATTCCACCTTCCAGCCGCCGGCCGCATGTTTATCTATCGAAATTGTATTATAGTCTGTGAGGCAGCTAAACAGTGAGTCAGTCCCTTCCGTATCTTGGTAACCCATTTTCTGTGTTCGGCACACAAACCCGATGAAAGTGCGGGTGGATTGGTGTTTCCGGTTTGGGGGGCTGTTAAATGCCGAAGAAATACGTCCCAACTTAAAGCTAAATATCCAGCACAATAATATCTGGGATTTTATTGCAAAGCATTTGTTGAAACAGGGACATGGGGTTTAGATGTTTAACAATGTTAAAAGGAGTGTTTGGGAAGGTTTTAAATTTTAAGGCAAAAATATCACGATTATTTTAAGTATGCATATACGTCACGCCATCTCTCGCCCTCTAACTTACTTGTCCATATGGATATAAGCGAGAGAGAGAGATAGTATAACGTACATGTGTACTAAATAATTATGCTACGATTTAAGAAAGATAAATTGAAATTTATTACAAAATCAAGAGATTTTCCAGGAATATTTGCGATAAAGTAACTTGACACTAAACAACTTAAGTGAACCAAATTCCTTTCTTGTTCAATCACTTACGCTGTTAATATTCTAATAGCTGCCTAATCTTCACCGTCTATGAACTAACAGTCCAACTGTGTGAAAGTCCTTGAACAAACTTGGCTTTAAAATTAATCAACAGTTTCCCGCCCTAATTGAAACAAATTTTGGGGTGAGGCTAATGGGAAACAGATTGTAATAACAGTGAGCAACAGGGCACCCTTCACTTCAAGTCTAAGAAGTTTCTTGGTCTAGGTAATCTAATGTAAACATCAAAGTTGGGAGTTTTGGAAAATCGCATTCAAGCCGAACTATTTTTTGTCTATTTCCTTTAGACAAAATCCGATCGGTGTAGAATGGAAATTAATGAAAAAAGTTATTGGGGAGAAAGCACAGTTTATAATGTTCTGCTACATTAATCAAATCATTATTATACCTCACGAGCATCTAAACTAAAATAAATGAGGCGTACTAATAAATATTTCGTGCCCCAATCGCATAAAATAAAAAAAAACTCATCGAGCCTCAAGCAACAACGTAAATAAAATACATTTTCCTATGCTATGGAAAACTCGATCGGGTATCATGCACGTAAAGATGATTAATTAATCCGAGAGAGAAAGAGAGAGAAAACTTTTGTTGTGTTCGCCTGATTTTTTTTTCATCTGTAACAATAAAACCAAACAAGGGAAAACTAACGGGATTAATTTTAAGCCATGTGGCAACACACGGATTTAAACTAAAGGAAATAAACACGTAGAAAAGAAGTTTAATTAATTTGTTTCCGAAACTATTCGATTGGTTGGAATGGAGTGTTAGTACAAAGTACAAAATTTTTGAGTAGATTAAGTAATTATTATTGTAGTATCAAGTCAGATTTTCCCTCACTTTTCTCTAGCTCTCACGACTGTGAAGTTGGCGTTGGAATTGTTGCGCCAATCCCACTTCTGCTTCGACAAATAGTAATAATTCGGAAAAAAAATTAAGTTTTTATTTGAGAAAACTTTTGGAGACAACCCGTAGCTGGGAGCACCAGCAAGTTTGAGTTTAGATTATTATTGTTCCCTTCTCCTCCTCCTCCCCCAACACCAGATTGTTATTCAATGCGACCCAAAACACAGCACGCGAGTCTCGAAACCAAAACTGTACTCTCTACCATCACCATCACCATATAATCCCTTCTATTGTTTTCAGGATGGCGTGTCATTAGAGGGTGGAATAGTTACAGTGAGCGCAGATGGCAACACCACCACCAGCGCATTGTCTTTCACACCAACATCCGCTGACCACGGTCTCATCCTTACATGCAAAGCCTCCAATCAGCGCATCCCTTTCAGCGAACAACAACGCACTTGGATGTTGAAGGTGCTCTATCCGCCAAAGGTCACGCTCACTTTGGGCCATGGCCTGGATGCCAACGATATCAAAGAGGGCGCTGATGTCTATTTTGAATGCCACTTGATTGCTAATCCATGGGTAAGTGAGTGTGGATAGTTCTAGATATTAAAAAAATGCCACATAACGTCAAGTTCATTTTTTTCGTAGGGAAACTAAAAATATTTGAAGGGAAATTAAAAATAAATATATTATTTTGATTAACTGTTCAACGATTTAGATCAGAAAATTGCCAATTAAATTAATGTATTTTAAATTTCCCACAAAATATTTTTAGTTTGAATTCTCTCCACCAAAAAAGTGACTTTAGGTTAGGTTTGTCTTAGCCTTAGCACACTGTATATTGAGCACATAACTTACAGAAATGCCTGAGGCTAAAGTGAATTAACTTTATGATACAAACTGATAAATTATTAATCTCACTAATGGAATTTAATGTTAGTTAAAATAAGTTTGGGTTTGGAATATTGCCTTGTAAGTTTATAAACCATTCAAATCCAAAGCTAACTATTCTAGACTGTTGTCCCTTGAGGAGTATCATGTAGTTTAAAGGCGCGCACTCGAAAAATAAAAGCAATATCCCTAATGTACTTTCATGTAATTGTACAAAATAATAAAATATTCACATCCGCGTGATTATAAGACAAAACTATTAATTACCGTAAAACTCTTGGAAAATCCTCAATAGTCTAGTCTACTATTCTGGTTATTCTGGTGTCTGTGGTCATACTACATAGAAACGGTTTAATTGTTAGTGTGATACGTTGTGCCATATGAATTTACAGACAATAAGGTTTTCCCGGGGTTTTGAGCGAAGATTTCCCGCAGTCTGGCCTCTAGCCAACGAGGTCAGCCAGTGCCCCCAAATAAACTATATGAAGAGTTTTCGATAAATCACGCGACGAGAGTTTTTCTAAAGGAACAGGAAAATTACGAGGAAGGGGGGGGGGGGATACGAAATTATTTAGGAGACGGGTTCCACATTAATCGGGGAGTTATTGTATAAAGTGAATTAAACTCCATTTTTTTAGTAGGTAGTAATATAACTGATGTGGCCAGCACATGACTTTCTTGACAAATCTAACCCATTTTGTATAAGAAAGTAAAAAATAGACTATAAATGAAAATAAGAAATAGTAAAAAATTTTCTTGGATATTTTCTGGACCATCTACGGGTTCTTGTGCCTAATAAATTTTATTCTTCCTTTAACATTTCCACTTTGATGTCACATTTCCATTAGTACAAACCCAGACATAATCCCCGCATTTATACCATCACACAAAACACCATAATTAACAATCTATTTGGCTAATACGATTACAGTATTACACGGTTATATTGTAGCCTAATTCATCCCCCTCTCTCCAATAATGCGGCTCTTTAGATAGTAAAACAGCAATAATCAACTGTAAAGCCGACGGTGATGTACCTACGCGTAATAACCACGTAAATGCCGGAAACTTGGATTTTGTTATACATACTTAAGCTCCTGGCTTGTCCCCCGCTTCGTCTGAACTCGCTATATTAATTAGGAAATTAATTTTCAAGTCACGTAGAGAATGAGTTCCTGCATAAAAAGATAACGACTGTATTCAACGCGCTTTGGGGTAATTCGTCTTGAAATTTTTCTGATAGGAGCGAGGATATTTATTATAATGATCATCCCCTAGGCCAATGCACAAATATATATACACAGCCCTTATAGTTGACTTTACAACCCTGGCAATGGCAGGCAGGCGAAATATAATCCATTTATATAAATATATTTTTACTCTCGTACGAGTATTTGATATTTTTTGGGATTAGGTGCGTGTTGCGTTTTGGGGGATACTTTTCAGATCGCTGTGTTGAATATAAGGGAGAGGGTGCAGAAAATACCCGGGACCCTGCGCCAAACGCTGTATTTATTTCGTTGTGAATAAAACTGAATTAGGTTGACCTACAAAATGGAGTTTATGTTGGGATATAATCATTATATTGGGTATTTTGGATATGGACCAGTGGAAATCGGATAAAGCTGTAGAAATACGAGTAGGATATATTTATTATATTTTTATTTAACTACTAGAGTGGGAAGTTCAAATTAAAAAGTGAAGTATGGGAAAAAAAATACAAACTAACGCAATTTTATAATTGAAAGTACGTACTTTATTTTTTTGTAATTTGTCTATCTAATCTAACCTAACCTAACGTAAAATTTTACTTCCCTTACTTAAAATATCGAAGTAGTTTTCATTTTCAACAGTCGTTATTTTCATGTGCTATAACTCTTAAAAGAGACAAAGTAGCAATAAAATATTTTCAGATTTACTATCATGTTTTATTTCCATTTGATATTCAGTAATAACATTAACCAACATTTATTAGTTTTTCTGTATGAAATTATTCCAAAGAAACTCCTTCAAAAATCGCACTTTTTCTCTATTCCTAATTTCCCATAATGTTTCTTAAATCAAAATAACACTCCAGTTAGATTTCTTTCTGCTTTATCCAAATACCCCAACCGTATTGCGATATCTTGACCCATTTGAAACATATATAAATAATTATGTGGAATAAGCAAAAAATTTCGCTTTAATAAGTGTCATTTTCAAAGTGCTATAACTCGTGAAAGAAACAAGATATCTGGAAACTACTTACATATTTATTAACAGCTTTCATTCCCCTTGGCGAATCGATATTGATGTGACCTAACATTCTTTTGTTTTTTCATGAAAGCAGCAGTAGGGGTAATAAATCAGAAAATTGTCTATGTGAAATTTTGGTGGAGGTGCCGGTGTTAATTTTGGTTTTTCTACAAATCTAACTTTACACATTATCAATAATATATTTATCAGATGTTTTGCCCTTCCACGAAGTAAATCACTGAATATCTGTTGTGACATCCTAAAACCACTGTTCCGCCCGTATGAATAATGATACGCAAATATCTATTATGGCTTTTCCACATCCAGTTTCCCCACATTTTATTATTTACTTTATAGCTCAAGTTTTTTTTTATTAATTTAATATTTTATTCTGCCAAAGTTCCTTCCAAGAAAAAACCAGTTTACATCCCTAATATTACAGTCGTAAAGTTTGACCTTTCCCCCCCTGCCCCTACAACAAAACTATTTTATTGTCCTTGACATAAATCGTCCTGCGTAAATATTTACCCGTCCTAGATACCAACGAAAAAATCGTATAATTTAATTATGTTTTATTAAAAGGCATCACCGCATTAACTGCAGTGGGTTTTTATCACCCTTTGTAAGTTTTTCCGCAAGAGAATTCCACACGATGGTTTAATAAAATTATTCTGCGATGTACTTTTCGTCTATAATGCAGCCGAAAAGCCAGTAGAACTGTTTGCTTTATAGACGAGTTTCTAAATTAAAATGCTCCGGACGTGGACTATGTAAACGCCAGAATAAAACAATGATGATGTTTCTTCAGTTAGGATCGACAACAGTACTTTGTGCTCCTAACAACAGGGAATTTAATAAACTAATCCAATTTTCCTCCTGTATAGATATACCACCATATTTGATTGAAATTTAAGTGAAGTAATGAAACTTCCCTAATTGTTGACACGTCTTCATTATGACAGGACTATTGTATTACAAATAAGCTCCAAATTGTGATTTCCTCTTAAAAAAATGTCCAAAGGGTGCGATTTGTGGTGCATACCTAGCTTACTTTGATTCGAAAATAACTAAGCCTGCTGTAGGCAAATTTGCTGTACAATTCCAGTTTAAATTTAATTTACTCCCGTTTTAATTTCCCTATTAAACATCAGACATTCATCTTCAATAGAGTTCTAATTATATAACACCCCAGCTTCCCTTTGGCGTTGCCGTGGCAACCGGCTCGAGTGTGGTTTTTGATAGATATATCAAATGTCATTTTTCTTTCATTAGATAATTAATGAGCGACGTATTTCAATTATTATTGTGCCAAGAGTGGATTCTGCACTGAGAGTATTTAATACATTAACCTAGAAAGTGTCTAGCGCCGTGCTCGGACGACTTTTATGGTCCACTAGCCCTCCAACTAAATTATCGATTATTTTACAATTTATTAGCTTTCTTGAATGGATTAAAAATTAAAAACGTCACATAGTTTTAAAAAGTGCTCCGTTCAAATTTTCAAATTTCATCTTGACTCGTTTAAAAATTATTAGCCATTTTAATTTTGGCGAATGCGCCGGTGTTAAAATATGCAAAATTTCAAAGTACTGTAACTCTTGAACAATACAACATATTCCTAAGTAGTTTTCAGATTTATGGTCAGCTTTACCCCTTCTTTTGAAATCAGCTAAAATATACGTAGATGTGTTTTTGTTTTCTTCGTGAAATTGTCTTATGTGCAACTACCTCAAAAATCTCGATTTTTCCTGGAGGTATATGCGCTGCAAAAAGAAAAAATATGGGATTTCTCATCTATAAACAACTTCTGATGTTGATGATTTTAAAAACACGACACTGTAGGTAATAATTAGGAACAAGTTTTTACTTTCACGAATAAAAATCAACATTCCCAGGGGTTTAAAACCTAAACTATAAAGCTTGTATTGTTTGAAAGTGAAACAGTGTAATTTATTTGATATCTCATATGTACTTTGTGAGTCTAGACATAATAATTTGTTTGTTTAGTGTATCCTAACCTAGCATAACCTAAAAACTGTCTAATCGGCAAAAAACCTCTTTGTTCAGAGTTGAAACGCGTTTTTCCGGTACCTAATAAAATTTGTTTCGGGTCACCGCTTTAATTGGACTACACTTCCAGTATAATTGCAGAGAAATAAAATATTTTTTCTGGAAATTTTTTAATTATTTTTTCTCATATCAAATCACATCGGCGAGTGTAACTTTTTAACTAACTGGGGGGTAGAGATAACATCGCATATGCGAAGTGTTCGGCAGTTTAATATCGAAAAAACTTGTATAAACTTTTAAACCTTCTACTGATTGGCAATTTGCCGAAGTTGTGTACTATAATAATGATGGGGATTTACTTGAAAATACAAGTTGAATTTTCCTATAATCTAAAACATTACTTTTTTAACCGTTGAACTAAATTCTATGGCTCAACTGGAAATAAAAGCGCTAGGTCGCGGCAACACCATTACAGGTAATTAAAGGGGACGCAGGAGATTTCAGGCGACGGCTCCATTTTCCCCTCTTTCACACACATACACGCAAATAATGAAAAATCGTCTGTATTCCAGCCATGTCTCCGAAAAAATTTGCATATATGCGATGCGAATATTCCACATTATGCCAAGCATACATCAAGTCGATAAATAAAAGTCACCAAATAATGCCTGGGCACTTTTTATCTATCAGAGATAAGTAAGTGGCTATAGCTGGAAGGGTTTCATATAAATATCTGTGTTTTTCCGGATGTAAATTCCCCACACTACTGACATTTTGTAATTTAATTATTCGGAATACGAGATGATTGATTTATTAAAAACGCTAGATGGAAATGCAATCGGAATTAACGTGAAACGAATATTTTCATGAACAATATTAATTTGAATTTTTGGTAACTAGGTTTATACCTATTCGAATACTTAAAAGAAATCCTGTTCCAATTTTGGAATGATGTTTCCAAATAATAAAATAAATTAGCTGCACTCACGTTTCATGTCCAAATAAACATACACATTATTCAATTAAATACCCTGAATCACGCTTTATTTGATAATTATTTAGATAATATGCAAATATGCATGTGTGTTTTGGAGCATAGAGCTACAGGTGGATCAAAATTCCAATGTTTTGGTTTACGCTTAGAACATACAATTATGTTTAGTGTGTTTTAGCTTCAGCTTTAGTTTTGGAATTATATTTTGCCACCATTATTATGTTTGTTTTAATGAATGTAATACAGTTTGCATTTGGTAGTTTGGAATTCGTTGCTATTATATTTCGTTGGAAAATACACTTAGTTGGTTTGGATTTTGTGCAATTTGCCGGAGTGTTCTTGGCACATAACTTTTTTTTTGTCGGATTTATTGGAACAATTTAAATGGGCACGAAAAAAAATTTTTGGCTTGAGTAAATAAATATCTACAAAACTTGTTGGACACTTTTAATAAAGTGCTTTATTTTTAAGTAGAACCCGCTTTCGAATCTAAATTTGCATGAGAAATAACAAAAATACGGAAATTCTTGTTTAAAGTTTTGGCGGAGGTGCCGGTTTTTAAAATCCAAATATTTTAAATGTTATAACTCAGGTGTAAAATAAGGTATTTACACGATGTTTACGGATTTTAATAAACAATCAACTGTACTTCAAAACCAAGAACAACATTTCTAAAAATCTTTTAAATTTATATTAAAATCTCTCTGTTAAATTCTTGCGAACAAAAATATGTTTTCAATTTTCAAAGTACGATAACTTTTATAATAATCAAGATACCTACAAAACTGACTAAACACTTTTAATAAAGTTCTTTATTTTTAAATAGAATCTGTTTTCGAATCTAAATTTGCATGAAAAATAACGAAAATACCGTGAGTTTTAGGCAGTTGAAATTTTAACGGAGGTCCGGTGTCACAAAATTATTCTTTTAAAACTTGATCAAAATAAAATATTTACACGGTATTTCAATTATAATAAAAATAGGGTTATACGTCTTTATTTTCATGTGATTTGTTTCTTACTCAAGCTTCGAAAAATCAAATGAAAAAATCAGATAACTGTAGAGGCCCTTTAACTCTACATAAATCTGCAACGAGCCCTAAATGTTCGGACAAAAGTAAATTTGATTGTCTTTTTTCCATACGCGCAAAAGTTATCTAAATTAACTTCCATAATATTGATGGTTTTTTCTGTTATAATGCCAACATTTAGTTATATAAAAATATAAATTTCGTAAAAATCCGCTCGGCGGTTCCAAAACTGTGGCACTTTAACCCAGCAGGATGGAAAAATTGTAGAAACAAAGAATTATTATTTTCAAAACGTTGGATCTAGTAGTCGGATTTTGATGAAATTTACTTTATTACAAAACTGGATGTTGGTTTTCTTTACAAAAAAGTTACACAAGTTTTTATTTGGTGATTTTAGGCATTTATCTGAGCTTCAAGTTGCACCTTTAAAAATGATAAAATTTTCTAGTAACTGTTTTAAAGAATCACAGTTTTGAAACCGCTGGTTGGATTTGTGTCAAAAAACATTTAAATCAAAGCTCAATAATCGTAATATATTAAAAAAATCCTGAAATGTTAATATGATTTTTTTGCATTTTTTTCGAGTTCCACAGTTCACTTTTCAAAAAACGTTTTTTTTTTAGGGTGCTACCTACATTAAAATAATCACAGTTTTGGAACCACTGGTTGGATTTTGGTTAAATTTACTTTATTGCAAAGCTGGATGTTGGTTTTATGTACAAAAAAATCCCCAAGTATTTATTTGGTGATATTTTGGGCATATTTCGTAGCTTTAAAATTGCACTAGAAAAATGTAACGTAATTTTCTAACGATTGTTTTTAAAAAATCACAGTTTTTGAACTTGGGGAAAACGACATAAAGGTACTTTCATGGCCCTCATCCAGTCCGGACTTAAATGTCATTGAAACTCTTTAACATAAAATTAAACGTATTCTACGCAATAATCCACAAAGAACCATTGGGGACTTAAAGACCAAAATAGAAGAAATTTGGGACAGTTTCACGCCAGAATTGTACCAAAATTTGATAAATACAATGCCTGCTAGAATACAGGCAGCTATTAAAGCAAAAGGAGACGTAACCTCTTATTAATGGTCCTAAATTAAAAATTATCCCAACATTTTGGCAAATTAATTTTGTAAAGTTTGCTAATTATTAAGGTTAAAATATTGTTTAATCCAATAAATAATCTTCCATGCATAATATTGTTATTAAGGCTTTATCTTATTGTATTGTTAGGTGTTTACTAATTATTTGCGTAAAATTTCCAGTTCTCCTTTCATACTTCAAAAATTTACTTTTGTCCGAACATTTAGTTGTTAGGGCTCGTATATTAAAGTGGATAAGCCTATCACGCAATTAATATATTCATATTATTTTTTAGAATATTATTATATACCAAAACTAAACGACCAAAATGGATTAATTAATCTAAATTTAATTATATCATAATATTGGGATACAAATGGGTATCCGTGTTTTCATTGATTTTAAGTTAAAAGTGGACTCTGCTTTGAACTAGTTTTAATTTTTCAAAAGTTGTGTGAAAGTTTCCTGGAATCGGGTAATAAAAACCAAATATTTTTCCACGCTTTTTCCACTCCGTTTTATAATTTGATCCGCACACACAAAAACTTACCATGAATATTCAAAACGCCACGACGCAAAAATATCTAATATATTTTCCAATTATTTCTTTGGAAATCTGTATAAACAAGTATATAGGTAAAGCTCCCCGGGGGATATTTTTCATTGGGCTTTAGTTGAAAATGTATCTCTCTTGTATAAGACTGCGGCGGGTTTGGATTTAATTCCAGATAAATCAAACTTTGTTTTTCCAAACCGGAATCTATGACTATGTTTAACGTACGAAAAATCACCAAGCTTAAAATAAATGTCCTGCGTAATTTATTGCAATGGAAATATTGATTTTAATATTGTTGTTATAGGTATAGTATATAAACAGCTAGATGATATTGAAATGTAATGAAAATTGTGTGCCTCGCTCGCGGGTTGAGTGGAATTTAATGAAATAACATTCACAAACTGATTAATCCAATTCAGTGGTTTTTATACCCATCACTATAGTATATTTTAGCAGGTTGCACTTTTATGAATGTTGCACAATTTCACAAATTTTATTTCTACAGGACTAAAAAACCAAACCATTGCAAAGCTGCCAGCACTTTTTCTTTTCCTATATACAACCACAATATGTTGTTTGTTGTTGTACGATATGTTTTGTTTATTTTCTTTTGATGTTAAATTTGTTATTTGCTTCGTTTCGGCAATATCACTGAACGTCTGTTTTATATGATTCAATATTACACTTTGTTTCCTTCTCTGTTGTTTGCTGAAAGTACATTTTTGTATTATAACCGATTTATAGCAACGTTTTTAAATTTATTTGGGTTGCGAGTTTTTTTTTACAAACATCAGAGCAGGAAGTTTTTATTTAGTAGTAGTATAAAAGTAAACATGAAGGGGTATACAAAAAATTCAATTTTTATTAAGAAATATCTGACGTGGGCAGCACATGACTATCTTATACTATAAATGTTATAAAATCCGGAATTTCCGACAAATTTTCAGTCTGAAGTTTTTAGTACATTAAAATATGAAATACACAAATTTTATTCACCCCTTCTATGTATAAGCTACGTTGCTAAAAAAAAACAGTTACAGGCTCATCTTATTTCTTAATTAGAATTTTAATTGTCCCCAATTACACCAAGACAAATGTTTTATTTATCGAGATTAAGCCCAGTAGTTCACAATCACATCTAAAAAAGCAATATTATTGTGTCTTTAACTCGCACAATTATCGTGTCGCAAATTTCGTGTTTTTTTCTGTATCCCCTCGGCATTCATTAATTTAACGTCACGTTACTGCGGCAATCCACTTTCCCAACGAGCTAAACAAAGACAGGGCCCAGTGAATTAATTCGCGTGGGGGGCGCAAAGTCTTCAAATTGCATCTTGCTGGAAGTTGTGGAATTGTTAAGAGTTTTGGCAGAATGTGCTGCACTTTAATTCTACCTTACAAGAAGCATAAATTAGTGTTTGGCGCATTTTCCATTTGCAAGGCTAATGAACCAACAAGTTTTGACATATCAACGTGCGAATTGTTTTAATTGAGATGTTCTATTGGAATTGTTTCAGGTGCGGAGGGTTTGGTGGCTGCGGGATGGGGAGCGGCTGTTAAGTAACACCACGGCGGGGGTGATTGTCAGCAATCAAACGCTGGTGCTTCAGGTGAGTAAGGAATTTGAAAAGAAAAGCGCAACAACAGCATATATCTAGCAGATGCGCAACCACTGGTTGATTATCATTATTAATAAAATTTCCTTCTTGCGAAACTAAATCCCATTTCGATTTTTTTATTCGCCTAATTCCCCAAAAACTTTAGATAGTCAACTTGACCCCATCATTCATTCCGCTTTTACTGTCAATTTGATTTGTGTGTCCAAGTTGATGTAAACTTCCATCCCTTTGTTTGTCAATTTAAGTTTGATTTAACTTGTTTTGTGTATCTTTCCCAAAACAAACTTTGCGAGTTTTTCTTAGACGAATTGAAAATTGCCTACAAGATAAATATGATGATAGTTTTTTATTAGAAACATGGACACAACAAACGGAACCATATTTTAAAGTAAGATGAATGTGTTAATTTGCATATAAAAAGCACGGGAGCCGCACACAACAAGGAAACGTAATTTTCCTGTTTATTGCAAAGCTCTGTGAAAATCTAGATAATCTGCTCTTGTAATACTCGTCTGCATTTATGTTGCCTCAGATTACTTCTAATACGTTAACTGGACGTTTGTCCACCCACAAAGCTATTTTATAGTCCTCGAAGTCCAACTGTGTGGTGTGTAGTCGCTACACTTTATACGAAATTCAAATATTTATTCACACGCACAAAACAGGATGACTAATGAAGCTTTGTGTTTTTTTTTTTTTTTTTTAGATTATTAATACAGTTTTGCGTGATGAAACATGATATTATAACACAAAGGAAATTTTTGATTGCTTAATCCAACTAAAATACTAATAATAAAGAAATTATCTACTACTTATTATTCACATACTTATTTCTTTGTTACTAATGCCTACACGTTTTTTTTTTCAGGGGGTGAGTCGAGCTAGTTCTGGAAAATATTGTTGCGAGGCCACGAATAAAGAAGGCACGTCTACAAGCCTGCCGTTCCATCTACGCGTGAAGTTCGAACCGATTTGCAGTGATGGAGTGGCAAGGAAGTTTTTGGGGGTCGCCAAGGACGAGCCTCTTAAAGTGGAATGCAAGGTAAGAGGGGAAAGTTTTTTTTTTGGAAATTTATATAAAATATCCTGGCGCATCCGCCAAAATTTTAACTCTCACAAAATCAAAATTTGTATTAAAATCCATTAACTTGCTGCTGGCAATTAGTAAATATGCAACCGCAACGGGAAAATGTAAATCTTGCGGGCGATTCAATTTAACCCAAGTCCACCCCCACCCGCGCCTAAAAAGGATTGGAATCGATGCATAAACCGCCCGATGTTATTAGAATAACAGGTGAGGGTGGTAATCACATCACACAGCCGGCAAACATGTGGCGGAACACCGTGATGTGCACTACATGACAAAACAGGACCGATATAGCAGGAAATGGAGTTGCAATGTAGCTGGAGGTTCATCCTGCCAACTGCAAAATGTGTCAACATTACTGTTGCCGATTAACCTTGATGGTGGTGATTTATTTCCTTCACCATATTGCATGCCTGTGATTAATGAATTAATAAGTAAACGATAATTGCAGGTTAAATCAGTTGAATTGTAGGAAAGGATTCTTTTATCTGGAGGCTTTGATGTTCGGGTAGATCATCAATAATGGAACTATTTGTAGGGTACGGTTCTATTGGAATGTATTCCCCTTTTACCAGTCAAAGCAAATATGCACAATGTAGAAAAATAATCCTGCCACTAACCATCAAGCAAATATTTGATCCGCATACAAAATCTCATTTCTAATATTACGTTATGTAGCGAATTTGACTAGTTAATCCTACATGAGATACTCTTAAAAATTATTAATTACAGTGTTTACCTATACAGGGTGTCCCAGTTTATATCGTCAGGATTTCACCAGTCGATAGTTTAGCGAAAATTAAAGGTGGTTTGTCTAATAAACTATGGTCGAATGTTGCTTCCTTTTTGACGTACAGGCCATTAAAGAAAATTAATTATTTTAAATAATTTGCTATAAATCAATAACAAAAAAAATTAGCCTTCTGAAATTTTGCATAGAACTTTTTTTTGTATTCTCTTATTAATAGTGGTTGCAATTATTTTATTTAGAACAAAGAGGCGTGCGTACGGGTTTCTTCAAAAACATTTTATTGAATAAAACGTACGCCACTGGTTTTTTTACAGCACCAATATGCAGAGAGTATTTTCCATTTAATTTAGAAACTTTTTCGTATCTTATAATTTTTTGATAACTTAACTCAAAATAACCTAATAGTACAGTAAATAAGGGAGAAAAAAAGGCTTCAAATAGACTTTTTTTTACCCTACAGCCAATTTTTGTAGAATCTTCTAGAGGGTCACCCTGAAAGTTTTAAACTGAGTTTGTGTATTCGTAGACCCTGCCGTTCCTTCACCAGCCCTCAATTAAGGGTTGGATTTTTTGTTTATTGAATAACTTTTTCCTATTAAATTTTCGAAAAAAGAGTCAGGACAAAGTTATAAGAAAAATATTTCCTACAACTTATCTTTTAAACTTTTTTTGATATCGTCGATATTTAAAAAGTTATTCAACAAATAAGTTGAAAATTTTGGGGAAAGAGTAGTAATAAGTAGTAGTAGTAAGTAGTACCTAACTAGAGAAAAATTTCCCTAAAATTTGCAACTTATTTGTTGAATATCTTTTTAAATATTGACAATATCAAAAAAATATTAAAAGGAAAGTTGTAGGAAATATATTTCTCTACAACTTTGTACTGATGCTTTTTTCGGAAATCTAATAGGGAAGAACCTCTTTAATAAATAAGAAAAAAAAAGTTATCGAGAAATTGTAAGATACAAAAAAGTTTCTAAATTGAATGGAAAATACTCTTTGCATATTGGTGCTGCAAAAAAAACTAGTGGTGTACGTTTTATTCAATAAAATGTTTTTGAAGAAACCCGTACGCACACCTCTGTGTTCCAAATAAAATAATTGCAACCACCATTAATAAGAGAATACAAAAAAAAAATCTATGCAAAATTTCAGAAGGCTAACTTTTTTTGTTATTGATTTATACCAAATTATTTAAAATTAAATAAAATTTAATGGTGAAATCCTGACGATATAAACTGGGACACCCTGTAGTTTCTAAATACGATAAATGAATGCAATTTTTTAAAAGGGCTATTTGAGGCCCAAAAAAAAGTTCATATAAACAGTTCGTCTTTTTGTTCCAAAATAAAACCATTGCACTTTTCGAACAGAGTTAATTTTAAAAAATCTAAACACTAGTTCCAAAACTGTCATTTTTTAAAAGAATCGTTAGATCAAATCTGTTTAAATTGTGGGCTCAAAAACACACTAAAAATTTTGTTTTTGGCTTTCTCAAAATAAAACCGTTATTCCGCTTTGACATAAATGTTTTTTGACAAAAATCTAACCAGCGGTTCCAAAACTGTGATTTTTAAAAGAGCCGTTCAAAAAGTGCGACTTATTTTGGATTTATTGGCGCAGCAAGAAAATTCGTAATAAATAGTTCGTGATTTAAATAACGTTCTTTAATAAAAGTAAAATTCTGCGTTGGTAGTTTCTGATTAAAACCTGCCGCTACTAAGCCCAACAAATTCACTTCCCATTCCGCCACAAATCCACTACAGAAACAAAAGTGTCAGAGATGCGATTCTGATCCATCCAAACAAACTTAAAAATGGGGCATGGCCAGCGGCGGCAACCCAGGGGGTGGAACTAATCTTATCAGGAATTCATGTGGGTTCGTGTAAACCTTTGTGTTAAGTAAAAAAGGAAGTAGAAATAACGAGTTAATCCACCTGCATGGTGCGCCGCTCGCTTAGCGATAAATACACCACCAAGCAAGCAAGCGAAGGAAGTGAACGTGAACTCAATAGTGTATCGGCCCCCCCGGCCAAGACTTTAGAACACTTGCACGGCGGACAACTAACACCACATTTATCGACTTGGAAAGTTTTCCGTACAATTCTGTGGGAATTTGTCTTTTGGAACGTTGAGAACCAACCAGCGGTTATAAATTGGGATGAAAGACTAAGGGACTATGGCGTTTGCACGCGAGAATATTAATTTTTAAATATTGTGCTCGTAAATCATTTAAATTGAACTTGGTTGGAGCAGGAACAGTAATAAAATGCCAATAAAATTATTAATAATATAAAAACAGTCAAGTGGAACCTCCGTGACAAAAGTTATTAAAATCACAGTTTTATTTACTTGGGGGACAATTAACGAATCAACTTGAATGTTATCACCAACATAAAACACGGTTTCAATTAACGGCAATTTTTTCTGATAAAATCGCTGTTTTATTCGAAAGTGTCTGAAGAACTGGTATATTATAATATAATAGAATTTCCCTCGTCACTTGATGTGAATTACTGGCATCTTATCGTACAGTTGCGCCACCGGAAAACTTATGATGAAGTTGGTGCTGCATTTTCCACTCACCGACCCCTGAACATTGTTTATTTAATCGTGTGACAGATTTGAATTTCTTCACTTGTGTAAAATGCAACAATTATGATAATTTCGCAGTGATAGATAAGTAACTTGGGTATATGGATTTACTTTTCCTTTCGCCTCGTATTGGAATAAAAGTTTTATTTTGGAGACATGTGTAGGGGAAAACTGTTACAAAAGAGACTGTAATAAAACAAAATACCTATCGGTATATAAAATTTAACAGTGCATTAAAATACGGTATAAAAGCGTGTTTTTCTTTTCTTTTATTCCGTTCAAATCTATTTAACAGTACATAAAAACACAATGTTAGGTGCTGAGATTTATGGAAAGATTACTTTGTTTTATTTAAAGTTTTTATCACGATTTTATAGTTAAACTGTCAAGGGCGCTCATATAAAATGCGTAGTGGAGCTTGAAATTGATTCTATTAAAAAATTACAGTTCTGAAACTGCTGTTTAGATTTTTTTAAAATTAATTCTGTTATAAAGGAAAAAATCACGAACAGTTTTTATGATTTTACCGCGTTGTTTTCGTGTCCCAAATTGTTATAGTTTTGGAACCGCTGGTTAGATTTTCGTTAACAACCAAAATTGAAACTATACGAATTTGGTGCTTTGCTTTAGCACCGTTTTTAATCTAGTTGAAAGCAGTCCATCAAAGTAAAACGTCCCATAAACCATACAAATAGCCCCAATTTTCCACGTTTTCCAAAACTCGCCCTAATCCACAAACTTTCTTAGCTCATATATTCCAAACTGTGACACTTTTGCTGCAGGTTGACGCCGAGCCAGCAGCCTCATTATTCCGCTGGACCTTCAACAGCACTCCGGGGATCTCCCGTGAATTGACCAAATTTACCAACGAAGACGGTGGCAGCGTGTTGACATACATCCCCCGCGTGACCGCCGACTATGGCACTTTGCAATGCTGGGCCGAGAACAGCATCGGCCCCCAACGCAACCCATGCAGCTACCACATTGTCCCAGCTGGGAAACCCGACCCGCCCCATACTTGCATCATTTTGAACATTACACACCATTCGGGGGTGGTAACATGCAAAAAGGGTTATGAAGGAGGTGATTATAACAAATTTAGATAAAACTCATAACATTTTTTGTATAAATAAATATGTATGATATTTACAGGGCTCAAACAGAAATTCGTTTTGATTCTCAAGCTTCTAGACGCAGTGCTAACTAACATGACTTCGACTAATAGCACGTTTTTTGTTCCGAATTTGGAACCGGCGCAAGAATACGCCGTTGTTTTGTTCGCCTATAATGCCAAAGGGGCGTCGAAGCAAACGCCGCCGTTGTTGTTTCGCACTCTACCTGCCCCCAGTTTGAAGGAGCAAAGAAGGTCGACGGAGCCCTCGGACAATAGTAAAGGAGGCACTGGGCCATGGTTATACATTCTTTTGGCTGCTGGTTCGACGCTGATTGTCGCTGGCGCCGTGGGAGCGATTATTTTTGCTGTTAGAAGGTTTAGGGTGAGAAGGTTTCGATTATTTTAAGAAATCGCGACTTAAGTATTTGAGAAAGTAGTATATGATTCATACTGGTATTTATTAATTTGTATTTGGAAAAAACCCCCTTTCGATGTAGGCATCTATAATAAAAGATTTATAAACTTTTTAAAAATTAAATTAAAATTAAATCGGCGGTTTTTCAATTAAGATATTATAATAAAATGTAGTTCTGACCTTCTCGATGTTTTCTTATGTAGTCTATAGTAGGCTATAAAATCTGGAATTATCAACGGATTTTCGTTCTGTTTGAATTTTCTAGTAAAACTAACTTGGTTCTTTGTAAAATTGCAAACCGCAACGAAATCTGTCAATTTTTCGAAGTTTTATGACAGTTTTAAGGACACAAACCTGAAATTTGGACAAATTTTGTAAGCGAGTCTATAGTATACCGTAAAAACCGGAATTTTTAGAGGATTTTCATTCTGTTTGAATTTTCTAGTAAAACTAACTTGGTTCTTTGTAAAATTGCAAACCGCAATGAAATCTATCAATTTTTCGAAGTTTTATGACAGTTTTAAGGACACAAACCTTAAATTTGGACAAATTTTTTAAGCGAGTCTATAGTATACCGTAAAAACCGGAATTTTTAGAGGATTTTTATTCTGTTTGAATTTTCTAGTAAAATTAACTTGGTTCTTTGTAAAATTGCAAACCGCAACGAAATCTATCAATTTTTCGAAGTTTTATGACAGTTTTAAGGACACAAACCTGAAATTTGGACAAATTTTTTAAGCGAGTCTATAGTATACCGTAAAAACCGGAATTTTTAGAGGATTTTCATTCTGTTTCAATTTTCTAGTAAAACTAACTTGGTTCTTTGTAAAATTGCAAACCGCAACGAAATATGTCAATTTTTCGAAGTTTGTGTAGGATTTCACATTCTCATATTTTTTTAAATGATTTTTAGTATTACCTATCTTGTATCGAAATTTTAATTCAAGCCCATGAGATTTTTCCATGACATAATTTATTTTCGAATAAGTAAAGTAAAAAAGTGAATTTTACATAAAATCTAAATCCAGCTTGAAACTCCTTTTAACTGTTAGATACATTAGATCATTAGAAAAATCTATAATGACGCTGCTTTCAGTTCAATTTACTTGGTTTTAGAAAAACCCCTCGTAAAACCCCAGCTATAAATACCTCTTCATTAGGAATCCAATTCCATAATTCCCCCAATAGCCCAGTCTGTCTAACCCCCTGGCTAAGTGAAAAGTTTCAGGCGACTTTGGCCGCTCATTGAATCCCTTATTTTCAGGTGGACAGTCCTGTGAGAAATCCGCGAATTCGCAGTCCAAAGAGGGAGGAATGTCCTTTAAACCCCTGTGTGCCGCCTTCCTACACGGATCCCATTTCAGATGATAACAACCCCGACCTCATACCGCCAACTAATGGTGAGTTCTCAACTAAAGCCCCTTGGATCCTTGGATCTACGTATAGTAGACGGAAAAAAAGTCCATTCGGTATAGGAGCGTCGTTTTCTTGTGTCCGGTGTGTTTGGACCCAGGGGGCCGACCCAGCACGAACTTTGCACATATTGAGTGATCACCCTACTTGGAAAACTCGTTTCAGTCTCTCCATAGACCGTGTCAATTTGCCGAGACGGAAAAAACAAACAATAAAGTGGCTCTAATAAAGTGTTTAGTTAATGGATTTACCTGGTTATTTTTTTTTGTTTTTGGAAAAAACTTTGTGAATCTGTTTTTTTTTTTCGTTGCAGAAAGTCTTCTAGATGCATCGATGGTTCCTTATACGATAACCGCCCGGCCATCCACCAAACGAAACTGTGCAACGCAAATGCCGGTGAAACCCTATCATGTTACTTGGGCCCCCATATTGCAGTCCCGGAACTGCTCCACACAAACTCCTCCTCCGCACAAAGAGAGCTCTGTCTAATTCTACGTAACCCCAATCAGAAGTCTCGGCACCGGGACCAATACCACCTGTGATATTTGTGAATATCTCATATTTTTAAGCATTATATTGACATTATCAAGAAAACTAAACTGTTAAAACGCTGTTATTATTTCATTGTCAATAAAAATATCATTACATGTGAATTTGGGGTACTTTATTTGAAAGCTCCAGCAAAAATAATATTAAGAATTTTCTGCAGATGTTCTTTCTGTTAGATTTCTGTAGCCTTTTATTAATATTTATTACATTATTTTTCGCTTTGACATTTATAGTTATTATGTAATTATAATTTTCTAATCAAAATTTATAATTTATAGTAGAAATAAATCGAATTTCAAAAATAGCTTATAGGCAACCAACAATACAACAGTTTTGTTCGAGTAGTACAGAGGGCGCTTTGACGCCCCTTGTAGTAGAGTCCTTTATAATCGACTTTAACTTTTAAACCATGCCCAACAGATGTCACCTACTATTACAATTAGAACGAAGAAGAAGCAGCTAAACTAACCTAAATTACCATTACGAATTCTTATTATTCAATAATGTTTAAGCAGTTAAATTAAAAGAACCCAGTGCTGTTAGTATGTTTACTAGGAGTAGGTACATAATAACAAATAAATTACCAAACATTTTCTACAAATATCACGCAATAAAAGTTCGTTTTACATACAACGTAAGTGATGTTAACACAAAATTTCAGTTAAATCATCTGACACCAACGGAACGTATTAAACTATTACGCCAAATGGCTCTACCAAAAAGCAGGGACAACCCCGTGATCATCACCAAATTGGCTACGCCGGAATTCAATGGAATTTTCACCGACGAACTGAAAACTTTGGTATCACTTTTCAAAGAATATGGTTATGAAATACGAGTGGCTGGTGGGGCGGTACGCGATTTATTAATGGGCAAACAACCGAAGGATTTGGATTTTGCTACCACAGCCACACCGACACAAATGAAGGAAATGTTTACAGCTGAAAATGTGCGAATGATCAATATGAATGGCGAGAAACACGGCACGATTACGCCCAGGATAAACGACAAGGAGAATTTTGAGGTGACGACGTTGAGGATTGACGTGGTGACGGATGGCAGGCATGCGGAAGTGCAGTTTACTACTGATTGGATGTTGGATGCGTGGCGAAGAGACCTCACTATTAATTCCATGTTTTTAGGTAAATTTTTTGTCCATTTTTACAAGAAGTTATAGTACGCAAATCTAAAATTGCTTTAGGTTTGGATGGATCCGTTTACGACTTTTTCTACGGGTTGGACGACTTGAAAAACCATCGGGTGGCTTTTGTCGGCGATGCCACAACGCGGATTCAAGAGGATTACCTGCGGATTTTAAGATATTTCAGGTTGGTGTGCGTCAAAAGTACTCTCCAAATTTAATCACTTCGTTTGTAGATTTTACGGTAGGATAGCTAAAGAACCCAACAATCACGAGGAAAATACATTGAAGGCAATCCGGGAGAACGCTTCCGGTTTAGCCCAAGTGGCGGGCGAGCGAATCTGGACGGAGCTAAAGAAGATTTTGGAAGGAAGCTACGCAGGAGAGTTATTGGAAAGAATAATCGATTGTAATCTGGCGGGTTCACTTGGCCTTCCAGCCAACCCCAACGTAGACGAGTTACGGCTGGTTTACAAACGCAGTGGACATCTACAGTTAAACGCCATCACCCTTCTCGCCGCCCTGCTCCGCACCACCGAAGACGCCGTAGCTTTGAACAACCGCTTCAAGTTATCTGCCTTCGAACGGGACTTGGCGATTTTCATTGTGGAACATCGTCAAGTTAAACCCCATGTTAGGCCACTTGTTCCCTATCAGCAATTAGTGCTCAAGGCAAAGAAAATGAGTGACACTCGTTTGTGGGTTGTGGAAGTGTTAAAGTATAATAATTCGCCGCTTTTGGAAGAGTTTGAAGCGTGGGTGGCACCCAAATTTCCTATCAGTGGTAATTTCTTAACGGCGAAGGGAGTGGAACCGGGGAGGTTTATGGGGGCGGTTTTAAAAGAACTTAAGGATTATTGGGCGGATAATGGGTTTTGTTTGAGTGCCGAGGAGCTTGCGAATGAGCTGCCGCGGATTGTTACTGTGCTTAAGGAGAGGAGAAAGAAATAAAATTACGTTTTTGTTGTGTACAGTCGTTTTAATTTGCATATTTATTATCAAATGTTGATAAATATTGTTGCAGATCTCTGTACTGTTGTAGTCAGTTTTCACTATTGGCAACACTGAGTGTATAATGTGTTGCCTACCATCTACAATTATTTACATATGTCAATTGTTTACATAACCTTAAATAATCACAGAAAAGTTCGTATTTAAACGAATTATTTGCAACAAAATGTGACTGCAATAACCACACAACATGACATACGATGCAAATATCACCTCGTATAAAACAATCTCCATACTGGGGCAATGTTTCGAGGGAATGGCTTTGGTTCACTTATCAAAACACATCCCAAGTGGCAGTTTGGTTGCATTGAAGAAATTCGACATGGACAAGATTAAAGAGGATGGTTATATGGTTGAGGTTGTAAATGAAACATTCATGATAATGTTTCAAGTATTTCTAATGGGGTTTTTTTAGAATGAAATTATTTTAACTCGTCAATTGCAACATCCCAACATTATCCAGTATCATATAGCTTTTGTACACGATTCGGAAGTTTGTGTTGTTAGTCCTTTAATGGAATTTGGATCCTGTCGGGATTTGTTAACTAGACACTTTAAAGAAGGTAAAACAGGAAAATAATTAGACAGAAAGAATTGGTTGTACTTAAACAGGCTGTTGTATAAAGGTGGTACAATATATTAATTCCAGGCATGCCAGAACCTGCTGTTACTATAATCATAAAGGACCTTTTGGAGGGATTAAATTACATCCATAAAAAAGGCTACATTCACAGGTGCCCGACTAACTTGGAAAAATCCCCGTTTTATCTCGAAATTTTTCCAGAGCAATCCGCGCCAGTCACATCTTGGTTTCGTCCAGCGGACGCGCCTGTTTATCCGGGCTCCGCTACGCCTGTCCTATCGTAATAAACGGTCGCTGGCAGCGTAACATCCACTCGTTCCCAACCAGCACCGCCCGTAATCTAAACTGGTTAAGTCCGGAGCTTCTCCAGCAAAACCTGCAAGGCTACAATGAGAAATCCGACATGTATAGTGTGGGCACCGTAATTTGCGAGCTGGCCAACGGATTTGAACCGTTCGCTGGCATGGAAACCACGCTAATGTTGACGGAGAAGGTCAGAGGGTGTCCGTTGTACCTTCTGGATAAAACGACGGTGCCTGACGGAAGCATAGATAATGCTGGTAGATATTTTATTTATTTTTAAATGCAATAACTTAATAATCAGATTTTTCGTCTAACATATTTTGCAGGTGACGCTGAGATAAGTACCAGTGTGGCTAATCGAAAATTTAGTAACGATTTGCATGAGATAACAGCGTTGTGTTTGCCGAGGGAGCCGTATGATCGTCCAACTGCCGCCCAGTTGCTCACCCATCCGATTTTCCGGTCAATTCATAAACGCTTTCCTAGATTACCTGAGTTGCTGAAACCTGCCTTGCCTTATAGTGATCGTGTGGCCATTAGTTCGGATGAAATGGCCGATTTGGATAACATCGAACGCCTTTCGCAGTTGGACTTGTATTCATGCGAATGGGATTTTTGAACAGTATTGTTATAAGAGTTTTTTAAGTAAATAAATTAAATTAAATTGTTTATATTTGTTTTTAAATACTCCGGATTAGCATCATAGGGTTGTAAAGTAAATAGAAATTCAATGACATGGTTTTATTATATCAAGTTTTAAATATGTGTACAAAAGCTCTTAGAATAATAAACGATCATGGTACTTTCGTTTTCTAGCACTAGAAACGAATCACAGTCTTTATTATTATTATAAAGAATATAATATCTAAAATACAATTGGATAAAATGCATGATTAGAGATTTTTACTAAAAGATAACTTTTAAAAGGCACTGAAATTTCAAGTGAGATTTTCCTATCAATATCTCAAAGAAAACAGTTCCTTAAGATAATTACAATCCTAAAATAAATTGAATATTTACTTGTAGTAAAATATTTTGTACCAAACAACGCACGAATCTTGAGACCAATTTTAAACTGACCAATTCTGTCCTTATCAACTAGAGAAAATTACGTCACAATAAGCAAACAGTTATCTAAATAACGTAGTAAACCTTATGTACAAAATCATTTAAGCTTCGTTTTATTTTCAGTCATATCAACGCATTGTTACGTACATTAGTTAAGTGCTGTCTCAAATCGCGTAAATACATAAACATCGTGTCCACCGTGCCCTTATCCATCACACTATCTGGCACAAATCTAATATTTAGATTCGTGTGTAAAATCCAGTGTAAGGTGCATTTATTTGGCTCGTTAGCCACCGGCTCCATCATCCAACATCCAATTCCATTCTCACCTCTAATAAATCAAATCATAATAACAAAAAAAATTCATCTTGATAAATCAAAACCTACCGAGTGTGTGTTTTATGGTTGGGCAAATTAGGGTGGTCTGTTTTGGACATAGCGACTATATAACAATCCTCTACCATGGCCCAATGGCGTAAATTAACGAAATCTCGACTTGATACCATACCACGAAGAGCCTCGTGGGTTACTTGGTAAGTTATGTCGGTGTACTCGTCTAGGGATTGGATTTTGTGCGATTCTTTTACCGCTTGGTACCATGTGGCTAGTTCTTCCACTTTGTAGAAGACATCCTCTAGGAGGTATCTTGGGGAGACGTTGATTTGTGCCTTGGGAAAAGTACAGGGGTGAAAAGTCAACTATTAAGTGCCCAGACACTGGGTCATTTATTTACAGGAATAAGTCCCTTTTGTAATTTGGAAAATTTGCAAATAAATTGAGGGATTTTTAAATCATCCCCTCATAACTTAAATGAGTTTTTCCATTAGGTATATAAACGAAATAATTTCGATTTGAACTAGTGGAAATTTCTAACTATTTTCAACAATTCTAAAATAATGCAGATGAAATATACAGGGTGTTCGCGCGAAGTGACTCACTATTGCTAACTTCATTATTATTGGAGCTACAAAGTCGGTTAAATTAGCAAACTAGTAGCATTTTTTCCGCTGATTACAATGGTGAAAACAGAAAAACAATTGACCATCTGGTTTTCGAGATATTCACAAAAATAACATTTTTTTTAAATGGAACACCCTATATATTTTTGCAAAAATCGATGGTAAATTAAATTCTATACAAAAAATGTCCTCATCTTTTTTTGATAATAATTTAAAATAAGCGAGTTATTTTGAAAAAAGTTTGCAATTCTTTAAAATCAAGTAGCCATAAAACGGAATAGTAATTTATTAAAACCATACAATCATAATTTTGAATTTAAGCAAATTGAAAAATACTTGAAAGAATTACGGAAATATTGAAAATATACAAAATTATAATTTTTATGGCTACTTGATATTAAAACTTTGAATTTTTTTTTCAAAATAACTCTATTTTAAATAATTGTCAAAAAGCATAGGAACATTTTTTGTTTAGAATTTAATTTATCATCGATTTTTGCAAAAATATACAAGGTGTTCCATTTAAAAAATGTTATTTTTGTGAATATCTCAAAAACCAGATGGTCAATTGTTTTTCTGTCTTCACCATTGTAATCAGCAGAAAAAATGCTACTAGTTTGCTAATTTAACCGACTTTGTACCTCCAATAATAACGAAGTTAGCAATAGTGAGCCACTTCGCGCGAACACCCTGTATATGAAAAACTATCAAATTTCCTTTTAAAATAAATTAAAAATATTTCTTTCTGTAACTTACGATTAATTTGTACATTTTTCCCATTTTTGGCTCGCTTCGCACGTAAATGCAGTCAGAATCCTGTCGCTCCCTTAATTTCCAATCATCCTTTTTCAGCAAATCCCACACATCTTGCAGGGTTTTTACAGCCAACTTTTTGTACTTTTCCTCCTGAAACACACAAAAAAAACCGGAAATAACGAAATTTTTTTCAAGAAAAAACCACTACCATTATTTCGTATAATCGAGTCGACGCGACAGAAGAAATATATGCTGTTTATATTTGTATAATTACATACAAAAAACACGAAATTTAAAAGTAAAATCATATCAGTAATTTGAATTTTAAAGCATAAGGGACAGCATCATTAATCTTTGTTTTTTTGTGCTTCTTACCTCCTCCCTGGAAAAGACCGCTGGTCGAAACTGTTGGTCCGGTGAGCGTACTGGCGATGGATCGAACCTCAGTAGAGACCCATCCGGTGTGGCTTGAGGTGAGTAAAAATTCGCCACGCTATCCGTGTATAACGAGGGAAGACCTTGCACGTAGCTGCGGATTAACGGAGCATTCTCCGAGTCTAAATTACCTTAAATTTATACATTAGCGCGTAATTCAAACACACAAACCGTTTAGTACTTATTAAATATCGACTGGCGCTTAGTTCTTGAGGTAGGACTCGGAAATCCAGGAACCAAGCCTCGCCCCAGGACAAGACAAAGGACGCCAGGACTAGCACGACTTCAAAAGCAGGTTGTGACGAGTGTGGCCACTAAAACCGGCGGAAATCAAGGGAAATATTTGGGGATTATCAGATAAAGACTTACATCGAATACGAAGACTTTTGCTGTTAGAAACATGCAAGTTAAAGTTGTGGATATCTGCGGGAAATTTACGTTAAAACACCTAGATATTTTAACTTTTAATAAGCAACTTACAGAAATAACTATCCAATGTTTGATGTAGATTAACGCGTAAAATAACAACAAAACTAGAAATCTACAGAATGCTACGAAGACAATATCGAAAAGTGATGTGTGGACATTGTAATGGACAATTTGCTCTGACAAAGCCTTCAAAATATATTCACCATTCAGCTGGAAGAAAACAATTAGGATCGGAAGGCTAACGTACTATACCCTGTTACCATAACGCAAATTATCCACATTAAAGCAGTAAACAAAAAGTCGAATGTAACAAATAAACAGAAAAACCGTCGTACATTCGACATTCTTCCATCTAATCTCTGACCAGCCAACAAATCTTCCGATATAATATAGTCTCGATGCAGCGATGATATTGTGTTAATACTATGGGAGTGAGCTGGATATAAACAACACGTTGGATTTTTATCAAAATTATTTTCAAAACCTTCAACTTTACTTACACATATCCAAAGGGGTTTGCACTGGATAAGCAGCACTGGAAGCAGCACGCTCAGCACTTATCGACTGAAAATCGTCTTCTGTTGTCATTATTGTTATTACCAGTTGATTATCCTATAATAATAATGTAAATAATCGAAGGAGATTAAAGAGTCCTAAACAAAGAACTATTTTCTAATCTGTGTTGTTTATTTGTTTGTACGCTGCAAATTACCTTTGAATTACAATAAACATAAATTATTTCGTATGCAATTAGTGCTAAAAGTTAAAATATTTACAGAGTAATTAAAATTATATTAAACATTATTTTATCTGCTTCATTTTTACAAATGTCGAGCTGACATTGACATTTGTTGATTTTAAATCAAGGTTATTAAACAGCTGTCAAATAGTTTGCTACTTCTTCATCGAACATGCCAGGGATACCACACGATTTGATGAAGTGTAATGTTGGTTGCCTAGAATTTCACCTAAACTTTAAAAACTTGAGAATTTCTCATTATTAATTTTACAACATTCTCCCAAATTATAATTACGTCAATTAACTAAGTATTGCAAAGAGTGGAATAAAATAAAACGAGTTCCCAACATTAAGATCGTTTTATACACTTTAATCAAATATATTTACAATAAATATGAGTCGTATTTACATGCATACCAATTTAGATTGTTTCTTTGTAATTTTATAAAATATATATCCATAAAATACTGTTCTTATTCTCTTAAAATACAAATAAACAATATTAATGAATTTTTTTAGTTTGTGGGAATGTATAAGATAATAAATACGCGCACATGTCACAAGATCAAATATTAAAAAAACACTAATTATACTTACAAGCTAAAAGCTTAGTATATGGTGTAAATATAAAATAAAATAATAGATGTTAAGACACGAGTATAAAGAGATAAAATGTATACATAATTATAATAAAAATAAAATAAGCATTTTTGTTCAACACATTCGTTCTTGCACTTTCAAAATATCATATTTATTTACAAAAGACTTTTTCTAAACACTTTTAAACAGATATATCACATAATATCCAAAACGAAATATCTATATCTGTTTAAAACATTTCCATTCAACTTTCCAAAACACAATTCTTGAAAAGTTGAACAGAAATTGTGGATTACAAGGCAAGATTGCATCTTATCAGTTATAGTAGTGACAGTCAAATAACAACAGTCGTAAAAGTATTTTAGTAGTTATTCTCGAAAAGGTTCTAAAAACGTTTTTGTCACGAATTAATCAGTCAAACACATCTAAGTTTATTGCAGAAAGATTGGTTTTTGCTCCACAGCGCACATTTATACGAATTAATACTGTTTTTTTTTGTTTATCTAAGATTAGTCGGAATTTATCACAAAATGTGCAAAAAAGCGGAAAGTTCCTACCCAAAAGCAATTAATAGGAATAGTATATTTTTATAGTTTTTTTTTATAAAAATATTAATTTGCACTAAGTACACACATTTGTTTTTTTACCTGAAGAGACAAAAATAGTAGGCCATTTTTATTTAATATGAAATTCCCAAAATCACACATATACAGAGAAAAATTAGCCAAGTACAAACACACCTGCATTGAAAGGTTTTGATTTTTATTGAATTGTCATAGTAAAAGATGTAGATGTTTAAGAATAAATTCCGCTCTGTATAATGATGAATATTTGGAAGGAACACTTTTCTATGAACAACTATTAACAATTAATAACAACGGTGTATAAATATTTGTTTTAGAATCAAACAATCTGTTGATAAGTAAAAGAATTTTATGACGAAAGAATGATGCTAAAACGATTTTTCTTCTACTCTCTTTGTAAATTATCTCCTCCTAGAAATACTGTATTGTCAAGATTTGAGTATATATTTTTTAATAAGAATACTGCCTGATTTACGAAGGAAGACGAAACAATGTAAATGGAGATGAGCTAAAAAAGCGCAACTAAATTTGCTTAAATTACCATGATTGTATGATAATCAGATAGAATCACAGGTTATATAATAAAAAAGGTGTTTTATCGTTACTCTGTTAAAAAATAAATATCTCTAACAAACTACGAATGATTATTGTTAATTTTATCAAGTGAGAGGCTCCGCCCATCAACTACCACATCATAAAAACCAAACAAAATTCGAGACTATAAACGAAAAAACTAAAAACTCCCTCCCACTGTCTTATTATCATCTAAGTAACAATTAATTTACATAACTATTATTGTATGAGTTTCTTTCTTTAAACATTCTCATCATCCCTCGTCACACTTTCGTGTGTATCAATGAATAAATTAGATTGAACGTTCTGCTGGAGAGTCGTCAGAAATATATCACTTCCTCGTCGGCTGGTGGTTGCTGATCGTTACGCACCTTAAACTTCTCCGGCAGCTTGGGATACGTGTGAGTTCGGGTGGCTTTTGCACTACTGGGACTTTGACATTGGCTCGGGGGGGCTGAACTCGGCGGCGATGCCTGCATCATTGCCGGACTTGAACCGGTGCGGCTGTGGGAGTGCGGAGGGGGCATAGTCGGTGTCTAAAACAGGAAAAAACATGATAAAACTGGAATTTAAAATTAATAAAATAAAATTCTCTTACTGTTTCGCCTGACGGCGGACTAAAACTATCCGATCCTAAGCGCTGGTAACCCGAAGTGCTAGTCCGGCGCACTTTCTCATCTTGACTCAACTTCAACGGCAGCATCTGCTGCGGTCCTCCAGCCACCCCACCTGAGCTTAACCTCGAGGCCAATTTCAATGGAATCTGCTGTTTCACTGGAATCCCCTGCGACACTTTCTGCTGATTCGTCGTACTAATCAAATTAATGGGCAGTTGACTTTTCGGCTGCGTGCCTTTGCCCCACTTGGAGTCCTTGCGGCGTTCCGCTGTCGAAGTCGAGTGCGACAAATTGCTGCTGATTGAACCCACACCTGAAGCTGCCGAAGAACTGTCGGATTGTGGACTGCTCTCTTCCGAGCTGTCCTTGCTGCTGTCGTCTAGTTGGCTGCTGACTGGAATGGCGACGTTGGGGGAAATCAGTAAACCTTGACTGGTTAGCACTTCCATTTTTCTGTACAATTGGTCGCGCTGTTGGGTTATGTCGTCTTGTTCTGCGCGGACTTGCTCCTAAAATTACATAAATTAAAATTAAATTACTAGGAAAACGCTGCTAGTTACGCACTTGTAATCGAATAAGTTCCGAGCGTTTCTCCTCCAGATCTTTCGCCTCCTGGTCTCTAGCGGCTGCCCATGCTGCCTTCTCGCCGCTTAGTTTGTCTTGTAAATTCCTCAATTCCTCTAGTTGCTGGTTGTGTCGATATTGTTTAGAGCCGTCGACTCCGCCTCTCAAGGTTACAATTTGGGCTTGTAAACTAAAAAAATTCCAAAATTCCACGTTAGCATAACTGGGGTTTAACATTTAATTTCCTGCTGTAGAAACTACCTCAAAAAATCGTCATTACCTTTCGTTTGTAGTCATCAACTGCGAGATGATACACAACAAAGTGTAAACATAATGCGACAGTTGAATCGCAGCATATTGTTGCTCCCTTCCAAGGGTCAACAAAGCTGGAGCATCAGGAGCAACCGTCAACTGCTGCTGGTGTTGTTGATGCAACTGCTCATTCGTTATTGTATTGCCATTCAACAAAGGCCCAGCTCCAGTTATCACACAATTTCTATAAGGCAAACGTTCCTACAACCAAAACAATTCCAACCAAACTCAACAACATTAAAACTTGGTCATCTTACAAACAATCTAGAATCCCCTGGTTTAATATTATCCAATTCCGCAGTAGGCGTCTGTAGCTTTTTCCCTAGCAGCTTAAACGGCCCTTGGTTGCAATTGTCGAAACCACCAAAAGTTTCCGCTCGCTTTGGTAGAATCGGCGACACGTACGTGTCGCTTTGGTGCTCACCAGCCGAGCTCACGCTGCGCGACAAGTTTGTACCAGTTGTGTAAAGGGAACTGGCCAACTGGCTAACCTCCTAAACATGAAAATCACCATAAATTAAACACTCAATCACTGAAGTTTGTTTAGTTACCTGAACGGCAGTGAGAACTTCTTTCCACATCTGGCCAGTGTCAGCGTTTTCGCTCACTAGATGGCGGTAGGATGGTGGTGAGGGCGAGTCTAAACCAGCGGCTGCCAACAGGCGGAGTTGTAGCGACATTTTTTCCTCCAGTAACAAGGCTTGTTCTATGTCCTTTTGGCGTAGTAAACCTACAAGAATTCGGCTTGCGATAATTTATTGGTTTGAAGGAAAATGATACTATTTTGTATTTTTGAAAATTAGAAATACGAGAACTAGTCTAGTAATTTTATTGAACATGCAGTTTTTTCCAAGAAAATCCCAAAAGTTTCACTTTGATCTAGTAAATTAATGCAAATTTAAGTAGGCGTAGGTTTCAGCTACAGAAACAGATAACTAGATTGTGGATCCACAGTTAAATGCATCTTAATTAACATGAAAACCAGAAGAAAATCGGCTGCTTTTACCTAAAACTACAATATTTAAAAAAAAATTCCTAACTTATAAATTCGACCAGTGGTTCTAAATCGATGATCTTTATAAAATAGTAAAATATCAACCCAGTTAAGTATGTTATTATTCATGCAACATTTCAGCCATAAAAGCAAAACCGAAAAACAATCCACACAAGCCGAGAAACTCACCAGAAAAACAGTAATATGCAAAATAGACAAAAATTAAAACAGTCTTTTTTGGGCCGAACCACAAAAACTAACATAACGCTACACAACACTGTTGTTTGGTAACCTCAAATTCAAGTAATTTTTTTTGTTTGTACTACCACCTGAAATAATGCAATATGTACATTTATACAAAAACAAAATCATAGATCATTTCAATGAGAACTTCTTCATCTTGCACATGCAGCTTTTTGCTCAAAATAACTAATTGAAGTTACCTTCGATATCCGATTCTGCATCTGTGTGAAAACAGAGCAAACACAAATATTTACAGATTTTATCATCCAATAATGAACTTTGTATAATAAGAAAAAATTCGTAGAGTGCATGCGCTTCGGATTCTATTTCTGTTATCATAATCGTAAAACTTACCAACTAAATGTCGGACTTGCGTCTGTTTGGCATTCATTATACTTTGTCGCTCTTCAGATGTCAAAGCTATGCTATCTTCTTCGTCTTCTGGACAAGCCTGTACTGCCTCCCTAAAAACAACAACATCAAACACATTTTCATTAAACAAAAAAAAAAAAAAAAACCTTATAGCCTGAATCCAGACTTGCTTATCTTTCGGTTTGTGTACTTTTAATTCAAACATTTCCGGATCAGCTGGATTGGATGAGATCAGGTAGATCCCTCGGGAATCTTGTCCAGCTTTCTCACGCACCAGGAGTTTTTGAAGGGAAACTACACCAGCCTGGAAAGGGGAACGAAGGTTTAAATAAAAGAAGGCCATGTAAATCGATGTGATCTACATTATGGCCTACAACTTTTACTCACTTTATTATCCGGTGTAAAAAACGAATATTTGTGTGAATTTTCCTGTAGAAAAAACAGCACATCCGACAGCACAATAACCAAAACCACCTGCATCTTCCCTCTGCCTTGCATCAACATCGCCACACCCTCAAACCTAAGCGCTCGATTTCCTTGTAAAATATCCGACTTCTTAAACTTGTGTCCTCTATGAACCGTATAAGATTTGGCATCGATCCTATTATAAATCTCCAACTTCCTGTCTTCCTTTTCTTTCTCAGCAACTTGTGCATCCACCTCCACTAGCACTTCCTTAACCAAAGCCAAGGCCTTTTGAAGCGCTTCCTGCTCTTGCCGGTTTTCTTTACTAGTTTTGATGAGCGGCTCAATTAACAGCGGGTACTTGGTGAGTCGTTGGGTGACAAAGAGAATACACTCGGGGATGCCCTTTTTCTTCAACAGCGGATTCGTTTGGCAATGCCGGACAAACTCGCCGAAACGCGCGTCGTTTTGCAGGTAGTACTTGTAGATTTCCACAGCGTCGCGGTGCCGACTACAAAATTCCCCATAAGCCGATTTGAGTCGTACAGCATGATGATTGGAAAACTGCTCTAGAAGAATGTCGGCAATAGAACTAACCACCGGACTTTCTCTTTGTCTTTGGCGAAGCCGCGACAACAAACCCAAGTGCAGTTCAGTCAAGTCGAACAGCCTGGGGAACATGCGCTCTAAACTGGGACCCAATTGAAAGTACTTTTGTAAACCGTCAACGAAAACCTGAAAAACGAGCATTAGTCACAAATATTGGTAGATTGACTAAGTAAACTACCTTTTGCATTACTAACAACGTCATGCAGTGGTGCTTTTCCGTCAAAATAAACTCGTAAATGTGCTCTTGACGCTTCACTTCCTTCTCCTTCAACTTCCTGGAAATTTCCTTGCCCACATGAGGCGTCCAGCTATCCGGTTCGTTTTCGTGTAAACCTAAACTATAGTCTGAACACAAATCAGCGGCTGTTAGTGGGGAATCCGATAAAAATTCCAGTGGTACCAATGGAACATCATCTGGAAAACTATTAAAAAACTCAAGATCAAGCTGTTTTTTTGTTTTTGTGACTCACCTGGTGGAATCGTGATGACCATGGTGGTGCGAATCGGTTTCTTTGTCATCACAAAGTATTTGGCTGTAAAATTCAAACAGTTACCAAGAGGCAAATTTAGGGGGCGGTAGTTTCACTTGAGATGAAACCACCGGATATTAAAGCAAAACTGTAGAAAATAGACACAAAAAACTGTATGTTGTGGATTGTGATAAAACACAGCGCACACAGGAGAAGAAAATAAACGAAAAAAACTGACAGAAAAACATGCTAGCGCCTTCGAAAAAAAAACGAAAAAACCAAGCGAAATAAACGAGAAATCAATAATAATCCAGCTTGATTTTTACTACAAAATACGGATGAATTAGACAGAGAAAATGGCGTGTGAGACTCAAAACCAATGTAGTGACAGATAAGACAGAAGAACAGCGTTTTGTGGATGGTGAGAGGGAAACCAGGATGACTTACTTCACTCCAAGTTTAGTAGCAACTCTGCGCCATGGCGAATAGCACAGCTGGCTCCTCCTAAAGGGGAGAGTGCGCGGGGAACAGGCAACATATTAGGCCACACCCTTTCTAAACTCTTATAACCACACAAAACAAATGTGAGCACAAAACCCCCGGACGGACGCACCGAACAAAAACATCTACTACACCTATCGCTTTTCCATGGGGGAGGGTTTCAAGTTCAAGCTTTCAGCTACGAAGCTCAGCAACACAAACGAAAACAAACTAAAGCCAAGCAAAGGAGAGAAAGTTTTGTAAAGGGGGAGAAGGGGGGGCGAGGTGTAAACAAACAGAAAGAAGAAAAATGTGTTCACATGTAACATTTATAGTAGTATATTAAACAAGTTTAGATACGGTTTTATCTCTAACTATCTATAATAGTAAGTACTAAGTGAAAGAACCGATATAGTCCAGCTGTTATTTTTACGTTTGAATTTTTTGTAACGTTGTTTTTAGAAACCCCGATTTTGTTTTTTGAGCTTTAAGACTCAAAACTAGCCCGGCTCTTTCTCCCACAAACAAACAACACAACTTTCGGAAAAACAAGTGTATAAAGACAATAATATGCAATCGAATAATAATAGTAGTAGTCCAGTTTTACTTTCAAATAGTAGAGTTGAAATATACATGCCAATTCGCCAACACTACCAACAAAAAAATTATACTGATCAACTCAACGTAAATCCAATAAATCTAGAAACATTTATGTACTTAGGTTTTACTTTTATCGATTTCTACACACAAAACAATTTTCTTTACGCACTCGAATCGAATTAACTCGTAGGTAATTTACCTCAAAAGTAATTTAGTATTTTGTTTGGTGTTTTAACAACAGAAAAACTCTTACCTAGTTGAGGAGGTTTGAGATGGCGGCAGACTGGCTGACCCACGTTTCGAAATTGAATTTTTTGCATTACTTAGTGGCGCTGTGAAACCAGCTATTTTATTCGTGTTCTGAAACATAAGCATTGATAACGGCAACGTTTTTAATGGGGCCAGAATTTACCTTTGATCCTTTCGTTTTTACGCAATCTAAAATATTGTCCTTGCAGGTATTCTGATGCACTGTTGTACTACAACCTGTTTTAGAACAAAAAGTTTAATAATCAAGATGAATTTAAATAGTAAAAGACAATGCAGAGTTTCCAAAAAATCCCATATAAACTTCACTTTATCTCTTATTCGTACTAATTGTCTACCCTACTCTGCTTCCTAAGCAATCTGGATCCTCCAGACACATAAATACAAAGAAAACTAGATTCTACTATACAAAATCCCTTATATTGTCTATCATGGCCACCTTTACAATAATTATTATTCTGTTAACTTACATTCACAGTAGAGGGCAGGTTTATTGCTTAAAGGTTTGGTACAAACATCACATATTTGAGAATTTCCATAGCACGCCGAGACCCATTGATGCGTAATTTTCTTGTTTTTATCCTAGAAAAACATTTGGTACATTTAAGACTCTAAACTAGGCTACAAAAGTACAAACTCACCTTCTTTTTTCTGAAAAACAAACTACCGCGTTTTCGCCGCTTCTCCGAATGCCTGTCGTACGGTACACTGAAAAAAATATCAGTTTATTTCAAGTTGATCTAATTTCTATCTAATGAAAAAAGTTGCGAAATTTTTTCTTTACGTTTATATGACTTCCTCACAATTATTTGCACTTACATACACTTTATCATTAATAATTTTTTAAATTCTGTGCATCATTGTGTTTTTTTAACATGCTGGTGGGACTCATGCTGTTTTTTTTGTCACTTACTGGTGCAAATTTGAGATGGAATGCGCATCGTATCGAACCCCCCGTCCTGAGCGGCTGCCCTCCTCCTCTGTTTCGCTCTCGGTGCCACTGGGTCGGCCCCTACACACCAAGCTAAGCACATGCACTACACTGCTCTAGCTAACTTATTTTTTTTTAAGTCAAACAAAAACATATGGTCCGGTTTTTATTTCAATCAAATTAATATTTACACAATTACCCAAAATTAACGAGAAATCGAACTTTTACAGGGTGTTCCAGCTGAAATGAAGATTAAAAACACCCTGTATACCAACGTATGAAATGACAAACTTATTTTTTGTGTTTTATCCAAGGCTGCTCGTCTCATCTCATACATGCGGTAAAATTCCTCATAAATTTAACTGTGAACTTAGTGAATCATCATGCAAAAAACACAGGGCGCAAGCGCCAATCATTATACAAACGGGGATTGGTGCAAAAGTGATTTAAAGCAAATTACCACGTAGTAATTATCAAAAACTTACATAGCAAGAGCTGGTTGTGTCCCCACCAGGACCGGCTCAGGCGCCAAGTCCCTAACAGCGATGATAGAAGGCGTTGAAATAGACTTTTGCAGCGGCAGCCTCTGTGGAAGTAAACGCAATTGTTCCGCTTCGCGTTTCGCCTTGATTTTATTAAAATCATTCTAAAACAATCACACTAGCTTAAAAAAAAACTCTCATCATTAGGTATATTTCTTACTTGTAAGTCTGCTTCGTTTAGTGAGTGCGTACTAGCGCCACCACTCGAGCTTCTCGTACCTCGATGTCTAACGACAATCGGCGCATCCGGTCCTAGTAATCTCACCGTACTACCATCGACATTGTCAATGATGGACGATTCGTCCGCTTCGGATTCCATGCTGCTCAGCGAGATACTGTCAAAACCCCTATTTTCAATAAAATGCATTCTACGGAATGGATAGTTGGAAATTGGCTCACCTTCGCTGTCTCGAGTGCTTCACTTTGTCCTTGTTGCCCGTTAGGTCTTCCAAGGCCGTCCATGACCGGCGCCGTTGAGTTTCCGGCTGGCACAACCAATCCTGAGCACCTGGAAAAGGGAGCAGGATATGACGAAGTAGCCCAGGAAATAGAGGATTTTTGGAACATAAGATTGGCTGCGTTATAAGCGGTACTAAGCAGCTGCGATTTTCTTAACTGTAGCTGCTTAGTACGGCTACATGCAGGTGTCAGCAGTTCCAAAACCTCAAAATTTATAAAACCCAAAATCTCCTTACCACTGCCTTTCCTGCTGGGTGGCTGATGGAGCGGCGACGACCCCAACGAGCCTCCTAGAATATCCAGCTCGGGCACTGCTTCATTTAGTACAGGACAACTGGCACTAAGCCGCGCCACTTGTGCTAAGAGTGGATTAAGAGCAAACGCTGCAAAGTCCCTCGACGAATTAAGCGCATACGAATCTAAAAAAAAACTCATTTATAAAATTTCTTCCAGTTGCACGAGAGAATAAACTACTTTGTACGGTAACATTTCGCATACGATGTACACTCTCATGGAGTTCGCGTACTTGCTGCAAACTGTCCTCTAATACTGGGTAGGTTTTGTTGGCGGGCGAATGCGGGGTCACGCTGATGGTTGGCAGAGGACCTGGACGAGGCAGCATGTCCGATGAGGGTAAGTGATAGTCGGTGATGACGTCCTCGTCACTATCGGGTTCTCCGCCACTTTGACCACATTCATCTGGAATTTAAGTATGAATTTTTAAACCGTTCGGGATTTCTTCTTCAAACAGTTTTGGAATCGCTGATTGTATTTTTGTCAAAAAATATTTATATGATGGTTTTGTTTTGGAAAAAATTTCGAATCGTTTTGTAATTTTTCTTAAGCATCATTTCTCCAAGATAAGTTATAAAAATTTAAAATAATTTCTGGCCTACCCTGATGTATAATCATTATATTACATCGCCAACTAGAATTTTAAGGTAGAATTTCCATGGATAGCTTTATAAATTACACGCAAAAATCTTTCAGAAACGCCGCTTGCTCTCCTACTTTGCGTATACAGAAAATGTCACAGTTTATGCGAAAAAGACCGAGAGTAAGGTCAAAGGTTATTTCTAGACCCTCTGTGCCTTCCGGCCGTCTTTTTCCTCTGCACAGATTGGGCATGTTATTACATTATTATCATAACATCCAAAGCAAAGGGAACACACCCTTATAACATTTTCAAAAACAAAACTTATGTAGAAAAGAAATATATAGGTTAATTAATTAATTACATGAACACATGTGGGTATAACTATACTGGTTTTATTGTTGATGCGGCGTGTAACTCGGGGGAAAATTCTCATAACAAAAAAAAAACTGAAGAGAATGGAGAGAAAAAACACAATAAACTTGTAGCTAGTGTGGTTTTAATATTTATATGTTTAGAATAATAGACAATAGATCTCACAGTCTATTTTCAGACGGTTGGAAGTATGCAGCTTCTTGGAATAAAAAGTGTGTCGGTCGCATCTTGTCTTCAGATTTTTTCTTTCACTATGTTAATATTAATATTATATTCCTCGAAGAAAATCAATAGTTCTCCTATTAATTTGATAAAAATGGTCGTAAAATACAGTTGTTTAAAAAGTAAGTTATAGAAAGAGGCGCGCGTTTAGAAAACGCCCTGTATAAGATTGTTAGATTTGTACGGATTGTCTCCGAAAATTTTTGTGTCAAAGACAAACAGACCACAATATAAACAGCGTTTAAATGCCGTTCCTACGTTGTTTAGTAAGGAAGTTACCGCGTGGTTCTGGTTTGGAAAACGCCCTGTATAAAATTGTTAGTTTTGCACGGATTGTCGCCGTGTTGCATATCAAATTAAAAGGAATTGAATTTTTTGCAAAACTAAACTAGTTTGACGGTTCTAAAAGTCGAGCCTAAGCCGAATTTAGAGCAAATAACTTGAAAATGTACGTTTTGTTTTAAAATAAGCGAAGTCGCAACAAAACAGAATCTTATGACGAAACCCTCGGGAAACTCAAAATAATTTCTAGTTTAAAATATGGTGGATGCGCCGGTGCCAAAATTATTTTATTATAAGAAATATTTTATAGTTAATTACAAATATACCTGTTACAACTTTTCAATTCTCTCCTAAAAACTTTTCAACCACACTAAATCCACTCAACTCTCTCACCACCACAACATATTAATCCCCTTTCACTACTCCCTTGATTAGCACTTGCCCCCAAAACCCCAACGAAAAGTTTTCTCTTCTCCAACAACATAATCCATCCCTTGCGGCTCTGCTGGGCATCATTACAAAATCAATTTACCTCGCACAAGACAAGTGAATCCAATCACAGAGAGCACGGCCTGTTTGATTCGGTCACAGCAATTGCAGCCCTTGAAGCGGACGCAGACGAGAGTCATCCCCAATCGCACATTTTCGCACACTCATCAGACCAAAAGACCAAATTTACACTTAGAAAATAATACGACGATGTGGACGCGACGCTGACCTGATGGAGAATGGCGCGGATTGGAACGAGATTGGTGCGTATCAGTTTTTCGATACAGTTGCAGGGAATTATGCGTCATGCATTGTCTTGTGTTTTGGATGATTAAATTATGGAATAAGACAGATAAGACAATTTTGTACAAGTTTTAAACTGTTTATAGGAATTTTTTGCGCGTTTTTGAAGCCACTATTTCAAAAAATCACATCTTAAGAGGGATACTTTTAAGAAATTACAGTTTTGGAACCGCTGTTTGGATTTTATTAAAATTAACTCTGTTGCAAAGGCGATTGGTGGTTTTATTTCGGAAAAAATCAGGAACTGTTTGTATAATCTTCTTCTGCGTTTTTTGGGACCCTAAACTGCCATTTTAAAAAATAGCATTTTTTGAGGTTTCAGTTTTGGAACCGCTGGTTACTTTATTATTTAATCGTATAAGAGAGAAAAAATTGAAATCAATCTTATGGAGAACAACATTTTTTTCGATACTTTACGCTAAAAAAGATAGTATGAATCATGTATTTTTTTATGGTATCAATCAAAATCCGAACAACAACTAATTTTCCTAATCGTTTGCCCCTTGGTACTTTTACTTTTATAACAAATCAGCTGTGGGTTAGTTCGGTTTTCTAACGACTGCATCATCGATTATAAACACTTTCTTTACCAGCTGCAATAAAATACCAATTAATCCACAACAAACGCGCCAAAAACCATTAATAATTTCTATTATGCATATCAAAACAAATATCATAATTTGTAATATGTAAATACAAACTTTTACTTTGACTATATTAAGAATATTTCTGAGAATATCTCATACAAGAAAGGAGGAAACGTATAATCGAACGAAAGGACGAAAAAAAATTACACAACTACTGTATATTAAACTGAATTGATTTCGATTCAGATCTCTTAATTACTGCCCCATATGGCACCCCAAATACCCAAACACCGTTATACTTTATTATTTGTACCACAAGAATGTGTGAACCCATTGTTTGATGGACGACTATGGAAAATAAACCATTGTAATGTTCCGGTTCGTGTGAAGAATGTTAAAAAAACTCATATGCCTAAGTTGGTGTGTTTATGTAGCTTTTATCAGACGGGAGAAAAGAAGAGGAAACGCAAAAGCAGGTCGGTGGTCTATGGTCGGGTTTTCTTGATCGCGGATATAGCGGTTTCCTTCCGCCTACCACGTGATCAGCGATAAAAAAAGAACGATCTGTTGCACAAAAAATAGGTAGCGCTACAATCGTTTTGTTATTCCACAAGCTAAAAAAATTCCACATTTATTATTATAGTCCGATAGGCAATTATTTTAGAACCCTCTAACTAAGTTAGTTTTGCAGCCAATTCAATTCCCTTTAATTTGATACCCAACTCGACCATAATCCGTTCAAAACTAACAAACTTATACAGGGCGTTTTCCAAAGCAAAACCACGCTGTAACTTCCTTACTAAACAACGTAGAAATGCCATTTAAACGCTATTTATATCGTAGTATGTTTGTCTTTAATACAAAAATTTAATTTTAATTATTTCGACATTTTTTATCTAACCTATAAATCGATCACGTTTTATTCTATAAATAACCGTACAAATACAATATGCACGTGCCGGAGGGAACTTAACTCGACTTGCAACACACGTAACCGTATATTTTAGGGGATGTTGGCGTGAAATGGGTCAAGAACACGGAAACTGAGTGATGATGCTCCATTTTACACAATACTATTGGGATTGGGGAAGAAGCGGGGGAGATTCAAGGTCATGGAAACTTGATTCGTGTAGTAGTAAAATTGACAAAGAGCGTTTTGCGTTTGGCTCTTCAGCCATCACGTACATGTCTAATTAGTGTGGGATTAATCATGTTTAAAGAGGGAAAGGTCCTGCCCCGTTTCCCTCAATAATTATATTGTCAGATTTAAACTGTTTTATGATTTTGTGTGCAACGGATGATTTATGTTGGATAGTGAAATTAATTAAATTATACAGTGTATGCTCGATTAGAATTCATAAATCAAAAAGGGTGTAAAAGCGCAAGCCGAATTTTCATAAAATACCCAATTTATAAAATGTTAGATCTTTAGTTACGATATTTCGAAAAAAAATCATTAATAATTAAATTTTGTGTCCACAAGAAATACACTACAATATAATTAACGTTTAAATGGCGTTCCTACGTTGTTTAATAAGGAAGTTACCGTGTGACTCAAGTTTAGAAAACACCCTGTATAAGTTTGTAAGTTTTCTACGGAATATAGTCGAGTTGCATATCAAATTAAACATAATTGAAATTTCTGTAAAACTAGACTAGTTTGAAGTTTGGATTATTTAAGCATAAACCGAAGTTGGAATAAAATACAAAATTTGTGTTTTTTGTCTCAGAATAAGCGAAGAATTAATTATTTAGTATTTTTATACAAAATTGACCTAATAATAGAATCTGATAATGAGAACACTCTGTATGTCATGCCGATTATTTCTACGAAAATGTATTTTCCAATATAACGGCTTTGTTACCACTTGAAACAATATTCACCAGTTTCAACTCTTTCCAATATCTGTGCTACATGTACTGTCCTGTCTATACATCGCCATTCGTTTTAATAATAGCTTTTATAGAAATGGAGCAGAGTACCTAGTCGTTAGACTAGTAGGCTAGTTTTGCTTGAGGGGACTAACAAACAGTTGGAATTTTCAATGCAGACGTGATGTGATGTCGATATTGTTTCTTAAATATTTTACTTAAAAGTCCGCCAAGTCTTTCAAGATTGTTAGGTTAGATGTACTATTGTTCCAAAATAATCAAAGATATTTTTGAAACCCCTAAAAGTGGTTATTTTGAAGCCATCTAACAAAAAGTTTGTTCGATTTAGAAAAAACATTCAATCGGCCACAATTTACTTCATCTTCTTCTGTGACCTGAGGATGGCTTAATAAATTGTGGGCGAAACGTCGACTATTTAAAGAGTTATCAACTTTTTCTCTTTGTAGTAATTTTAGAAACGTCACTCAAATGTGACAGCTGCGACGTAACCTAACCTAACAACTTCCTTTGCTATTCCGCTTCCGGATTCAAAACAACTGACTCACCATCTAACCTGCGCAAATTACCAACAAAGAAACAAATTAATCCAAACAAAACCGGGAATTATTTTCGTGCATCTATTTTCAGAAGCAATCAGTCTTTCTGGGAAGATTTCCACGGTATTGTGATTCGTCATATTTTACCCACTCGAAAGACAAAAAAAAAACAGTTTACTATTCAGATGTTTCGCACTTACAAGGTGATTACGATGCCAATTAAAAATAAACCTATCCCACCTACTTCACTTTTGAGAGATTTTTAACAAAACAAATGACAGGCGTTGTTATACCGTGCGTAGCAAGATACGCGCGAAGTTTTCAGGAAAAAATATTTCAGAGGTGAATTTTGGAATTCTATAGATACTACTCGTATAGCAATAAATAAAATATAGATTGCTGCGGTTTTTTTAAAGGGTTCAAAAATTGGTGGGTGCGACTGAGACGAACTCACAAAATTATTAATAAGTGCGAAAGAGAGCTTGAAAAAATCAAAGAGAAGCCCAACATTTGTATACAAATCAGAATATTGCAATTTATCGATTAGACTAGTAGATTCGGGAAACAAAATAATTTGTTTTACAATGGCAGTTAATTTAGACACAGTTTATTTTGGGAATTCCAACGACACAAAACTAATTTCTCATTAGCATCGAGTAGGTATTTTTCCCAATTATTTGTTTAATTTTCAATGACTTACAAAACTGTTTAGACTACAAATACACTAAAGAAGAAAAAAAGATTAAATTATAAACAGGTAATTCCTAAAACTTATCACTAAACGAGATAAAGTTTACAGTTACAGCACAATCATACAAAACAAAAGCCAAGCGACACACAACTTTTTTCTAACTTAGTTACGAAATCAAGTAACTCAAAATCAAAAAACAAATAAAACAACAGCAACTATGTAAATCAAACAAAAAAGAAACTCGTCAAGACTCTAACGATAATTTCGAAAAACAAAACAAAATCCGTGCAATAAAATACCTGTTGTTGTCTAAGCTGTAATGGAGTGACGTGGAGCCCTGCTAAGCTCTAGTGCTACTGAAGATGCCTGGCCTGGGCCGTCGCGACGCCAAATCGATTGGCAGCGCCTGCGCCCTGCACAAATCAAGGTCTACCGTGATAATGTGAGAGATTAAGGTGATATCCGCTATTATGTGTGGTCATAGTTTGCTTTTAAGGGACACACCCGCATCACCCCCCAAAAAATTACAAAATTTAACTGCCTACGTACTTTTGGAAATGAAACAATTTGGATAGAATTATTTAATATTATGTATTTTGCAAGAGGTGGATTATTAAAATTTAAAATCCACTTGACTAACTATAGGATATACAGGGTGGCTGCAAAAACCCCGGCCACTTTTGCAACTATTAACAACAGATGTCACTGTTTTTACGATGTTGAGGTATTTAAAAACAGCGACATCTGTTGTTATTAGTTGGAAAAGTGGCAGGGGTTTTTGCAGCCACCCTGTATATCCTATAGTTAGTCAATTAAAACACTTATTCCAGTCTAGTGTGCTCTTTTCTGTAAAAAGTAATCTAATTTTCGGCTTCGTAAGAGCTTAACTTGCTGCCATGGCAACCAAAACTCGACCAAACTTCGTGGTGTGCCTTTTGTTTTGAGTTTGCCTTCTTGATTGATGCAAAAATCGCGCACACGCCACAACTATTCTATCTAATCGCTTGGCTTGAATTCTTCAGGTGATTACCTAACAATTATAACCGTAATCATAAACAATGCGAAGACAACACAACATAACTGTATAAAAAAATCATTAACATAACAAACGAGGTGATTCGTTGTCGATTGATGATGCAGGTTTTTGTATTGTAGTTTTATTTTTGGTTATCTTGTAAAAAATATTGTGTGCGAGTACCGAAAATAAACACAAATCTGGTGAAAAAAACAGTGTTTATTTATCTAAAACTCCAGTCGAGTGCGAGTGAATCATCTACAAATTATTCTCAAGTTTACAATCTTATTTCTTGTTCCTCATTCATAAACACAGGGCACAGGGGCGGACTTGAAAAAATCTTTTTTCTATTGAATTCAGTTCATTTATTCACGGATTAACTATTATAAAATTTAACATGAAGATGATATTCACACAAACTACGTAATTACAAAAATATAGTGGAATTATTAAAATAAATACAGTACCACTGGTCACGTGCATGCTTCTATAAAGTGGATCGACTTTATTTATTATGAAATTTAGGTTTCTATTAGTTGGCCATGGAACCAAAAACATTCGATTCTGTACAATAAATTAACTTCTTGTCTTATAGAAAACTCGATTATCTCATCATAAATTAAACTGTCCTCATGTCTGGCTATGGAAAAATCTATTACAATATTTCTGATATAAAACTCGATTGATTCCTAGTCAAAAACCCCATTTCCAGCCCCAGCTTTTCCAGTCCAACTCTGTCCAAGTGCAATGCATTATAATACATCATTAATAACACTAGCGTGATATCAAACAATTATTACAAACAATAAGGGCATCTGCTAATTATAGTTTAGTGCTAAAAACCAAACACTATCTAATTGTTATTTACAAGTCGTCTGAGAGAATGTAAATGACCTCTCCAAGTTTACGCTTTACGTTAAGCACTCACCTGACGACACAGGAATCAGAAGTTCGTTTATTTCGTTTGGTTTCTCCATTTTCTATCAGATTTAGTGCATTTCCTTGCAAATTGTCTTGATTTAACACAGACCAAACAGCAACTTGAAGTCAACTACCTACTAAACTAAACACTTTCTAGCAGTTTCTCAAATCAACCAAACAAAAACAATCATAGCACACTAATGTATTTTTAAATTAACAGGGCACTGACATCGTTTTGGGCATTTTGCACTTGAAATAAACACTTGGGGACTTTTTGGAGTATCACATTGTTTAAAATACTGTAGCTGTGCAGTTGCTCAAGGTGCGCCCATGTTTTGACAGGGAACAGGGAAGTTACCTCTACTGTACCGCCATGTTAATTATTACTTTTAGGTTGGTAACATTAGTGAAGAAGAAGATTGTTAATGGAATATCTTATATTAAACTAAGGACAACAATAAACGTTAGAAAGGTGCATGGATGGACGTCGAAATCACTTTGTTATCTATTTTAGATAATAAACGTAAAAAAGTGGCATAATATTGTGAATGTCAGTGTTGCCAACAGTAGCAAATTTCAGTGTTGTCAACTATAGCAAAGCGCTGTCAGATGCCAGATGATTTTGTAGGTTAGTCAAAAATGTTACGGTTTCGACATTTCACAAGAAATTCGCACACAAAACCGAATTTAGCCAGAAGAATAAAAAATGCCATTCGTAAACCTCGACCAAACGCTTCGGAGGTTTTAACCGCATATCTAACACAGTGCAAAGAACCACCATGGACCTCGTACTTTGTTAAAGTAGGTAATGTTGTTGTTACAAAAGTTAAATCTTTAGCATTTTCAGTACAGGAGTGTGAAAGATGATCAGTGGGGCGACTCGCATTTCAACTGGAAGGTCGGTCAGTCAAATTATCACATACTACGAACTGGTTGTTATCCGTATATAAAGTATCATTGTTCCAAACGGGAGCCCCAAAATTTACTTGTAGAGGATTTGTTTTTTCGATTTATTAAAGTTGTTAATTTAGGTAAGGTTTTGTAGGTTTATTTGTTTGATAACTTTGTGGGGTTTTGTAGGGTTGCCGTGTCTGGCATACGGAATTGCAGCTGTGATTCTTATACAACACCAGGAAATTGTTAGAACTTCTAAGGGGAACGTAACAATTTACTTTTTGTATCCAGAAGATAAAGGATCGTTGTATTAAACTGAAATTCTAAGGGAAAGTTCAGCTTAGTTTAGGGCCGAGTTTAGAAGCAGAAGACTAGAGAAAATAACTTTTTAATGGAACGATTTACTTGTTCTGTATTTTTAGATGAAATCCAGGATTTGTTGTGTCTTCCAAGATTACGAAATAAACGAAGAGTTTTCTAGAAATTTCTCCGAGTTTTATTAAAAATACAAAACAATAAATAAAGTATAATTTTGCTTTGAAGCTTGTGGAAGCTTGTCACCAATATACAACAGTTGTCATCGAATTAGGCGTCAATTCCAACGGAATATTCCCCCGATTTTCGTCCAAAATCACAGCAGAAACCCCAACACCATTTCTGAAAAATTGAAGAGTCAAAAATAAGCTTTTGTGCTTCAATATTATAAATCAACTGACTTGTTTAAAATTTCTACAACGATTCCGCCGTCAGGTCGTCGAAAACCTGTCACTGGAACATTATCATCAAACTGCCCAGTGTAAATCCGCACAGAGCCGCTTGGTACAAATTTCGAAAAATGTCCCAATGTGTAGTACATTGGTTGTTTGTAGAATTCGCCGCCAGTTGCGTTGACTATTATAGGGGCATCTACTTGGTTATCGATGAAGGTTGGCCCTCCAGTCACATCTAAAGCCATGTTCCAATCTAACCAACCGCCAACCCAATGATTTACATCCTTAAGAAATCAGAAAAAACTAGTTTGATGAAATGTCTACAAAAAATTTAAATCCTATAATTGTCGTGATTTTTTCGTAAATACCTAAATATACGATGATTTAAGAGCATAAAACAGTTAAATTTACGAAAATCCGACCAGCAGTTTTCAAGTTACAGCAATTATTAAGAAATTGTAAAATTTATGATATTTTAAATTTCGCGCTTCTCAAACGCGCACGCGCAGGCTTCTGCTACTACAGTTTTCTCCAAAAGTGTGGTTATGTTTTATAGCAAACCGAAAGTAAACTAAAGTAAGTTTGTTTTTATACCTCGATTATGCTGTTAGCGTAAGTTTCGCCCCTGGACCATGATCCTAATAACACCGGCACATCCGTGGCTCTATCGCCTGAAAAACTCACAATTATTTTGGAAATTACACCGCAAAATTACAATACCTTTGCAGGCTTCTGTGGCTAAAAGGAACTTGTCCGGGTATTTATCGTGGGTTTGTGTTAGTAAATCCGGTGAGAATTTGTCGTCTGCATACCAATGAACAGCCACGCCGTCTATAAAGTCCTTTACGGAGGTGTTGGAGAAAACCTAAAAAAATTCAAGTGAGAAATGGAAGTTTTTTTTTATAGAAACTAGTTACAATGTCTATGTACCACGGGAGGAAAAAGCGTTGGTCGTCGAGAGCTAACAGTTTGATTTGTGAGTGATTCGACTGGCGTAGCGTGGGGCCCAAGTTGTTGTACACCCAGTTTTGCTGTAGAAAATGGTTAAGTACATTTTTTAATAAACCAATAAAGTCTTACCATTTGCCAAGGCGTCCACGCCACTGAGCTAATATTAATAGGAAAAAACGCCAAGCTCGGTTCATTTCCTGTGGATATCCCCCAAAATTCCACGTCGTGTTTCTGGTATTCATCGAGGAACTTCACAAAATACTCGGCCCAGCTTTGGTACATTTCCTTCTTTAAAAAGCCGAACATTCCGTAGTAATCGCCGTTGAATTTCATCCATTTCGGGGCAGTCCATGCCGAGGCAAACAATTTCAAGTTGTTGTTTGTTAGAGTTTGTGCGGCTTTTATCAAAGGGATCTGTGGAGAGAGTACAAAGATTTCATATTAGAGTTTAAAGCAATAAGAACCGTTTTTAGTTACTTTATATTGGAAATCCTCGGGGGCTAACGCGAAGTTCTCCAGGAGTTTATCTTCGAGACCATCGTCATATGAATAGCCATGCGTGGAAAAATCGGTACCCCCAATTGGCACCCGACATAAACTATAGTCCAAACCGTCTTTGGCAAAATAGGAACTAGAAAAAATCAAATAAGGCTAATATTAGAAATTACTCAAGTAGTACATGATTTTCTTAAACAAATGATTGTATCTAAAGATGATAAAGTTCATTTGTTCACAGCCCACTAGAAACATATCCACAGATAAATCAGCAACCTTGATTTTTTATTTCAAAACATCTGCTCTGACTTTTCCTACTAGATAAAATCATCGAACATAAGAGGGTTGCTTCAATAATACAAAACAAGTTTCAAGTTGAGATGTACCATTGTTTCAAAGATTACTCATAGAGATTAAATCTGTAACTTGTATTTTGCCCGCACTTTCTCCGCGTGCATTCTCTACAAACCTCAACAGTTCCTCCTGAAGATTCTCATCCAACGCCCTAATGTTGATCCCTGTGGCATCCGTGAAGGCCCCACCCCATCCAATGATCTCCTGGTAAACTTCACTACTTCTCACTAGGATTTCCTGAGCGTATCTCTTGTCATTTACTAGGAATTTACCAGTTTCCACTTGGAATCTCGCCCCAGCTTTATTGGAAGTGTACACTAGATAATTAGGATTTTCTACTCGATTTAGCACTGGGGTTTTATCACAATATTCCTGGTTACAGACGCAAACTGTTCCTCCATTTCCATAGTCTTTGCTTCGACAGTCTGAAGAACTAACGAAGGGTGCTGCGAAAAATGCAGTTAAAATAGATCAAAATTAGATTAAACTTAAACTTACCCAGGATTAAACACAATAGAAGTGTTGTTTTGGACGGCATTTTGTTTAAGAATGATGTGGTGTTTCATAAGTTTGTGTTTTGAATATTAATCTTATTTATTAGAGAGGAAAAGTGGGGGAGCACTTGTAGGAATTGTAGGTATATAGCAAAAGACTAGGGAATATCATAGTCTAGATAATTAAAATTTTATCGTAGTGTGGATTACAACATCTAAATAGAAAGTTGATATGATATAGTTGAAGATACTAATTATTCAAGTACCTACATGACAACTACATTTCGTCTTTTCTTGTCTTGTAGAAGCACCTCAGGCAAATTTACATTTCACAGTTGATTAAATTAGAAAATTGTGCATAGTTTAAGTACCCACACTTTAGGTCTGCGATAAAAATAATATAGTCACGGCCTGCTATGATGTAATTTTGAAACTGTTTTCTCCAGACTGCTATGATTTTTTTCATACTTTTGCAGGTATGTTAAGACGCACCAGCGCGTGGGTTGTCCACTCACGGTAAGTGATGTAATTTTCCTATAAAATTCAAGTTTTACTTTGATTTAATTTTGTAGCCCCTTGTCGTACGCCCAAAGTTCTACAGTGGACGCCAGTGAGGTAGATAAATTCCAATCGTTCACCTCAGAATGGTGGGACGAATTCGGTCCAATGAAGGCTCTTCACTCCATGAACCAATTACGCGTTCCCATGGTACGGGATGGTCTAATTAACACGATTAAAACCAACCAAGTTTCCCATACGAAACCCCTAAAAGGCCTCACAATTCTAGACGTTGGCTGTGGAGGTGTCCCATTACAACCATGTAAACTTTTTAAACTAAACGATGTTTCCAGGTGGGATCCTTGCGGAACCTCTGGCGAGACTCGGCGCAAAAGTTACAGGAATCGATGCGAATGGTTCGTTGGTCCATCTAGCGGCAGCCCACGCTAAAACCCAAAGATTATCAGTTGATTATCAAGCGTGCTCTGTGGAAGAGCATGCTTTGCACCATCCTGACCAATACCATGCTGTGATAGCGTCGGAAATTGTTGAGCATGTGACGAATAAAGAGCGTTTTGTTAATGCTTGTGTTCAATGTTTAAAACCGCGAGGTTCGATTTTTTTTACTACAATAAGTAAGAGTTTCAATGCGAAGTTTTTTGGAATTTTCGTCGCGGAGAATGTGCTGGATTTGGTACCGAAAGGAACGCATGATTATGAGAAGTTTATTGAGCCGCATCGGTTGCAGAAAATGTTGGAAGATTGTGAGTTTTAGAGAATGTTTAGGATTTTTGTAATTTTTCGTTTTATAGGTAGTTGCCGGACGCAGATGATCCACGGATTGGAATATAACCCTTTAAAGAATAAATGGTGCTGGAGTGGAGACACATCGATAATCTATGGACTACAAGCAGTTAAAGTTCCCGAGGAAAAAGAATGATCTCTAAATTTTTTTATATAATATTTAATAAACATATAACGTATTTATCTAATCTATAAAATTAATAAACTATTCTAAACTAAATGCAAAAAAACCGTTATAATACATATTTAAACTAAACATTTATAGAAATCAAATTTGGAATGCTGCTTTATGCAACCCAACAAACACTTACGTTATTGGG